>OX467319.1:11742500-12942500 GCA_950108535.1 Agriphila straminella
TCCCGGGATCCCACCAAACCTCCTGCTTAGGTGGGATCACGGGAGGCAGTCGTGGAGGGGGCCGGCCCCCTCCTGGCGAGTCCCACATACCCCCTTCCCGATCACCAGCGGGAAGGGAAGCGCGTAAATGCGTTTTTCTACGGCATTAAAAAAAAAAAAAAAAAGGTCTATAAATATCAGTCAATTCCTTTCATGAACGGGACCCCTAAGTCGAGGTCTGAAATTACGTAGAAGTTCACCGATCTTCTTTCCTATAGGTACAAAATTACTCTATCGAATGTTATTACGCGCGTTATTTTTTTCGACAGCTGTTCGTGCTAAGGGTACTGCATCAGCATTCTAAGGGCTGTATGGATAAAAATTCTTAGTTTCAGGAAATCCTTATTGCTATTTTTGTGGTTTTTTAAGTATTTTTCTATGAAATTTATTACCTTAATATCCAATTAGCTCTTAGAATGCTGATCACATCAGTTGGGTGTGTTAGTGATCTCTGTATCTCCTCCATTCACTCCCTGGTGTATAGCTTAGAATAATAAAGCATTCATGGTTGTTAAATAAGCTAATAAAATGTTAGTATGGAAAATGCAAATTCTTCAAAATTATCTATACAAAACGGCCCTCATTTCCTTTTAAATAAAAGTGCAAAAATGACATAATACAATTTTCATGATTTCGTTGGGTAACTGAATATTGACTCAGAATTTCCATGATATTTATGAAAAATCTGTCAAGTAAGTTATCCGGAACTTAACCGAAACCTCTGAAACAGATCGCATTTTATAAAAAATATATTCCTTTGTTTGAATTTACTTAAAATACTTTGAAATCACAGTAAAGCTATGAACAATTTTTGTATCTATATTGGTATGAAATTCATATAAAAATATTTAATTGTCATAAACATTACTATTTTATTGAAAGGTAAATTAAAAGTACTACTATAACCTAAAATATAAAAAAACAAAAATTTATTTTAAAGCCCTCGGCTTTGCCTCGGGCTTCAACTACGTCAAACCTCCATAGCAACTCAGCGACGCGACGCGTCTTAGGAGCGCGCTTCCTAAAATTACGCCAACACGCTACATATTGTAGCCCTCGTTGATATATACGCGTCTTTTGAGGCTTCAACCATTCATGTAGCCTTAAAACTTACGAAACCAAGGCGATGTCGCACTCTGAGCGAAAATGGGGGCTATACCGAAGCGATCAATAAACATTTTTAATGTTTAAAGGTTAAGCTACAGGGCAAACCCTTAACCCGATCGTCTTTGTTCTAGGCTCAAATTGTAGCTGACTAAATTGTTCAGAGGAATTTTTCACAAAATTTTTGATATCATTCTTCTTTTCCAAAATATCGAGCGTCAAAATAAAAAAATCGGAATAAACTTAGCCTTCTTATCCACTATTTCGGCCACAATTTTTTTTATTTTTTTATTTTCTCGAATAATTATTTTTGCAGCTTACAGCTCTCGTGAATACGCGTCTTTTGAGTCTTTTTTGAATATCATATCTTCACAACCCTCTGAGATATAAGGGGATCGCACTTTTTGGTGAAATCGGAGCCTATACTGGAGCGAACGAAAAGATATTTTCAATTTTAAAAATATGACAAAGCCAACAAAAGAACTTACTTAAATCAAAAAGGAAAATTCTTCAAAGCTAACAAAGTTACCAAGTATTCCGCGCAATTTAGACGCAAACTAATTTTATTTTCTCGTTTCAACTCATTTGTTTTTCTACTACGAGTAAAAGATTATTTGCCTCACCAACGTTGTCACAAAGCCTCCCACGGCTTATTAAAACCTCTGCCAGAGGCATCTCGTAATAAGCGCATGTTTTCAATGTTCTCATATTGATATGAATATTGCATAATATACCTATTTGCATGTTTACAGCACGAAATTTTTATATGTGCAGCACTTAGGAGGTATGGCCAAAATATTTATTCTGTGGAATTATATATATATATATATAAAATGTATATAAAATATAAAATGAACAAAATATAAAATGATCTTTCTATACTAAATTGTACTTCGATTAGGTACCCATTTCTGTCTATTTACATTCTTCTAATAACTTGTAGGAAAAATCAACTTCATCCATTCGTATTTTTGTGTAAACCTCCATTGTTAAAATTGACAATACAAACATATTAACATGCAAAAAACTATTTTACTTTAGTTAAGTTACGAATTGAACTGCATGGTGGAAATAAGCGGTCACTTCCTGCGTATTAAACATTCTTGTATAAGGTATTTATATGAACGTTAAATATTTTATATTTTTCATAAGTTTGAGCTAAGCAAAATTTTTTTTTTGTATTAGGCTTTTCAAGCATGAAAGTTCAAAAGCCGTTTAAAAACGATTGCATTTATTTTAAACAATAAAACCAACATTAAATCGATCCTTGATGTCTTTTTGTCAGCTAAAAAAGGCTGGAACGGGTGGTAGGAAAATAAAGACTATTCAAAAGTACTTGAATAAAGCTTATTTTCAAATCAGCCAAATGTTTTCATGCTTTGTTCTCGCATGGCAAACCGGTCTTCGACCGCAACCGGCATAAATTGCCCGTAAAAAGTTGAAAACCCGAAAGTACCTACTTTACTTCAGTTTCCATTGAATTGCGAAGATTTTTTAAATCCCGGTCACGACTGACTTATTATAGTCGACCTTCGAGCCTCAATAGCTTGCCCATGCCATCATGCCATGCCACTTCTAATTTAGCACGAACGGCGTGAAAATGTAACAATCGTTTAAAATAGTTTTAACTGTTGTTAGTATTATACTTTGTTTTGAGATAAGATTAAGCAAAACAAATGTTAAGTATCGTAGCAAGTGGAAATGGTCATTCTTCAGTTCCGTGGTCCATGCATCAGATCCATGGGCTATACTTATTTATTTTATGGTTTAAACGCTATAAGGTAATGAATAATGTTAGTCTAAAGTAGTCCAAACTTATAATCAGCTAAACTTTCATGGTCCCTGGTTACAGGATGACTATTCGAAAAAACAAACAAACTCACATTTGCATTAATATTCTATAGTTGGATGGTACAAGAAACGAATATAGGTAATGCTTAGAGCATTCTCTGCCAGTCAACCTTTAGGAAAAAATACGTTGTGCCAAGTTGTTTTCTGACATTCAGTATGATGTTTGTTTTTATAATACTTACTCCTGTATTTAAGAGGACTTACAACGCTGCTGGATGAAATTTGCATAGTCAAAATTACTGAAAACATTATCGTTTCTAATTGATAACTAATAAACTATTTCTTGTTTTGAGAAACTATCAGTCACAAAGAAGAAAAGAGCTAGCTAAAGTTATTTTTTATCAAAGTTTCAAGATTTTACGTTCACCATTGAAAAACTAATTCAAAGTAGTGACCTCAAGGTCACTTTACTCATTTTCTACGAGGAAAGTTAAAACTTTCATGTTTCTGTCAATCAACATAACTGAAAACCATAATCTTCTATCAACATTATTTTTTGGGCCCGATAAAACAAATAATACTATGTGAAATCGTTGCTAAATTATGTGTACACTTCTTGTACTATTAGTTATTCTGTGGTTGTATGGCCGTGGCCGTTTAATTAGATATACATATTAATTTTCATATTAGGTATTTGTGGAAACAATGAATGGCATCTGTCGTTTTTCAAGTAAGTTTTACGTCTTTGCCACAGAGTCAAAGTTATGTACCAAACGCTAAATAGAATTACGTAATATTATCTGTGGTAATAGGTTCTTTGTAAAAAAATGGTATTAAAAAAAGTGCAGGAAAAACAAAAAATCTGATTTTAGCATAGATATAGTATATTAAAAGGGGGATTTTAGGGTAGGTGTCTTTGACATTTTGATTTCTTTTCTTATACCGTTGTTTTGGAGTTATATATTTGATATTTCGTATTACTTCCAATAGTAAAATAAATACTTAATCATCAATAATAAATTAGCGACGCTGTTAAAGCATGAACGATATTTTTATTTTATTTATTAGGAAAGTGAAAGTGAAAGTGAAAGTGAAAGTGAAATAAGCTTTATTCAAATAAACTTAATTATTAAGTACTTTTGAATCGTCTATATTTTTCTACCACCCGTTCCAGAAACTCAACAGCTTCTTTGCTACAACCATGCTTAAAATATAAACTTAAAAATTACACTTAGCCA
This sequence comes from Agriphila straminella, assembly GCA_950108535.1. Classification (NCBI taxonomy): domain Eukaryota; kingdom Metazoa; phylum Arthropoda; class Insecta; order Lepidoptera; family Crambidae; genus Agriphila; species Agriphila straminella. Next base: position 11,746,673 of record OX467319.1, read on the forward strand.
ATGACAGAGTTTCACCGCATGTTATAATACTACAGGCAAACTGTTTAAAAAATATATAAAAATTAAGTAGGTAGGTAAAAAAATATTAAAAAGTAGACTAAAATACAAACTTAATTAGGCAAGAGGTATGGTTGGCAGAATTAATTCATTTTATATTTGAGTTTGAGATATATATTTATAATATTAATTAGGATAGGATTCCGGCCCAATGCACTAATCCTAATCGGAATCCTAAGGGTTCGGGTTCGAGTCCCGTCTGAGCTGCTACGGGTGAGTCGATTTTTTCTAGTATTTTTTCAATTATATTAAGTAACTTAATATATAAAAATAGCATTATGAATGCTAAAATCTAAAAATTCAATAATATATATTTATAACTATAGAATTTTCCTCAGGTTTTATGTCATCTCACTCAAAATGCGTACTTTGTTACGGGAAGCGATCAATCTTAAAATTATAGATCCGATCGATCGATAATTCTAGTTCACTATGGCGACTGACGTTAAAAATCGTGACTTTTGGTCTGCGATTAACAATTCAGCGAAGATATCGAATATCATGTCGTGCATAAAACAGGCTATAAAAAATTTCATGACGTAAAAGTTTCCGGATTCGTTGCATTGAATTCTTTAATCATAGTGCATTTTTAGTTCCAAAGTTATACTTCTCAATCAGAAAGTAACTATTTAAAGGCTACTCTTTTCTAAATTAGGTCAAATCAAAAAGTTTAACTTGTTTATATACGACTTGCATACCTAATTATTTATAAAAAATGCGACTTTTCCGTAGAGACACCGTAAAAAATGTAATGTTAGACAGTTATTTATAAAAATGAGTAACAAATCGTTAAAATACCTATATCTATGAATTTTTGTTACTAAGCAACTGACGAAAGAATTTGAATAACATGCAAAATGTGATCAATTAAGTATGATAATTTTAAATTCGACCTTAATTTTCTGACGTAGCCGGCAGCACATCTTTGGACTTTAAACGTATATTTTTCGGAATATGTAAGGACTTAAATAACTATCATATTATTAATAAGAAACTCCTGAAACACAAAATTAAAAAAAAACTTTTTTTCTATCAATTTATTCATAACTTTGGCTGTTGCGTGTAATGTCAAACAACCCTCTACTACAAGCCAGTTGACAGCCTTGTATCATCTATGTCCCGTGCATGGGTTTTCTTAGCCCCTTGGTCCCACTATCTTACTTAACCCCACCCTTAGATCATTAAACCAGCTCCCTTAGAGCATTAACGCAGACCCTTTTTTGCAAGAATATTTTCTTGTTATAATAAGCTGTTAAAATAATTAAGTAGGTAAGGTAAGATAAAAAATAAAATTATCATAATTCAGCCTGCCTAGCATGACCGATTTATATCGCGTGATATAGGTAGCGTTTTATCACGTTTAACTGACAAAAGGACAAAAGAGTTTGACAGTAGAGTGTCGATATAATGCTATACCACGCGATATAAATCGGTCATGCTAGGCAGGCTGGTACGGTCAAATACCAAGTCATATCAACTTTTTTGAAACTGTGAGACATTTGTCAAAGAAGCTGCTATGACAAAGTACCTACTAAAGTGTAAAGCTACTTTCGTTGCTGACTGTACAGTACATACCATCGCTCCATCCAATTCAATTGATAGTTCGATGGATTTAACTTACTTGTTATGAATAATAATAATATATTGAATGGAAGGAACGCGTTACATCCTTCTGGTATCACATATGGTAGCCGATCGTGCCACGTCCTTAAATAGACAGCGGTTAGATATTATCCTATCTCTATGACGTATTATCGAGTTCGATTATTTTTATAATAAGATAACACGTGTACTTATGTCTTACTATGATGTGTGTGATGTGTGAGACGCAGCTAGGCAACGCACGCAGGTGACGCCGATCAACCAAGTTCAACGCAGCATACGATTGTTAGATTGTCAATCGTGTCTGAGTTATCTGATGATGGCTGAGCAGATTTTGTAATTCATGCTGAGCTGAGAGCTGCTTATCTTATCCCACATAGATCACATCCAAGGATGAAAGATCCATTTTCGATCGGGCATAGGCGGCACCTTATCCGACTACTGTAGCAGAGGATGAGTACAACGCGTTTAATCTTTGGATGAGTTGATGAAGGAAAATTTTCAAGCCATAAAATTCAGTAGGTACTTTTTATCTTTAGGAAACATTTTTCTGTTCCCTTTTTCTTGCATGAAAGGAGGAAAAAGTGCATAAAATGAAAACTTAAGGTTTTTATTTTTTTGAAGAAATAAAGAAGAAAATGAGAAAAATATAAAAAAAAACTTTTCTTTTGAGCATAACAAGTTTTCAGAAAAAAGGAAAAAACTGTATCGTTATCGTAATAGCAGTATCGTAAAGATATCGTTATCGTTATGGCCGTATCGTTATCGTAATGGCCGGATGTTTTAAACCCTAGTCAAAATAAAAATAAACTTCGACACAAATTGTCAAAACTGTGTCAAAATGAAAAAAAGTTCGACACAAATTATTATAATTATGTCAAAATTAATAAAGTTTCGACAAAAATTATTGTCAAATTAAAAAAGTTTCGACACAAAATGTCAAAATAAAGAAAAAATCGACACAAAATATCGAAATAAAAAAAAATCGACACGAAATATCCATATTGTACCTAAATTAAGAAAGTTTCGAAAAAAAATATCAAAAATATAAACCCAAAATGTCAAAATTGTGATTTAAATTAAATTAAAAAAGTTCAAGACTTAGGTGTCGATTCGGTTAGCACGACTTAACTAATTAATTTTAGCATTCTGTTCTTGTCTTTTCGATACAGAAAGAAAAGGATGGAAAACTAAATTTAGTTTTGTCCTGTCAATTTAGTTAAGTCGTTGCCAACCGAATCGACACCAATATCTAAATTAAAAAAATACACAATTTTGACATCACTGTGGATGAGCTTTCGCCTAAAAACGCGTTTTTGGGAGGTGGAATTAATACATTATAATCAATGATCAGTTGCCGCCTAAAAATCAAACCCTTTATAAAGGATACATATCATGGGTGTAGATAAATATCATATAGGTGTATCATCCATTGTATAATATTGTTTGTTTCCCAAATAAAAAAACGGTGTAGATAAAGTCTTGTGTGCAACTGTACATAATTAGGTATTAAAACACGCATGTGATAAACCCACATTCGTGTTTTAATACCCCTCATTATAGTACAGTTGCATAAATAACTATTAGTCACCCGTCCCACGACCGAACTATGCGAATTTCGCACGTTATAATTTATACAAACTTGCTAATAGCACCCTTTTACAATATCACGCCCATTTCGTTATCACTGTATCTGAATAGATTCCTTTATCTGTGTTTCTTATCAATAATTTTATATAAGATCAATACATTTTAATGGCCAATAAAATTTAATACTTTAGCTAGACGTACTTTTCAAACAGTGTTATTATTGTTGTGGACTACAAAGCAACGTGAATTATAAAGAAAATAATGATCAAGGTAAGTAAACATAATAAACTGGCGTATTTGTTATATTATTGATATTTGATATATTATTGAAAGTTTAGGTCAAATAATATAAATTATATAATGTTTCTCCGTTGTAAAATAAAAATAAAGTATTTTTCGTTCGATACAAACAACAAGGAATAAGTACCTATCTATCTTTATTTTACGAAGTTTACGATTTCAAAGTCCTTACATTTCCTCTTCGTTAGTAAAACAGCCATTTTTAACTTTTAAAAAAAGAAATTGAATTTTTAATTTTTAGTAATTTTTTACCTTATTCTAAAACCTTAATTTAAAAAGAAAATTTCTATTACTTATTTGTTCTAAACATAATTATATAAATCTTCAACTTCTTTACTAACGATAGTGTAAAAAGCTTTGATCCTAGTACATACATAAATAAAAACATAACTCACAAGTTTAGAGAAACTGAAACCAGTCTCGTGATAAAAAAAAATGTGACGTAAGTTGTGACATAAAACAACCAATCTACTTTTTAATTCATCAAAGTACTTTATCATCTCAAGTTACTGTTTTAAAACTTTAATGAACTATTATAAGAGATTGATAGCACAAATATCGATTAAAATCGGTCATTATCGATTCAGTAACTAATCAACTGATGTTATGTCGTGTAATTGAAAATTCCCCTTCTTTAGATTTTTTTTTATCGTTTTCGTAGCTCTTTATTCAAACGACAGGTAGTCGTGATGGCATCCCTACCAATTAAGCTTTTTGGTCCTGGATACTACCATGGATTTTTATTATTAAAGCAGTGGAGTAAGTAAGATGCTGCTATACACTGCATGTAGCGTTGTCTTTTTCTCCGCCGCTGGTAGACTTTGTTGGTCACTCCTGTAGGTTCAATGATCGATGTTTTTGCTGGAAAGGCGATGCACTGTAATTTCGAGAACATTTAGAAGTTATGAAGTCACTTATTAAATTCAGCCAGTTTTGTGTGAAGTTTACAACCGCAAAGACCATAGTCGCTTATGTTGCTAATATTTTTTGCGAAAGTATTTTTTTAGAAAGAAAATTAAACTTTCTAAGAATATTTAATTACACTTGTCTACTGTAGCCAAAGCACAGAATACAGGCCAAAGTTGCTTCAACAGGTAGTTTTGATGATAAGTTAACGAATGTTCGAACTCGAAACGACTGGTAGCTAAGCTACTGCCACAGTTTAATTAATTAATTGTCAGTAGGTAGATAAAGACTAGCTTACTCGCATTAAAATAGTCAGAGGGCCTGCTTAGTGCAAGTTGATGCAAACTGTTTTCGCGAAACCTATCGGATTGCAAGTGATAGTGAGAAAATAATAGTTTTCTCTAGCGAAAACAGTCATCAATTTGCACTAGAGTTCTTTGAAGCATGAAGAACACTTATAAGTTGTGTGTTAAGTCAAGTTGATAAGGAAAAAGGATGCTGCTTATTATAACTTGATAACTTGTTAGGAATTATACGTTTTCGAACTTGTTTTTTATTATTTTGAGTTAGAAACTTGAATGTTTTCCTACATACTTCAAAATACTGTATAAGTACTAAGTACCTATTTGATATTTTCATGTTAACATTATTATCCACGGCCCACGCGATACTGAGAAAAAGTGTCTTAAAACGGCTTGCTTTTATTTGATCTTCTTTAATTTTTTTTAGGATTCCGTATTTGAAATGGAAAAAGAGAACCCTTAAGAGGATTGTCAACCACGTGGTCTCCATACAAACGGCGATAACGTTTCCCACCCTCTAAACCTTAACCTACAGCAATGAATTTTTGGTATGTTTTTGAAATGCCTAAAAACTAGGGCTGTACGTTTTGATTTTTAAAATATTCATTGTAGATTTGAAAATATTGGCACTTCTGTGTTTTGTATGAAATCACTAAAATGCAAATATTTCGAAATCTATTATCAAATAATTACACTTTATTAATTAATCAAGTCTGTGTCCGTTTTTTTTTCTGTCAACAAGAAAGAGTTCAACGTTTTAAGGTTCTGTTACATTACGGAATTCAAAAAAAGATATAGAAGAGATAGTTTCAAATAAAAGGGAGCCGTTATTCCATGTGAAATATTTTTCACGATACACCCTGAAAACGTGAGTTTTGAGATAAAAACGTTTTTCGTACAAAGAGATTCCAGTTTCGCTCGGAAACGGATAAGCTTACGAAACGAATTTACAAAGTTTATTTACTGTGCCGGGAATTGTTTGAATGTTGTCTGAGTTTATCTGTTTTAACCAAAACTAAATTTTTCCCGTGTCACTTCATTTGAAATCTATTGTCTGATATTTGGAAGAAGGAACCTTCTATACTTACTATGAAAATGAAACTATTAGTAAGTACTGTTGATTTTGATTAGTTGGATTTTGAGTTAAGTAATTTGATTTCACATGCTAAGGATGGGAAGTTTTATGACAGTTTCTTTTTTCTCATTTAGACCCATTTTTAGGGTTCCGTAGCCAAAATGGCAAAAAACGGAACCCTCATAGATTGTTAAAGGGGAATTATTATTAATTTACGGCCTTTATAAGACGATATTGAAATTGATGACTAGATTTCATTTAATCAAGATATGTATGTATTTTTAATGACCTCGATAACTCACCAGAAAGTCGATTTTTGCGCGTAAATAATACTAATGTGTTTTACCATTAGTTTTATATCTCCTTGCGATAGCAAATTAAAGCAACGTACCTAATCATCAATAAAAAACCCATTTTTTTTCTTACGTGAAAACCCAAACTAACTTAATTTAATTCTTGTAATAACAGGAGCGTTAGGTAATGGAAAATTCTATTATTTCCATTGACAAATCTTCAAAGTAAAAGTTCCGCTACGAACAGAATCGTAGGCAACAAAGTTGAATGGGCCCGAGTCAATTGGTTGAATTCCACTAGGGATGTGCCACGAAGCACTTCGTCATTTTTTAAATAAATAATGTTAAAAATATTAATACTAGTGGCTCTGTAGAGATGTATTAGACCTCGCGTTTGAGTCATTTTTGAACATTTTTCGACATTAGTATGGATAGATTATACCACGTAAGTTCACAACTTAAGATAAAAACGCCATTCTATTACCACACATAGGCATAAGAATTTAATAGATTTAAATTTTTCATGGACATAAAATAAATGCGTTCAGATTAATATTTTTCATTTCTACAAATAAATGTACGCACATTAAAGTACTTATAAGTATACGCAATTCTTTTACAGTCTATAATAGTAATCATCGTCATAAACTTCAATTATACAGGGTGAAATCGAAGTCGTTGGCAATGTTCTAACTGCGATATTCGTAACTTTGAAAAAAATACTGATGCTTAAAAACATAATCCGTGTTATTACAAAAGATTTTTAAACACTGTTTAACTAAACACCTGTTTAAATGTGATGCTGTCACTTTTTTGACAATATTGTTTGACAGAGACAGCATCACATTTTAAACAGTGTTCAAAAATCTTTTGTAATTAGGCCGAATGTTTTTAGCATCCTTTAAAATCATGACTTCTTGTGACTTTTAGGGTCGAGTTCACCAACTACAAGGTAGGTAATCATTAATTACGTAAGTGCCATTAAAATTAATTGAGTCGTTTATGTTATAAACAACTGATTAAAATTTAATCATCACGACTACGACTTTTATCATAACTTAATACCTTCACCAAAAATGAATTTTCAAGTTTTTATTGTACTGTTCGACACTTTTTTACGTCTATGGATAGCGGCGGCGCGGCGGAGGGCGGGCGGGTCGCGCGTAGAGTTATGAACATACGAACGGTAAATTAAAATGATATTTTTTTGTATGAAACTAAAGTCGTAGAACAAATGTTATTGTTTATGATATTGATAATCTACTCTAGCGAGGTTGTTGGTGTTTTACAAATAACCCTGTATACTACAGTAAAATTAGACATGAAAAGGGGGTAATGGTTGCATCAAATCAAATCCAAGTTTTCGACCACGGCGATTTTGAATAGCTGTGTATCCGAAACTATCGGTCATATCAAAACCGTTTTACCCTCAAATTGTTGCAAATTTAACCTACTTTAAAACTTTCTTACTCAATCTTGATAATGTACCAGTCCTCCCGGGTCAAAATCAGCAAAAACTGAAGAAGTTGTTTTTTTTTAGAATGACCCGGCTAAAAATAAATTGTTATTTTGTCGCTTCGATCATCTATACCTACCTGTTTTTACGTCGCGTCTGTATTTTTTTTATTTGGTTGGGCTGAAGCATTTGTGAATATTGTCAACCCTAGATTGCGTGTAAGCGCGTGTAGTCCCCGCGTGCTCGCTGCTCGCACTGCGTGATACGGGCCTGCGGATGCAACGATAATGATAGGATTAAACGAACTTACCTGAAGTGAAGTTCAATCCTGATTATATGAAGTACTTAGTCCGAGATATTTACAATGTAGTACTTGGTCTTTCACACTCTTGATACGCGAATTTCAAAGCTAAAAGCAGAAAACAAAAATCGCCACCTGGCAACACTTAATGTCAATGTCAATATTTCAGAGCCCCTAGCAACACAGCCAGGGAAAATTAATTTAATTACTACCTAAGAAAAGTTAAATTAAGGGAGGGCGGGATGTTCTATCTCGGACTAAGTACTTCATATAATCAGGATTGAACTTCACTTCAGGTAAGTTCGTTTAATCCTATCATTATATTTGTACTTAGTCCGAGATATTTACAATGTAGATGTTCAGAGTAGAACATAACACTTTTAATTACAAATGATTTATTCAATATTCAAACAGATAATTATGACAACTCCTTTCTTAAAATTTAAATTAAATCAAATTAAATTATTTAATAGTGCTTTAGCAAACACTTGGTTAAAATGTTCAGAGAAGAACATATCACTTTAAAATTACAAATGATTTATTGTTTCAAGATTCATAATCAAAACAGATACCTATGTATGTATGACAACTTCTGTCTTAAATATTTAAAATTAAATCAAATTAGATTATTTAATACCTTTCTAGCAAACAACACTTAGTAAGATGTTCAGAGAAGAACATAACACTTTAATATAACAAATAATTTTATTTATTGGCCTTAACATTCATAATCAAAACTACTTAGTTATTATGACTTATGCCAACTTCTGTCATAAAAATTAAATGAAAGCAAATGAAATTATTCAATACGGCTCTAGCAAACAATGCTTGGTTAGGTTCATTCATGGTACGGCTCATTATAGAGTAGTTTGTTATAATGTGCTGCAAAGGCCGGCGACCTAGGAGACCAACCCACTGGTCTAATAATAATGTCTACAGAGAGACCTTCCCTATGGACACATGGGGTCGCAGCACAGCATGGCACCACCGTCTGTTATCTCTAGCTTCAGCCATCTACTGATGGACTGGTCAGACACACGATGGTGCGGTCTTTTGAAAATAATAAACAAATAATTGAATGAATTATCATTCCCCTGGTTATTTTCATATATTGTGTAAGCGTTTGAATGGGACATATTTCAGGTTGACAGTGAAATAAGTTAAGATTACTTGACGTTGACGTCTATCAGGAGCGAATGTTTTTAGAATATCTGTAAAAATTATTTCGACATCAGTAGCTATGTTAATCTTTTTTTTTTTTTTTTTTTTTTTTTTTTTTTAATGGAATTTATATTCTGGACCCTCAGGCCAGTACCAATACTAACAGCATAACAGACTTATTGGTGAGCTTTTCTAAGCTTAATTTATTCAATGGATACACATTGTACCAGATACAAACATATGATAGAACTTTAGAAGGGTCCTCCTACACACTGCCATTGGGTTTTTTTTTTTTTTTTTTTTTTTTTTTAAATCCCATAACTCTAGGGTATAAATGAGAGACCATGAAATAGAATCGAATAGTGTAGGAAATATTTTTCAACTAAATATTCTTTTCATTTATTATTTTTCATACAAAATAATTTAAAAAAGTTAAGACTACCTATGCAAAACACCTTTATGTGAAATATGGCAACGTCACATTTCCTTGCCTCTAAATAGGCTTATCATCACATCATCAATGAAAATTTTAGTAGTAGTATTTGTCAATGAAAGCTAAACGTCATCTTTACGTTTGTGATCATTGATAATAGTAAAAAACTATATGTATGCAAAAATAAAGAATCGTCATAATGGTAATAACTTTTGAAGTAATTTAATTAAGATTGATAAAATCTACAAAACTAGGCATCTTAGGACCACATGTTCGAGGAGTTTTTTGATTATTTTGACCCATAGAATATAAAAGTTCCATAGAAGCTACTTCTGACCATAACACTACTGTCTGTTTAAATTTTTTGAACATCTTTTAAAAGTAAATAAAAGTAAGTAATGCGTAAAAGAATAACTTTCAACCAATTAACAGTGAATGCCTGTATTCCACACAGGTGGATTCCTGTGCCATGATATATTCTTACACATTTGAAGTTAACAAGAGATGCAAAAAAAATATATATATAGGTATATAAATGTCAGACATTCCCAATTTTATAATTATAACGTTGAAGGTTTCAGTCGACAGTTACAGTTAATTACTTGGACTCATAATCAGCATTAGTATAGTATATTGATTTTATGTATGATAAAATCAATAATTTCAAGTCACACACCACTGCCAGATCTGTATTGCCAAACCATTTAATAAGGGATACGGATACTGAACTCCCCTAGTCTGTTGACTTAGAAGAATGCAGTGGTATTGCCTATTTCAAGAAGGATTTCACAATTTATTAGGTCTTGAGCAAAACATTTTAATGTAAAAAATGTAGATAATAATTCACAATAACTGATATGAGAGTCTAATTCTTCATCAGACCAATGACCTCTAGCACTCTGGCCGTTGCAAAATGCGCCCCAACCAGTGACCGACTTCCAAAAGATTTCCAATTTAAAATCATATTGCTTTATCTTACTATTATAGCAGAAGTAATATTTCTTTTTCACCATAGTGAATCCCATTTACCTTTTTTAAGTGCTTCAATAAGCACTTTAATGTAATGCAATCATTACTATCATAGTTGCCTCCGGAGGCTTCTAACCTCCAGAACTAAATTTCCTAATAGTTATACAAATTCTCTAATTTTACAGCTATCTCTCTTTTAGGAACTGTTGAATTAAAAGTTTTTTTTTTTTTTTTTTACTAATTATCAAAACCTGAGAATTAAGATTAAATAATCTTTCACTCTGGAAGCCTTCAGGAAACTCCTTGTTCTATTAATAATGAAAACTAATGTCTCAAATACAATAATTGTGACATTATTATTATTTTGGAGACATTCCTCATAATATGACGGTCCCAGACAGATTGTGTCATATAAATATATTATTATTAAATACAGTACAAAATGTACGGGTTAGGTAATTTTGTAAAAACAAATGGCGCTGATGTTAAAACAAAGTGCAGGCAATTCAACTGATATAATTTGCCATGAAAGATGAATCTTAAAGTTAAAAAGTGTCTGTGATTTACTAGAACTGGCACTAAGAAGTAGGTATTTTTCATTTCTATAGTAGTCATACAGTTTCCTCTTGTTAGTAATTTGCACATAGTCCTAACATCTCTAATTTAGAATGAGAAGTCTCTATAAACTTACTAAAGGTGTTTAAGTTAAGTATGAACTTGTGAGTACCATAACTTTTAGGCACAGTAAAAATACTTGAAAGAATTGACTACAGACTACTCAACAATATTGCAATTAATTCAAGAACTTAACAATTTCTTTAAAAAGAATTAACTTCTTAGATAAATTAAGATTATTATTGCATGGTATATAGTTTTTTCTAAATTAAATTATTTTTATTTTAAAATAAAAATAAAAATAAATCTGTAAGAAGGATATAGTAACCCTTTTTTATCCACTGCAATTATTACAGGATCCTGAGTTAATGTTTCCCAACATAAATAAAAATATTGCAGTGTTTCTGTAAATTTTACCTCTAGGTACGGGTAGCAAGATCTGCCTCTGAATCCCTCGTGAGCTTAGTGGGGCAGCGCCTGGTACCCGGGTTAATGTTGGTATCCTCTTCGAGTTGTTAACTTTGAGGTTAAAATCTAAATTCTTGTCCAATAATGGGCTAATCAGCTTCATTTTAATATTTGTATATATTTATAATTTAAACGACAGAGTAGTCTTATAACATCGCTTGAATTCTTGACGATAGTCATAGTGTATCAATGTTTGATTTAGTCATCATGTCTATTGTTTGACATAATAGTGGCAATAGCATTTCTTGTATCCTCTTGTGTCAATAAACCTGTAAGACCTACGTTACGCTTGTATAAATTTTCAATTTTCAGGAAAATGAAGTTAATTATCAAAATCTTTTCCCATTCTTCTGTCAAGATGTTTTGAAATCTTAGTAAGTATACTGTTAGTGTTGTTTACTGTTGATGGGAATGTTCCCCATGCTCTCATTCATCTTGGGCTAAATGTAAGTAATCTCATTTGATAAAAGAAAAATTATTTGGTAAATAACCATTATGTCTGGAGGTCTATGCAATGATTTTCCCACATTTTTAGAGCTTCATGAACAATGAATAGGTAACATAATTGTTGAATTTTAGAACAAAATTCTTACTTGATCTTACTAATAACCTAGTAAGCTCTTATCCCAACGGGATAACGTATGTACATATTAAACAATATTTGATACCTACTAGTTATTGGTTTATATTTTTCCAATGAGAAGTATGCTAGTATCCCAATGGGATTACGTATGTACAATAGTAAAAAATATTTGATACCTACGATATCAGTTTAAACCTTCTCAACGAGAAGTATGCTTTATCCCAACGGGATTACATTATGTACATTAGTTAAGAATATTTGATACCTACTCGGTATCTGTTTATACCTTCTCAACGAGAAGTATGCTTTATCCCAACGGGATTGCATATGTACAATAATAAAAATATTACTCAGTATTGGTTTATGCCTTCTCAACGAGAAGATGCTATTATCCCAACGGGATTACATATTATGTACAATAGTAACAATATTACTCGGTATTGGTTTATACCTTCCCAACGAGAAGAAAACATCGCTGTAACACGAGGATATTTGTTTATAAACAAATCCAACTATCACCACCCCACGGGGGGCTCGCATAGTCGCAACGCGATAATGCGTACAATTACTTTGCCAGTTTGTATGTTATAACTTTGTAGGTATTCATGTTTTACCAGAAATTAGTTTTTCAACCTAATACGAGCTTCTTAGATGGTGAAGATGAGAACTCAAAATACTTACAATCTTCCTTCTAGTTACAAACTTATCATTTATACTTTTGGTGTTTTTTCCCAAATCTTTGAATAGTTCTTCTGTCGAATCATCTTCAGACTTTCGTTTGGGCATGCTAATCACAATTTAACACAATATTACACAAAAGAACAATGAAATTTCCAAATAAAATCCCGAAGGGAACAATCGCGTGCGAGCGCGAAAAAACAATTGACATTGACATTAAGTGTTGCCAGGTGGCGATTTTTGTTTTCTGCTTTTAGCTTTGAAATTCGCGTATCAAGAGTGTGAAAGACCAAGTACTACATTGTAAATATCTCGGACTAAGTACAAATATAATGGGAAATGATTAAGAACTCTACACCGTAAATTTTTTAGTATATATCTAAAAATGAAAAGGGGATTTCAGACCACGTGAATGAACAATTTTTACTATGGGGCCAACCACGGAATCGCGAAAAAAAATCAGCTGTTCCATACTAGTCGAGTCGATGTTGTACTTTTTAACCGACTTTCAAAAAAGGAGGAGGTTCTATGTTCGTCTGTATATTTGTTTTTTTTTCTTGTGTATGTTCACCGATTACTCGAAGACGGCTGGACCGATTGAAATGATTCAAACGTTATTACATTAGGTACACTCCAAAGTTGGTCTCATTTTTTAAAATTTGGAAATCGGTTCAGTACTTTACAAGTAATTTTGAAAAAAAGCACGAAAATAGTATGATTTTGTGTGAATTACCTCGATGATAATGGTCGTATTACTTCTTTGTTTATGAACTGAATAAGATAATTATTTTTTTGTAGGAAGAGGGATAAGTGTAGGTACTTTAACCGACTTAAAAAAGGAGGTTCTCAGTTTGACCCGTATGTATGTTTCTCCGCGATTATCTTACGTTTGGCTGAGCCGATTTTTCTACATATTATAATATACCTTACCTACAAGGTACCTACACTAAAAATAAAAAAAATAAAAATAGTTTAAAAAAAACAAAAAACCGATTTCAAAAAACCTACCTCTAAAAAGCAAGAAATAATATTCGTAATAATAAAAATACGTCTATTGAAGTCGGGTGGGGCTTTTAGAATAAAAATCTGTACTCCAGCCCCACCCGACTTCAATAGACGTATTTTTATTATTACGAATATTATTTCTTGCTTTTTAGAGGTAGGTTTTTTGAAGTCGGTTTTTGGTTTTTTTTTTAACTATTTTCTATAGAGGCGTTGCTTCAATTTCCCATACAAATTGCTTACGCGGTCGATATCGAGAACGGTTTTTGTAAACTCACGGTAGAGCTACGTTCATTGAAATGGAGAGACCGCTTCCATTCAATCATACGCAGTGTATCGGGTAGTAAAACTTTTTTCGCTGCATTTTTAAGATACTTGGCGCCAACGTCAACCTTTTGTTTGATATTTGTTAAGCCTTGTCCACAGACAATGTTTTTTTTGCTCCGCTTGATTTGTATTGAATTCTCACGTTTTGTAACAAAACAACAGAGTCGGTGTCACAAACGATTGACACGAAATAGTAAGCCTGCGATTGATATCTATGTAAAGTAACGAAAGTTTAAGCTTACTATGTGATTAATTTAACAATGTGTAACTACAACAGAAGGTCACTAATGATATGGCTATCAGAAAAAAACTTCTACTCTGTGAAAGAATGTTTGGATATGTAGGCTAAAATTGTTTTTTTTTCTGAATAGTGATATTATTAATGTATATTAATGAATATTAAATACCTACTTGTTGAATGGACATTTTACAAATTTAGTTTTAATATTACTATTCGACTATGAAAATTTTAAAATTAATAACGAAATTGACATTTAAATACTTACCATATAATATGAATAGGTACTACTTTTTTTCTGATATCTCCCTTTCAACTTTCATTTTATATACATACACTTTCTCTTCTCTTTATTTATATATAGTCAGGTGGTGTAAGTGAAACACCGGGGTAAGTGAAACACCCAACCATATCTAAGAAACTATCGTAGTTTATTCTCATAGCGATGTGTCGATAAATCAGGAATGACGAATTACTGCCCTCAATACAACACAGATACCGCTGCGATCATTAAACTAGCTAGTAAATTAAAAAGAAAATTAAGTTATGTTATAAAATTAAAATTACGTTTTTTTGATAAATCTTTTTAACTGGACCCTATTTTATGAGAATTTGATGCATTTTGGATATTAACGGTTTAACATGATCCTTTTGTCCTGTTTTTAATTAAATGGACACAATATTTAAAGCTATTTTGGCCACTGTTTTACTTCCCCCTTGTCAGGTAAGTGAAACACTGAGTCTTTATATTCTTTTCGTGATTTTGTTGCTTATAGCAAGTCTTTAGATATTTATGTTCATACCGTTGAAGGCTGATTAAATGAGGAGTACATTGCCTACACAGCTACTTTAATTGCGAGTTTTATAGTTTTACTAAACCTTGTTAAATAAAAATAAAGTATGTTTCACTAATCCCACATGACTATATATCTATATCTATTGTCCTTCTAGTATTTATGCACCCACTCCCTTCTGTCCTCTTCCCCTTAATATTTTTCTACTCAAGGTTGCCTGGAAGAGACTGCTACGTAGCAGTAAGGCCGCCTTTTGTGTACTTGTCCATGTTTCTTGTTTGCTCCTATGTAATGTCTTTGTCTATTGTGCAACAAAGCGTTTTATTATTATTATGAATAATTAAGTAGGTACCTATGTCAAAATTAATTGACATCTAAATTACAATTACTTATATATGATTTTTTTATATTTTTTTTACACATAAGTAAGTACATTTTAAAGTTAATAATGAATGAATGAATAACATGATTACTTACACAATTTTTGCATGCCTGCTGAACAATATTACACCTTCTTATGTCTGTTTTATATCATATCATGTTTAGGAGCAAATAAATATTTAGCTATTTCTATTGCAGAGATGTTAAACTTTTTTGTTTTTTTTTTTCGAATGAACATGAATGAAAATAAACAGGGGTGCCCGTTTTTTTAAACAGAGTAGGTATATAATATAACAAAAGAAATATTATATATTTAAATGCTTGTAATAAAATTGTACCTAGCATTACAATCACTCGATTATTCCATGACTCTACTACGAAAACAAAATTATTACCCAGGTAATAGAATTTTAGTATGTCCATGTCCATCAGCCATTTTTGATGTCCCCACTGCTGGGGCACAGGCCTTCCTTATGGGTTGGTAAGGAGGATGGGCTATAACCCACCACGCGGGCCCAATGCAGATTGGTGGGTGTTAACGACTGCAAATGCAGCCGGGACCAAAGGCTTAACGTGCCTTCCGAAGCACGGAGGAGCTCGAGATAATAAATTTTTGGTCACCCATCCCATGACCGACCCTTGCGAACGTTGCTTAGCTTCCGCAATCGCTGGGCCACGCGCTTAACCACTGCGCCACCGAGTTCCTCAGTTTAGTATGTAACTAAGTATTTTTGGTGGTGATTGCTTCTTTGCACGACTTTTATTTTTGCATTTTATTAGATTGATAATTTATCACATAATTCATCCACAATTTATCATTCACCTTGATACACGTCACTGCGATCATAAAATAATTTGCAATAGTTGGAGGTGAAACCACCGTTTGATGATTGATGATTTTATATGTGGATAATAAACAGTATTTGGCTTAAATAACTACTTTTTGTTTGTTTTAGATGTTACATACTGGTTGCTATTTACATTTCATGCAGTGTTTACCTTAAATTAATTAGTGCGTTTAGCTAAATAATAAATTTTGACAGTACCAAATGGCAAATTTTAGGTATTAAAAGGAAGCTGTCCTTTATTTTTTTTAATCATTATATTTCTTGTAAGATTGGAGTAAGTAATATTGAGCTGTAGTTATTTTACATACTTACTTAAAAAACATTGGGATATTGAGCGATAAATAAATTTATTGATTTTAATTTTGGTTGCTAATAATAATATTTAAAAAAAACTAAAATATATCAACTTGTATCCTAGTCGTAGGACATCCTATACATCAACTACAGAATTATTTCCTCACAGATTAACCTAATACTGCTAATAAAATGTTTAAAGTGTACCTAAGTTAAGAGTTATCAAAATCTTATCTTTTTATTAGCAATAAAATAAAAATTTACATGTTCTTGTTCATTGGATCCTATTATAATATTATAAATGTTAAAGTTTGGATGTTTGTTACTCAATCAAGCAGAAACGGCTGAACGAATTTGGATGAAATTTGGCACATAGTTATACCACAGAATATACGTTATACACAAAACATATGATTTTTTTTCCCGTTCAATAGTTTCCTAAGGATTTTATTTAGATATGGTTTGATTACATAATTAACTAACTTTTTTTTAAACCTTTAATTTTGATGTAGTTTTAAAAAATCCATTAGATTGCATTCTTATATTCATGAAAGGTTGCCTTGTTTCATTGCACTACAAATATTGTCACAAGTGCATAAAGTCTTTCACAATATGTCATTATAAACTCGTATTTGTCTTTCAATTTCTTATTTATCACCTGCGCCAACATTTTTTTTTATTTGTAGCTAGGTACAATCGCCCTCACAAGTAGCTGAACCTTTTGCATTAAATATGTCACATAATTTCACTTGATAAATGCAATACTTGATGCAGTAAGATAGGTATGTACTAAAATGTTTAGCTACTTTTAAGGCCGACCATACAACATTATTTGTAAAACACCAACAACCTCGCAGGAGATTAATTACAACATAAACAACATTATTTGTTTTTTTTTTATTTATTTTATTTTGGACAACAGACGGTCATTTACAAAACATGTTATATTGTACAGTAATCTAAAGGAAGACCAGTGGCCCTACCATGAGTTGATACAAACTGTTTACGTTACCGTAAACCATCGTTTTGTCTCTTTCACTCGCACTGACTGTAAGCAGTATATCCGATAGTTTACGGTAACGTAAACAGTTTGCATCAACTCATGGTAGGGCTACTTGAGTGCCAACAAATATGTAATAATTATTTAGTGTAACAGGGCCGAAATAGGTAAAGATTTAAACAGTTGTATGATAAATTGCTAACGTTAAAATTGAGTGATTAATCTACATTAATACGAGTATACCATAGAGTTTACATGGAGGTAGGTACTATTGAATTGATATAATACAAACGATCCTTACGATAAAGAGTAATACAGAAACGACGATCAGTTGTTCGGACATAAGTATTAGTATGGATAGGTACCTACTAGTCGATATTTTCCTTTAGGCGCATTTGTCTGTTTTCGGAAAAATCTTAGAACAAATTATTTAATGTTGTTGTTGTTTATGATGTTAGTAAACTACTCTCTGAGGTTGTTGGTATTTTTTAAATATATAACCCTGTATTGCCAGACGTCTATAAAACTGTTGATTGAGGAACCAACCTTTGTTTCCATTGCCACACTTTGTAAAAGTGTTTTTCTTAAATTTTTTTAAATAATAAAAAGGTAAACAATCATCCATAACATAGTGTATTATTGTAATGTTATTATTTAGAATGAGTTTACCTACTCTAAACACACTATATTTATTTTGAAAAAAGAAATATATGTAGCTTACTTCCGCAAACAAAATATGCAAGATGCACCGCCCGCCCGCCCGCAAAAATATGCAGTACACCACAAAATATAAGTGCACAATACCTGCATTTAGCAAGACAGCAACACACCTTGCACCTTCACCAATTAGGCTACTCTACACGTGTTTCGCCCCAACCCGGAGCATCCTCAGGAGTTAGATCGTGCGTAAACCAACACCGAATGAGCAACTACGCCCTCCGACACCGTATTTATTGTCACTTCCTCCCCACTGCGCATCGAGTGACTGACAGTGACAACGTTTGAAGAATGTTGCCAGTTTCAAATTAAAAAGAAAAAAGAAAGAAAACATGTTTTTTAATTTAAATTACCTACAAATAAATTGATATACATTAAATAATGTGTTTTATTAATAAGATACTTATTTTAAGAATTATTATTATTTGAGAAAATACGCAGCAATGGCGAGGAAGAGACGTCAAGTTGATTGTTAAGTATGGTTCCATCAACATTGTGTTTGATAATTTCTAGGTTTTCTTGCATATTTTGTTTGCGGAAGTAAGCTACATATATTTCTTTTTTCAAAATGGTTTGGGACTTCCGCCAAGTGACGCCTGATTCAATCAAATACACTATATTTATTTTGTGGAGCTAGGAACACAATAGCAAATCATGTCTTATTTTATGCAAGTAAAGGATTTCGCTCACTAGACTGCCACCGACTGGACGCCAAATGCTCCTTTTTCCATCGCTGTCGTACCTACTGTACTTTAAAACTCCTTTATTATTTTCCTACTTTTAAACTATCCCAATGAAATTGCACAATGGTTTAGCTTACACATTCAGGCTGAGATTGCGGCACCTTATCAACTATCGGATGGGTGGCCGAAAATTTACAATCACGAGCTCGGATGGTACGTTAAGCCGTTGGTCCTGGGTGTATTTGCAGAAGCTATTACACACAGACTTACTGTATTGTTCTCTAAACCAAATTAGGTCCGCATAGGTTGCCAGATGTGCTGGACTTGGTTGGATTGTTCAGCTTTCACATGTTGTCCAGACTCCAATCCTCCTCCGCCTATCACGCACTTTTTGCTTTGAACTCAACCCGGCCGGCCCCGCGCGCGACCCGCCTTCTGATTTTTATTTTGTCTAGCCAACTATTTTCCAGATTTCAGAATATTGTCCAGAAATTTTGAAACCCTAGGCCCGCATGAAGAGGCAGTAACTAGTCCATATTTCTAGCCGTGGATCATTAAAATTTTCACATATTGTCCAGTGTCTCTGTTTTCACCTGCTGATTTTTATTTTGCCCAGCCAAAAATCCTATTTTCCAGATACTTTTGACCAGAATTTTTAAACCCTTAGACCCACATGAAGAGGCAGTACCTAGTCCGTATTTCCTTATTCATTCACCTTGTGCCTGTGCCCCAACCGTGGGCATTAAAAATTGATTTTGATGATGATTATCTAAAATTACTTTTCTTTTACCTTCCAGAACACTCTCGGGATTGCGGCCTTCTTGGTCGTGCTGGCGCTTTCATCGAGCTCGCTGATCCAGTCTCCTAACAGCAAAGACACCTTCGAGCTGCTGATCCTGCACAACAATGATATGCACGCGCGCTTTGAACAGACCTCACAACTTAGCGGGACCTGCACCACCAAAGATAGAGAAGACGGGAAGTGCTATGGTGGATTCCCGAGGGTAGCTCATGTGTAAGTAATGCAATAATTTTATCTCAGAATTAAAGAAGGTCTCAATAATTGCTACAATTGAATTGAGTTTGAGGTACCAACTTTGGTTCGCGAGCCTCCGAGCTCTGCGAACCTGCAACAGTGACGCTTCGCATTTTGCGATCCGAACGAACACGGGGAGCAAGTAGAAGTTCGCAATAGCGTCCACTTTGAGCTCCACGAACCTGCAACATAGGTTCGCGGAGCACGAGGTTACGAGGAGGCAAACCTAAATCGGTACCAGTGGCGAAGAGTACATACAAGCCGATTCCCATATCGGTTTACTTTTAGAAATAATCCAACCCCATACCGATTCACTATCCAGTACCCTTAGCGCGAACAGCTATCGAAAAAAATAACTCGCGTAAAATTTTGTATTGGAAATTTGTACAACGCCATCTATCGCCGATAAGCGAAATGAAATTTTCCATAGAGAATTGACTATCGAGTAATTTTACGTGCGTTTTATTTCTCGATAGCTTTTCGTGCTAAGGGTACAGATCAATTTTGTAGAACGTCTTACCTCGCCAATGGTGGCTACCCACTCTTACGATAATATTTATTTTATTATGTTACTCCTTAAACAACGTGTTACAATAAAAACCCTAATGCCGAATGTAGTAGATTAGGGACCATCAAACTAAACAACTTTTACTATGGAAATCAGCTGAAAAAAAATCAGCTGTTTCATACAAAAATTAATAACGAAAATATCAAAATGTATGAAACAGTTGTTTTTTTTCGCGATTTCAGAGTTAGTCCCTTAATAATAGTTGTTTTGTTTGATGTCCCTATCTACCATATTCGCCATTAGGGGTTTTTTGTAACACGTTGTATATATAGTATGAATATCTGACTTATTGGACGTTGTGTTTATTAATCCGTCAAAGCGATGTAAACTCCATCAAATCAAATAGTTCAGCCCCTAGCCAAAGTAACATTTGCAAATTTTCGTTATCGCTTCGCTTCGAAACATGGATTTGACGTTTTTTAATTCGATTGTTAGGCGAGGCCAGTTCACGAAATTTACTCTTTCACTATGTCTTTAGAATAAGGTTGAATATTGCATAACTTTAATTGACGCTTCGCCACAAATTTGACGAATTTTAGTACATTTTCATTGATTTCTGAAATACTGGATCATTTATTAAAAATGTACTCGGTTATTGTGTTAGATCGATAGAAAAGCTATCCTTTTTGCATAAAAAATCATATCACTGTCGTTGAAAATTACGAAATCTGACGATTTGAAATTTAGTTTTATAAGTTTTTATGGTGTTATTCAGGATTTTTTTACAGAGTTACCATGCCATTTTTCAATATTCTGTTCGGTTACTTTGCTTCTTTGTTTCTTTTTCAGTCTACAGTAATTTTTGTGAAGTAGAATTTTACATCAGTTCTTATCGTGAACTGGCCTCGCCTTAACGAAACCTTATGTCAATCCCATACATGTTTCGAAAGCGAAGCGATAACGAAGATTTGCCAATGTTACTTTGACTAGGCCCTCTGGCACGTCAATTACCAATTAGTGAGGAAGCTAAACGCTGAAATTGTCTCACTTATGGTCTCAGAAGCGCAATTACAATGCTATTAACTATACCATAATATTGATCTATAGATACACACTGCCTGTTACACAGATTCTGGGGAATTTCTACTTACTGGAGAGATAATTTCATTGAAATGTTCAATTTTCACAAGCTTATCTTTAGTTTTAACAATCTTGCAATTGCAAGTTAGACCCACTTCCCGGTTTCCGACTGTCAACCGAAAAATAATGAATGGTAAAACATCATTATAGCTATTATAGATTCCAAATGGCTAGTAATTGTGTGCAAGTTTAGATACGATAATTGGTTTGATCGTAACTTAAATTGGCTTTTATAGAAGATCTCAATTGAAGAATAAGTATTTAATTGATTCCATCCAAAATAATCCAAATTATCTTTATAATTGTCTTTTTTTAAATTTAAGATTTTTGCATTCACAATGCTATTTTTACACAATACTAAATAATATACTAGAAAAAATTAAGTATTGATCTGGTGCGAGTCGTATTTTTTCTAGTATATTATTTAGTATTGTGTAAAAATAGCATTGTGAATGCAAAAATCTTAAATTTAAAAATTATATAGCTATTTCATCTTAATCGATTGCCAAATATCTGGAAAGATATTTCAATTGAATGTCGAGGTAATTAACCTCACATTGGTGAAATAACGCTGGCTTGCAGCGTAAGAGTAGGATATACTAGAAGAAATTCGGCGATGTCACTAGTGACTCGGTAGCTCAGCGGTCAGAGCATTGGACCGGATATCCAAAGGTCGCGGGTTCGATTCCCGTCTGAGTATTGATCTGGTGCGAGTCGTATTTTTTCTAGTATATTATTTAGTATTTTATAATTGTCATCAAAATAAAAAATTGTGATCGACAAGATCTTCGTCATAATTTTAATTGCATGACTTTATTGATATTGTTTGTTGTGATTTCCAATACAATGTGAATTATTTAAGGAATAAGTGACATATATCATGATTACTCATTTAGTCAGTTATTGCATATAATTTAATCAAATTCCAGAGTGAAAGAGGCCCGTAAAGCTGCAGCATCAGGCAAAGGACCCCCAGTGCTGTACCTTAACGCTGGTGACACTTATACTGGCACCGCCTGGTTCACTATTTATAAGTGGAAGATTGCTGCCGAATTCTTAAACGCCTTACAACCTGATGCCGTCGTGAGTATTTAAAAGAACATCCTTAGTTAGTGTATAAAAATATTATAATTCTTCTTTTCGAATGAGGAATAGTGGCCACCTCTGGTGTTAGAGTTTATCATGCTGCCTGTAAGGCCTCTAACTTGGCCTAACGACTGTTATCAGATGACAACAGTCGGGACCGACGGTTTAACGTGCCCTCCGAAGCACGGAAGCGCTCATTTGTAATGCCACTTAACGGTCACCCATCCGACACCTGGCCAGACCGAGAACATGATCGAGTACGATCAGTCTGTCAAGTTCCGCCATGAGCGCTTCTATTATAATGAAAATTTAACATGCGCAAGACATTTTTTATAGATCGGCACTAGGTAGGTTGGTAAATTGTATATAGCGCTGTTTTACCACTCGAGATTTTCTAACAACATTTTCTTCTACCACACAATATTTTGAATTAACCTTACATATTTTTTACTTTGCCTATAATTAAGCTCATAAATATAAGTAAGTATTGTCTCAATAGATATGATTTGTCAAATATCCCTTTTCGTAAAAAACGTTAACAAATATTATGGGTATAGAAATAGAAAATAAATGTTTCCAGGATTTCAGTGGTTTTAAAATAGCATAACGATTCACCAAACTAACAATTAAGAAGGTATACAGTATGTAGTTTTTTTGTTGTTTTCCTTATTTTTTCCAGTTGTCTTTAAGATTAAGTCTTTAATATATAAACATACGAATATAACAAATGTCTGAAACGCATTCTAGTAAAAATAGTAGGTGTCGTCCTTTGTCGCCCGTGGTCCCCGGCCTTTTGTCTCTGGAAGGGACCACATATATTTTATGCTTAAGTACTTATAAGTTATTATACTCATATCATTTGTACTGTGTTTATAGCAACGTTCCGTCTATGGATGTGCTTACTGTGAAATCGTGATTTAAAAGCAGTATCGAAGATATATCTTCGATATATAAACATTAAGCCAATTTCCACACTGTCACTTATTTTCGTTTACTGTTTATGTTTGTACATACGCACAGCACGACACTACAAAATGTGTTTGATTTTGCCTCAGTCACTATTTGGTTCTGGTTTAAAATTATTTACTTATATATACTTATTATAAAGAGAGCGATTAAATTTCCCGAGCTAGTAGCACAGATAGTGTTGATATCAACAATATTATGATTAATCTTTTTTTTATTAATTATCGCCTTATTTTAAGAGAAAAATATGATAGAGAATTAAATAGAGGTCTTCAATGTTTACAAATAGGTAGTTATATACCAATATAGGCACTTAAGTATATTTATGTAATATTCGTGCTACTAGATCGGAAATTACTTATATACTTATATCAATATTTATTACTTAAGTACTGTAAAAAATTGCTGTTGGTTGCAATAGTAGTTTATGATACAAGGTTGGTAAGGAGGTTTTTAAAACGAGTTGACGCTTTATAAGCCCGAGCCGCAGGCGAGGGTTTATAATCGTCACGAGTTTTAAAAAACCTTAACAACCGTGTGCCATACTACGTTTTTCAATACATTTGCGAGAAAACATTATAGGTACTATACTGAAATTGCAATCTATACATATAATAAAACTTTAAATTCTAAATATTTGTGCGCCAATTACGCAAAAACCGCTAAACTAATTTGATGGATTTTTCACAATTTAGTAGATTGAAGTCCAACTTAAAATCTAAGCTATGTTTCATCAAATTCAGGTGGGTGGAACCAGAGAAACAGCTTGAACTCTCCGTAGTACTAGCTTTTATACACTAAAGGGGTCATTTAAACTGGTTGCAATATTTTTCTACTGTCCACGCGGATAAAGTCGCGGGCGGAAACTAGTAGAAATTTAAAAAAACCGGCGTGCGGTAAAATCAACTTTCCGCACGCTGTACTAATCCGTAAACAAAAACGCACGGCGTGCGGTAAAATCAACTTTCCGCACGCTCGACTGTCATCGTAAACTTGCATTTTCGAGCAACTGTATTGAAAAAACATTTATCAACGATTTCATTTGTTTTCTTTTTATCATCTGCCAAACTATGAACAATTGCAAAATAGATATAAAGAAAAGCTAATAATTTTTTCGTTAAAACACACAATAAAATTGTACCTACCTATCTTGTTTACCAGTGAAATTCTGAAAAAAAAAATGTTCAAAACAACGAGATACTTAAGTAATCTTACAAAATATTGGTAAGGGGTATTCAGATACCTATTCAGATACCTATTACTGAATGTCTTTATTAGTACAATAAATACCTACATACCTACTATCTAAAAGCTGAAAAAATAAATCTAAATTGTTACAAAAGATAGTTGTGTCAAAGAAACATAAGGAAATTCCAAAGTGGTTTAAATTAAATTAAATAGGTAAGTGGTTTAGGTAAGTGTACTTTCGTTATAAAATAAAACCAACATCCGTATACCTAGCACCGAAAATAAAATAAAAAATATGTTGAAAACAACGAGATTAGGCATTGCCAAATATTAGTAAAAACAGAGTAGGTATCAAGATATTACTAATGTTGTCTTTTTATGATTCAAAGTAAAGCCTTCTTAGTCCCAGAACAAGCAACTGTTACTATCTACGGATGTTTACTAATACGTAAGTCATGATTTTATTCTTAATACTAACAATAACATAGGTAATGATATAACTATAGAGTTGATAACACTGTTACTAACATTTTTTATTAATTAAATGAAACAATTAACCATACTGTTTGAAGATAGGTAGTTATATCATTTGCTTTAACATAACGCTTTTGTGGTGATGGGGTTTTGTAGAAATTGTTAAGACTAGAATAAATTGTTCGTGAGGATAATTAGCTACGTAAATCTCTCATTTTAACATCATTACAAAAAAATCCAAACTTAATACTAACCATATTAACCTAACTATTAACTAACCTACTAACTAAAATGTTGAACTTGTTTATTGTATCTCACTTTTTGTTTCAGTCTCTTGGCAATGGTGATCTTAACAGGGAATATGGCGAGCAATATTCTCTTCTTAACAATATAAACTCTCCAATAGTGGCCACTAACATTATCATAAACAATGAAGCAATCAACAAAAACATACAACGATCGCTTATTTTTGATATAAAAGGGAAAAAAGTAGGATTGGTAGGATACCTCACACCAGAAGAAAGTTTACGAGCAGATCCTGGAAATGTAGAATACATAGATGAAGTTATTGCCCTTCAAGAAGAAGTTGACAAGCTGAAGAATATGGGTGTCAATATTATAATAGCTTTGGGACATTCTAATATTGATAAGGATATGGAAATCGCTAAAGAAGTTGATGGCGTAGATTTGGTTATAGGCGGACACAAAAACGTATTCTACTGGACTGGCGAAAACACAGAATTAAATCCATCAAAAGAACCCCTTGTTGTTACTCAACCTTCTGGTAAAGTGGTTCCAGTTATTCAGTCTTATTCATATGACAAATATCTCGGAAATCTATCAGTGAAATTTGACGAGAATGGTGAAATCGTCGATTATATTTCTAATCCGACTTTACTAACTACGTCGATCCCTCAAGATATTGAATCCCTAAAAGTCGTAAAAAGGACTAGTTTGGAAATGTCAAAAAATGCTAATGAAGTTATTGGAAGCACTGCGGTAGTTCTCGATGGAGAATCATGTGCGACTGAAGAATGTAATCTAGGTAATTTAATAACTGATGCCATAACATATTACCATGCTTTGCAATATGACGGCGTTTGGACAGATGCTCCTATAGCTATTATACACTCCGGTGCCATAGCTGCGTCAATAGCTCCGACAAACAGGCCAGCACCCGTTACTAGAGGTGAGCTGATGGCAGCATTGCCGTTAGAAAGTAACTTAGTAAGAGTAACTATAACTGGGGCAGTTCTGAAACAAGTTTTAGAACATTCAGTCAGCAGCTACAGCCAAAGCAATCCCACACAACAATTTTTGCAATACTCTGGAATAAGAGTTGTTTATGATTTGAGCGAAGATTCTGGAGCCAGAATAGTAAGTGCTTTAGCTCGATCAAGTGGTTTTGTGCCAGAATTCTATTCTATTGAAGATGCCTTGACATATGCGATATTGATGCCAGCAACTTTGGCAGAAGGAGAATTTGGATATTCAATGCTAGAGGGTCAACCTAAAACTAGCCTCGCGTACGACGAAATCACCTGTCTCTACGAGTTTATTAAAGTGCGTTCTCCTGTATATCCAGAAGTCGCACAACGTATAACCATAAATGGATATATTCTACTTACTACTACTACTTCTACTTCAGTAGAAGTAGAAACTTCTACTTCAGTAGAAATAGATACTTCTACTACTACTTCTACTTCAGTAGAAATAGATACTTCTACTACTACTTCTACTTCAGTAGAAGTAGAAACTTCTACTCCAGTAGTAGTAGAAACTTCTACTTCAGTAGAAATAGATACTTCTACTACTACTTCTACTTCAGTAGAAGTAGAAACTCCTACTACTACTTCAACTTCTACTACTACTTCTACTACTCCTAACTCTGCAAATACTGTTAGTTCTGCAATTGCTATTGTTTTATTTACTTTGATTCCACTACTTGTTTAAGATCTTGAATAAAATTTTAACCAAGACTATTGCGTTATTATTATACGTGTCTTAAAATGAATAATTTAATACAAAACTAACTTATGTATTTATTAAGATCATTATTAATCCTCACATTATCTAAGTAATTAAGAATTTAGAAGTTGTGATGTTGTTATAATCAAGAATATGGACAGCATAGAAGCAAAATATGCAGGTATAGTTATGTAAAATCCCACCACGATGTTAAGTATCGAAAAAGAAATGTTTTAAAATATCTACACGTAGCATATTCTTTTGGTTTTAGCATGAATAACATTGTATTATAATATGCTTGTGCGTACTTAACTTGTTTATGATTCAAGATGTTTATTATCACTTATTGTTTGTTATACCTTGTATGTAAAACTAACTTTACCTTACTAGTTGCAAAACATCCTTGATGTACTTTACGTAGCTATAGTTTAGTTTGTGTTGTACTAACGACTAACCCCATGTGGTGGTGTGTTGTGATAACATCAAACCATATTAACAACTTCGCTACATTTCCACAATTGGTAAGGTTCATTTTTTAAATACTTATTGAATGTTAGTGTGAAATAAGCCATTGCATCATTTACATTTGATAATCAAATTGACAAAAATTGTTTCAGTCGCTGGGCAACCATGAACTTGATAATGGGGTGTCTGGCTTGACACCTTTCATCGAAAATCTAACGTGTCCTGTGCTTGCTGCGAATCTTGTACTTAACAAAGTCCCTGAACTGGAAACCGAACCGAATCTCATGAAATCTGTGATCTTCGACATAAACGGCACTAAAGTGGGGGTCATAGGATACTTAACACCAGACACTAAAGTACTAGCTATACGAAACGACGTTGATTATGTAGAAGAAACCATCGCTATCAAAGAAGAAGCAGCCAATCTCAAATCACGTGGAGTGAACATTTTGATTGCTCTAGGTCACTCTGGTTTCACGAAAGATTTGGAAATAGCAGAAAAGGTGGAAGACATTGATTTAGTGATAGGTGGACACACAAACACTTTCCTTTGGAATGGAACTAGTCCTGATTCAGAGAAACCTGAAGGACCATACCCGATGATGGTGAAGCAATCCACGGGAAAACTAGTACCAGCTGTACAAGCGTACGCTTACACAAAATATCTTGGCAAATTGCACCTTGTCTTCAATTCAGATGGTAAACTACTTTCATACAATGGAAATCCTATACTGTTAGATAGAAGCGTACCTCAAGATCCAGATGTTCTGCAAATTGTTGACCGTTACAGAATAGATATTGAGAAAATCACAGACTTAGTTGTTGGGAAAACCTCAGTGGCGTTAGATGGTCACTCATGTCGTCTGAAAGAATGCAACATGGGAAACTTAATTACGGACGCAATGGTTTTTAAATATGCTTCAGATTATAATGGTTCTGGGTGGACCGACGCCCCGATAGCTATCATACAAGGCGGTGGTATAAGAGCATCTATTGTTCATACAAACTTGCCTGCCAATGTTACCAAAGGTGACTTGCTAACTGTGATGCCATTTGACGGTAATATGGTGGTGGTGACCGTAAATGGATCTGTAATATGGGAAATGCTCGAACATTCCGTTGCAAAATATAATATAAAACGTGCACCCGGGCAGTTTTTACAATATTCAGGATTAAAAGTAGAGTTTGATTTTTCGAAACCACCATCGAAAAGAGTTCTCAAAATTTTTATTCGTTGTGGCTTGTGCTCTGTGCCTACTTTAGCAGCTTTAAAGAGTTCGGATTCTTATAAAATCCTTATGACGTCATTTTTATCAATGGGTGGTGATGGATTTTCTATGCTTAGTAATCTCCCAGCATCTCCTTTAAATTTTGATGAATTAGCTGCAACAATTGATTTTATTAAAACACATAGTCCTTTATTTCCTGGGCTAGAAGAAAGAATAAAATTAAGCAATTATGATAAATTAAGTTATAACTCTGCTTCGTCCTTTAGGCACTCAGTATTAACAACGATTTTAATAAGTTTAATCAATTATATTTATAATGTAATATCATGATTTAAATGTAGATTTACGTAAAACATTATCATTATTCATACATTTTTCTAAACTTACAATAAATCTGTAACTGAGCCGACTTTGTACATTTAATACTTATATAGTCATTTTAAAGATACAGAGGCCAAATTCACCATTTATTTAAACTTTGTCTGTCTGTCTGACTGTCTTTTACCACATCACGCAAAAACTACATGACGGATTTTCATGAAATTTGGCATGGTAGTAACAGACTATACGGGTCAACTTATAGGATACTTTTTATTTTGGAAAATTGTCTAATTCCCGAGGGATAATACAAAAACTGGTTGGAGCTAAAATGGGGCCAAAACCATAATTTTAATTTAATAACTTACAAAGTATAAGTCTAATATATATCATCCATAGCATTCTATGTAATGTTAATAATTGTTGAATTATTTGAATAGGTATGACATAAAAAAAAATATCTATGTTGTTTTCAAATTCTCTTAATAGATGTTTCGACGAGGTTATCAAGAACCACTGCTACTATCTGCTGTTTTGGTAAGTTTAACTGTTCGATACTAGATGGCTACTAGATAAAATATTGAAATCATTATGAAATGTTATTAATTGTTTTATTTTAATACCTACTAGTGACCCGCCCTTGCTTCGCTTCGGTTCCTTAATTTTTTTGCCAAATGCGACCTTCCATCCAACAACACCCAAAAAGAAAACAAATACCGTACAGTCGTCACCTCCATTCGCTCCAAAAGTAAAAACATACAAACAGTAAATTAAAATGATATTTTTTTGTATGAAAGTAAAATATAACGCTAAAAAATATAGCTAGTAGAATATAAAGTACAGAACCTTCACATGCAAAAATATATTTTGTTGTTGGAATATCAATACCCATTTATTATGATGTATTTTATTGGACATTCACATTGTTCTTTTGAATTCTTCGACATGTTTTTTAATTTTTACTAGTTTTAATTTATCTACCCCTCGTTTTATTTTATTGGACATTCACATTGTTCTTTTGAATTCTTCGACATGTTATTTAACTTTTACTAGTTTTAATTTATCTACGCCTCTTTTTTTTTATTTATTATTTATTTTATTTTGTAAGTACTTATAGTCGTAGCTGTTGACAGTAACATCATTATTTTAAACATCATTTTACCCTAAAACAGTTCAGCGTATACACCTAAGTACATGAATGTACATACGATCAAAAACTTTCTAAAGCTTTACCTACACTATTAATTTTATTTACATTTGGATTGGGTTACAATTTTAACACTATCTTGATTCATCATAAGCATATCCATATTCGGCATAACGTCAATTATTATTTATATTAATTATGATAATACATTACAAGCATTCTTTGTTTCAGTCCCTCGGCAATCATGAATTTGACGACAATGTAGAAGGTCTGACGCCCTTCATAGCAAACTTAACATCACCAGTGCTTGCTGCTAATCTCATATTAAATAAAGTTCCAGAACTAGAAAATCAAACTAATCTAAAAAAATCTACAACATTTGACATATCGGGAACTAAAGTGGGAGTGATAGGGTATTTAACACCTGAAACTAAGTTTTTAGCTAAAGGCAATGATGTTGAATATATTGATGAAATAACCGCTCTAAAGACAGAAGTAGCAAAACTTCAAGAAGAAGGTGTTAACATCATTATAGCTTTAGGTCATTCAGGTTACCTCAAAGATTTACAAATAGCAAAAGAAGTTGAAGGTATTGATTTAGTTATAGGTGGTCACAGCAACACATTTTTATGGAACGGCAAAGTCCCCGATTCTGAAGAATCGCAAGGCCCGTACCCAACGTATGTAAAACAAGAATCTGGTAGGTCTGCTTTGGTAGTACAAGCATACGCCTATTCAAAATACCTAGGAAAGTTACATATTGTATTTGATTCTACTGGAGAAATTATAAGTGCTGATGGAAACCCAATACTTCTAGATAAAAATATTCCTCAAGATGCTGAAATAGTCAAAATCGTTGAAAAATATAAAGAAAAGCTTACAAATTTAACAGATGGAATTGTAGGGGAGACTATTATTTTGTTAGATGGTCTTAATTGTCAACATAAAGAATGTAATTTGGGGAATTTAATCACTGATGCTATATTTTACACTTACACTGAAAGTTACAAAGGGACGTTTTGGACGGATGTTAACGTTGCAATGTTACAAGGCGGTGGTATAAGAGCGTCCATAGATCACGTTGACAAAACTTTGTCCAGGGGTGATCTCTTAACAGTATTGCCGTTTGGAGGTAATATCTCAAAACTCAAAGTAAATGGCACTACTTTACTAAAAGCGCTAGAACATTCTGTAGCTAGCTATGATTTAAGAGATACTCCAGGAGAGTTTCTTCACTTCTCTGGTTTGCAAGTAGTTTACGATCTAACAAAAGACGTTGGAAAAAGAGTTGTTAAAGTTAAAATAAGATGTACGGAATGTAGGATACCAGAATATTTTGAACTTGAAAATGGAAAAGAATATACAATTCTAGTTCCTGAGTTTCTTGCTAAAGGGGGTGATGAATTTTCTATGTTCAGTGGTGTACCATATGAAAGACTAGGCTATGATGAACTATATTGTACTGAGACATTTATAACTCGTCATAGCCCTATATTTCCAGAAGTGGAGGGAAGAATCACATTAATAACTACTAATAAATCGTCGTTTTTACTGCCTTCACTATCTTTATTACTAACAGCATTAACGATCATTTTATAGCAATAAAAAGTATTCATAATTTCAATCGTATGACCAAATGAAAATAGAAACGGTCTAAAGGGCATGGATACCGGTAGGTATTCATTTTATTTTTATTTTATTTTCATTATTTTCATACCGGTATACCGAAATACCAGTATTTGAGATTAAAATACCGGTATTTCGGTATTTCGAAAAAAGTGATCTATTTTTGCAACGATGTTAAAAGACTTTGCAAAACGCTCGATTTCTATAGCCTATTAGTGTTGTTCATACTGAAGATTAGTTTTTATCTGCCACGAATCTCTAATAATCACGATAAAAAAAAACACCTACGCAAAACACTACAATGACATGCTAGCCAGTATCATCATAGGCATCGTGTATTTTAGGTACTTCGCTCAAAAGGGGTATTGGTATTGGTATTGGTATTGGTGATGGGCTCTTTCTCCGCATTTAGACTCCCATTTGGTCCGTTATGCGTGAACATAGCATTGGTATGGCTAGTCAAGCCATCCCAGCTCCTTCCAGAAGCGCAGAAGCCTCCTGGGGCGTTCACAGGCTTCTAGGAGCGACCTCACGTCTTTGAGGATTTCTGCCCGGTGTGCGGCCAAACCCACGCACTCCAGGATCACGTGGGCGGCTGTTTCCTCTGCGTCCAGGCATCCTCTACATAGGGGACTGTCTGTCGCATTCATGATGAATAGTTGTCGGTTTAATGCTAGGTGACCTGTAAGTGTACCTACAACTATTCGGAGGTCTGGACGATTAAGGCTGAGCAGTCTACAGGTCAACCGCGGCGAGACTGCAGTCATCGCCAACTTGGACTGTCTACAGCTTGTTTGATCTACCCAACGAGTATTATGTGCAGCACGAGTACGTTGTCTTACCCATGAGCGCAGTTGGCTGAACGGGAGTGGCAGAATGGGTATAGGTCCTGCCACTATTGTGGAGGATCCCCTTCTAGCCAGCTCATCGGCGGCGTCGTTCCCGTGTGATCCGCTATGCCCTTTAATCCATTGTAGGATTACTACGTTGTTGGATGCTAAGCGATCCAACACTCGGTGGCATTCGTAGACGATACTGGAGTTAATCGTGTTAGCCTCCAGTGCTGTTAGGACGGCCATACTGTCGGTCAGTATGCGGATGTTTAGTTCCTTCATACCTCTAGACAGGGCCGTGGTGGCGGCATTTATAATTGCAACACATTCGCATTGAAATATCGAACTGTGTTGGCCTAATGCTAGTGATATTTTGATATTAAGGTCTTGTGAGAAAACTCCAGCTCCGGTTCCATTCCCCATCTTGGAGCCGTCTGTATAAATTCGGACTTCATGTATGCCGGAGTAATCTCGGTCACTTTCAGATAATTGTATCTGGTATTTCTTTCCGAAAATGTATTGTTTAGGGATCCTGTCGCATGGGGCAGCGATTAGTGGCTCATGTTCCACTAGATTATTCCACAATGTGGAGTGAGGACCCTCTCGGTTGTACCACAGACCCAGGTGTTTAAGCCTTACCGCAGCTATGGAGGCTTCCTGTTGTATAAACAGATCCAGGGGTGTTAGATCCAGAGCTACTTCTAGGGCGGCTGTGGGGGTAGTTCGCATGCAGCCGGTTATCGCAGAACATGCCAGTCTTTGGAATTTCTGTAGCTTGTTGATGACGGTGCTTTGCTCTGTTTTGGACCACCAGGCAACGGCTCCGTATGTGATTATGGGGCGTATAACAGTTTTATACAGCCACATCGTTATTTTCGGTGATAGCCCCCAGCTTTTGCCGAGTAGTCTTTTACATTGACAAAAGATGATGGTGGCTTTGTTTAGTTTTCCTTCGACATGTCTATTCCAGAGGAGTTTGTTGTCTAGTATCACTCCTAGATACTTGACTTCCTTGCTAAGGGACAGACTGGTATTGAATAGTTTAGGAAGTTTAAGATTGCCTAGACTTCGTTTCTTTGTGAACATGATCAACTCCGTCTTTGTTGGGTTCACTGTTAGATTGTGTTTATTGCACCACTGTTCAACGACCTTCAATGCGCACCTCATACGGTCACATATCACACTCTCAACTCGTCCGCTGATGAGTATGGTCAGGTCGTCTGCATAGCCTACTGTGAGGAAGTTGCGGTCGTTGAGCCAACTAATCAGCTCATTGACCACAATATTCCATAAGAGAGGTGAGAGGACACCCCCTTGGGGACATCCTTTAGCTACTACCCCTCTGGTAGTACTATTCACAGTAAATTGTATAGCTCTGTCTCTTAACATGCTGTCAATCTACCCGGCAATAGTGGGATCGACATCATGTTTAGAGAGGGCCTGGCTTATGCTGGTAAAATTGGTTTTATCAAAGGCTCCTTCGATGTCGATGAAGGTGCCTAGTGTTGATATTTGGTGTTTGAGATTGCCTTCTATATAAGAAACCACCTTATGTAGGGCAGACTCTGTTGATTTGCCTGCAGAGTAGGCATGTTGGTTTGGATTTAAGGGGTTCCTGACTAATGCAGTGCTCCTTATCTCCTTGTCTATTAGCCTCTCCAACGCCTTTAAAAGGAACGATGTGAGGCTAATTGGTCTGAATGATTTAGGTTGAGTGTAGTCTCCTTTGCCGGGTTTAGGAATAAAGACTACTTTGACTTCCCTCCATTTCAAAGGAATATAGCGGTGTGCTAGGCAGCTTCTGTAGATGGCTACGAGGTGGTCAATAAGACCACCGTCGCTCCACCTCATCAGCCCTGGAAAAATTCCATCTAGTCCCGCTGATTTAAATGGGAGGAAGCTGTCAATTGCCCATCTTACTTTCTCCGGGTTGACAACCTTGTGGGCGGTAGTCCAGTCGGTTTCAGCAGGTAGATACTCATCTTTTTCTTCCCATGTGCGACTTTCCGTTATGCGGCAGCCGGGGAAGTGAGTGGTCATTAACAGTTCTGAGGTATCTTGATCTGTTTTGGTATATGTTCCGTCAGGCTTTTTCAGGAAACCAAGATTGTGTATTGGTTCGCTGCACAGGATGTTTTTCACTCTGTTAGCCTCGTTGTTGGTTTCAATGTTGGTGCAGTAGCGTCTCCAGCATTCTCTTTTCTTGAGGCGAATACGCTTCCTGTAGTTGTATTGGGCTAGTTTATAGGCGTCCCAATGGTGCGCTTCTCGAGAGTTCTTTGCTTTGTTGAACAACTTCCTTACCTTGCGGCGTAATTTCTCCAAATCAGGTCCCCACCAGTGACATTTGTTACTTGGCCGGGAGCCGGGAGTAGAAAGTGGGCATGTTTCTTCAAAGCTGGTGGTTAAAGTTGTTGTTATGTGATCAACATGGTTATCAATATCCGCTTTTACCGCGTGAGTTGTAGGTGTGTCCAGACACCTTAGCTTCTCCGCGGTCAGAAGCTCATACTTACGTCGGTCCATCTTACGTGGATTACGTCGGGGCTTAGGCGGTGTGAGAGTCGTATTTAGGTTGTACTTGACCCAGCGATGATCGGAGCACGACGCCTCGTCAGATACATGCCAATCGGAGATGTGACGAGACGCGTGTTCACTTGCTAAAGTTAGGTCAACGATTGTCTGGGCTCGAGATGTTACGAAAGTCGGTTCGGAGCCCCTGTTGATTAGGTTCATATTGGTCGCGAGTAAAAAAGAAATGAATTCCTCACCTCGCGTGTTGTTTTCCTTGCTGCCCCATAGCACATGGTGTGCGTTGGAGTCAACTGATATGATCAGCTCCAGTCCCTCGCGCTCGCAGTGTTGAACCAGCGCGGCCAGTTCAGGGGTAGGGATATCCGCGTCGCCCGGCAGGTAGGCGGACGCTATCACCACATCAGGCAGGCCTGGGGAGGGGTCATTTCGGAGCCTTATGGTGGTCAGGTCTCTGGAACAGAACTCGGTCATTAAGGTTGTGTTTGCGTGTTTAGGTGTAAAGATACATGTACGCGGGTTGTCAGCGGTGGTGTCTAGGAGTAGCTTACCTCCGATGTTGCTTAGACCGCATATTCTGCCCTTCCTAATCCACGGCTCCTGGATTAGGGCTACGGTCTTGGGATTGACCTCCAGCATTCTGCGTAGGTTAGCCGTTGCAGTCTGGCTGTGCTGGAGGTTGGTTTGGAGGACGGGGAGGTTATTGCTGGGGGGTGCTGGCAGCGCCATCGTCGCTGTTCAGCATAGCCTCCTCGTCTACGTCGCTGTCACCGCTCTCGCCATCCATAGAGGTATCCCCCATCCCCTCCTCCTGGGTGGCTACCCTGGGGTCCTCTTTGGGCGGTTCAGCGTCGTTGGTGGTTTGTGGTGGTTGTGGAGGGTTTGGTTGTGTGGTGTGGTGTAGTGTGCCGCTGCCGAGGTCACTAGTGGCCTCCCCGGGTGCATTGGGGTTCGGCGGGGGCATGCTCGTGTCGTCAAGGAAGCGGGCGTAGATGTTACCTAACTTGTAGTAAACTCTACGCTCGCTTGCCTTGAGTTTCTCGACGTCTTCCTCTGGGACACCAAGCACGAGGAACAGGCATTGTTTGTCCTCCTGCTCCTCGGCGTGGTAGACGGCCCAGTTGGAGACGTTAAGATTGGCATTTTGGTACGTGAGGCGCATGCGTACCCGGTCTAGACTGTCGTTTGGTCCGTACTGTGGCACCAAGAGCCCCGTTTTAATGCGCTTGGGGATCTCTAGTTGTCGCTTGACAACCAGTTTGGTGCCCGGACGTGGTGAGCCGATTCTCGCAGTGGTGCGATGGAGCCATTGGAGCGAGAAGTCATCCTTGCACCAGAATTTAAGGACGCCCTCACTATAGAAGGCGTTCGCCTTAAAAGCTGGTGCAACATAGCTTGATGGTTTCGGAGCAAATAACTCGTCGTCCAACAAGCCATCCACCTGCCCCTTGATGACCTCAGCTTGCTCCTTGGTAAGGTCATGGTAGGGCTCCACCATGATCGCGACGCTAAGATCCGATTTCAGAGCGTCGGCATATGCGATGGAGCTGGTAGTGGTGGGGTGGGGTTTAATACGCTTACCCCCGCCTTGCGGAGTAAAGGAGTCATCGGGACGATTCCTCTTTACGGGCTTGGCGGGCGTAGTGGTATTCCCTTTACCACGGTGACCTCGCCTGACCGGTTTGCGTCGCTCAGGAGCATTGGAAGCAGCTGGCTTCGAGGCGGTAGATGGTGCCCCTTTAGGAGCAGCTTTCTCCTCGGCAGGACTGTTGTCCACGTGAGGAGTCAGCGCATCACTGTTCGGGGCGTCGCGGGGTTTTGTAGCCCCTTTGGCAGCTTCACGCGGCCTACTACCATCCGCAGCCTGTCGCCGCGCCTTCCTCGCTTCCTTCCGGGCTTCCACCCGTTTGGCTTTGCGTAACGGGTCAGGCGGATTGGGTGGTTGATTGGGTGGTTGTTTGGGCTTCTTCTTCTTAACGACTACCTCGTTCCAACCGGATTCCTCCTGTTGGGGTTCGGAGGTCGTCGGCATTGCTGCCTTCAGAGAGGAGAGGTCCAAACTGTGGTGTACTGGCGGCGCTACACTTGGGTTGTGCACCCGAGGAGCTGCCTGTGTGTTTGGTGGCGCTACACTCAGGTTGTGCACCTGAGGAGCTGCCGGGGTGTTGTGTGGCGCGACACTCTGGTTATTCACCTGAGGTGCAGCCTGGGTGCTGGGCGCGCCGCCTTGGTTTTCACCTTGGGGTGCAGCCTTGGTTGGTTGATTATGTTTTTGTTTGTTATGTTTCGATGCCATGTATGTAGTTGGTAGATTCGTCTTTGTTGCTTTCCACCCTCCATGGAGCCCTCAAGTGGGGACGTTGCGGCAAGCGGCACACAAACGCCAGAAATACAACAAAGATATAGAGTCCCAATATAGCAGGAGGCAGGCCGAACATAGCAAGAAGACAAAGTCGTCCCGCCCGTCGTCTACCCCTACTATATCAGGACTCTCGCCTGACAGCCCTCTGACGAGATGTCCCAGCCGATTGACCTAGGATGGCTAGTCCTAGGCCTCCCGTGTGAGAAGAAATCCGGGCCAAAGTGATGTGTTGTCTCAGGAGTGTTTAAACAACCTACACTCCATCGACTCAATCACCAGGACACCTTCATCCCCCCGTACGGGTCCCCGCGCACGGCACAAACACGCGGGTGGTTGTCCCCCTCCCCCTCACCATCAGTCATGTTTGATGATGAGGCCGCCAGTACCAACCACATAATACCCGCAGTAAGGTGTGGGATAGGATGGAAGGATGGGAAAGGTCTGGAAAAGAATTGCGTCTAGCCGTTTTAGTTACGTCTGTTTCAGAGGGAACCAGACCAATAACAGGCAGCAACCTCGGGAAGGATAATCAGCTAGACATGCCATGGGGATCAGCGACTGTTGCGCTCCTCCCATGACCATTCGCCATGTCTGCTCTCCGGACAGGAGGGCAGACTAGGGTTGGATCTGCTCTCGGCGATCAGGGCCATGGGACTAAGCCCATGAGACCACACCCAACCCCGCCCGCTCAAAAGGGGTATTTCATGATATTGCTTTCAGTTATTCGTCTAATGTTTTCATCATCATCATCATATCAGCCGCATGACACCCACTGCTGGGCCTATGCCCAAGGATCTCCACGACGATCGGTCCTGCTTGGCCCGCATCCTGCGGCTTCCCGCGACCTTCACCCTCGCGTCGGTCCACCTTGTCGGGGGCCTACCCACGGAGCGTCGTCCGGTGCGCGCGAGCCATTCCAGAACCTTTCCGCCCCAACGGCCATCGGTTCTTCTCGCTCCCGTGGGTATGTGTGTGTGTGTCCCGCCCCCTGCCACTTCAGCTGAGCAATCCTTCAAGCGATGTCGGTTACTTTAGTTCACCTATGGATCTCCTCATTTCTGATTTGATCACGCAGGGAAAAGTCAAGCATGGCTCTCTCCATTGCACGTTGGGTGACCATGCGCCTTCTTATGAGGTCCATAGTTAGCGACCACGTTTCACTGCCGTAAGTCATCACTGGTAACACACACTGGTCATTATGACGTTAATGTTAGTGTAATGTGGACTATGGTCCACGAACGCCAAGCAAAGTGGCAGATTATACTCCCCGGTTTTCTGTATAGCACTATAGACCACATCCATACATTGCGGCAGGTCGCAGCGTATGGATGTGGTCTATAGTGCTAAAGCTTTTTCGGAACCCGGCTTGTTCGGGAGGTTGGAATTCGTCAAACCTGCGAGCGAGACGATTCGTTAGGACTCTTGAAAACAACTTATAGACATGGCTCAGAAGTGAAATAGGTCTGTAGTTCTTTAAGAGGGACTTGTCACCCTTTTCAAAGAACAAAAAAAAATTTTACTAGAGTTAAATTGCGCCTGTGTAACATGTTTTCTTATCATTTTCTTAATACCTACCAAGGATTTGATTGTGATATTTGTGCCAATGAAACAATATAAATAGTTCTTGGATCAAATAACGTATTTTTAACCGACTTCCAAAAAAGAAGGAGGCTCTCTGTTCGTCTGTATAAGTATTTGTTTTGTTTTTTTTTGTGTAGGTATGTCCAGTCCACCTATTACCTACTCGAAGACGGCTGAACCGGAAATGATTCAAGCGTTATTACATTAGTATAGTAGTTATTACACTAGTATAGTATTATAATTTTATGATAGGCAGCCAGGAGGCAGCACATTTTTAAAGTACAAACTAATAAAATTATAAAATCAATGACTGATATTTTATTCCACCCTAAATAAAAGTACCTATTACTTTTCGATCGTCTATTACGAGTTTAACTACTCGAAAATGGAATTATTGTAAGTACAAATAATGTTCAAACGTTATACCATCACGTTTGAGTTAAGATTTTGGCCAAAGTAGTATAAAAGCCACACAGATGCATTGACACTCACTTCTGGCTGATCTGAGTCCTTCAGTAAACTCATAACAGACCCTCAGCATTTAATTCGGTTTAAAGTTATAATACATAGGTATCTCTTTTAATATCTACGTTGTACTTTTTCTCTGTCTACGGGTTGTACACTTTCACCACCAACCAACAAATAGTGAACGTATGTGATACATTGCCACTTCGTTTTGGTACAGATAAAATGTGACCAAAGAAAAGTAGCACTTAATTGCAATAGTGCAATTTTAGTAGAGGTAGGTACAGGTAGGTACTGACCAGAACCGATGGGGAAATAAGTTGTTGCTTTTTTGGAACTTGATAACTGAAGAGACGGTAAGTGTCATCATAATTACTTAAGTAAGTATTTCACATCCGATCACAGCACATTTGCATTGTACATTTCCACACCAGTTTTAAAACCTTGATGCACTTAAGTAAATGTTTAATAATTCGTGTTTGAGATTTCAATCTCTCGAAAAATCCTCTGAATGTTCAGGAAAAAACTCATTTGAAAACAAATTGTTTTCATTCGCGTAGGTACCTACTAGGGTTGCCAACCGTACTATAATATATAGTATTGTACTATATTTCGGGTCTGCGTACTATATACTGTTGAAGAAATAAATAGTACGCAAAAATACTATATTTTTAACATCGAACGCTAAGAAACAAATCTTAATTTTTTTTTAATTTGTGATCGTGCATTTTGACTGATTCGATAGCGTGTAGTGTATATCGTATCTGAATTCTGAAAGTATCTGTCTTATTGCATCAATGTCAAATTCAAAAGCTTAAAACGATAGTTTGGTCATTGTTTTTTTTTGAGATTTTGTTGGTAATCATCTGCAAAATATAGGTAATATTTCTGTAGTTATGGAATTCATTCGTTCATTTTCTTAGTTATGGAAAGTGGAAGCGATAACGAAAGTGCGTCAAGTTCAATTCAAGTGCGATTAAAAAGCGAAAGATACAAAAAATACTCCAAAAATATCCAAAACTTGTTGAAAAATGCAAAAACTGAAAAAAAATAGTTTTTATAAAAATAAATAAGTAAAAAATAATATTTGCCTATTAAATACTATATTTTTTTTAAGTGTACTATATTTTTTATAGCTTAATTTGAAAAATACTATATTTTGTCACAGACATGTTGGCAACCCTAGTACCTACCTACCTACTTTCTTTCTTTCTCCTACCTAGTTCCTAATATAGGTAGGTATCTACCTACTTACAACATTACGCAACGTTACGTTTTGATTAGATTCACCTGGAAAACATATAGATAGGTAAGGTAGTACCTATTGTTTAATTCATCACTGTGGACAACTCTTTATTATGATTTCCTTATGAAACTACAAATTATTTTCAAGTTAAGTAAACAAAAATAACGATTATAAAAAGAAAAAATAAGAAGCGACGATCTTTAGTTTTGAATAACTAGTACCTAGGTACCTTAGGTATCTAAACTATGCTGGTATATTATTTATAGAATCCATTGGAATTGACTCTTCGATGCTGATTTGGACCAAAATTACAATTTGGAAAAAAACATTTTTTACACGCTTAATAAAATGAAAGTAAGTGAAGTGTGATTTCGTGGCTTAATTTATACGTAAAATCGTTGTAGTGGATTATACCGAATTCATTACACATACAAGACGTATATTTTGTAATACTTTTAATAATACAGCGTATACTTTTCATTACAGTCCCTTGGAAATCACGAATTTGACGAAGGCATACAAGGAGTTTTACCCTTTATAAGAAACCTGACATGCCCCATTTTGGCCGCCAACCTCATTTTAGACGCTGTGCCGGAACTAGCAAGTGAGCCAAACCTTCACAAATCTATAATACTAAAAATTGGTGATATCAAGATTGGTGTAATCGGATACTTAACGCCAGAGACCAAATTTCTAGCACCGAAAAACAAAGTAGAATATGAAGATGAAGTAACAGCTCTAAGACGTGAAGTAAAAAACCTGAAAGACCAAAATATCAACATATTGATAGCACTCGGTCATTCTGGATACATTGCTGATTTAAGAATAGCCAAAGATGTCGATGACTTAGATCTCGTTATAGGTGGACACTCAAACACCTTCTTATGGAACAGTAACACTATTGATGAAAATCCGGAATATCCCCAAGGTCTGTACCCTACCGTAGTGACCCAAACATCTGGAAGAAAAGTTCTAGTTGTCCAGGCTTATGCTTATACCAAATATATGGGACAGATACACTTACTATTTGATCGTAGTGGAGAAATTGTTGAATATGATGGACAGCCCTTATTGCTCGAACAGAGTATACCAGAAGATCCAGAAATGTTGGTAAAGGTTAACAAATATCGCGAGGAAATTGACAAAATTAACAATGAAATCGTTGGAGAATCTTTGGTAGTT
Organism: Agriphila straminella; assembly: GCA_950108535.1. Lineage (NCBI taxonomy): Eukaryota > Metazoa > Arthropoda > Insecta > Lepidoptera > Crambidae > Agriphila > Agriphila straminella. Next base: position 11,789,098 of record OX467319.1, read on the forward strand.
TTAGACGGGGCTTGTCGTTTGCAAGAATGTAATTTAGGAAATCTTATTACGGATTCAATCCTTGACTATACCAGACAATATTACTCCCAATATTCCGACGTGAATATAGCAGTTGTACAAGGCGGTAGAATTAGGAATTCCGTGGATCATCCACATAAGCCAATAGAAATCTCGAGAGGTGATTTAGTAGCGGTCCTACCATTTTCAGATACTTTATCAATAGTAACCATGAATGGCACTATTTTAAAACTGGCTTTAGAACATTCAGTATCAACTTGGCGTCTTATTGATAGCACGGGTCAATTTTTACAAATGTCTGGAATAGAAGTAACATATGATTTAGCTCGACCGCCCGGTTCAAGAATAGTGAATCTCAAAGCGGTATGTTCGAATTGTGGTGATTACAGTATCGCAGAATTAAATGACGACTATGAATATAAAATGTTTATGCCATCGTTTTTAGCTGACGGTGGCGACGGTTACACAGTTTTCGAGCACCTTCCAAAAGATATAATTTCGTATGATGAACTTGAATGTACAGTCAACTACATGAAAAAATTCAGTCCAGTAGGACCGAAGGTAACCGCTCGAATAACAATACTCAATCGTGAACAAGTACAGAATATCAAAACAAATACTATGTTAAACAAAAGCAACACAGTACCTATAACTATATCTTTGACACTCGAAGTTGCTAGTTTATTATTTTTGTTACGCTTCTCATAGTTTATGAATAAAAAATGAATAAGTGATAAACTTGCATAGATGCTAAGAAGCCCGTATTGCTCTAAGCATAGATGTATAGTAGGTATAGGGACTTAGGGACCCAGATGCGAATATGCAACGGTGCAAAAATATTTTTGTAATATATTTTAAACTACCTTACCTCTTCATAAGATTTGTTCCGGATTCGTCATGTTCCTGTTTCGTCGTATTCCAGATTTGACGTATTCCAGATTCGTCGGAATACAGTCGATGACATATTCATAACACATCATCAACATACCATTGTCATGTCGTCATGTTCCTGACTCGTCGTATTCCAGATTCGCCGAATTCCAAATTCGATTTTTCCTGATACGTCGTAACTCGTAATACCTACCACAGAATATAATATATTATACGTACAATCGATTACACTGGCGCTTTACCAATTCTAAGTTTAAAATTGCTTGCACGCCGCGCCATCACGGTGCGCGTGTCAGAAATGGTCTCAATAAAATATGGGCCAATTATCATTAAAATAAGTGTCAATTTTGAAGGTATTTGTTTTATTTATTTATTAGGAACATGCTTCAGATTAATTAATATTTGAACTAAAATGTAATGTATATTATGCTGTTGTTGTACCTTATAATTAAAAAAATACTTAAATAAATAAATAAAAAACTTAAAAAATATGTCATCGACTGTATTCAGATGAATCTGGAATACGTCGAAACTGGAATACTTACGGCGAATTTGGAATATTAAGACGGATTAGGAACATGACGAATCCGACGCCACTAAGTATGGCGTTCTAAGTAAATCTAAGCTTTCTAAATAAAAGCACAACGTACAGTCAGCAGCTCATGAGGGTATACAAAACTGTCAAAAATCTGTTATTTATTTTGAACCTTAATGGCTTTGCATTTAAGTATAAATTGATTGAATATCATTGCGCTGTCTCATGGAAGCCCAGCGTGCCGTACAACCTCAATCACAATGCAAGATTCTTTTGAAATCGTAAGTATTTTTATTTAAGTTGTTACATAGGTTTATTTAGGCCGTTTAGGTACTTAGGTAGCGTACAAATAAAAGCATTTGGTAGGTATTCCATTTGATGGCGTTTCTGAAAGAACATAGTGTAGTGAATGATAGTGACCAATGAGCATCTTACCATTAGTGATCTTACTTATCCCAAAAATAACTTGAATTATTTTTGTTTTTTAAGTGTTATTAACGTATTTTATCATAAAATTACTTTAACGATAATATAAGAAAGTGGACCAGTTTATTTAATTGAAGGAATTATATTATTAGTATTATTTATTTTATGAATTAATGTAGGTACTATTAGGTACCTTTACCTACCTAATACAGTAGGTACGAACGAGCATACATTACAATAAAGGTTTCTCTAAAACAATAATTTTATTTCCATTTGTATCTCCCTTCTCCTACAACTGAACAACTTATACACTTGTACTATTAGTTATTCTGTGCTTATATACAGGTATAAACCGCGGCACGTAAGTTGAGCGGTGAAGAGAAATGGAGGGGGAAGTAGGAACTGCGCATGTTTGCTTGCAGTAGCCCCACCACGACTCCGTCCCGGCTCTCCCGCCAATGAGACCCCACAAATTACTTCTGCGCACAAAATGTCAGCGCTAAAGCTACATGCCGAGGCTTGTATTGTAGCACAGTAGCCCGTAATACATTTAAATCACGAAAAAGGTTACCGTTTGCCGTTGTGATATATCTACCTACCTAGTTATTTCCAAAAATGATATTTTTTTATTTTTCGAGGTTTACCACATGGTTTAGCTATTGTCGTGTGTACTGATAATAGTAAGACTATGAAAAGTAGTAGCTAAACCATGTGGTGTCCATCAGCCATTTTTAATGTCCCCACTGATGGGGCACAGGCCTTCCTTATGGGTGGATAAGGAGGACGGGCCATAACCCACCACGCGGGCCCAATGCGGATTGGTGGGTGTTGACGACTGCAAATGCAGCCGGGACCAACGGCTTAACGTGCCTTCCGAAACACGGAGGAGCCCGAGATAATAAATTTTTGGTCACCCATCCCATGACCGACCCTTGTGAACGTTGCTTAACTTCCGCAATCGCTGGGGCAGGCGCTAAACCACTGCGCCACCGAGCTCCTCGAACCATGTGGTAAACCTCGAAAAATAAAATATCATTTTTGGAGATATATATATAGGTTACGGCGGGTTGCGATCTGTAAAACTTGGGTTAAAGTATCTATAATTTCGTAATAAATAACTATATCACAACGGCAAACGGTAACCTTTTTCGTGATTTAAATATAGGGGCCGTGATTGAATCACGTGATGTTTTTTTAGCAACTTTTTAACCCCCCCTCTCCATGGTCATACGTGGTGAGGTTTTAGCCTCCCCCCTACCCAAAATCACGTGTATTTTTTGGTCAGGCACCGTTTTTGGTAAAAAATTGCGCATTTAAAGAAAAACACGTGATATCTCACTACACCCCCCCCCCCCCCAGTGATATTTGGTGATTTTTTCCGAACCCCCTCCCCCCCCTTTCGAGCCTCACGTGATGAATGGACGACCACATATTACGGGCTACTGTGCTATTTTACTCTATTCTATCTATGCTACTGATAAAGTTAATTTTTTTTAGTCGGACGTAGCGTGGGTGGGCCACGTACGCCGTCTGGGTGCGTCGTCGGTCACCACACCATACACTTGTACTATTATGTATTCTGTAACCATACATTATACATAGAGCTACACTACATCCACGTGTATCCACGCCTTGCGACGCGATACCACGTCACGTGATGCAACGAAAATTATTGGACGCACCCAAATCGGCGTACAGACGTGGCCCACGTCTCGTCGGCTAATTACTAATTCCCACTAATTAAGGCTTATTATGATATTGAAGTCCGTATTTTCTTACTTTTGGAAATTTCTTTTTTTAACCACCTACGCACATCTCATTTTTATTTATTTGATCTGATCTATTACTTCAACAGAAAGAAGCCAACAATAAAAAAAAATTGAGACTTCAATCATGTAAAATAAGCCTGCTAAGGAATGTAAAAAATCTCGTTTATCACTACAAAAGTCTTTATTATAAAAAGTAATGTAAACATAGCGAGATTTTAAAAATCTTATGATACTCGGACAATGAGAGCAATTAAAAAAAATAAGCACTTACCATAAAGAGATGCTAGCACACTGTACCCGTGGTACCACTACCACCCATACATTTAAATGTTGGCTTAAATATAGACTTCAAATAAAATTGAAATTAGGTAATAAGTACTTAAAAATTTCCATAAACTTAAAAAAGAATAACATACATAACTTACAATCGTTCAAAGTTAACATTTCACATATAATATCCTATAGAATATAATATAGTATTCAAAATAGTTTTATCAATACTTACAATATAAAAAATAGTGAAATTCATCTTAATAGCTACTCAGATTTAACATGGCACGATATAGGTATACTTAATATTAACAATTAGTATAACAATGTAAAAATTAGGGTCTATGCACCAAAGGTTCTTACTAACCAGCCCCCCTAGCCAAAGTAACATTTGCAAATTTTCGTTATCGCTTCGCTTCGAAACATGGATTTGACGTTTAAAAATTCGATTGTTAACGAAACCTTATGTCAATCCCATACATGTTTCGAAAGCGAAGGGATAACGAAGATTTGCCAATGTTACTTTGGCTAAGCCCGAGGCAGAGGGGAAATAATTAGCACTAGAAAACATTTTTAAAGTAACTATAAATGAGTCTCATAAAACTAATATGATTTTTAAGGGTGCATAAACCCTATATAGAAATAGACACTCCATTTCCTATTTTTGGAGGCACAGCACGCCATTCCACTATGTTACTGTAACCGTAAGGCACTACACCCAAAAATATCTCCAAACACTGTTTCAAAGACTCCTGACAGTCAGACAGTTCAGTGCATGGAGCATAGGGTTCCAATCGTTGAGCCAGTTCACACAAGGGTTGATATACCTTCGCAGCAGTCGCTTTATTACCTTTCTGGAGATCTTCTATTGTGTTTGAATCAAGGAGTTTTTGCTTCTGCATCCTTAACTTCTTTGGCAAGTTTTCTGCCGGGTCGAGCAACAAATAAGTTGGCCAGTTATTTAAGCATGCCTCACAATAGCATGTGAATTTGTATTGGAAGTTAAGTTGCTTTCGGCGCGATGTACGATCCTCCATTGCATGATGGGCACTGTAAAAAGATAACAAAATATTTGTTTTATTTCCGTCAATATAAGATTCTTGTTTCCGTCATTATACAGTGTGTTTTTTTTTACATTGATCAAACTTTGTGGTATAGCTTAGACCATCAAACTGAACAACTTTGTCTATGGGACCAACTTAATCTGATTATAAAAATATTCAGCTGTTCCATAGAAAACATCAATATTTATCTACTCGACCAAAATGGAAGAGCTGATTATTTTTTTGCTCTGATTAAGTTGGTCCCATAGACAAAATTGTTTAGTTTAAGCCACACCACAAAAATTGATCAATGTTCAAAAAAACACTTTGTAATAGTAACTGAGTTTACAGATGATTACAATTAATCACTAATCATCTGTAGACTTTATTACAAACTTTTTTTTCAATAAAAGACATTTATTAGGTACCTACTTCCCAAAAATCTATTTAATACTGGGGCCCTACCGGCTAACTTCTTGAACTTCTGCCGGTCTGCCAGGCTTCAACTTAAAAATGATTAATCGAAGTAAGGAACTTCGTATTTTTTTTTATTTGCCAAAGTTATTTGGAAGATATTGATGTTCATGTGACATCATTATTATTATTTATTCATTCCAAGCTCTATCTATTATTACAGGCTTAACCCAATGCAATAGAATAAGTGAACAAACATACATAAAAATACATTAATACATGACAACGGAAGACATACCTATAACCTAAACACAATAACATAAAACATACAGAGCCATTCTTGTAAATTCACTCGGAGAACAATGAAAAAGGTCAGTTCCATCCGCAATTTTATTGAGTGTGTGATTTATTTTGAATGCGCTCCAACATGAGACTATATTGTGCTTGGTATGGAGCCCACACCACCGCATTGCATTTAAGATGGCTTCTTACAAGAGCATTATATAAAGTGACTATAGCTTTGACGTTGGTAAAACCGTGAACCCTGCGAAGTACTAGTCCCAAGTTCCTATAGGCTTTTTTGCAGCTACTAATGATGTGATCCCGAAAACTTAAATTATTAGTGAACCAAACCCCTAATTCTTTTACCTCAGTGTCTCTTTTCATGGGTACCTCGTCTACACTATAATCATGAATTGGGGTTCGCCGTTTTGGCCTGATTGGGGCTTTATCTGTTTTAATTTGAAGCCCGACAGACTTGCGGAGGTTCAGAGCGTTAGCCGGTACAGCCCGTGTTTTGGATTGGGAAACTTACCCATAGTTGTCGAATAGCTGCATTCCTTTTTTTATTGGTCTCAAAGCAAACAGTAATATCTGTCCAGTACCCAGCTTTGAAAATCTCACCACATTGGGAGCACAAGAGTGATTTATAAGGCTCAGGAATGCATAAGGTGCACTTGCAATACTCAACTCATCAACATAGTTACCCGCCATTGTTTGCATGATGGTACTAATGCCATGCATATTTGTGGGACTAGTCATAATGTGATGGAGCAGCAATCTAGCTACACATCTCTTAATTTTCTCTTTCTCATCATCTTTGTCACTGTTCAGGAAATCTGTTTTCTTCATCAGCATATAAAGGAACACTGCTGCAGTAACAGATTTCTGGAATATATCTGATACAGATCTTTTTTCTATGTTCGATGCTAAAGTGTGAATTGAACTGTAATACTTAGAATCGTATACCCAATCATTATCCACTTTAACATGGCCTCTATAATCAGTATTTTCATTTGTGTCGGCTTCTTCGATTGTTTTGAATAAAGAGTCCCAATCGGAATGGTCACTTCTTGCCTTTATTGCCGTTCGTAGAGCTAGGAACTCTAGTTTAGTAAATTGCATCTCAATAATTGTGGCCGTCAATTTGCATTCAACCCTGTGATAATCTCTCCAAGCGTTCTCTTTACATTCATCGCTGCAATACAAGGCAAAGCAGCAACCATGACAAGGTAGCAAGTTCAGATTCCTTGAAAGACAGTAACTGCAGGCAAATAAGTATTGTGATTTTAATAACAGCTTAAAGTATGGCTCTTCTTGAACTATTACTTCACCAACTTTTATGTCAGTTTTGGCAACCACATGTCTTCCCATTTCTTTTGAAAAAACTACTTCCAGCTTGGAGCTTGCACTCGGGAATCTAGGAGTTTGAGGGTCTTTTAACAAAAAAACACTCTCAGTATCTTCCTTTGTTTCATTATCACACAACTTTGCCAAACATGATTCTTTCCTTTTGGTTAACTTTGTTTTTAATTTTTCAGGATATTTTAGTGAAAATGTTTTTTCTATATCATTTAAACATTCCTTGTATTTTCTTAAAGAGAAAAATACTGCAGATCTATTTGATAAGGCCAAGCCATAGCTTTCAGAATCGTTTGGAGCATGAAGTAGAGACAAGTTATAATATTGCCATGCTTTATAATCGTCTGAAGTTTGAAAACACTTGTTGCCAAGGTTACGGTAATATGTAGACACAGTCTCACTCTTTTCAATGTCTAAAATGACCGGGAAGGCTTTCAAGTCTTCTAGTAATTCATATACATACAAGACCCTCTCCTCATTAGTTTGCAAAGAAAGTAACTTTTGTGATATTAGTGAAATCCTTTTTTGTGCTGTTAGCTTGGCGACAGCGCCTTCGTAAAGAGAATCAATACTCATATTGAAACTTATATCGATCGTGTTTTGTTTTGCAAAGTTTTAGCAATGTCTCACTTCGCGACACCTTTTATAGTTGTTAATTTGGGTTGTGAGATGGTGTATGTCATCGATCAGCGACTGAAAGCCCAGAATATTTCACAGGACAAATCAGAGAGAGGTTAGATCGATGTCAATCTGGAAATAAAGTGAACAACAACGTAAGTATTATAACGAACGGGAGATCTAAATAATGGAAAGTTGTATTTATTTTTCAGTACTCACGGATGTAGTGACTGTTTTGCTTCATCCCAAACTCCTGGATGAGTTATTTATACCTCAACCGGTAGCCACACACGTCGTTATAAAGCAACTGCTTCAAGATATTTCTGCCACATCTATTATGAAACTGGACGACTATTCCATGACAAAGCTTTGGGACTTAATGACTATGATATTCAAATGGCAATTAGCAGTCGCAACAAACCAAAACATTTTTGACATTAGCCGCCGACATTTAAAAAGTGTGGCCATCATCATGCCTCAGTATTTCCCGAAAAGTATGATTGAGCAAACTATGAGAAGATTTGAGGCCCTGGCTCAAAAATTCACCGATGACGACTACAAATCGTTAAGCAATACATTAATTTTATGGTTTTCTGAATATCACACTAAAATATCCGTTTTATTAAGACTTGGACTGCAAAAGAAAGATGGCACATTTAGTTTACCAGCAACAATTAATCCAAGGATACTACAAGGTTTAGGAGAAAACATTTACGTATATGACCAGAAGAAAAATCCAGTAGATGAATACGAAAATCGATGTGCTGATAGTAGTGAAATAAGCTGTCTTCTTGGTTCTATAGACCAGACACCAGCAAAACGTAACCTTATACATTTACCTATAGAGTTTGGTAAAACAACAACAAAAAAAACTTTAGAATTATCTAGAGACACCCAATTCGAAAACATTAATACCAACGTGAAAGTAAGAAATACAGATTTAACATTTATAGCTGATATCCCAAAATCAGCACAAGAGGATCTTCTCGATATGTTACAGGATATAGAGTGAGATAAGTAATTTTATTTTCAAATTAAAAATTCATATGTATGAACAATTTTAAACCTAACCAAAATGTAGCTAAATGCATTTGGAACAATATGTGGTTAAAGTACAGCTTGAGTACAGAGTACAGAGTTGACAAAAATTGAGGGCGCCACTTTCTATGTAAATACGTCAAAATCACAAATAATTTGGCAACACTGACTATATTTTGTACTGAAAATTTTTAGTCCCATTTTATTTAATTTCAACTAAGGTTAAGCTTTAAGTACAGCCATTAAAAAAAAAACCTTATTTGGGGTAAATTTAGTTACATGGCAAACCTTATTCCTAAAATTGAGGAAATTACCGAACAATTACTCACTCACTAGCCTAGAATTCCCAGTACATAGAGTACATTATTTCCCAGTACTACCTACAAATAGTTCCTGATGTAATAGTTCTTGATATTAATAAAGATTGCGTACTCCATTAGGGCTAGCAATTTTTTTTTATTTTACAAAAATTGACAATCAGCCATTTTAACACGTTTTTTTTTATTAGGTTGCTTTCGCGTTTGTTTGTTTGTTTGTTTCTCTACAAAGTTTGCGAACGATTTTATCCTAGCTTTCCGATGAGCTAGAGACTTGAAACTTTGAACATAGGTCAGAACTGGAAGGCAATGCAATATTATGGTGTCATTGAGCTGATCTGATGATGAAGCCGGAAGAAGGCCACAGGAACTCTATGATGAATGAAACCATACAACCCCATCGTGTTTGGTCTCGTTAGCATCGTCTTGACGAGTACTCTAATGGGAGACGAGTTCCAGGGTCTGATGATGAAGCTGAAAGACCATGCCATAGGAACTCAATATTGAAACCGTGCAACCCCATCAAATTTGGACTCGTTTGAATCGTCTTGACGAGTTCTTTGTTGGGAAATAGGTTCCAGTGTCTGATGATGGAGCCGGAAGAAGGCCACAGGAACTCTATGATGAAACCATACAACCCCATCGTGATTGGTCTCGTTAGCATATCGTCTTGACGAGTACTCTAATGGGAGACCATCAGATCAGCTCAATGACACCATAATAATGCATTGCCTTCCAGTTCTGACCTATGTTCAAAGTTTCAAGTCTCTAGCTCATCGAAAAGCTAGGATAAAATCGTTTGCAAACTTTGTGGAGAAACACACAAACAAACAAACGCGAAAGCAACCTAATAAAAACGTGTTAAAAAGTAAGGCAGTTTAATATAGTCCTGCTATAAGAGCTCATAGTAAGGCCCCGGGCCTTCCTTATGGGTTGTGCTCCTACATCTTGGCATGGACCACTTTGAAAACCGCAATTCTGACTACATGGACTCCCCAATTAGTCCCAAGCAACTAGTCCCACTTTTTCGGAATTAGTCCCAAAAAGGACTAAAAGATATAAGCGATTTAAATGGTCCATGCCAAAGCAAAACCTTCATTTTGGCAGGGACAGGCTATATCTAGTGAACCATAACACCTAGCCAGGATCTGATTATTAAAAAAGGCCCTTTTTTATGGATCCCGCAATGCCTAGAATCAAAACTAAATGAAGCGCCGTTCAAAAAATATAAAGGAATGATTTGGTCCATGCCAAAATCAACCTACATCTTGGCGAGGACTTTTGAACCAGGTCACCTAGAGAAAATCTGCTTATTGGAAACGATGCGTGTAAATTAGTCCCAATTAGTCCCAAAGCCACTAAACTAGTCCCCCTTTAGTTTAGGAGATAATCGGAATTAAAATTTGGTTTTTATAGTACAGGAGCCGACTTCCAATTTAGTGACGATGTTTGTAACTTGTTTTTTTTGCGTATTTGTGTTAGAATAATGAAGTGTTATTAACTTATAATGTGAAACAAAAGTATAACGTAAAGTAATACGTAACTTTTATGCATTTTCGAAACTCAAAACCTTAATTTTAAGTCATAAAATAAATATGTTTCTTAGAGATATTTTGATCCTGGGGCTCCTGGACTATATCAAAAATGTACACGTTTTCGCGTAAAAAATAATTTCAAAAGAAGTATGAAATGTTCATGTATGAAATTAAATTGTAAAGTTATATTGCTTTTCTTTCGAAATTATTCATAATTGGAGTGGAGTGATTTTCTTCCTTCAATGGGTTCACTTCAAACTTTGTACCTATACAGGGTTATTTGTAATTCATTTAAAACCTCTCGTGGGGTTGATCATACCATCAAACTGAACAACTTTAATTATGGGGCAAACCTTGAAATTGCGAAAAACAAACAGCTGTTTCATACATTTCGATAGAGTACGCATTGTACTTTTGTATGGAACAGCCGATTTTTTTCATGATTTCGAGGTTGGTCCGATAATGAAAGTTGCTCAGTTTGATGGTCTGATAAACCCCACGTGATGTTTTTAATGAATTTAAAGTAATCCTGTGTAGGTTTCTCTAGTGATGATAAGGTAAGTGAGCACTACAGAATTTTTCCATGTAGTCAGAATTGCAGTTTTCAAAGTGGTCCATGCCAAGATGTAGGACACTAAAAAAACGGCCGCGCAGCGCGATACGAACTAAAAAATTAATACTTGTTTACGGCGGGGGACCACTTTGATTAAAATTGTTCCACACTCAGTACGTAACGTAGTTCATTTTTGACAGGGCAGTCGTTTTTTATTAATATTTTTGAAATTATTTATTTTTATTATACTTAACTTTGCCTTGGCCACCCCTACATTAGACACATTGTAAGCGAACCATTAGCTTATAGCGCCAGCAACATTGTAAGCCTAAGATACGCCTCATAACAGCATTCCTAAACACATTTACCCAGAAATCATAGTTATTTATTTTTACATTGAAATCGACAATGTATAAAATCCTAAATAAGATTGGTCAGAAATACAATCTCTTTCTACTTAGATTAAGAGTTGTTTTTTTTTTGCTTTTTCGAGTTTCATGTTATGCGCTTGGAAAGGAAGTTAAGTGATAATAAAATTCTGGATACATTTAAAAAAATACTTTACTTCATCATTAATGTAACTAACTTTACAAAACTTTAATCGCAATCACGAACTCAAGTAAAAGGAACTCTGTCACAATAGATCTAGTTCATGTTTTGTTTGTACTTAATTAGTAGAAAATACTATCAACAACTTAAAGCTTATTTAGAGTCTAATTATTTATTTGACTTCGTGATTTCTTGAACATTAGCCAACACTAAAAAAATCTCCCACCGAATCCGTAAATCACATTAAAATAACGACAAACAAGTTACAATTTTTACACCTTAAGAGCGCTTATTCTGCACACTAGCGCCGCCATTGGAAAAAAAATCATAGTGCTTAAATAAAGACAAAATTGTGAATTATCTCTCTGTAGTGCACTCCGTACAAACTTTGTGGTACTTTTTATCACTTAATCAATATGAGAAGTGGCCACTTTTAGCAATAAAAGACCATTAAACTGAACTACACGCCCAAAAATATTGTTCAAGTGATAAAAAGTACCACAAAGTTTGTACGGAGTGCACTACAGAGAGATAATTCACAATTTTGTCTTTATTTAAGCACTATGATTTTTTTTCCAATGGCGGCGCTAGTGTCCAGACTGCGCCCTCTTAATTTCAAAATACTCAGCATATGAGGTAGAATTAGATAGGGCGAACATTACACACGAGACGACATGTCAGATGTAACAGTCGTACTGTAAAAACAACTTTTATTATGTGTAGTGTAAGGCATTATGGAAGTTATCAAGGTCAACATGTTACGTCGGATGTGCCGTCGTCTGTACCATTCAGAACAGCAAAAGCATTGTTTTAGCCGTTCTGAATGCTCTAAGTTTTAGCCTTAAGGGGCCTACAGCCGTCCACTAGCGCTGCCAATATCAATTTATTTTTATTACTCGTACCACAGAATAGATAATAGTACTAACTAGCGTACAGAAGTTGCACTCCGCAAAATCGTTTAAATAAATTGCGAATCTTGTTCCTACACAATAAAGTACAATTCAAGTCGTACAGCGCTCCCTTCGCTCCAAAACATGCACTTAGTAGTTGCCTCTCTTTCTATCGCGTAGGTCTAATCTTTTCTGATGTATGAAATTTGTCCTCTCAGAGGACGCCGAGCGCTTCATGCTCGCGCGCGGAGTGACAGAGCCCTGCTCGTTCCTAAAACAGGTCAATATTTATTTAAAAAAAAGGAAACGATCATGATGACCTCTTTATGTCTCTATTTTTATTAAATAAGTCAATCTTACTATACAAAGAATAAAAAGTATTAAAGAGTTATTCAAAAAATATTGGAGTCAATTTAAGAGGTCATGGTCATGATTGTTTGTTAAATATTGACTTAAACCGAGTATTAAAAATAAATGAATTTATCAACGGCGCTAGTGGAAGGCTACAGGCCTCTAGCATAACTTATTATAAAATACAAAATGTAAGTATCTCAAAAAACGATGATAAATTATGCATCGAAGATTTCACATTGATAGTGACCTTTGGAAAGCCATTCGTCAAAAGCCTTTTATTATAACAAAACAACTTGGCAAAACAAACATTTTTACGCGTATTTTTACAATCCTTTTATTTCTATAAAATAATAAAAAAGGCTGCATTGACTATATTTCTGAGATGATAGAGAACCCCTGGGTTAGAATTGACATTTGCAATATGTTTATTAAGCAGTATTAATTAATTAAAAATTGAAATATGTATGTTAAAAAAATCTAAATATAAGTTTAACATTATAATACAACACACAATATTGAACTTTATACTGATAACCCCAAATCATAAATTTTAAATATGGTATGATTGCTCATTGGAGCAATCATACCATATTAACACTAACACTAGTAACTAGTAACACTAGTAACACATCATGTATCAAAAAACCCTGTCAGATCCTGAAACAGGTGAGTGTTGCTAAAACTGAACTACATCATACATAGGATCTGACAGGGTTTTTTGATACATAATGTATAATCTAGTTCAAATTCAAATCGTGATAAAACGGCTCTACCACTTCTTGTTCTGTGGCTCTCATCAACAACCCTAGCTTCTTCGAATCGAAGAAATCGCCCGGTTCCGTCGTCCGGGACGTGAAAAAAACTCGTCACGTATACTAAGACTTTTAGTCGAGTATAAACTTATAAAAATAGTCAAAACAAAATGCCATTATCAAATCCATTAAATACAAAATTCACTATATCCACACCACAGACAAAAACTTTTTATTTAGGAAAAATCTTAAATTTTAATGTTGATACTCGTAGTTCAAAACAATAAATCTCAATAACAAATGAACGTAAGCATAAAATTATACATATAATAAGGTAGGGATTCTGTGACGCGCGCGTTTAAACGCATCATACATGCGCGGATGTTGATTCATATCGAAATATAGCAAGCTAGGTTGTTAGGTTAGGTTAGGTACAAACGCTCTGCGCATTTATATGTATGTACGTCAAGCACGCGTTGCGTATTGCCACAGTACATATATAAGTTTTTCAAACAGTAGAAGAGCTAACGTCACTTAGGCCCTTTTGTCATTGCACTCCGTCGGATCGCTAGGGTTGGCATTCTCCGGCCGTCTCGTCGAATAGTAGGTATTTACACTAAAGCGAACGATGTTTCCGGGAAGCAGTACGTCGTTCGTCTATTGAGTCAGTCGGGTGGGGCTTTTAGAACAAAAAAAAAGGAATCTGTACTCCAGCCCCACCCGACTTCAATAGACGTATTTTTATTATTACGAATATTATTTCTTGCTTTTTAGAGGTAGGTTTTTTGAAGTCGGTTTTTTAAGTAGATAATGGGGAAACAAGGACATGGCTGTATAAAACTTATTCTGTTAATTTCTTCGTAAATTAATTTGGATATTTTGCAATTTATATGTTTGCTTTGGAAACAACGGCGAAAAATTTGATCCATTTTTTCAACATATTGAACAAAATCAGCCGATGGTACAACCAGGTATCTTATGTCTACATGTTTGCTATAGTCCCTGTACCTCAGGTAATGACTTTCAGAACCGTTTTGGATAGTTTCATCCGGTTATATATAAAATTTTAAAATTAAACAATTGTTGTGACGTTCGGCACATTTTTTCAAAAGATAACCGGAAACATAAAATAGTTGGTTATATTCCGAGCTCATAATTTGAACGTTACTGTAAATTTTATTATTTTTTATTATTTTATTACTTTTAAGTAAATAGTTGAGATTTTTAATCGAGCACAAGTCGAGCACACAAACCCAATCTATGATACATTTTACAGGTTCGATTATTTAAAACATTTTACCTTTCAACATCGGCAGGAAGTTTAAATAACGAAAATTCAGATGTGTTTAAACATCCGTAGACAGCACAATATCGTTTACTCTGACGAATCATTTTAGCGAATCAATAAAAGTAAGTAACAATAGTCTCGGTGAACTAATCCACGCGATGTGACAATCCCGACTAAAGTACTGCGAACTTTGCTTAGAGCTCTTAGAGTGACGTCAGCCGTCAAATTCAACCGTTTCTATACTATATCTATGGTTTCTATGGAGCTCCTATACTGTTTGAAAAACTTATATATGTACTGTGGTATTTCTCTGCTTTTATCCGCGTCAAAGAACCCCTTAAGATTTTTTTTTTTTTTTTTTTTTTTCTATTTATTAAAGGGGTTTGTTCGTTAGCGAACATGTCACCCCTGTAGGAAAACATAACAATAATTTTAATTAAGTACATTGCTTAGAAACTAAATGCTTACTAATTATTTTATAATTTAAGAAATGCGATTTCTTTTTCCTATATGCACAACAGAATATAGCATTCTAGCTTGCTCCGAAAGGGGGAAGGCTAGAATGCTATTATGCCAACCTATTTCGCTTATATTAATATTAAATTTAGCCTTAAAGTCTTGCCTAGCAGCGTCGTTCCGGACACATTCTACAATAATGTGATAAGTATCCTCCACTGTGTCACATTCAGTACAATTAGGTGAATTGGTTTTCTTCATCAAAAATCCAAACTTGTTCAAAGGTATGTGATCGGAACGAAGCCTAAAACCCATAACAATACTGTGCCTTCTCACATCGCTCTGTTCGAACCAGGGACACCGCGGAAGGTGAGGTTGGATAGTTCGGTACCAGATGCCTTTTGTAACGGATCTTTCATCAAAATATTCTGACCACAATGTCCTGCAATGTTCTATTACTACGAATAAAATGTTGGAAAAGTATGGTTGACAACCCAAGTTTTCGCCGTCCGAAGCTGCCTCCCTTGCAAGTCTGTCCACTGTGTCGTTACCCGCAAGACCAATGTGAGAGGGCACCCACTGTAAGACCACTGTATTATTATTTTTATTCAATTTGTTGATGCAATCAAGTACATTATAAGCCAATGGGATACATCTAGTTGATGAAGTGGCTTTAATTATGTGTTGTAAAGCACTTTTTGAATCAGTTATTACTACAAATTTATTAACAACATCGCTGCATAGTGACTTTATATATGAAAGGGCCTCTGAGATAGCTAGAAGCTCAGCATGCATTATGGATATACGTTTATCAGTGATAGAAAATTTCATATTCTCTTTTGTTTGTACGTCTAAAAAGGCAGCTCCTACTCCATTGCCATCTTTAGACCCATCCGTATAAACTTTATAGAAACCGAAATATTTACAATTTATGTACTTATTACACAAAATGGTAAGATTGTTTTTGTTATAGGATCTTTTTGGTTTATCAAGTTTTGGTATGGTTAAATTGATAAAACTGTCTATGTCAAAATCACTGACCCACGCATCCAAATTATACATTTCCAAATTATCACTAGCATAATATTCTATTGATTTTAATTTATTATGGGAGGCTGCTAACAATGGTTGTTTCCTGCGGTTTAATTGGGAATAATATGTTTCATCGAGATGGTCTAAAGTTGGTATTAGTTGATTTTTGTTATATGACTTGGTTTTTAAATAAAATTTACCAGCTAGGCAGGCTCGACGTACAAATAGAGGTGGTATCACAAGCTCAGATTCCATGACATGTATGGGGGTGCTCCTCACGAATCCTCCTATAATTCGCAAAAACTGGTTCTGTACCTTATCCAGCTTTGATAAGTGACATTGAGCAGCATTATCATAAAGAAAACTAGCATAGTCAATTCGACTCCTAACAGTGGCACTGTAAAGTTTCCTTAGATGTTTTGGATGTACTCCCCAATTGGAGCCGGCGAGCATTCTAAATATATTTACGAATTTCAAACATTTTTCTCTGACTTCATTAATGTGTTTTGCCCATCTTAAGGAACGATCTAGCCATACACCTAAGTATTTTATGTGTCGCACATTTTCTAAAGCTGATCCATTAATATATAACTTTACATCTTCTTGTCTATATTTGTTGGTGAATATACAAGTTTTGGATTTACTTGGTGAAATTTCTAAGCCTAGTTCAGAGACCAAATTTTTAAATTTATCTAAACCTGCTTGGATATAATTTTGACCTTCTCTTAATGTGCGGCATATTTTATACAAAACGAAGTCGTCAGCGTATTGAGATATATAAATGTTATCTTCTCCAATTAAGTTGCAGATATCTTTGGTTGCTATATTAAATAATAGAGGGGATAGGGGGTCTCCCTGAGCTAATCCCTGGTTAGTTACTCTTGTGATAGTTCCCTTTTCTGTTTCAATGGTTAGATGTCGTTCTTTTAAAAAATTCCATAAATATTGACATATTTTAGTTCCAATACCGCATTCCTCTAGTTTGGTCATAAGGACCCCTATGTTTACGTTATTGTAAGCATCACTTATGTCCACAAAGCAGCCTATAGTTGACATACCTTCAGCAAATCCAGTTTGTATGCGTAAAGTTAAGGTACTCAAGTTATCTAGGCAGCCCCTTCCTCTTCTAAATCCCATGGTATTGTCAGATAGTAGCTTATTCTTCTCAATAAGCCATTCTAACCTTCTACCTAAAATGAGATGGAAGATCTTACATAAGCAAGACATTAATGCGATCGGTCGAATGGATGAAATATGATCAGGATTTCGACCCGTTTTAGGTATTGCAATAATATTGATCATCCTCCATTGTGAGGGAACAAATCCAATTGAGAGAAATTTGTTGTAAATGGCAAGTAACGCGATTTTTGCGTTTTTCGGCAGCTTATTTACCATAGAATATGATATGTCATCACACCCGGGGGATGTATCTTTCGCTTTGATACATTTATTTAATTCCTGAATGGATATACTTTTTTCCAATTTTGAATTATGCTGAGAGAATTGCACTGGTTTGTCAGACACTGAGTCAGGAGCAAGTTTCTGAAGTAAATCTGATGCTTGTGAATAACTAACTGTATTGTTTTTATGCGAGTCGAAACCTTTTAACCATCCCAGCTTTTGCCACATTTCAGAATTTGATGTTTTATGATCAATAGAAGAGCAAAATTGAGTCCAGTTATTGCTTTTAGCTTTTCGTGTAAGGTTTTGTGCATGACTAATTTTATTTTGCAGTAGGTCTAAATTAGAGGGAGTTGGGTTCCGGCGAAAGTTAGTTAGAGCTAATCGACGTTCTGCTACCGCTCTAGATAAATCCACATTCCAGTATTGCTTTGGTGTAAAATTAGACTTGGGGTTTTTATTGATTTTTAAGGAAGGAATATGCTTATCTGCAGCTACGTTAATAATGTCAATAAAGGAGTCATAAGCTTTCTGTGGGTCTTCTGGCAAAGAAAAATCTGAAAACATTACATCTAAAAGAAGTGTGTAAGCGAACCAGTCTGCCTTTTTAAAATGTCTTTTAATTAGTATGTTTTTATTAACTTGGTTTACCGACGTAAGTTTTATAATTAAATGGTCACTTCCTAATGTTTCTTGTATTACCGACCAGTGAAAGTGTAGGGCAATGTCTGATGAGGCAAATGATATGTCTGGAGATGTTTCCTGTAGTACACCATTAACGAGCTTAACTCTTGTTGGAGCGCCGGTGTTTAAACATATGTAATTATTATCAGATTGTGCGTCAAGTACATGGACGCCCCTATTATCAATTTTATAAGACCAATTACTGTGGTGGGCATTAAAGTCACCTAAAATAAGAGTGTTGCAGGAAAAAGCTGAAAAAATGTTATTCCAATCATTAAAAGTCGTATGCACAGATGAGGGACAGTATACGGCTATAATATTTTTAATCAAGGGACAGTTATAAACTTCAATGTGTAAAATTTGTAAGTTAGAGTTACTTATACGAAATGATCCTATTTTTGCTTTAATTGACTTCTGCATCAGGACAGCTACACCCCCATACGAGTCATTTCTGTCTTGGCGAAAGATATTGTAACCACTTACCCTAAGATGACTATCGGGATCTAACCACGTTTCAGATATAACGGCAATATGTATTTTGTCGTGGGTCAGTAATTCCGAGAAAGTTTGTAACTTGGGTCTGAGACTCTGTGCATTCCATTGGAAGATATTTAACTTGAGATTACTACTTTTATCCATTAAACCAATTAGTTAAAATTCGCAACAAAGGTGAGTCAGACATTTTATCGACTGCTATCAATATTAACCATTCAACACATAACTTAATAATATTTTTAATTTTGCTTAATAATGATAATTTTCTGTTGAAAAAAACCTCTTTTACCCGGTTGGTTAACTCTTCAATGTTAATCTCCCTATACTGTCCTGATTTACCTTTGCCTTGGTTATTACATTCTTTGGCATAAAAATTAAAATCTGAGTCCGATGTTTCAGACATGTATCCTGAATGTGGGGTTTGTTCAGCCCAATCATATGAGTCGTTCTTAGGTTGTTTCTTCTTAGTTGTTTTTTTAGCTGTGTTTTTAGGAGATTTCGTTTGTTTCTTGTTTTCCGTTGTGTGGACGTCTACCGGCGCTTTTACTATTGTTGCATAGGTTTGTGTGTTCTGCGTTTCCATGTCAGCTTCATGTTGTGTTTGTGTTTTCACGGTGTAATTCCAATCGTTAACTGTAGGTGAGAGTCTAGAGGGTGATGTGGGGACGTACATAGTTAGCGCTCGTTTATAGGTGCAATTGAACTCCGCCATAATTTCCCTTATTTTTTTCTCTTTCAGATAAGAAGGACATGTTTTCGATAAGGCCATGTGTTTTCCATTACAATTTACGCATCGGAACGAACGTGTATCACAATTGTCATGGTTCCCGCCACATTTTGGACATATGATTTTGTTAGAAGCGCACACTTTAACAGAGTGACCAAGTTTCCAGCAATGTGAGCATTGAGAAACTCCAAATACGTATGGTTCTACTGCAATTCTTAGCCCGTCAGTATAAACATATGGAGGTAGGGTGTTTCCTTTGAAACATAACTGTATTACTTCGCTAGGCAACCACCCTTCTTTGTTTTTAACTCGTCGATTTAGTCTTCTAGCAGAAATCAATTGAACTTGCCCCGGACATGTTATACTTTTGAATATTTCGTTCTCTACCAGGTCTAAGTCAACGTTTTTAATAACACCATATGAAAAACTAACTTCCATATCCTTATGGAATCTCCACCCCATTTGTATAAACGTGTCACATGAGCAAAGACTTTGTAGGCTTGACTCGTCTTGAAACGTAAGTCGTGCCCGGAACGAGTTGATGTACTTAACCTTTAAAATATTAATGATATTTTCTTTTTTCAGTAATTTTGCTAATGCAAAAGCTTTAGGAAGTTTATCTTTGCATGAGATGGTTATCTGATATGGATGCGATTCAAGTTCAATGGAATTAGATTGACGTAACCTCTTCCCGTTGTTTTTTCCCCCCACTAGTTGCCATTCTCCTTCCGATGATCCGTTTTCTCGGTTTCTTTTAGTGGGCCTCGATAAGGTTGTATCCTCATTTCCACTCCTCAAATTTTCATACTCTATTTCCACATTATTACATTCGCCACCAGACTCCGACTCGACTTTTGAATCACTCGCCATGTTGTCCCTTCGACTCATTAACACTCCGATACGTAAACAACACCGCACTCGTGCGTCGCGCGTCGTCCGCCGATAAGCGGGACGAGCACTTGCACGCGTGCCTCGCGTGATCAATCGTAAGTACCTATAACCGCGCGCACGACCCTCCCGCACGATTGCCGTAGCGAGACTGTGCCCCTTAAGATGAAATTAATTATTTCGAAATTTAAGTACGACTTATTTATTGTAATAAACAAAAGTCCCCTTGAATTGTATTTATTTACAAACAACTTACGATGATTAATCCAGCCCACTAATTGTCTAATTTCAAAATCTATCGCAATCGCTTTTACTTGACAGAATATTGATATTTCTTTAGGCACAAATAAAAACTTACCAAAGAAATGCAGCAATGTGTCACATCCATCTGTCAAATGAAACTGAGATTTTGGAATTAGATAATTAGCCCCCGGATTATCTTTAATTAGTCATTCATTTCACAAACTACATTATGTATGAAATTAATTATTTTAATCTTAATTTTAACGGTTGATTGTTCCTAGTTGAAAAAGTCAATATAGAAAGATCTTCTTTACATTCTATTTCACAGTCCAAAACGCCCAGAGACAATTCCTGAACGCGAAAACAACCTTTAAAACACTTTACCACTCTAAAACACAAGTCATTATATCACTAATACTTTAATTTGGATGTTATAGGAATCTTGAATGCCTTCTCGTCGTGTTAGGAGAGAAACTGCTGTCAGGTAGAGTGCTCGCGTCTCCGTACACGGGCGAAGAAGGCCCGTTAGACGCGTAGGGACTTCTAGAGAATGTTCTAGATCTAGATTTTCTACATTCTATTTCACAGTCCTAAACGCGTAGGACGATTCCCGAACGCGAATACAACCTTTAAAACACTTTACCACTCTCAAACACAAGTCAATTTATCACTAATACTTTTAATTTGGATGTTATAGGAATCTTGAGTGCATTCTCGTCGTGTTAGGAGAGAAACTGCTGTCAGGTAGAGTGCTCGCGTCTCCGTACACGGGCGAAGAAGGCCCGTTAGACGCGTAAGGACTTCTTGAGAATGTTCTAGAACTAGATCTACCGAAGGGCGGCGTAGTGTCGACCGCCGCTGGCAACACTGTTTGGACGGGCTCCACTGGCAACCGGATCGGAGAATTTTTCTGAAGTTTTGATTGAACTGGGAATAATACGTACAATGTCAATAATAAGAACAATAATGAGGAAATGAACCGTGTTATTACAAAAAAAATTTGAACACTATTTAACTAAGACACCTGTTTAAATGTGATGCTGTCTGTCAAACAATATTGTAAAAAAAAAGTGACAGCATTACATTTAAACAGGTGTCTAAGTTAAACAGTGTCGAAAAAACCTTTCGTAATAATACGGAATATGTTTAGTTCAATTCAAGAAGGGGTTTAAAAAAGTAGGGTCTAATTTTTACCGGGTCGCTTCAACTTTCAATTCAACTTGCGTCAGACGCATGCAATGAGGATCAACGAGGTTTTTAGTTAAATATGTAGAGTTTCAGTCACATCAAAATAAATTATTTCAGTGAAAGAATTATTGAAATTGAACCAAAAATGACAAAGATAGAGCGATTTTCGTGTCGCATTCTCAAAAACGCCCCCAAATTCACGATTGGCTGATGACGTCATCAGCCACGTGCGCCGCTCAGCGGCGCGGCAGGTGTTTGTTCGGGCGATCGTGGCACGTGACGTCATCGCATGATCCGCAAGGGCCGGCCGTGTTTTTTAAACTCACTTTTGAAATCTTTAATAATTTTGTCATTTCTTGATGGATTTGAGAAATTTAAACAGAGATTTACTCAGATATTGATAATTGTATTTGATGTGATATACAAAATTGATATATTCAATTGTCGTGTTGATCCTCATTGGAAGCTATTCTAATTCCAAACGGTGCGCTATCCTTTCCAACTTTCTGCCAGTAATTAGTTTTTTTAGGAAGAAATATGCGCTATTGAATGCAATTAGACATGCATGGGTTGAAAGCGCAAGAAGAACGGGAAAGCAACTGTGTCGACAAGACACATCATTAGGAGCTTTGTCTATATATATAGTGGTGGCCAGATAATTAAGGACGCCAGGCGATTTTCATACAAACGAGGTAACTTTGTAGCCTTGGTTCTCCGCCAGGGATTGACCTAGCTGTGATCTGATGATGGCTATCCAGGGACTGAATGGAGAAGATTCAGATCGCTCTACACACCTAACTGATCTCATCAGCATTCTAAGAGATATAAGGATGTGTTTAAAAATACCGCGAAATACGAATAAAAATGTATGGAAATCCTGAAACTGAAAACTCAGATCCTTATATATCTTAAAATGCTAATCAGATCAGTTGGGTGTGTATAGCGATCCGAATCTCCTCCATTCACTCCCTGGATAGCCATCATCAGGTCACAGCTAGGTCAATCCTTGGCGGAGAACTATGGCTTCAAAGTTACCTCGTTTGTATGAAAATCAGCTGGTGTCCTTAATTATATGGCCACCTCTGTAATTTAATTTATTTTTTTGTTAGAATAGAAACTTTATAATGTGGAGAAGAGTTACGTTTGGCTTTACCATTGTAAATTCACACACGTTAAAATATGTGTTTATACTTACTGTATAAATACGTAGCCGCCACCGCCGCTACAGTGAACAACGTCGGCAAATACGGGCTCAGTACAGAGATGATTGCTCCAAGCAAAGTTCCACACGCAACATCGCATTCCCTTTCCACCTCCACCCTGATTTCTTGTCCAGTCAGTTTCGACCTCACATTGACCCATCCTAAACCACAAGTAGTCGCTTCGTTCTTCACTAAAACTGTTATTTCACTATCCTTATTCATAATGTCGAGTTTCAAGCCAGGTGATGACGTAATCTTCACGAGTTTCAAAGCTCTAGGATGGCCTGCGATCGTGAATATGGGGGGCGGGTGTAGAAGCGACACTTTGTTCTGTGAGACGTCAATTAGAGGAAGGAGTAACACTCTGGTGCAAGTGCGGGCGACGCCCCATTCGGCACACAGTTCCACTTCTGAGGGCTCTGTGATTGGTGATGATGGCACTATGGAGCAACCGAGTTGTCCTGCAAATAAAAACCTTTATTTTATTTTAATTATTTGGAAGACCAACAGCTAAATTTAACACAGTAGGAAGCTAATATAACACCAAGCTGTTTCCTTGATTCTACCCGACCGAATTAGATAAATCCGGTCAGCTATTTTTTCACAAATAGAACAGACAGACAGAAAAGACAAAAATTCTAAACTAACTTTTCTGAGGATGGTTCAGTCCTCAACACTCTAATCTGTTTTTTTTCTGAAATATCTTAAGTTTACAGACACGGCTTTCGCGTCTGTACAAGACAAACAGTCAACAACAAATAAGGTTATCTAAACCTTCAAGGTCTCCAATTGAATCTAAGCCTTTTAGCACCTCTTTTAGGTTCAAAGTCATTCAACGTGTTGTGTTGCAGTGTATACTTTTCATGCATGCTGTAGGGGGCAGATGCAGCGAGGCTTTGTGTGAACTGAACAGTTTGTTTATCAAGATCTCAGACTGTCTAAATCTCCAAGATGATCTCAACCGCTTAAGCGAATTTTATAGCTCGAACAGAATATCCATAAACACCGATAAGTGTCAACAAATAACATTTACTAGGAAGCACAAACCAGTTCATATCATTTTGGTAATAGAAATAAATATATTGTTTACATATTTATTCGTATTTTAACGGTTAGGTAAGGGGACATCGACGTCTCTCTAGACGAGAGACGTCGATGTCCCCTTTATTTGTATGTGATGAAATGTCCACTGGACAACCTATATAATACGAACAAATATGTAAACAATATATTTATTTCTGTTACCAAAATGATACTTGAAATCTTAAGTTTAAGTATTTATAAGCTAAACTATTTTCTTTATTTTTTATTTCAAGATAACACACTTTTATGTTATAGGTTGTCCAGTGGACATATCATCAATTTCATACAAATAAAGGGGACATCGACATCTCTCTCGACAACCGTTAAAATACAAACAAATATGTAAACAACATATTTATTTCTATTACCAAAATGATAATTAAAGTATTACATTTAACCCAAACCATATTTTTTAAGTTAGTTGATATTTATTTTTAAGGAATTATATACTTTTATGATTGTGGACAGGAAAACTCATAGGACAATTAAAAGTTGATTGACCCAACAGTACTTTTTCTCTACGAGCCAATCAAATTTGAATAGGCACCTTGACCGACAAAGTTACTTTTTTAAAATCCAAATACTCATACTAGACCTATTTACACACATGCTTTATTTAATATCCAGCGCTGGCGTAGCAGTAAGCGGAGCCTTAGTCCTGCAGAAGTAAGGCAGTTCCACTTCAACTCCTTCCAGCGTTCCTAGTCTTCAGACACACATGCGTTATTTAATATCCAGCGCTGGCGTAGCAGTAAGCGGAGCCTTAGTCCTGCAGAAGTAAGGCAATTCCACTTCAACTCCTTCCAGCGTTCCTAGTCTTCAGAGCACAGTAGCGGACCCGACTCGATCGACAGGGGTACAGTCAGCAAAGTTATGACCTTAACAGTTTGAAAACAAATCGCTTGCAAGGATGGAACTAAAAGTTCGTCTTTACCTGCCTCCCTTGTTTTTATACAAAAGATGCTTTTGTAACTTTTGGGTAAATGCAAGACAATGACTACTCAATATAGAAATGAACCTTAAGGTGTTTAGCATAGCTTTGCTGACTGTACCATGGACGCGGGCCATTCGCCAGCCAAGAACGAAATCTGGCGGGAGATTGTGCGGAGTGTCACTGGCCTACCTTTACTTACCATTAATAATATCCAGCACTGGCGTAGCAGTGAGCGGAGCTTTAGTCCTGCAGGAATAAGGCAGCTCAACTTCAACTCCTTCCAATGCGTATTTCTGGTCCTCGGAGCACAGTAGCGGGCCTCCCGCCAGCCCCCCCGCCTCGATAGACAGGGGCACCATGGAAGCAGGCCATTCGCCAGCCAAGAACGAAATCTGGTGGGAGATTGTTTTATTATTAGTAGGTATTCGATTACTAACTAAGGTTTTTTTAGGTTTTAGAATAGTTAAAACCTTATATGCGATTAGTAAACGCTGGTCTTATGGAGGAATTACTTCTCAAAATGGAGCGCGTGAGCCTTACGTTTGGGTTAAAGATCTAAGACCAAGATCATGATCGTGGACCGCGTTAACGATAACTCGCCCGAAGTAACACTGATTGCGAACTACGACGTGGTTCAGACCTACCACCTTGGAGCGAAGATGAAGTAAAACGACGTTTACCAGAACTGCGATGGAGAAGTTAAGGACAGTGTGGAGGAACCGTAATATTACCAAAGCCGCCAAAGTAAGGCTCGTACGGACACTTGTATTCCCCATTTTTATTTACGCGGCAGAGACGAGGACAGTGCGCGAGTTGGAAAAGGGGAAGATAGATGCTCTAGAGGTGTGGTGCTGGAGGAGGATACTAGGGATATCGTCGACGGAATTCCGCACCAACGTGCCCATACTCCAGGAGCTCGTGCAATACTTAGGTCATGTCTCTAGGCGGGATAACGACTTCATAGAGCGGCTGGTCGTACAGGGCAAAGAGGAGGGAATCACGTGGAAGGTCACCGATGCGCTGGACTGACCTGGAGCCCAATCGCGGTAATTCTGAACGATAAAACCAAAAACGTTACGTTGTCATTTAGGTTATATTTACCTAAAAATCCATTGGTTTAGCTTCATAATTTTCACTACAATTGTCCCAGATATAATCCTAGACTCCTTAGGCAGGAGTATTCAGCTATTTTAACAAAACTATAGCGAGTATTTTTCTGTAAACGAAACTGAAACGGTAACGATTTAGCTTTGGTTTTATCGTTGAAAATTAGCGCGATTAGGCCCCAGGTGAAATCCGCAGTGGGTCACCGCGTATCTGACTGCGCCAGACGGTCTGCCAACCGGGAGAGATGGCGGGAGATCGTGCGGAAGCAGTGTCCGCCTCTACCACCCTACGTGGACGCCTCAATGTGACCACGACCGCTCTGCCAAGAGTGAAACGACGAACAAAAATCTATAGTGAATTTTGAACCTTAAACTGTTCGACTTAAAGTTTAAAAATTATTGAAGAAATTTGACAAATTGTGGAAGCCCAGCGTGCCGTTAACCGTACATCGTTTTGAACCGCAAGCGCTCTGAAGTTCGTCACTTTTGTTTGATTACGTCACGATTGAAAAAAAAAATGATTACCTTATCGAATGGTATCTGGTGGATAGTACGAGCCAGCGACGGCCGGTCCAGCTTGAGCGCGTGTTTTCCAGGCACGTCGTGTGTCAGTATCGCCAACGATACGCCGCTACCCGCGTATACGGACACTGAAGGCGGCGCTCGCCACCCTACGCCTTCTAGGCAAACACCCCATCCGCTGGTAGCTGTAGACGATATTAACTCTTTAATATACCATTCATAAAGTTGTCGTACAAATAAATGTTGGATAAAACTTATGCGAATATTGTATTGACATGTATTGGTTTCGTACATTTTGTCGAGAGTTCTAATTATGCTAATCAAGACTTTTGCTTAACTGTGATGGAAAAAGTCATAGGATTTTAACACAATTTAGCGTGGTCATTTTAGCTTACACCATCAACTGAAATGAAATCACATTAATATAAGATTGAATAATCCACTTTTAAGCTTTCGCGTTGCATTGTACTTAGTTAGAATAACAGCAATTAAATCTGTCAGCTTGTTGCCACGCAACTCGGGCGAAACGTCGGGAAAATAATGTAGTTGTCATAATATTTAATATAAGTTTCTTGCGCCCGTTCTTCTTGTCAGTTAAAAAAGTCGTACCACCGTTGAACAGTGGTAGGATAATATAGACGATTCAAATTAAGTTTATTTGAATAAAGCTATTTTTGACTTTGACTTTGTCCTATCATTAGTTACGCACACGTTTAATACCTATTTAACTAAGTGAAATAATTAAATTAAGAACACATACCGACAACTCTGTCCGATTTGATATCGCTGCCGGTGACCCAGACTTCATCTTGCACGGTCACTCCACCGGCGGTTGTCAGGAAACTCATGAACGCGCCCGTTGCGTCCAAGTTGGGAAACAGCAGCTCGTTGCCAAGGGCACTGCAATTAACAACATATTTATTTGTTGCCCTGAATTACAAATGGCTGATATGATGATAATAATAAGTTTAGCCACTTCCCATTCGTTCATTCCTAGTTAAAATCTAGCGAAAATCTTGACTTCGATATACACTTTGAAATGTATAAAAATTTACTTTAATACAAAGTATTTTACTTCTCCGGAATAAACAGAAATCCTTTTCCTTTTAGGGTTCCGTACCTCAAAAAGAAATAAACAGAACCCTTATAAGGTCACTTTGTTGTCCGTCTGTCTGTCAAGCAAGATCCTTTACCTTGGGAACGCGTGGAGGTATCGAGTTGAAATTAAAACCAAATACTCAGGTGTACTGTACAGTCCCTTAAAGCTACAAAAAAAATAACCGTTGTTGATAAGGCCGTTTATGCCGCAAACTACGCATATTTCGACACTCTCAAGGGAATCCAAATTTATAGGGTAGGTACTTCCAGTTGACCTATGAAATTTGGCAAGTAATATCGTCTTATACTACAAAAATACTATAAAAATCTGAAAACTATACATTTGTAATTAAATCATAAAAAATATAGTCTTTATTTAAAGAAAAAAAATCGGGAAAGGCTTGGAAACACTGCGAGACTCGATCCTGAACTATTTATATTATGTACCTACTACGAAGTACGGAACCCTGGGTGGACGAGTGCGACTCGCACCGGTTTTTTTCGTAATCAGTTCCGTTGGTCCCAGTTGATTAGTCTCTGAAATTTGCAAACCTAGACCAAAGAGAATGTAAAATCACTATGTTTAAGAGACGGGACTTCATACAAAATTTTTGCTACGCCTAATGTCTAAACAGGGTTCTTCGAGCGCTGCTAACTCTTTCGTCTTATGTCAAGCATAACACGACAGAGTGAGATAAATATAGCGGCCATGTCTCACAGCTGTAAGTTTTCCTAACAAAATAAAATAAAATAAATAAAAGTTCTACCCCGTTTCATAGAATTTGTTTTTCTTCACGAGTTGCGATAGACTGCCCTAGACTAGTTAGTTAAACTTACCTATCAGCGGCGCGTCTCACTCTCGCCACGACAGGTCCCGGCGCGAGCGCAGTAACGTTCGCTTCGGGCGCGACTAATTCTCGCCCAACAGAATCGCGGATAACTACACGAACTGCAGTTTCGTCGGCGTCGCCAGATGGCTCTGCGGTGCAGTAGTGAGGTACTGTCACTTCTACGTGTATTGCCTGCGGGATGTCATACAAATGCAATGTTATCATGAATGAATAAACAATCCAAAAAATGTGTTAGTGAAACCAGTATAGTACGTCAAGATAAAGAATGGCATCGAGTTTTTGCTTTTCTTAGAAATGACGTTGACATTTATTTCATTGGAATAAAGTTGAAATTGTAAATTACTTTTAGAAACTACTTTTTGTTAATTGTTTTTGTTATGTTAGTTATATTTAATGTAGACGATTGATTCCAATGTTTTCCAATGCCCATTCTTTATCTTAAGTACTTTAATAGCCTTCCTGTTTCCAAGTATTTATGATGAACGTGTATGGTATGACATTGTTGAAATTACTACTACTAGTGACACGGTAGCTCAGTTGTAAGAGCATTGGACCGGACATCCAAATGTCGCAGGTTCGATTCCCGACTGAGAATGTGATATGGTGAGGAGTCGAATTTTGCATTTGTTCCCAACGAGTCACACCTGTTGTTGTCTTACAGGTGAAATAACCTGTCACAGCGTGACTGGTTGGGAAATTTCTAATAAAAAGTTCCCATCGAGTAACAGGTATAATTCGTTGGGGAACAAATGGAATTTTGTCTAGTATATTATTTAGTACACTAGCGGGCAAACATCTTGAAATCCGATTATTTGGATATGCGTAGCGGTGAGGTACGGCGGCGGCGGAAAGGAAGCGCTAGTGGTCGCTCGCAAGTGCACATGCGCAAACTTATCCCCACTCCATCTAAAGAGCTTCAGAAAGTTTGCCGGATACTGTATTATAAACTACAGTTTTGGACAGAAATGTTCATCTTTGAAATGAAACTAATAGTTCAGACGGCGGCATATCAGGTACCCACAGGCAGGACAACTAATTTCCTCAATAGGGATGTTGACTATTTTTTTTATTTTATGTTACATAAATTACCTCTCAAAAAAAGAAACATTGGTAAAAGAATTGATTCGCTAGCATAAAAACTGCCCGAGATATCACAGTGTGAAATGCGCACAAATGGACTCGATCAAAAACGCTCCATACTAATGGCTTGCACGTTATGACGTCACGCCGTGCTAGTTTGTATGCAACGCATAGGAAATTTGTTCAGCAGCTATATTAAATATTGTGTTTATCAAAATGGTTTCTTCGACAAATTTGCTATACATTTTACGGACTAATTAAAGGTATCATTTATTTTAATAAATTTTATACTTTTTAAATGGACTTGTCCACCCAACTTTGAAGGGTCATAAAACAAATAATATGCAATATATAAAACCAAGAGGTATACAAGCTACTCTAAAAGTTTAATATGTTTACGATTTTTATTAGTATTTCGTTATTTTATTCATTAGTCAACATCCCTAGTTGAACTATACTTCCCACACGTTAATATTAAAACCAGTCCTGTCTATATGTACACAGTTAAGAACTTTGTCACTCTAAAAGCTATTACTTTTTTGGACAGAAATCATTGACAAACGACAACTACAACAAAGTGTCAGTTCTAAACATTAGACAAGTCCATTTAAAAAGTATAAAATTTAATAAAATAAATGATACCTTTAATTAGTCCGTAAAATGTATAACCATTTCGATAAACACAATATTTAATATAGCTGCTGAACAACCTATGCGTTGCATACAAACTTGCAAGGCGTGACGTCATAGCGTGCAAGCCATTAGTATGGAGCGTTTTTGATCGAGTCCATTTGTGTGCATTTCACACTGTGATATCTCGGGCAGTTTTCATGCTAGCGAATTAATTCTTTTACCAATGATTCTTTTTTTGAGAGGTAATTTATGTAACATAAAATAAAAAAAATAGTCAACATCCCTATTATACCATTACCTCCTTACTAAAAAGATTGTATAACAGATGTATAGTTATTACACAATGGTTACTCTCTATCAACCTATTTAAGTTTGAACATTAAAAAGAAAGGGACAAAACACTGTGTAACTATATATCTGCTATACAATCTTAATTAGTAAGGGCGTTAGTATTTAAATTTAAATATTTTTTTTCTTACCGTCTCTCTATAAATGTTATTCCTCTCGTCCTTATGTTGAGCAAGTATCACTCCGTGTCCAGGCGTCACCGCTCTCAACTCGCCATTCGGGCTAATATCAAACGCGCCATCTCCATACGACCTCCAGTAGCTCTTAGGCAAAGACTTCAGTCTGACTAAAGAGCCGACAGCGATGGCTAAGCGATCACCAGTTTTTAAGCCTTTAGATAAACCTTCGATTGAAGTCTGAATATCAGAAATGCCTAATATCTCGATTGTACTGTCCCAGGACCGAGTTTCTGCCACCTGTTGAAATATTGTATGTTTATAGAATAGGTTTGGGACACGATAGAATAAGAAATGGTTAAGTGAATTCTTGATGTTGTATCTATCTACTAGTTCACTATAAAAAAAAACTTTCAGTACTTATAAACGATGCAATGTTTTGTTATTTAGGAAGTAGAATAGAATAGGCATTTATTGACACTCGTACATATTTACAAAAAAAAATGAAAAAACTACAAAGGCACAGAATGTTGTTTACCTCAATAAATGAAAAAAAAACTGATGACAAAAACAGACAACCCTGTCGGAGGTGCTACGGGTGAGTCGATTTTTTTGTATATTATTTATCTTAAAAAAAGAGATTTTTTAATGATACTTATTACAAAAAAACAAAAAATTATAGGTAAGTACAACAAGGCAGTAAGTAAAATTTTGGGTTCTTATAAAAAATTATATCACCCTGTTAGAAGATTACTTATAAATTATAATTTAATACCAGGATAAAGCCTTAAAAAATATTTTTAAGATAAAAAAAATCATGTTTAGTGTGGAGTGCAATTGCTTACCTGTCCCATGTTCCGCACCCTTACGTCGATAGTGATTACTCCTGGCTTCAGAGGAACTACCCTCACTGACAGCCCCTCAGCTACTGATCTTTCCAAGTAATCTGAAAACGAAATGTTTAGTTATTAAAATAGGTTTCATAATTATATCAAGGATAAGATTAACTTATTATGAGTGAGTATATTAGCAAATGTGACGCCAGTGCCGTGGCGGGCGAAGACCCGCTGTGGCCCACCGGTGTGGCCCAGGAGCCCACACTAATTTTCAACAATAAATATGAAAAAAAAAGATTACATCACAAACATTACTCTGATTCAAAAGTAAGTAGCTAAAGCACTTGAAATCAGAGGCGAGACCTGTGGCCCTACCATGAGTTGATGCAAACTGTTTACGTTACCGTAAACTATCGGATATACTGCTCACAGTCAGTGCGAGTGAAAGAGACAAAACGATAGTTTACGGTAACGTAAACAGTTTGCATCAACTCATGGTAGGGCCACTGAGCGATTGATACAAAAGTTCGTTTTCTAAATTGACCCAGCCGGAGATCGAACCCGGGACCTCAGAGATGACGGCACCTTGCAAACCGCTTTACAAACCACTCGACCACGAAGGTCGTCGAAACGATAAAACCAAAACTAAGTCGTTACCGTTTCAATTTCGTTTACAGAAAAATACTCGCTTTAGTTTTTTTTTATACACAACGAGATAGTGCTTGGCCTTCACCTAACCTGATGTTAAGTGACGATAAGGCAGGTGGAAGCGCACTACGCCTGAAATCCTCATTACTGAGGAACTGGCTATCTTACCTCTAACTGCCGGAATACAACAATTTTTAATTTGTTGTTATAAGGTCAGACTTAGGTAAGATGGTGGTAGCTAGCCAGGCGGACTTGAAATTAGCCCTACCACCACAAACCAAGTACAAATTGTACCTCCCTGGGAATCATACTCGGAACCCCTGCGTCTTACACGGGTAGGCGAACTACTAGAGTTCACTAGACCACGTCGTTCAAATTGTTGGAAGTTATCCTAAATGGAGCCTAGGATGCCAATCTTGGACAATTTAAATGAGAACTCTAAAGCTAAACCAATGATTTTTAACCTAAAAGACAACATATCGGTTTCGGTTTTATCGTTCAGAATTTATTAGCGCGATTGGGCAGAATTAGCGCGATTGGGCCCCTGTGTACTAAAGAGTGGCCCACCGGTGGGGGTGTATATTACAGTACCGTCCGCGTGCGTGGTGTACAGGCGGGCCGTGGTCGGGTCGCGCACGGCCCACGTGAGCCGCGGCGGCGGGTGCAGGGACGCCAGTGCCGCGGCGGGCAGAGATCCACATTCGACCCACACGGGACCAGGAGAGCCGACTAGTAGAGTCTGCGTCGCCGCGCGGACTCGAAGCCCCGATATGGGGATAACCTGTAGTAATTGTAATCATTACTGGACACGTAAAAAAAAGTCGACTGAAAAGATGGAAACAAGATTAAATAAATATTAAAGGCAACATGTCATAGTAACATGCAGTCGGAGGCATGCATAAAGAAAGTGACATTATGAATGATTGAATTATATGCCTCCGACTGCATGTTATTATGACATGTTGCCTTTAATATTAATTTAGTCTTGTCTTTTTATGCAGGCGGGTTTTTTATTTTTTTTAATTTATTTTTTATTTATCTCTTTTTAGTTATTATATATTACGGTCATGATATACCTTTTTGAAAGCCTTATAATAAGCCCTTTAATTTGACACCCATATTGCAGTAATTTTTTTTTCACACCGTACAGCCGCCATGTTGGTTTTTTATAACGCCACCTTCTTAAGAATACTTGGGCTGAAAGGATAAATCTAACGATATCTTAATCATAGAAATCCGTTCAGCCGTTTGAAAGATATGAGGTAATAAAGAATATTACATACAAACATACATACAAACTTACTTACAAGATACGCGCGAAAAACATAACCCGCAGTCGGGTAAAAAGGGAAGGCGCCGCGACGAACGAATTCTCTCTTTATTGCACTCTCGATACGCTCACCGCACGACTCTCGGCATTACACGCCATGTATTAAGCCGGCGACTGACTTGAGCATTTTGCCGTAACGTAACATTCGAGGGGAGCACGTTACGTTACGGCATTGCCTGATTGACCTGGTACCCTTGCTCGTGGCGAGCACTGCGCTCGACTGTGCTCCACAACGGAACATAGTCAGGATCGAAATGTTATTTATATTAGAATAGATGAAGTTTTTTACCTCCACTTCCGCTTCAGCGCTGGCCATTTCCACGTTTGCTATGTCGGTGGCGACAAGTCTGACTCGCGCACTTCCCATAGACAAGCCGTGTACGAACCCAGAAGGCGACACCTGGAACAATAGGTAATAGGCTAGTTGACAAAATTTCAATAACTGCTTAATATTTTAGCTTATTAGGCATTTTATCGAAAAAAAAGGTTTATTTATTTTTAATCGAGCGTTTACATTATAAATTTCGCGTTTTAAAAAAATAATTTTAATTTGGTTCCAAAACGCACAAGACTGTCATGGCGTCTTGAATGACGTCACGCCGTGCGAAACAAACCAAAGAGCGATCGTGTCTTCGTACGTTATAGCTAGTTTTTATCGTTTAAAAATGAATTTCTCATATTATAAGTACTGTATAGTGCCCCAGTGTGATAGCATGACTATAAAAACGCCAAACCAGTTATTTATATATGTTCTAAACAATGGAGAAATACGGAAAAAGTGGCTAAAACTTGCGTTCGGTTGTGGTTAGGTTGCACTCGGAGTGTAGGTTTGGAACGCGCCTCCGGTAGTGATACTCGAAACGTCAAAGACAAGATTGGAGTTTCGCACGGCGTGACGTAACGCTTTCTGATTGGTGTTCACTGTCACGTAACTAAAGGTTTCATTTTACGAAATTTATTTTTTAAAAATATTATTAATCTTTAACGCTTTTAATAATTAAAATTGTTTGTTATTTTCTCCATAATATAATTAATCATTATAAACCCCTGTCCATTATATTTATTCTTAATGGAAACAAGCCTATTATAGAGTGGGTAATAGGTATGACAACCAATATGCCATCAAATTTAAGTTTCGACATGAGAATTGGAATCTGAATTGATAGCAAAAAAAATGAAAGCATGTTTATTTAAATAAAGATATACTCAGAATGTTGTGACGCTAGTAGCCTCGCTCCGGGTAGACGCGTCTTTTCTGGCACTATACGGAGTAGTGGGAACACCAAACAAGCCCTAACACAATTTAACTTCACGATTTCTTATCTTTATAGTTATCTTATCTTTATATTATCTTTTCTTATTTTCCTAGCCAAGTCAATAATAACATACTGTATACCAATATGGGGGGGTGCATTGAAAACCAAATTCCTAGCAGTTGAGAGAGCCCAAAGAGCTTTACTAAAGGTCATACTATTTAAAAGGCGTCGTTTTCCTACTGCCACTTTGTACATGAAGGCGGATCTTTTAACAGTAAGACAGCTGTACATTTTGCACACTATTCTTAAGAAACACGGGTCTATAGGTCACAGCTGTTACTTTGAAACGAAGAAATGACATCGTTGCAATTACAAAGCAAACACGTACTAGTTTTGCAAAATGTCAGTATCGATATCTGTCATCTGTTCTGTACAATAAAATAAATAAGAGTCAAAAAATTTACCATTTACGAAACAACAAGTGCAAAAAGTCTCTTACTACCTGGCTTAAGACTTTAGATTATGACGCAACTGAAAGTCTCCTTAAAAATCTTGCTTAACGTACATACTTTTAACACACACACACACACACACACGCACACACTCACAAACACCGCAGAGTCGTAGGTTTAAGTTAGTTATACATATAATTATATAAATACATATAAAAATATTACTAAATTAAGTTGCTTATATTGTATCTTTGTACCTTTACCTTATCTGTAATTGCTAAGATCTTTATGCTAAGGATGAGAGGTTCTGTCTAATACAGGTGCCTTAGCACCTAACAGGTGGAATCAATCACTGCTTTGTGTTTTAATTTTTAAGTTAAAGGAATAAAAATATTTTATTATTATTATTATTTATTACCTCAATGTGATCTTGACTAGCAGTAGTTCTATAATGTTGTGACGCTAGTAGCCTCGCTCCGGGTAGACGCGTCTTTTCTGGCACTATACGGAGTAGTGGAAACACCAAACAAGCCCTAACACAATTTAACTTCACGATTTCTTATCTTTATTACCTCAATGTGATCTTGTCTAGCAGTAGTTTTGTAATGCAGTGACGCTAAGTGAGCCGGTGGACCGCCAGTGTGTCGTAGTTGTAGCCTCGCTCCGGGTGGTAGACGGGTTTTTTTCTGGCACTATACGGAGTAGTGGAAACACCAAACAAGCCCTAACACAATTTAACTTCACGATTTCTTATCTTTATTACCTCAATGTGATCTTGTCTAGCAGTAGTTTTGTAATGCAGTGACGCTAAGTGAGCCGGTGGACCGCCAGTGTGTCGTAGTTGTAGCCTCGCTCCGGGTGGTAGACGCGTCTTTTCTGGCACTATACGGAGTAGTGGGAACACCAAACAAGCCCTAACACAATTTAACTTCACGATTTCTTATCTTTATTACCTCAATGTGATCTTGTCTCGCAGTAGTTTTGTAATGCAGTGACGCTAAGTGAGCCGGTGGACCGCCAGTGTGTCGTAGTTGTAGCCTCGCTCCGGGTGGTAGGCGGGTCTTTTCTGGCACTATACGGAGTGGTGGGAACACCAGAACCTAAGGAAGAAGTTCTTTTTATTTTCAGTGCCTAAAGATATAACAAAGTGTGAAGTGCAAAAGGCATTATATTCATCGGTTCCCTTTAAATAATGCATAAATGTAAAAACAAACTTTAATACCGATAGCAGAGACGACGTATGCCTGAGCCAGGGATTGAAATACCGTTAAAAAAAATAACATTTTACCGTTAAAACATTTTATCAGTAAACTTACCGGTAAAAATAACGTTAAAATTATTGTACCGGTAAAATTACCGTTAAATATAGCGTTAAACTTTACCGGTACAATAGTACCGGTAAAATTATCGGTAAAAAAGTAACGTTATTTATTGGAATAACGTTAATTTTAAAGTAACGGTAACAAAAAGTAAGAAATAACGCTAAAATTAACGTTATTTACTGAAATAACGTCAATTTCAATGTAACGTTATCTAAAGTAACGTTATTTATTAACATAACGTTAATGTTAAAAGTAACGGTAAAAAAGTAAGTAATAACGTTACATTTAAAAATAACGTTATCAATCCCTGGCCTGAGCAGACACACGTCACTCCCTTTGAATCGGAGTGCTATACCTGGCGCGGTATATTTTTGTACCATGCACTCACTTCCACCTCCGGACTCCACACCCCGCCCAGCGCCGCGCGCACCCGTCCCGTTCCCTCCCTCAGGCCGCATATGGTGCCGTCCCTCACGGTCACGTCGCCGCTCACCCGCCACTCGGGCGCGTGGCTCGTCGACAAGTACCGGTGCGACACTCCTTTCACTAGAGCGGTCACTGGCACGCAACCGCCGACGCAAATCGCGCGAGATGTTGATACTTCGACGCTTAGTATTTCTTCTATATGGACCTATAACGACAAAATCTATCAAACTTTCGATAAGTTTACGCATTACTGTAATATTAACACTACACATATTATTATTTTAACTAATTGACATCCGTATTTACAAACATTTCTAGGAGGTAACACAGGGCCCACGGAAGCCCCGCCTCCCAAGTACCAATCACACGTAATACATAAAACAAACGAATCAATCACAGACTTTTATTTCAACGCAGTGCGTTCGCATAGTCAAGGGTCGTTTGAGCGTTGTTTGTGAATACGGGTATGAGATAGTTTGATCATCAAAACAATAGACGTATGCAATTTCTACATGTTATCGAAAGATATTAAACATTAGTGAAATGTTAAAGCGGATTATTATCCGCACTTCTTGCTAGTGACGTCTTTAGGCGTTTTCAACGCGTAACAAACGAACCAACGATCTATATTTCGCGTAATTTTAAACTTCTTACTCCTTATTACGTGATACAATTTTAATATCTTTTCTTTGCACATTTTATGAATCGATTTACCACTACCTATTGTTTCCACGGCCTAACTTTATGCAGTATGTTTTGGCACGTGCACGCTAAGGCTCTCATCCACTACTGAAGCGGAAACTTGGGCGTTTCTACCGCGTAACGGCCTAACTTACGAACTATATTTTTTGTATTTCCTAAACTATTTCTTATGATTTGATTTAACTTTAATTCTTTGCACACTTTTTACAATAAATTTACTTAATTTTTGCTTCAAACTTTAATACGTTACCTCAACCTCTGCTTCTCTCCCTGCACACACAAGTCCGTAACCACCAAGTCGCAGGACCTCGGTCCGGGCACGTGCACGCTAAGACTTCCGTCCGCTACTGAAGCGGACACTTGGGCGTTTCTACGCGTAACGGCCTAACTTACGAACTATATTTTTGTAATTCTTAAACAATTTCTTATAATTTGATATAACTTTGATTCTTTGCAAACTTTTTACAACACTTTTATCTAATTTTTGCTTCCAAATGTAATACGTTACCTCAACAATCTGCTTCTCTCCCTGCACACACAAGTCCGTAACCGCCAAGTCGTAGGACCCCGGTCCGGGCACGTGCACGCTAAGACTTCCGTCCGCTACTGAAGCGGACACGCCTTTGGGCGTTTCTACCGCGTACCGGCCGCTGCCACCGGACACTGATATGATATCGGACACTGACTCGCCCTCCCAGGCTAGATTCACCTGTTGTTACAACAATAATAATAAACAAAAAACCGGCCAAGTGCGAGTCGACTCGAGCGAGTGACAAAAAGTAATTTGATGATCAGACGCGCGCGCAACGCGAAAGTAGTAGAACAAGTACCTACGACGTCACTAAGGTGGTGCCTCCTTGGTTTAGATTTTGTCAATTATCTCGTTAACTTTTTATCTGATTTAAGCAAACTAGGTATGCAATGATAGGTAATTAAAATTGTACCAAAACATGGGAAGAAACTGTTATTATAGGTATTATATTTAAAAAATATTGGGACTAATGTTAATACCTAACATTAAACGATGTTCCGTACATAACAGGAATGGTGCAAACTCGGAGGAAACTTATATTCATGTCTTCTAATTATTCCATAAAAAATTAAAACTACACGAATTACTTCCAATCTTTTTGCAAATTCGATCTAATTTGACTATACTATACCTTCATAGGATCACACATGAGTGGGGCGACAACGCGCGCCTGTATACTGGCTGTTGCTTCAGGAATGCTCACTTTCAAGGCCCCGGTCCAACCTACCGCTTGTTCCTCTACTGTTACAACCTGACAGGATATAAAACGTATTTATATAAGTGAGGTTAAAGAATAAATTAGTTTGTACCCAAAATTAAGAACAAAATAGCTCAAACAAAATTAATAATATGAGTTCGTTTGCGTAGAAAGTTTTTTGCTATCCCTCGGGAACAATACTTCTTTTCGGGATGAAAGGTAGCCTATGTCCTTCTCTGTGCCCCTGACAACGTGTATGTAACATTTCATGGTGATCGGTTTAGTAGTTAAGACGTGAAGGCGTAACAAACAAACAAACGGACTTCCGCATTTATAATATTGGCAAATATGTCAAAGAATGATAGTTCCTGGGATACAAAGAGTCACTTAGCAGCCTATTTTATTTGTAAAATGTAAAAACTTGCTGTAGTTTTAAAAAAAATCCATACGATGTTAATATTGTAATTAATATTTGGGCTTCTTACTTAAGAAGAACTTTAATAATAGTGACACAAACGTGCACTAAACTTAAGTCTTTTCCTAACTACAACTCGACTAAATAACGGTGTCATGAACTTAGCTGTCATGCAGCCGTCATGCGCCTAATTATCTTGGTCGAGTTGTACTTAGGAAAAGACTTAGGCGATTCATAAGTTCAGTTCAAACGGCCGTTAATTTTCTTAAAAAAACTAATATATTAATTAATTCTAAAAGTCTAAATTATATTAATTATCTTAAGAAAAATAGTTGACATAATCATACCTGATAGTACTTATATGGTACAGGAACTGGCGCGTACTCCGGGTGAATTTCAATAAAGAGGCGGTCGGTAGCTTTGTACTCTATCGCCGGGTGGTGAGGTTCAATTCCCCATGAAGTTTTGGGCCCGCGCTCGTCTAACAACTCTCTGCCGATGGCGTCTAGAAGTGACACTTTTACTGCCACCTCGTGCCCTGGCCGAAGCCACACTCTGTTGAATAAATTTATTAATAGTTATTTATGCAACTGTACTATAATGAGGGGTATTAAAACACGAATGTGGGTTTATTTTTATTTGGGAAACAAACAATATTTTAATACATATGGATTAAAAACACCCATGCTATTTATCTACACCCATGATATTTATCCTCTATAAAGGGTTTTGACTAAGACTTTGTCTTTGACTTTCTTCGCCCTCCTCGTCATTATATCATCCGAAAGTGTGTTATAATAGCCTACTGGTCGCGGCTCACTTAGTCAAGTCAGCTTATTGAGAATGTCGTGTGTCGGTTGAGACAGAGCTACGCGACTGACGCGACAGAAAGAGAAGGTGCATACAATAATAGGTACGCGGCGCTGTGCAATTTGAAACTGTACTTTAGTGTCGTGCAGCGAGAGTAGCTTATTATTTGATTGTGCTCGAGCAGATGGACTTCTGTACGTAAAGTCCGATTACTAATCTCCCAGCTAAAATGTAAACAACGGTGTTGCCAGAACAAAACAACACAAAATCGTAGAACTCTAGAACTAGAACACTAGAATCGTAATCACAGAACGTAAAATCAGTGGGGCCGCAACATAAACCTAACTATAAAGAAAAATAAAACTTATTGCATGGGTGAAGTGTTACTTTTTTAATTGAAATATTATTGAGACACGCTTGGGGGGCCGCATCAGAAAGTTGTTCTTAAAATTAGCCCCTGCCGCAGAAACGTGTAATGGACCGCATGCGGCCCGCGGGCCACAAGTTTAACATGGCTGTTTGAGTTTAGTTAGGTGGAAATAATAATAATATAAATAATAAATAATCTTTATTTCTCTCTCCAACATTTACAATTGTTAACTATATTAAGTTATAAACTATTTTAGATAGTCTAACATTGGAGAGAACTGGTGCCAGTACTAGGTAGGGTCAGACCCTCCTGTATGACAAGTCACCAGGCTCACTCCACCCTTCAAATTATAACTAAAATTATGGTCGAAGACATTGTTTACACTGGGTGTTCAGATTATAAGAATAGAGAGATTAAAAATAAAAATAAAATAAAATAAAAATAATAATAGATGTTTTTTTTTCTATTCATACCTAGGTCCGCCAGTACAGTTGCCGGGCGTCGCGGCAGGTTCCAGGCGTATTCTGGACACGTGCGGCGCGCAAGCCGACTCGAACTCTACTGACTCGCGCTCCTCCTCTGTGTGAGATATCAGTTCGAGGCGGGAATCTCCTTTCTGGGGACGACAATTATTTTATATTTATCTTTACTTTCCCGTGACACAGTTTTAAAGTAGTAGCAGGGCTCTGTCACTCCGCGCGCGAGTCTGATGCGCTCGGCGTCCATTTAGAGGACAAATTTCATACATCAGAAAAGATAAGACCTACGCGATAGAAAGAGAAGCAAATACTAAGTGAATGTTTTGGAGCGAAGGGAGCGCTGTGCGACCTGAATTGTACTTTATTGTGTCGGAGCAAGAGTCGCAATTTATTTAAACGATTTTGCGGAGTGCAACTTCTGTACGCTAGTAGTAGTAGGTACGGAAATTAAAAGTTTTTTGTGTTTCAGTACTACCTACAAGAAAATCTAAGTTTAAAACTGTATTTTAGTGTACAAATAAGTGTAATAATCAAACTTATTAACGATGTGTATTTGTTGATGTTGTATTTGTTGTATTTTGTATTGTAATGAGTTTATGTGCAACTGTAGCGGTTTTTATTGACAATCGCTTGTAAAATCGAATCCCCACCTCATTGAAATTAGTTTTACGATTAGATTTTACAAGCTATTGTCGATAAAATGCGCTAGTTGACTAAAATCGATCAGCAAGTCACCTGCCAAGTTGAACTACGTAAATAGCCCATTAGTAGCACTTATCTTGAATTTCTCAATTCATGAAATAAAACACTTTTAACGG
This sequence comes from Agriphila straminella, assembly GCA_950108535.1. Taxonomy (NCBI): domain Eukaryota; kingdom Metazoa; phylum Arthropoda; class Insecta; order Lepidoptera; family Crambidae; genus Agriphila; species Agriphila straminella. The sequence continues at coordinate 11,831,179 of OX467319.1, forward strand.
ATACTAGCGCGGTTTTATTGAAAGTACTTTGGTAATTAGTTGGTATTTGGTTTGATTTTTGATTTTCCCGACGTTTCGGCACCTTTGCAGCTGCCGTGGTCACGGGGGACTGAAGCTACCTGTGAGCCTACCCTCAAGCGATGAATTTTTTAGAACGTTCAGAAATTAAAATTTATCAAATTTTTAATTAGTTTAAGTTTTGGTTTGGTTTTAATTTAATTTTATATGTTAAAAAGAGAGAATCTACTGAAACTATAAAAGACGGAGGTCGGCCTTCCTCTCCAAGTTTTCTTTCGCCATTTCTTTCTTGGAGGGGCCTCCCAATTTTTTGAAATGGTAGTAGTTTCAGTAGATTCTCTCTTTTTAACATATAAAATTAAATTAAAACCAAACCAAAACTTAAACTAATTAAAAATTTGATAAATTTTAATTTCTGAACGTTCTAAAAATTCATCGCTTGAGGGTAGGCTCACAGGTAGCTTCAGTCCCCCGTGACCACGGCAGCTGCAAAGGTGCCGAAACGTCGGGAAAATCAAAAATCAAACCAAATACCAACTAATTACCAAAGTACTTTCAATAAAACCGCGCTAGTATCCGTTAAAAGTGTTTTATTTCATGTCTAGTGAGCGCGTAAGCTTGAGAAGTGAATATTTCTCAATTCAGTTACCGATCGTTAGGCACTTATCGAATAAGTTTCCTTTTGCAAAAGTTTCAATAAACCAAATGTGCTGGAACTATGAGCAACTTTAAATTTTCTTACCCTGTGGCACTTCAAAGTGAACAGTTGCATATCAGGGTGTCGGTGTGGGGGCGGACCATCTCGCGACGAAAGTTCTGCGATTCTGGGCTCGCTCGACTGTGGAATTAAGGCTTCACCCTCTGCTAGCACCTGTTGTAAAGGTAAAAGAAATTAATATTTCATTGTGAATTTTCCACGTTATTCTTTTTTTACAAAAAAAATCGTAACAAATCGTATTCAGCAGACAAGTGATAGATGATGATGGAAGTTTTGCGCATCGTACGTTTCGAGATCAGTAAATCGTATTGAGTTATTGAGAGGTGCATCCTACAAATCACATCTCCCACGGCTCGTAAATAGTGATCATTTTATCACCGATAATCACTTTATCATCGATCAGACATATTATTATAGTGTTTTTGTTAAGAGTTCAAGAGCCGTGCTTAGGCCTATAGAAGAGTGTTTGGTCTATTTCTTTGCTGCCACAAGCCTGTGGCCACGAGCGCGAGCGCGGCGAGCACGGACACGCGCGTGGTATATACATACAGCACGCTACACTAGTGGGGCCTCACCGGCAGCGAGCAGCCCACGAGCGCGGCGGCGTGGCGCGGCCACACGAGCGCGAGCGCGGCGAGCACGGACACGCGCGTCGTATATACATACAGCACGCTACACTAGTGGGGCCTCACCGGCAGCGAGCAGCCCACGAGCGCGGCGGCGTGGCGCGGCCACACGAGCGCGGGCGCGGCGAGCACGGACACGCGCGTGGTATATACATACAGCACGCTACACTAGTGGGGCCTCACCGGCAGCGAGCAGCCCACGAGCGCGGCGGCGTGGCGCGGCCACACGAGCGCGAGCGCGGCGAGCACGGACACGCGCGTCGTATATACATACAGCACGCTACACTAGTGGGGCCTCACCGGCAGCGAGCAGCCCACGAGCGCGGCGGCGTGGCGCGGCCACACGAGCGCGAGCGCGGCGAGCACGGACACGCGCGTCGTATATACATACAGCACGCTACACTAGTGGGGCCTCACCGGCAGCGAGCAGCCCACGAGCGCGGCGGCGTGGCGCGGCCACACGAGCGCGGGCGCGGCGAGCACGGACACGCGCGTGGTATATACATACAGCACGCTACACTAGTGGGGCCTCACCGGCAGCGAGCAGCCCACGAGCGCGGCGGCGTGGCGCGGCCACACGAGCGCGAGCGCGGCGAGCACGGACACGCGCGTCGTATATACATACAGCACGCTACACTAGTGGGGCCTCACCGGCAGCGAGCAGCCCACGAGCGCGGCGGCGTGGCGCGGCCACACGAGCGCGGGCGCGGCGAGCACGGACACGCGCGTGGTATATACATACAGCACGCTACACTAGTGGGGCCTCACCGGCAGCGAGCAGCCCACGAGCGCGGCGGCGTGGCGCGGCCACACGAGCGCGGGCGCGGCGAGCACGGACACGCGCGTGGTATCGCCGGCGCGCCCGCGGGACACGCGGACGGTGGAAACGCCACGAGAGCTCCACACACACTCCAGTACGCAGCACGCGCCATCTGGTTTTACAAACAAATTTAAATTTAAGTGTCGAAAACTGAAAAAACCGATTTGCTATCTGCATTTTGCAAAAGATATAATAAAGAAGAATGCCTGCCTGGCATGTTGAGTCATGACGGTGGACTATACAAAATTTTGACAAGCCTAACGAGCAAAAACAGGCAATCCATCGCGGTGTGTAGGAGTCATTACATAGGAGAACATCTAAAGTTTCAACCGCTAATCAAAGGACACATCACATAAACAAAATATAAGAGAATCCAGCCAAATGAGTGATTTCAATAAACGATTACATACCTACTGGTTGCATCCAAGTTGCAGAAGTGACATTGTGAGGTTCCGGGCCTTCCAAAAGTGATACCGCGAAGGACGCGCAATTACAACTAAAAATAAAAAGATACGTTTTAAAAATTCGCATTTATATTCGCTGTCTAGACCACCCAAAAATGTCCCTTGATTACGTAACTCTGATTCTAACAATTCGTTTGATTTCGTCAGTTTCATTTATTGAAACTGACTAATTTTTAGAAATCATTTGAAATCATTTGAAATTTTAGATTTACAAATGATTTCAATCGATTTCAAACGAGAATTGTTAGCAACTGAGTTACGTAATCAGGGGACAAAACACACTATATGGACACACATAGGTATAGTCACATAACTCACGTGTGGAAGTTGTAGAGGTCGCTAGGGTCGCGCGGCGGAGACGCGGTGAGCGCCACGTGCAGGTGGTGGGGGCGGCCTACGCGCGCGTGCCCAGAGCTGGACACCTGGACTAATTCTGGAACCGCTGACCATACTCTAAAATGAACAAAAACCTGTAATGATTGAAAATGATCTATCGCCAGAAAATAATTAATTAATAATAATAATAATAATAAACCCGCAGGGCAGCTTGTGGCGAGCTGTTGGTGAGTAGCGACACCACAGATCCGAGTGCTCTCGGGAGTCGATCCAGTGGGGTAATTATGTTTGTTGCAATCAACTCTGACTGAAATCGCAGTTACATTGCTGCTTTAGTAAGGACCAATATGAGAACTATCTTACTTAAAGCAGCAATGTAACTGCGCTTTCAATCGATTTCAATCGAGAATTGTTAGCAACAGAGTAACGTAATCCACGGGCAGGCCCTCGTCCCCACAACAGGGGTGGACCCCAAGGAGGCCTGTGCCCTGGCTCGCCTTCAAAGGCCATCCAAGGTGGAGTCGTTAGAGCTATACGCTCGCAGAGTGGAAGTGAAACATGCGTAAGACGCGAGTTGGCACACTGTCCATGTACAGTGGGTAGAAAGCGGTGCACACCTCTCTACACCCTGCAGCCGAGGACACCGATGTTGCTCTCTTGCCATCACGGTTATTTTGGAGGTCCCAATTTGTCCTTGGCTAGTCACGGACTAAATGGGGCGTAGAGCTAGTAGGGGGGCGTAAGTATCGTGTTAGCGACGCGGCTCCAGGGCCATTAATTTTGGTTTAAAAATATATGTTTGAAAAGATGAGTTGTCAGAGACTAGTTAATGTGTACTCTTGTTTGTTATGAATGTCAAATAAACGTGCGACTAAAATATCTTTTTCCAGTTTTTAATTTCTAATTTTGCTCCGTCGCCTTCATTATTAGCATACCGCTGGGTGGGGCACAGGGTAAAAGGTTGGGAAATCCTGTACTAGCGTCCGGGAACTTACGAATGTAAAAAATATTCTTCTACCTATTCTGTGAATTAATTCCGAAAAGATAAACAGAAACTTACTTTTTATCATTATTACTTACTATTGCTTCTATTTTTTTTACATTGGAACATTAAAAAAACTGTTAAAGTTAAAGTAAATATTATTCAACAATTTGAAAACTTACTTTCCAAAAGCTTGCACATGAGGGTACTTCTTCAACTGTACTCGCACGTCCATTTCGCCGATGCCTCTGACAGTCAACAAACCCGCTGGTGTGACCGAGAGAGCGTTACTTGACGTCTCGCTCACCGACCACACTACGGGTTCATCGCCACCACCAGAATGTTTCAGGGGTACATCTCTGCAAAAAATATAAAGCAATGATAAAAAAGCCTAAAAATATTTGAAGCATATTAATAATTTAAATCGCGCTGCAGCATCGGCTGCCTTCATATCAATGCGCCTGTATTTTAGCACTACTTAAGAGGCCGTAATCGTTTTTAAGTCTGAGTGCGTAATTACAAAATGTTATCCACTTATTCGGCGCAGAATGAGATTACGGAAATTTCCACATATTTCAGTGTCATGTTGTTGTAGTACAAAAAGTTGTCGTTTCTGAAAGTTCAAATGTATTTTGTCTTTGGCTTAAATATGTTTAGACAAATTTAATGCGTAGTTTAAAATGTCAGCAATCTTATTTCCATCGAATAGGATCACATCAGACTTAAGGCGAGGCCAGTTCACGATTTGATGAAAAGATCGATTTTTGAACTTCCAATGTGAAGAACGGATGTAGAATTCTACTTCACAAAAATTACTGTAGACCGAACATTATGTCATGAAACACAATAACCGAACAGAATATTGAAAAATGGCATGGTTACTCTGTAAAAAAATCCTGAATAACACCATAAAATTAAACTTCAAATCGTCAGATTTCGTTATTTTCAACGACAGTGATATGATCTTTTATGCAAAAAGGATAGCTTTTTTATCGATCTAACACAATAACCGAGTACATTTTAAATAAATGATCAAGTATTTCAGAAATCAATAAAAATGTACTAAATTTCGTCAATTTTTTGGCGAAGCGTCAATTAAAGCTACGCAATATTCAACCTTATTCTAAAGACCTAGTGAAAGAGTAAATTTCGGGAACTGCCTCGCCTTAAGTGAGAAAACATGAAATGCGCGAGCGAGAGCGGCAAATCGTATACGCAATAGCTATTCGCAGTGTCGTCGACCACGCGACTAACGGCCAAATACTCATACAAATCTTAAAGTTAAGGCCACCTTAAATACATAAAAGTTGTCAGATTTGACAGAAACACTACGAAACTGACAGCTTCCTTAAAGTTAAGAAGACCTTAACTTAAGATTTAAGCTAAGAAGCCTTTTGCCCATTTGCACTAAACTTGGGTTAGGCTTGTCCTAGTTAAGATACACCTAAGCTTAAGAGCAGCCTATCTAAAACTTTGGTTTGCACTAACAGTTCTGTCTCAGCTGTGACAAAACATAGGAATTGCCTAGTAAAGCGAATGATAAACGAATGAAGAACGATTGAAATGATAGATTGTTTATGATCTATTATTTAAAAAAACAAAATCTGTTTGAACTAAGGGTCTGACATGCTTTGATAGAGCGAGATCGTCTTATTGAGATTCCTATAGGAGGAAATAGAGAAGAGTGTCATGTTTTTTCTCTATCACCGACCGGACTTTATTTCATGGTCGGGTTATTGGTACAGTTCAACTAGGTCAAACAAACAAGTGGGGTTATATTAAGAGTGCCAAAGAAATTAAAGGTTTTGTGGATTACTACCTAATTGATACCCAAAATTTATTATAAATCGTATGTGTTGTGTTTGTGTCTAGCATACAAAATGGTGGGGTGTTCGATATTTGGCTGCAAAAGCAACAATCAAAGAAAATAAGCGGGTGTTACATTTCATGCGTAAGTACACTGTTTTCTATATTTTGATCGCGTATTTCTTTCTCAAATCTCACAGGAACCAAGTTTCTGAGCTAAATCATTAGTTATATCATGAAATACCTGATAAATAGGAAAAATCTAAAAATTATTTCTAAAAATAACCTCGTAAACATTTGACATACAAACCGGTAAAATTGCGTACATCTACGTAATAGTAGAAGTCAGCTTTGCTTTGACGTCTACTAAAATCAGTAGGTTTATAATTCGATTTCCGGATGCCTACTATATAGAAAATTTTCCCCAAAAATTACCCCATATTTCAGGGAATTTCAAGCAATTTGATTTTTCCAGATTTCCGACGGAAGATAAAACTCGTGAAAAATGGATACAAGCAACTGGAAAAAAGAATTGGGTGCCACACACGAATTTGTTCGAAACATTTTGAAAAAAATTGTTTCCGAAAAACAGAAAAACTAACGTTAATAAAAAACGTTCTGTATTCCAACGTTTAATAAAAAAATTACCTGTTTTAATTTAAAGTTCATCTTTTTATTCCATTAACCACACAATCTCATATCAAGTACCGGAGCGAACCCCAGCTAGTTTACTCTATGTATACGTATGTTACCGTTAAAGTACGGAATCCGTTAATCTGCAGATTAACTGGTCGAGTCAGTTAGTGTGCGAAATTATTCTTAAAGTAGACGATTTCCGTACTTTAACTAGTAATCTGCACATTAACGGATGCTACACCGTTAAGGGTACTTTTTCTGATCATGGCAACCCCATATACCCCTAAAGAGGAGAGTAGATTAACATACCAAAAATAAGAAAAAGAATGTCTTTGACAAATGACAGAAAACGACACAAAACTACTTTTTTATTTTGCTGTTTGTCAAGTAAAGTTGGACAAGCTAAGGAAACCTCCATGCTGGAACATAAAAATACTACTTAGGTATCGCCTAACGCGTTGGGCGCTTCCTATTTCGAGGTCATAAAGTTAGGAATGTCCTAAGTGGATTTAGGAATGGCTTAAGGTTAGTGCAAGCAAATTTTTTGCTAGGAGCAGCTTAAACAAGTTAGGCAAGAACTTAGGCGATTCTTAAGTTTAGTGCAAATGGGCATTTGAGTATTCGGCTGTAAACCGCCTAATGTGAAAGCGCTCTTGCGACTGTGAAATACGCTATACTTACTGGATATTTTCAGTCCACGCTACAAATAACTCTGGTGGTACAACTGCTAAGGGCTCCACTGCCACAGCCGAAACTTCACCTTCGACCTATAAAAAAACCATTAAAAAAACAAATTTTAAAATAAAATATGCCTACATTTTTTTATTTTGAAGTCGGTAAAAAACAAGACATAAATGAATATGCAATTTTAGATCTCATACCTTCTTCTGTAATATCTTGCCAGCAATAGAATGCAGTCGCGCCGTAACCTTAAACGGTCCAGCATTCTGAGCCACCGCATCAGTCAGCGTTCCATTCTCCGTGGACCTTATCAAGTCCACATTCGCATCTCCATCCACAGATAGTCTGATCAAAATCTCTTCACCAGCAGTGAGAGCATGTCCATCCTTATCTAACACTATAGCATGAACGATAAAATCTTCTCCTCTAATAACAAGGTTTGACGGTCTTAAATGCACTCGTATACTGTGTGGTTCGGCTACTGTTAAAGTCGCAGTAGCTACTTCGGTTGCACCGGACATGAGTATGACACCGGTCGTTCCCACTTCCGAACCACGAACTAAACTGACAGTGTCTTCGAGGGAAGCGACTCCGGTTCGCGGCAACTTCATGCTGTAGAGAGTCTCGGCGACGTCTTGGATGGTGAGACGGCCGGCGCGGGCTCTTACTACTCTGTAGGAGTGAATAGAATATTTACAAAATAAAGCAAAATTAAGTTACTTAAATGGCAAATATAATTTCCAATTGTTTAAAAAATCAAAACAAATAGTATTTTGAAATAGTTCATACAAAAAAAGACAGTCTTTATTATACAATCAGCCACCTAATTATCTAACTCAAAATCTATCGCAATCGCTTTCAATTTGGCACGCATGCTACGTCCATTGCTGTGGCATTACAAGGCACTATGACACAGAATATATAATAGTACTAACGTACAGAAGTCCGACCCCGCGAGGACCATCAAATAATAAGCTACTCTCGCTGCACGGCAATAAAGTACAATTTCAAACTGCACAACGCTGCTTGGATAAAATTATATGCACCTACGAAGAAGAAAGAGAGGCGTCTCTTTCTGTCGCATAGCTCTGTCTCAACCGACACATTTCGGGGTTGCTACTCGCTAGTTACTGATATCATAGAAAACATTCGTTATGCCCATGAATAAACAATGAAATTACTATAAGAGGTACCTACTTATAAAATAAAATAAATCTACCTAATAGGTGAGCTGAGCATATTTAAAGAGCATAAATAATAAGTATTTCTAAGTAGTTAGAGAAGCTCGATGGCGCAGTGGTATAGCGCCTGCGATTGCGGAGGTTAAGCAACTTTTGCAAGGGTCAGTTATGGGATGGGTGAAAAAAATAGTATTTTTTAGCTTTTTTCTTTACTGGTGCCATATTTCGAACTTCGATACAACTAAGTATGTAAATATGTATACAAAAAATACAATAAACTTTGGTAGGTAGGTAGGTACGTTAGTAATTAAGTATCAAAAACGAAGTGCATGCAGTTTCGCATTCGGCGCTTGACTGACTCGTTTCGTTCGTGACGTTCACGCGCTGCGCTCTCGTCGCTTGCACACGCCGCGCGTTTCGGTCAGCGCGGTGATATCCCTCGACAATGGCCCTCTTGGAGTGGGCCGCGAGCAGTAGGCTAATATAAAAGTTTAAGCGCGGAGTTATACCCCCCTGACTATGACAGACCTGGGGGTCAAGTCTGCTAATGTTTTCGTCAAAATCGAAGTTCAATGGTGTTTGAATGGTAATGCTTTTTGACACAGTTCTGGTTGCTTTAACCCAAAATCGAGACAATGTGTTTCCGTTATGAGTTTTTTTCTTCTTCTTTATAAGTTATGTAATCAATTATCATCTGTGTACGTATGTGATGGAAATAAACGATTTATCTATCTAAGGTACACGATTGCCAATTTAAAAGCGATCGTGATAGATTTTGAGTTATGCAATAAAGCCCCTCTGATTATACTATTTATTCAAAGACCCAGGCACAGCAACTTAAGGGCTTTGAACATTTTGGCATAGTCGAAATGATTTTAGATTTTGACAGGGATTTCGCAAATATAGCGGCGCACGATGATATGTATGTACCTATATCGATAAAGGATCTATAGATGAACAAAAAATGACAAATGATATAAAGTCTTAGCGCAACGTTTCCGAGATAATTGATGTTATATATCCTGTATCTAGATAAAAATCCAAACTTATTCCCCGGATTATCTCGAAAACGTTGCGCTTTAGGACTTTATATCATAGGACATTTTTAGTTTATCTATGGATCCCCGATCGATATACACAGGTTTCATCGTGCGCCGCTATATTTCCGAAATCCCCGTCAAAAATAAAAAAAATATGGTTACCACTATGCCAGCCTCTCATACTAAGAGGTTCAAACCCTTTTCTATTGACAATAAAAAATGTAATTACTTAATAAAAAACATCAAGATAATATTACCTATATCTTAAAGTATCACCCGGCGCGATAATAGCTGTAGCAGGTGTAAGAACCACGCTGGCGACCACATGGAGGTTGAAATCCGTGCAGATGTCGTTCAGGCACACGGCAACTCGACACTCGCCCATGGCCTGTCCGTACAGGAGGACGGAGTGCGCCCGGAGCCCTTGGGCTTCTAGTTCTGACACTCCGCGCGGCGCCTCGTAGTCTGTGTCGCGCCAGCGTACTAAACTGGAGGATGTAAGGAGCTATTAAATACAAGAAATAAAGATAAACTTGCCGTTCCAAGATTTAGGCTTGCAAAAACGAGAGGTTCATTTATGGGGAAAGGCATAGCTTTTATTAATAAAGTTCCACAACAAGTGATTGATCTTCCTTTGCATGAATTTAAAAACCATGTTGAAAAAACGCTCATGGGTAAAGGTTATTATAAAGTTGACGATTATCTTAAAGATCAAAATGCGTGGAAATGATGTAACTTGCTGATATAAGAACTTTGTTGAAGTAATATAATAAGTCTATGTTGTTGCCAATAATCCTGTCACCCTGTTGTAATTATCTGGTAACGATATATTCAAGTTTGTAAATATCGTTACTTATGGCTGATACAGCTGATAAGTTTCTTGCGCCTGTTCTTATTGTCAGCTTAAAAAGTCTGGAACGGGTGGTAGGAAAATATAGACGATTCAAAAGTACTTAATAATTAAGTTTATTTGAATAAAGCTTATTTCACTTTCACTTTCACTTATTAGTATTGGTTATACCCATAACCAATACTAATAAGTGAAAGTATGTATATAATACTAATATATGACAAAACATTTGTCTGAATTACACTAATTACAACCAGTGTTGCGATTGATACCAATTGCCGTAATCTACGGCAATCCCGATCGAAAGTGATATAATATGGCTATTTTTTATTTTACTTTATTGAACTTCGACTATTACAATAATATTAAAGTGCACATGTGCATTAAAGAAGTATGCAATTTTTTACAAGTGTACCTAATTCACTAATCGATGTAGGGGTGTGACTCATAAATTATAGTATGTTTTTCCCGTTTTAGTAATAAAAATGATTGATTTATTCATTCATATAGTTTTTGTAATACTTTATGTCTTAACATTCGCATTCGCACATTCGCAACCTAAATATTCGCATTCGCATTCGCGAATGTGTAAAATTTGACATTTGTAACATCTCTAATAAATACGGCAATTTTCATTGCTAAAATATCATATATTTTAAGATATTTTTCAATAATACTGCAATTAATTATAATTTATGGCTCTTTACGGCAATTTTTAATTTTGAATACGGCAACAATTTTTTTGACAATCGCAACACTGGTTACAACTCAACATAATACAACTAGGTTGCGTTCAGAACGTTTGAGCGTCGGTTGTTTGGTTGTTTTTTAACTCGCTCTAAGGTTTGGAACGACCAAGAACTTTAAATGTCAATGTCAATACAAATACTTCATTTTCCATTTGGAATACGAATAATTTAAACTTTGCTTTATACTAAATCATATAAAATCCGTTTTTTGACGATCTACCATGATTATTTTAAAAATTAGACATAAAAACATCAAAAATACAAAATAATGTCAAATGACATTGTCATTTTTTCTATAGACAAACGTCAGAGCGTTTTACAACCATCATTTTTGATGGTTGTTTGGTTGCATTGCAACGCTCTGACGTTTGGAACGACACGGTTGTGTCAACCGAACGTCACGCTCAAATGTTTGGAACGCCGTTAGTGCGTTCGGTGGTGGTTAGGTTGCACTCGGAGTGTAGGTTTGGAACGCGCCTCTATATCCGTATAGATAGTATGACACATACATATAACAAAAAGTATTTATACAGATGTTTCGTAATCTGTTAAAAATACTACTAAATACTACCATACTTTGACAAATAATAAAGGCTGGTGCACAAAATCTTGTTGCAGGAATGGCGAAGCAAGTGTCCTTATAATAAACTAAGATGATAAACTGATTCATCATTTCGGCGATGTTTGTTGTCCCTTGTTTCTTTTACTTTTGTTATTGTTTGTATTTTCAATAAATTTTAGCATTACAACAGTATTTTTAAAATTATTATTTTTGTTATAATTAGACTTACTTCACAATATTGTCTTCACCAACATTACTGCCAAGGTTCTCTATAGCCCATGTAAAGCTGACCCCTTCCAAAGTCGAAAACTTGTTACCTAAAGTAACATAAAGAAAATGGATGGGTTAAGTTCTGGAGACACTAAGATTATTCTACAATATGTCTATTAATATAAAAATCATAAATTTCAGAAACAAAACATTTACAAGGTAGTTAGCCCCATCTAAGCAAAATATTTATTAGTTAGTTTTGTTAAATTATAGATTTTTTGAAAATTTCTTTGTAATTTCTAACGGGGACATTCTTTCCATAACAATAAAATTAAATTACTAACAATAAAAAAATATATACATATTATTATATGAAAAAAAACACAATAAACCAGTTACACACCTTGGTCATCATATGCAACCACTTCAAAAGCTTCTGGAGCTTCTTCTAGGTATAGTTTCCATGTTGTACTTGTAACTTTCAGATAGCTTATTTTATCAATATCAACATCACCCCGCAATATCTGCAAATATTCATATAAAGCTAAATAACATTTTTGAGTAAATAAACTGTCACACTTATGATACCAATAGTGAAAAAAATCACAATTTATCCTACAGCCATCTTACAGAAAGAATGTTGGTGCACATTTTCATAATTTTTCTATAAATATGTTACACATATTTCATAATTGCACATTTTTCATAATTTTTCCATAAATATGTTAAGTTTCAGTGAATTAAAACCATACATAAATACAACTTGGACAACATAGATGAGCTATCAATGATGTTGTGCTTGTGCTTTAAGGACTGTCATCGAGGCATATGCACAGTGCAATACGCAATGGCAGCCCAGGCTTTTGCTGGATCTGCAAAGCATTGGTCAGGTCCGATACGCGGAGGAACAATTGATAATAGGTCCATTGTTCCTCCACTTTGTTCACAAAAAATATGAACTTTGGTTACGTATGGGTCGATTCAATGCAAAAGTTCGAAGCAAGCCAATCAAGAGTGGTTAATTCTAGCCAATTGTGTTGAATCAAAAATACATCTCCAAAAGAACCAAGGAACTGTGATGTGATGTGACCACAAGATGTGTGTGTGTGGACACAATGGCCTATTCAAATGGCCTATTCAAATGGCCATTCTACTAAAATTAACGCTAGTAGAATAGAATGACAGTTATACCAGGCTAGGTGCACTCCGCTCTTTAGGTACGAAGCTACAAGTAGCCGGCGGTCAGGTTCGGTCGGACTAATTTCAGAGGGCCGGCCGCCGCGTGCCGGCCGGGTCGCACGTTAGCAACATTAGTTCGATTTCGATACTCATTCACGCGCCGCGTTCGCGTATTTTCGCGTCGTTCGTTTGCATGTTTAACCAAAATGAAGGCATATTGCATCGCAATGGGCTGCCTTAACAATAATAAAAAGGATCCGAACCTTACGTTATTCACAATACCAATCGACATCGAAAGGTAAGAAGAATGTTTGTCTAATAATAGGTAGATTCACTAGAATAGAATATTATTATTATCTGAGATACACACAAACCTAGTCAGTATTTAAATGTCCGTTTATTCTTAGATAGGTACCTACTTGTCTTATTTGCTAAACAATTTTCACCCAACTATTTATTGAAATAATAATTTACTAGGTACCTACTTACTTACCTACTTACGAAATAATAAGCAAAGTTTAATTTTTAATGACAATTTAATTTTGTAAGAAATCATAATTTTTGATACCATGTATTCTGTGCCTAGGTGTTGTATTGTATTGTATATGTAGTGTTGTATTGTATGACAACATTGACAAATCTGTTTACTAAATAACTAAGTAAATAGGACAAATAATGTACAAAAATGCAGCCGGGACCAACGGCTTAACGTGCCTTCCGAAGCACGGAGGAGCTCGAGATAATAAATTTTGGTCACCCATCCCATGACCGACCCTTGCGAACGTTGCTTAACTTCCGCAATCGCTGGGCCTAAACCACTGCTCCACCGAGCTCCTCACAATGCTAACACAATAACTTGTAGGTATTCAGATTAATTATTATTTAAAAGAAGACAACCCTGAAGTCATTAGAAGAAATAAGAGCTACGCGATAGAAAGAGAGGCAACTTCTAGGTGAATATAACTGTAGGCAAGGGAGCGGTGTGCGACCTGAATTGCACTTTATTGCGTCTGGGATAGAGTCGCTATTTATTTAAATGACTTTGCAGAGTGGATCTTCTGTACTTGTACTATTATGTATTCTGTGGTTATACATTAAAAAAAGTACCTATGTATAACATGTGAACTAAATAGTTCTGCGAACATAATTCCTCTATGAAATGGAACCTTTCCATGTTCGATTCAATTAGGGACATGATTCGCCCATCTCTATCTCTAATATCAGGGTTGCGTTCAGAACGTTTGAGCGTCGGTTGTTTGGTTGTTTTATAACTCGCTCTAAGGTTAGGAACGACCAAGACCTTTAAATGTCAATGTCAATACAAATTCTTCATTTTCCATTTGGAATACGAATAATTTAAACTTTTCTTTATACTAAATCAAATAAAATCAGTTTTTTGAGGATCTACCATGATTATTTTAAAAATTAGACATAAAAACATCAAAAATACAAAATAATGTCAAATGACATTGACATTTTTTCTATAGACAAACGTCAGAGCGTTTTACAACCATCATTTTTGATGGTTGTTTGGTTGCAACGCTCTGACGTTTGGAACGACACGGTTGTGTCAACCGAACGTCACGCTCAAATGTTTGGAACGCCGTTAGAGCGTTCGGTTGTGGTTAGGTTGCACTCGGAGTGTAGGTTTGGAACGCGCCTCAGTGTAAACTTATTATTATCCTTGACAACTGTGATGTAAGCATGAAATTAAAATTCCCGCCAAAGTGAAGTGTTTAAAGTTTACCTCTCCAGAGTTGACTTCTTCAGCTAGTATGATGACGGAACCAGGTGGTACACAAGTTTTTGATACAGATACACGCGCAGCACGCGAACAATGACCCCAGGTGTCCTCGTACAGCGGTTCAAGATCTATGATGTCATCGCGAGACAAACTCCTAACATATAACATGAATATGCATGAAACATTAGAAATATTAGAAACCAACAAACATTATATAAAACTCAAAATAAACTTACCAACTATAACAGCCCCCCTCAATGATTTCAAAGGTAAAATTAACAGTCAAGTTTTCAAACCAAGGTAGAAGCACTCTCGGCGTGTTTATTTTTGCACATTCACATGAGTATGCACAAAAAAATATTGTCAGTACGAAAGTTATTATTATCGGTAATATTTCCATTGTAATTTTACAGTATTTCCATGAGAAAAATCAATTATTAAATACGCATTTGCGAAACTCTAACCTGTAAACTGTAAACACAACTCGCGGAATCCAGGGGGGGTCGACTCTATTGTTCGGATTGAAATTTGCCTACAGGGGAAAACTTTGGTATTGCAAGTAAAAAAAAACATATTTTTCTATTATGGTAACCCGCAGAAATACCCGTCATGAAGTGTAAAGTACGAATGGTAGATTTTGTGTAAATAAAGGGCAGGATAAGATTTTAAGGAATTTGTTAATAATAAGAAGTAAAATTTGTAGGATATTCTTTAAACAAACTTTTTTTTAGCAATACATAATAAAACGTTTGGCTAAATATAAGACAAGCAATTTATTTTCATATGTGAATAAACGGTTGGCAGAAATGTGACTATTTGTGCTGGCAACACCAAGTCATGACATGACTTTTGTAAACAATAACAATGGACGAGTTTGTTGGTGTTTATTGGCGATCTCGGTTTCAATTTCGTTAATATTTCGAATAGTTATTAATTCTGATCATTTTCGCAAGTGTACGACGTTGAGTTTGAGCTTAGGTTCCTCCGTCTGTGTTTGTTAAGTGACAATTATAATTGTTGTTCATAATAACAGTGAATACGAGACAGTGACTCTAACCTAACCGACGTGTTAAACCTTTGATTACCTATTTTGTTCAACTTGTTAAAAATGTCTGATAGGGAAAACAGACGAAAATGTTTCAAGTGCGGCAAATCGCCTGCCTCGGACAATTGCAAACTATTTCGTTTCCCAAAACCTGCTACAAGAAACCTTTTGCGGTACGTATTTGCTAATGTTATCCCTACAAATTGTTCAACTTAACTGCGTATACGAATATTTATTGGCTTTTTAGTATCAATAAATACTCGTAATCCTAATAAATACTAAATGTTGAGTGATTTCTGAATGTGTTCTGAGGGTTTTTATCATGCTATGATAACCTATATTTAGGAAACATCACATTGTTCTGATTATAATACAAAGTAACTGTAGGTCGGAGAGTCAGGTTCTGTAACAATGTATAGCTAAAGAAGCATCTGGTACACAGAGAACTAATGAAATAATATGTGTTAATTTTTCAGTTGTACGATGTGGGCAAAATATATTTTTCCATCAGAAGAGCACACTTCAATTGAGTTCCAGAAAAAGTTGTTTAGTGAACACCGAATGCTGTGTCAAGATCATTTTACTGATGATGATTTTACTGACAGTTCAAAGAAACGATTATTATACTCTGCAGTCCCATGTGATGTAAGTAATAAATTATTGATCCCAATATAATCCTTACTAAATATATTCTTACTAATATTATAAATGCGAAAGTCCGTCCGTTTGTTTGTTTGTTACGCCTTTATGACTTAACTACTGAAACGATCATTATGAAATTTTGCATAAATGTTCTTAGGGGTACAGAAACGGAAACTTTCATCCAGAAAAAAGTACTGTTCCCGAGGGATAGCAAAAGAACTGTCCACGCAAACGAAGTCGCGGGCGGCCGCTAGTTATTACTAAATCAAATTTGTAGCATATTATGATAATGCTTACTTTTTATTATTGTTTCAGTTTGATAAGATAAAAATATATAACTCTTACTCTTGTACTTTTTCCATAAACATTATTGGATTTTCAGAAAAAAATAACTTTGTATTATTGCTTCCTTTGCGACACCTAGAAGACCTCTTCCAGGCTTTCTTATTATCTTCATTATATATATCAGTATCTAATAAAATAATAATTAGTCTCCATAGTACTAAATCCACTTATTTTATGAATCTCAAGACAGATGTTTGGATTTTATTTTATTTATATTGATTTTTTTTACTAAGTTTGTTTTGGGATTTATAATAATAAGCAATAAACAAATATTATTTTCAGTTTTATTACATTACAGATTCAGCAAGTGTCCATGGTGATACCACATTTTTTTAACGAGCCACAGCCGGGTCCCTCACAACTGTGCAAAGAATATGGCCCTATTTCTCAAGGCCCAGAAGCTATTTCTTCTAAGGCTGGTGATTCACAAGCTGTTGAAAGAACACCCTTAGAAAATATATCCAACACAAGTTATTGTGGAAAATCGAATTTGGAAAAAGTAGAAACATCTTCTAAACAGGAGCCCAAGTTAAAAACAGAAAAAGAGAAGTACCTTTATAAGAAATGTTCGAAATATTTAAAACAATTATGTCAATTACGAAATCGTATGAAGAACATGAAAAAGAAAGCTATATTAAATAACCTCACTGATAATAATGCTGTGAAGAAGTTGGAAGAAAAACTATCTCCTACATTTGCTTTCCTTTTGCAAGCTCAAATAAGGAATTGTAACAAGTCCACTGGTTGCAGGTGGACAAAAGAAGAAAAAATTGTAGCCTTGAGGCTTTACAAAAGATCACCAACCTGCTACAGATTGTTAAGAAGACTGTTCCAATTGCCTTCACCTGGTACTCTTAAGGCATTACTCAATAGGATTCCTTTTGCTGTTGGCATTGCCAACCCTGTGCTTGAAGTAATATCAAATTTTGTCAAACACCAAGAGCCTTCAGACAATCATTTTATTTTAATGTTTGACGAAATGTCTTTAAAAAAAAACATTAATTATAATCGAAGAGAAGATTTCATCGAAGGATATGAAGATCATGGGCCACAAGGAAGGTCCCCAAATGTGGCATCATATGCCTTAGTATTTATGATAGCTGGAATAAGGAAGAAGGTGAAACAACCTATTGCACATTATTTTTCAAGCAGTTTTTCAACTGCTGATAGACTGGCTGTGCTTATAAAAGAGGTAAATATTTTAGCACCTAACACAAGTGCTTGTTATATGTATATTATTATATAACTACTAGATAAACCTAAAACAATATTTAATGTTAATATTCCAGATTTTGCATCAGTGTTTTGCAGCAGGCATTCAAATATCTGCCACTGTATGTGACATGGATGGAGTAAACAGGCGAGCTCTGTCTATTTTGGGTGCAACTAAGGAGCACCCACGTATAATTGTCAATGGAAAAGAAATTGTCACATTGTTTGACACACCTCATCTATTAAAATGTTTTAGAAATTTATTCCTAAAATATGATATTGACTGCATGGTGGATATTTCATCTGGAGATAAGAGAGGAAGAGGTATAGTTTTAATGCTTATTAATCCATGCATTATTAATCAAACTTATTATTTAGAATTCGAGTTACCAATTTATATTGTTACTAATGATATTCTTTGGTTTCAGGTGTAGCAAAGTGGTCTCATATTAAAAATTTCTTCGAACTTGATAAACAAAACAATAATTTTGTATTTGCCCCTGCTCTAACAAAGGATCATTTAAACCCAAACGCCAAACAAAAAATGCGCGTGAAACTAGCCGCTCAGGTTTTAAGCCATACTGTGGCAGCGGGGATCTACGCCAAAGTATCTGATGGTAATAATAATAAACAATAGTTAGGCCCCGATCACAGGTTTTGGATAGCACTCTGACTTAAAAGTGGGACAGGATTGTATGAAATTATCTGCCAGATAAAGGCCAGATATGACAATTTGTGACATATCCTTAACCTGTAATTCTGGCCCTTATAATGTAAACTTTAGTTTACATTAACAGTAATTTTTACTGTTGAGCTTTATATGTAGAAAATAAATTGTGAATTGGTTAGGGATATTTTACAATATTGACGATATTTATTTATTTCAGGAACACTTACTCCTGATGCAGCTGTCACAGCAAGTGTTATAGCAAAAATTGATAAGATATTTGACTGTTTAAACAGCGACACGCCCGACCTGCGACGCGGTAAACTACACGCTACAAATATGACGGCGAAAACTCCACATCTGCAGCTGTTTTCGGAAATGAAAAAATTTTTTGGTACTTTAAAATTTGTGGGTAGTCCACGTGTCCCTCCGTCACAGGATGGATGGATTTGGACTATTAATGGGGTAGAACGTTTATTTAAAATATTGTCTACTACCCAAAATATTAAAAGTCTGGCCACTAGACGTTTGCAACAAGATCCAATAGAGAATTTGTTTGGTTGCATTCGTGGCAACTGTGGCTCCAATGCCAACCCTACTGTAGGCCAATTTGTGGCTGGACTTAAAACCGCTATAATAAGCAGCATGGCCCATATTGGGACCACTGGGAATAATTGTGAAACGGACAACAACATAATTATAAATAATTTTACAATTTTTTTGTCAATTCCACAACCCACTGAGGCGAATGAAGATTTGGACACAGAGGAAATGGTAGTGGAAGGTCCATTATCTACTCCCATTTTGGATATTGGTGATACTCCTGAAGTACAGGCTTGTGCCTATGTATGTGGATTTTTATTAAAAAATATAGCTAATTTAGACTGTAAACACTGTAATTCAGTCCTTGTATCGAAAAATGTAAATATTGTTCATATGTTTGTCCAATGCAAAGAATATAATGAATATAAAAAAAGTTTACATTATGCTAGCCAACCGTTAATTGCTTGTGTAGAAGCATGTGCAACAAATATTAACTTGTATTTAGAAGAGAATGGGTATAAGAAAGAATTGAAAAAATATTTAATAGAAAATTTAAAAACTAGTGTTAATTTCGAATTTCTCCATAGCTGCCACAAAAATGATAATATTAATTTTATTGTCACAAATGTTTTTCATATATGTGTGAATAGATTCTGTACCCTTAAAAACCGTCTGTTTGCAGACGAAGCATCAGCGTCTGCACTTAAACGCAAAATGAATATAATTTTGCATAAATAAGCAACATGCCAGATTATATTCATTTTTTGTGGCATTCATGTTTGAAAACAAGTTGAACTGACCTAATTGTAAAATGTTTTAAGCATACCTATTTTATTAGCTACTAGAAGTACCAGGACTACATAGTTACAAAGAAGTAACCTATTACAGGAGTAACTAATGTTAACATACTAAAATCTAACAGAAGTTAGCTTCTCAATAGTTATGTGGCCCTGGTACTCGAGAGTTTCCACTTATCCCTAAATAGTGCATTAAAATCAGTTAAATATTATTAGATAAACAAACAACCAGATATTTTCTACTTTTGCTTGCCCTTTGAACTTAGAACTCATAAATAATAGAAATTAGATAAGTTGTCCAAATTACAATTTACTATCTCTGATAGTTTTGTGATCAACCGATAACTTTTATCCAAAAGATAATAATGTCGTAGAAAAAATATGTTATTCTGTTTGATGTCATGGACACTAATAGAATATTTTGTTTAACGGGTTGACTTTACACCTAATGTTATGTTCTTAAATAAGTCATATTACTCATGGATAAATATTTATTATGCACTATTATTTCATGCAATAAACATGTTTGGGAACATTTTTCTGTTTTATTTTATATTTGATGGGCAATATTGCTTACGAATTCTATCGATGGAGGTATAGGCAATTTCACTTGTAAGGAAACTTTATGGTAAAACTTACCATAAAGTTTTCTTACATGTGAAATTGCCTATACCTCCATCGAAAGAAATCTTATAAGAAAGTATTGTTCAAATGTTCCCGCCATAGAGTTTGTGGTGGGTTGACTATAGGTGACACTAGAAGCGTACTTCCGGTAAAAACGGAAACCCATTTCTTAACAATGGAGTTGTTATTCTTCTCCGCTAGGAGTATGTGTTCTGTGGCGGAATCGCGGTCGGACCGATTTCAAATCAATTTTTGACATTGACATTACGCCTAGGGAGTTGTCAGCATAAAAAAATATAGTTTTAATGATCCCCTAGCCACAGAATATATAATAGCCTAGCTAGACGATCAAGCATGGCTTGTCAAGCACGTACTACAGGGTTGCGTTCAGTGGCTCAGAGTGAGGTTGTTTGGTTGTTTTTTAACTCACTGAACGACCAAGAAATGTCAATAATGGTACAAAGTCTTCGTTTTCCATTTGGAATACGAATAATTTAAACTTTCCTTTATTCTAAATCAAATATAATCCGTTTTTTGTGGATTATCATTTTAAAAATTAGACACAAAACAACAAACACAAAATAAAGTCAAATGACATTGACATTTTGTTCTATAGACAAACGTCAGAGCGTTTTACAACCACCGATTTTGGGGTGCATTCCGAGTCACGCTATCAGCTGATTCATGCATGATTTCAGTGCATTTAAATGAAAATTCAAAACTTATTGAAAATTCTTTCCGCATACCATAGAAGTAATAGTCGAAGATTATGAACATTTTATCATTCTGTAAAGATAGTTTTATTTATGAATACTTTTCTCATTTCTAGATACCAAAATCATAGTCATTTACATAGAGAAAAAACCGATTACCGGTACCGGTCTCCGGCGACAGCTTGGGCTTTGACAGAACGGCAATATAGCGATTATGTCAGGTCGCCGGCGACCGTACTGGCACTTAGAGGTATTATATAAAGCAAAAAGGTCCAAATTCCGAACTTTTGAATTTATATTGAGGTTATGTAGGTCAAGACATCGGTGAATGCGCTGCGCGATTATGAATGATCATTCGATTATTATTCGATTATCGCAATCATTTGAATAATTCGAATGACCATTAACATTTATTAGTAGTGTAGATATTTTATATTATTGATTTGATACGCAATACTGCGATACGTTAGTGTAGAAGGAGGAAACTGCCTTTTTAATTTTGATTTTTGTATAAACTTACAACTTTCTTTCAATATCATCGATAATAATGAGTTACTCATTTGGATTAGTAATTATGCAACTAGTGTAGTTGGAGGTCATCTTTGAGGATATTTTTAATTGGATGACTGGAAATAATAAAGGCGACTGTTATTGGGATACTTAAATGCTAAACCCGGCAGCGGTTTATATTGTTGGCGACAAAATAACTAAACGGGCGACTAACTGTGGATTACAAAAAATACGTAAAACGAGCAACTAGGTACATGTTGGGGATAAATAATTAAAATGCGTAACAAAAATACTGAGTGAGCGACTATTATACCAAGTTGGTAACTATAACTGATTTAAGCTGTCCAAAATTGTATTTTTGTCATCTCAATTAAGTTAATAGTCGCTTTTTTAAAAAAAAAAAGATATACCAACCTATGTCTTTTAAATGTTTTGAGTGCTCTAAGGCTGTCGCCCAAATATAAATTTGGTAATCTGTTCTGAATAAATAGTTACCTATTCAATTTGTTTTTTAAGTCACCCATTTTCAATATTTGTAGTCGCCCTCAGTCGGATACGTACGCTATATTCAATATTTTGAGACCCAAAATGGGAATTTATTGTTACTCGATTAAATACTACTCTTTATATAACAAAAATCTAGTGGCATTGTGTAATTTGTTTGAACAAAATGTTTATTACAAATTCGTGCATTTCTTGTTGGCTCAGATTTAGGTCTTCTTATAGCTACGATCCACTTTTTTCTCAACTGTTTATCTTTGGGAAACCTGTTTCCCGATGCTCTCGATGAGCACAAGGGCACAACATAACACTGAGGCATATTAATTTCACAATTTAAATTTTCACACCTAAAATTACCCAATATTTACATAGAAATAAATAGAGTTTGACAGATAGCATGACCCCCAAACTCACTAGCGCCATCTGCTTTAAGCTTTTGAGATTAGCTGCCATTCCGAATCGTTGATAGTCACAAGAACTGTCATTTTATAAGCGCGATATCTGCCCCTAGCAAGATTTATATCGCGTGATATAGCGTTTTATCACGTTTAACTGTCAAAAAGACAAAGGTGTTTGACAGTTGAGTGTCGATAAAATGCTTTATCACGCGATATAAATCGGTCATGCTAGGCGGGCTGAATCGGTACGCTGGTTATCGTGGTCAACGCTGAAATTGATTTTAGTCTGAATCACAGAGTACTTTTGTATATAGGAAAGTCTGAATCGGAATGCACTCTTTGATAAAAAAAACGTCAAAAAATTATAGAAATGGCTGCTTTTGGTCGTCGTATTTGTGTCGTATTTTACGTGAATTTTGTAAATAAATCGCACAAGGAATGCGTCATATGAGACAATTACATGTAAATAGTATCGTTTATTCCAAGATAAGTTTAGTTACAAGGTGTTAAATTTGCAAGAAAAGCAAAATGTCTCTAAACAAGGCTACAGAAATAAAAGGCAATGAGATCGATAAAAGCAAACGTCGTCATAAAACTGACGACACTGTTATTGCGACAGCAGCAATAAGTGGTGGTGAAGATACATTGCATTATACAAAGATGGAGAACGCAGATATGATAGGAAAGCCTACAGAATTGTGTTTACAAAGCACCTCCCACTTGGTGTCAAGTACTACAAGCAGTTTAGCTGATACACCCGGAGATTCTGGAGTTTTGTGTTTAGACAGTGAAGCGTCTGAAGCTACTAGTCAAGCTCTTATGTCCCATAGTCTAATTGGAGCGGAAGAATTAACTTGTGACAGCCAATATGATGCTCCACCGTCAGGATCTCAAGATATGATCAAGAGCACAACCAGTAGTCTTATGACACGGAGTGATATTGACAACCAAAACATTGGAATTCCTGATGATATGGTGCCTGAACTTCTAGTTGAAACACAAAAGAAACAGTATGAAAATTTGCCAGATGTAGTTTTAAAAGCATTGGAAAGTGAAAAAGTGTGCACAGAAGAGGTGAAAAAGCCTGCTTTAAGAACAAATGAACCTAAAAAATCTCAATCGGAAGATATTGTTTATAGACGGAGATGTAGGAAGAAATCTCAAAGTGGGCCAAGTTCTCAAAAAAAGAGAGTATCATTTCATGAAGATATTCTTAATAATACTAAAACAGATAATATACATATTGAGCGTGGATTCATTTCTTATGGTCCCGACAGTGCGTACTGTGATAGATTTAGGCAAAAGAATAATATAACAACTGATCGATTTTCATGGTGTGCATCTGGTGACCAGGCTCCAAAATATGCCGCTGATGTTGCCCAGCAAACTATGTCAGATATATTGACTTATGGGGACCCTAAAAGTGACAGAAGTGGTATATTTGAATACTGCCACATCTATGGGCAAGACAACCAGGATCATACAGACAAAGAAAACAATAATGAGTCGAGGCCGCCTGGCAAGCTTTATGGATGTGATTCTAATAGCTCAGATTCAAATTTTAGTTATGACTCAGAGAGTTCATCAAGTGAATCATCATCTTCTCACACCAATTCCAACAAAACGGAGACCACCCTTTTAGCTAGAAAGTGTGATAAAACTCAAAAATCTTATTCCTGTGACGGGTTTGAGAATAATACTCATGTTGCTTTTATGCGGAAAACCTACTTCTCTGAAGCTGATATTGATCAGACCCATGATCGGATGAAAATGCCTCTGGAAGTCACAGAGAGCCCCAATCATGTCAAATCAGTGTTGAAAAAGAAAAGGTATATACCGACTAATATTGTTGAAGAACGGAAACAAAATTGGAAAGGCTTAAATCTACTAGATGCTAATAACATTATAGATTCTTTGAGAAACTTTTATAAGAACTTTAATTTCAATTTTGCTCCTGAAAAAGGTTTGCCTGAGAATAGTTTAGAATTGAATAATGTTGTAGAGGCTTTACCATGTGATGTCAATCAGAACAAAAATCTGTCAAAGAGTCTTGATTCTGGTATTCAGGCTGAAGATGAAGATGATTTTGTTGAAATAAGTCTGACTTGTCAAACATCAGAAAAACCTAAAGAAAGTACAGTGTCCAAATCCAATGTTACTGGAGAAAGGACACCAAATGAAGGATCTCCTCGCCACAAACTGACATTAAATATGAAAACCCAACTAGACAAAAAGTCACTTAACAAAGCTGAAGCATTCCCACCTGTCAACAAATATGTTGTAAACTGTGAGAGCACTGTATATGAACACAAAGGAGTTTCATATAGCTATGTGCATGATACATTCCAGACTGCCTTCGATGCACCCAAGGAGGCTTTTGTACCAATTCCTGAGTCTACACCAGTTAATGAACTAGTAACCAGTGCTAGCAAGTCTGATCTGAGCTCAAAACTATCAGATGTAGAAACATCAAGCAGAACTTCAACACCAAAACGGCAATTCAATAAAAACATCCAAGATGAGACAGAAGTAAAGAATGGTATTTCCAAACACTTATCGTCTCCCAAAAAGCAAAATATCAATAGATACAGCAAGAAATCTGCTTCGACTGTACAAAAGGTTACTGATGAAATAACGCTAGCTAGCAGTGATAACTGTTCAAATACCGACAACTCTACCCTAAAAGGTGCAGACGACTTCAATGATGAATTCTTAGACAGTCCTGCCAATCAAAAACTGCTATCAAACAAATCTGCATTGCTGAATAGATACTTGAAAAATGTCTGCCAGAAGAAAGACTTGGAAATGAAAATAAGGAATAACAAATTCTTTCAACTGAAGCTTAGACTGGAAAAGCACTTCCCAAGCATCATATTTCCATTCAAAGATGTGTCAAGTACATTTCACATTTCTGCAAAGAGAATGTCACGTCTTATAGACAAAGAGGTGATAGAGAATAAAAGGTTGTCGGTGAGACTGCTGACCGCCGATGAACCCTCATACTTCGACAGCTTTGAAGATAATGTTGCTATTGAGTGCAATGAGAAACTGAGATTGAAAATTTTCTCATATCCTAATGAAACTTTAAATAGGGTAAATACTACTATTATTTTTCTTTTTATGAATACAAAACTATACTGTAATTGATATTTTTATCTTTTAGATGATGAAGGTTCAATCACCTTATGACATGGAGGACGGGTCATGGTCACCTCTACTAGTGTTTATCACTGATTATGCTCTGTATGTCGCAAATCTAACTCAAGGTGGTACTGAATACGAAATAATATGTCGACTTCCACATAATGAACTTGATGCAATTGCCGTAAGTATGATTTTTTGATATGACTAAATTACTATTGTAAATATTTTGGAAGTGGGGATCTGTTGTTTAAACTTCAATGACCATGAGCTAGTTAAATTCATTCTAAATGGAAAGTACCCCTTTTCTAATCATTGTTTAAATATTTATGCTAGAATATTTGTCCTAATCATTTGGTTTAGCATTTTTCAGTATGGATGGTGAAAAGTTTATTTTTCCACTGGTCTATCAAACATACACAAGCTAGCTGGAGACTTATTTATAATTGTTCAATGTTTTTGTTCATAGGTGGGTCCAGACACGCAATACATCCAAGTAATAGATGTGTTTGGCAACACAGCCTGTTCAGTGGTGACGGGGGAGTCTTCCTTAGGCGCTCGGTTGGCTTCCTCACTGGAATGGAGCGCAAGGAACTCCCCGCTGCGGATCGCAAGACCTCCAGCGATGCTGCCACTTGACTGCCATCACTTAGCTGTTGCGCTCACGAGGCAGCGGAAGGAGCGACGGGTATGAAAACTATCATTAAATATTCTAAGGTCAGCGTACACCGACGGAGTGGCGGCGTACAGACCAATTCGCTTACAATTTGAAAGTAGACTTAAGTTACTTTAGCCTTACAGTAAAAATTGGTATTCGTCAACAATTGAAAGTAGACTTAAGTTACTGGCATAACAGCTTAAATTGGTATAACTAAAAATACTCTCGCGTCTCTAAGTGCGGTCGTAAGGCGCGCAGCGAATCTTCACTGTCACTAAAATCGACTTTCAATTGATATCGAATTAGTCTCTTCGCTGCCATTCGTCGCGTTAGGTTCGGTCTGCGCCCACCCACTCTTTTAGACTGAACAACAACAGTACCTACACCGCAGTATTTATAACGTGCAGCTCGCAAATTCTTCTTCTAAGAATGGGATATTTTCGGGGTGGGATATCTAAAAGGTAAGCTGATGAGAATCAGTTTGTATGGACCCTACGCCACTGGTACCTAGATAATGTCATGTTTATATACCGATAATAAGTATAATGTGCATACCTATTCAAAGTAAGATCTGCCTTTCTATTGTCTAATTTAAAAATCTATCGCAATCGCTTTAAGGATGTAACACATTGAAGCTTCTTTATGGCACAAATAAAAACTTACCAAAGAAATGCAGCAATGTGTCACATCCATCTGTCAAACGAAAGCGATTGCGATAGATTTTTAAAATTAGACAATAGCCCCCCAGATAAAGTAACCAATAATTAATTAACCACATAAAGCTTGTGGTATTTGTGATTCATCATAATGGAGAAATTATACTAATGTTACATAAATTACACATTCATTCTTCCACATTGTATAACACTTGAGTAACACATCTATGTTGTTATTCACGAAAACTAAATGAAATACGTAAATGATGACGTACACGTGTCCTATTTACAATTTTGTGCATAAAAGGATAAATATAAAATAGGAATTCCAATTTACGTGCGCTCTAATCGCGAATCTCAATTTAAAATGTTTCCTGTTTTTGCGGGATTTTCTAGTATTTTCTATTTATTTAGACACAACAAAAAGATTACGACTTTTTTTGTTTATCTTATTCTTGACGACCTCCCGTGGCCTGTTGTGGCCATCACTGAGGTCCCGAGTACGATCTTAGGCTGCGACAACTTAACAAACGAACTTTTCTAAACATAAACGGCCAGGCCTTACCACAAAACACCTGTTTAAATGTGATGCTGTCACTTTGTTAATAATATTGTTTGGAAGAGACAGCAAGCATCACATTTAAACAGTGGTAAGGTCAATAAAGTTTCTGATTTACATAAGATCATAATTAACTCATATCATAAGTCATAATAACACAAGTGCTAACTACTTTTTTGTAATCGGAACAATGTGATATTGTCCAATACATATTTATATTCTTTGCCTCTCTAATGTAGGATTGGATGGCATGGCGTGTGGGCACGCTACGCTACGCATTTGTAGTGTACAATGGCCAACAGCGTCGCTCAACCACCCCTATGGTTAAAATCGCTTGCACGCCTCGCCGTCTCATCATCGTTTAGTTCGTGCAGGGGCGATACGCGCGCAATATTTTTGTTGCTTACTGGCTAAGCTACGCTGTTGCCCATAGTACCATTGTCCATCAGCCATTTTTGATGTCCCCACTGCTGGGGCACAGGCCTTCCTTATGGGTGGTAAGGAGGATGGGCCATAACCCACCACGCGGGCCCAATGCGGATTGGTGGGTGTTAACGACTGCAAATGCCGGGACCAACGGCTTAACGTGCCTTCCGAAGCACGGAGGAGCTCGAGATAATACATTTTTGGTCACCCATCCCATGACCGACCCTTGCGAACGTTGCTTAACTTCCGCAATGGCTGGGCCAGGCGCTAAACCACTGCGCCACCGAGCTCCACATAGTACCATTAAGAAAGATAAACTCATGATTATTTTCCTATAGGTACCCGAAATTCTATACTACGGGCGAGCGTGCTCCGGCGACGCGGGAGACCGGCTGATCGAAGCCCCAGGCGCCTTCGCCCCGCCGCTCGAGGGGTACCTCATGTGCAGGACCGATAAGAGCAAACGCTTCGAGCCTTGCTATTTCTTGCTGAGGTAAAGATAATCCTATAACACATATATGTATTTAAAGAATAATATTTCTATCCGCCTCTAATATTTCGGATATGTATCCGTCTTAATAAATAGCTTTCTAAGACTGCATTGTATGTGACCAATTTTTTAGAAGATAATGGGTAAAGTAAGCTATTCTTAAAAGATTGATAATATGCCATCGATCGCGGACTTTTTTGAGATCTATAAAAGAGGTATAATCTCACCATACATTGTTTTGTTATATCTCAAAGGGATTAGACAGCGTTTTCGATGAAAGCTCCCAGGCTGCTTAACTTTTTCCCACACTTCCAATAATATTTCCTAGACAAATTATATACCTAAATTATCTCCCTCAAGAATCACTCTATCTATTGGTGAAAACCGTATTAAAATCCGTGCAGTAGCTTTTGAATTTATCGCGAACAGAGAGACAGGACGACAGACAGACGCGGCGGAGGACTTTGTTTTATAATATATAGTCAAGTACAAAAAGAACTCGCTCGGCCGTCCGCTGTGTGGTCTGCGTTTAAAGCTCATAAGCAAAACATTGAATTGACTTTGCTTGTCAACAGAGCGGGAGTGCTCCACTGGGGAACCCACTCCCCGGACGGCACGAGCCCTTTACCGCACAACATCGCGCTACGTGCGGTAGTAGGCGTCCGGAGACATGTGGACCTATCGCGGCGTCCGCACTGCTTCGAGATCGCGCTCGCGGACGGGTGGAGGCTGTTGTTGGCCGCGCCCGACGACGCCACCGCCTCCTCCTGGCTGCAGTCTCTGTTACTGCACGCGGCACAGGTACAGTCCCGTCAGCCAGTGTGTCAGTAACTACCTCTTGGCTGCAGTCTCTTTTACTGCACAGTGTACACCACTGTACTGTCTGTTTTTTTTTTCAGTATGGATTAGCAATGACAATTAAATACCACACGTCATTATTTACAAAATACAAACAATTCGAACATTAGTTATTTTCAAACTTTACAAAACAGTTCTGCAGTTAACTCTTATTGCAGGCGTTAGAAGAGAAAGACGGTGTGAAGAAGGCGGACACTCGCACCGGCCCCCCGCCCGCGTGCACTGTCCTGGTGACCCCCACTGAGGTCATCAGCCTGAGGGACTCACTCGAAATGACCTTCGTCGCTGGCGCCGCCGCTTACCTCAAAAACAGAGGCTCTGAAGCTTTACTCAAAGGTTAGTACTATTATAAATGACACTCGCTTCGTCCTGGTGACCCCCACTGAGGTCATCAGCCTGAGGGACTCACTCGAAATGACCTTCGTCGCTGGCGCCGCCGCTGATCTCAAAAACAGAGGGTCTGAGGCTTTACTCAAAGATTAGTACTGTTATAAATGACACTTGCTTCGTCCTGGTGACCTCCACTGAGGTCATCAATCTGAGGGATTCGCTCGACCAGCCCCCGTATTACAACCTCTTAAAAATTGCCAGTTTTCCGAATGGCTATCAATGCGTCTCTTTTTAACCGACTTCCAAAAAAGGAGGAGGTTCTATGTTCGTCTGTATATTTGTTTTTTTTGTGTATGTCCGTATGTCCACCGATTACTCGAAGACGGCTGGACCGATTGAAATAATTCAAACGTTATAACATTAGGTACACTCCCAAGTTGGTCCCATTTTTTAAAATTTAGAAATCGGTTCAGTACTTTTCAAGTAATTTTGAAAAAAGCACGAAATTAGTATGATTTTGTGTGAATTACCTCAATGTTTGGTCGTATTACTTCTTTGTTTATGAACTGAATAAGATAATATTTTTTTTGTTGGAAGAGGGATATCTTAAGTGTAGTTTTTAACCGACTTAAAAAAGGAGGTTCTCAGTTTGACCCGTATTTAAGTATGTTTCTCCGCGATTATCTTACGTTTGGCTGAGCCGATTTTTCTACATATATAATATACCTTACCTTACAAGGTACCTACACTAAAAATAAAAAAATAAAAAATTGTTTAAAAAAAACAAAAAACCGACTTCAAAAAACCTACCTCTAAAAAGCAAGAAATAATATTCGTAATAATAAAAATACGTCTATTGAAGTCGGGTGGGGCTTTTAGAATAAAAAAAAGGAATCTGTACTCCAGCCCCACCCGACTTCAATAGACGTATTTTTATTATTACGAATATTATTTCTTGCTTTTTAGAGGTAGGTTATTGAAGTCGATTTTTTTATTTGCTATACAGCGAGAAAGAGGTGTAACTATTAGCAATTCATAATCCTGGCATGTTTTAAGAGGTTGTAAGAACCCCCTGACCTTCGTCGCTAGTGCCGCCGTTTAATTCAATAACAGTGTTACAGGTCGAGCGAAACTTTACTCAAAGGTTAGTTATTTATTATATCATAAAGGTCACTCGCTTCGTGCTGATGACCTCACTGAGTTCATCAGCCTGATAGACTCACTCGACCTGACCTTGGACGCGGGTTAAAAAATCTTCGAAAATGTTTATAAATCTAGATGTGACTGGACGTTAAGTTTGATTTAGGTACCTAAATAGCTAGATTAGAGCCTATTTATTTACATAATGCAATTGTAAACGGCATTTTTTATTACTTTATAATGGGCGTAACAGATCAGAAATTATTAAGAATTATATAAGTAATCGCTCTTATATTGTATGAACTGAAGGTTATCGTAAGTTTAATAAACGAACGAGACGATTTTGAGAGCAACAAAGTATGTAATGTATACTTAATTAATAATAAGTGAGATAGATAACAGCAATAAAAACAAAGTCATTTATTTGTTTATTTTTTTCTTCTACTGATTATGAATACTTTAATTATTATTATATTCTTTGTTGCACTAATAATAATTGTTACATAGGTCATAATGATAATTGTGAGCAAAGGTGTACTTAAACTCTAAAGAGATCTCTGATGAATACTTTAATATATTTTTAAAGTATATTTTTGTTAAATTAATTCTATAAAGTATTATTTCATTGTTTCAGAATACATCGAAGAAACGAGAACAGATGTAGAAATATTGGCTTGCGGCTCAATAAAGAATTTGACGGCATTCAAAATTCCTGATACTGACGAAAATTGGTGTTGTCTGGTAAGACATATATTTCTTGTTATAGTTTGTTTATCCTTACTTGTTTATTTAGTAAACAGTTTTTGACAGTTTTCATACGTCTTTTATACTTAAATCGGTAATTAAAAATAAGTTACTAACTTTATTAACAGTGATATAGACAATGTGTTTTTCCGTCATTGGTCGAAATTACACACTGTGGGAAACGGCTGCTTGAGGTAGGGCATTTATTTTAATAACGAATAGCGATAGAATGATAGGTAATTTTAATTTTATATGTATTTTTGCTTTTACTTTGTATTTGTATTATGTTATATGGGTATATTGCCTGAAATAAGGCTATTATTATTATTATTATTTATCAAATTGTTATTAATTATGAACTATTTCTTTCGTAATCTATGTGTGGAAAACCTTTTGTTGTATTTATTAATGATTATTTCATGAAAGAGTTGGGTGAAGATTGTTTACCAAATAAGGCAGACATAAACAGACTATACAATACAACGTTCCATGAGATCACCGATACCGTTTTAGCCTCACTAATCTCCGAAGAGTGTAAAATCGAACAATTGATTTTTTTTTCTTGATGTGCTGAACAATATTTCATTATCACAAAAAGAAAGAGAGCTGTGGAAACATGCGATAACGGATTGGCCAATGTTTTTAACCTAATTTTCACTCTTGTACTGTATAGTTCGTTCGTATCACGAAAGATGACCACAAATGGCGCCCATCTTCGCATCATACTTAACTGTCAGACTTAAGTAAGACAAAATAATATTTCATATAATTACAATATTATCTCTATCCCCCTTACTAATAAAGATTGTATAGCAGATGTATTGTTATTATTAGTTAGGCAGGGGGTCACTGTATGTATATGAAATAGTCTTAAGTCTTTTTAGAATTTTTGGATTTTAGGCATTCAAAATGCTATTTTTATATTAAGATAAATATTTTAATAGAAAAAAAAACCTATTAAAATATTTATCTTAAGTCTTTTGTTTATGAGTTGGGCGACGTCATCTTTCGTGATTGGCACTGTACAGTCACGATATTGCTCGTGTATTGATGTACACACCATATAACTTTGTCACATTATGTTTTGAATAACCTAGCACACTGAGATATATTGATGGAATGTGACATAGTTCTAAAGTGTGTACATATTATTGCTCGTGACTGTACACCTTTGGTCTTCAATCAAAATCAGTTTTTCCTTGTCTTTAAAATTGGAAATTTAAGTTCAAAATTAATTGACTATTGAGCTGCTTTTAAAAATAAAATGATATTTGGTAGGAGTGGAGCGTGTGTGAGGCGCGGGAACGAGGCGCGGGGCTGGCGCTCGTGCTCGCCAGCGGCGCCGAGCTGGAGAGGTTCATCGCCGCCGTCGAGGCCGCCTTCTGTGCGCAAACTGTAAGCAGGATCTCACTCCGCGCTTTATACAACGTGTTACAGACCATCAGCCATTTTTTATGTCCCCACTGCTGGGGCACAGGCCTTCCTTATGGGTGGATAAGGAGGCCATAACCCACCACGCGGGCCCAATGCGGATTGGTGGGTTTTAACGACTGCAAATGCACCCGAGACCAACGGCTTAACGGGCCTTATGAAGCACGGAGGAGCTCGAGATAATAAATTTTTGGTCACCAATCCAATGACCGATCTTTAGAAAAGTTGCTTAACCTCCGCAATCGCTGGGCCAGGCGCTAAACCACTGCTCCATCGAGCTCCACGTGTTAAAGATTAACTCTTAATGCCGAATATGGTAGATAGGGACCATCAAACTTGAACTCAAGAAATGCCGAGATCCAACGCGTCATCCATCAGTGAGATACAGCCCCATCTTTGTGAAAAAGTCATCGAAAATTTAATGAAAAGAGCAAGAGATAACTCGCTGCAAAAATAATTTTAATTTATTTTTAAATGAAACAGTGCACTCTTATTGGGTACACCCAATATTACTAATTTTTGCATAAATTAGTTCTTAATTTATAGCTCACCGCCCAACTACGAATATGCTAACAATATTAGAACGTAAAACGTAATTTTGATAAACTGTAGGTGGATAAATTGCTCATCAGTTATCGTTCAAATACCACCGACTGTAACAGTCGATGTGGAACCAACTCAAATTACTTTTTCTTTTGCAGTGTGAACCATTCCCATTGAGCGTGGTAGAAGCAAGCAAATCAGCTTGCAGCGCCGCAAACTCCAAATACGAAATGGCCTGGATGCATATGCTGCCGGCTCAGCAGTAAGCGACCTTACTCTCTTACTTTTAAAGTTCAAATTCCAATTAACTCACCAAGTCGGATTGCCCGCTCGGCAGTAAGTAATTCCTTTACATTATATCTCGTTTAGTGTCCGATTTTGAATACATTACTTGGCATGTGAGGCAATGTTATAAATTGTTCATCAATGGTCTGTCAATGGAACGTGTATCGAATGCTAATTGTAGCATACTGTATAGTGCACATAACTATACTGTTGTAGGAAATTGAACTATAACGCACGCGTACCACACACTGCGACATTGAAGAATTTGTGTTTCATTCATTACAAAACAAAATGCAAGCAGATTCGATTACATACAATCATAATGAGTATTTTAATTCAAAATATAGTATTTGGAAAGTTAGAAATATCGTTCTTAAGACCACTGAACGTTTCTAAAATGCAATGGATAATAAATGTATTATTATTGTGCAAAATTAGTGGCTATGCTTCATTCTCGTTTTTTAATAATATTTTAATGCTTCAAATTATTTGGTGTGGTATTTTCGAGCGTGTAAATAAATGAAAAAGTGATAAAAAGTTACTTTTCACATTTAAGTGTTATTTTTATAAAGTAACTCTCATTTGTATTGGAGTAATTCTTATCATTTGACTAAACAAGCGAAATTGAATTCATTAAATTAGTTACGGCTTCATACTTACCAATTAAGATTAATGTTATATTTGTATGTAGATATTTTGAACAAAAAGAAATTATTGGCAAATGATAAGGTCGGAATGTTTTCAATTTTGCTTTTAAAAGCATTTTAGGACAATGTTAAAAACGCATTAAAATAAGCTTCAAATAAATGTGTTGTATACTCCTGACTGCGTAACATTCGAATATGGATTCATACAGAATAATAATTTTACACAACGCCTGGATATTATCATGACTTTATTTAAACAATTTAAATTAAATCTCACTGACCAAGGCTTATGGCGCTTTTTGTGTTCGTCCATTACGTTAGTAAGTTTTGCTTAAACGCAACCGCATTTTACCGCTATCCCTTTCTGCCACAAGCCAACATCGTTGGATAGGGTGAGAAGAAGAGAAGAGAGAGTTGCTTGGCTTCTATGGTTATCTCACTTTTCTTTAATCTTTTTATGCAGCGAAAAAGAATAGGAATACATATAAATGTGATAAATTGCAGATAAAGCTAGATTTTTTACATTACTTTAATAATGTTATCGATTCGAATGGCATCGACTTAACTAAACTAAATTTAAAACTTAAATGTATTGAAAAGACAAGAACAGAATGCTTAAATTAAGTTTAGTTCTGTCAACTTAGTTAAGTCGTGCCAACCGAATCGACACCACTACCTAAATTACAAAGCATTTATTTTCTGGAATAGTATTCTGTACAAGAGTAATAATGTGAGAGTACATACAACACACTTTTCAGTACAACAGAAAGCTTACAGTTGATAGCACAATTTAGAGAAAATGTAACTTAAATAATTAATAATAATTCGTCACGTTATACATAATTCATATTCGCTTAAGGGCGTAGCGATTATAGTGATTAATTACATTGTAAGTAGGTATCTACATTTTCTAGTTAAGGTCACAATTACTCAATATGATTAATACTCTGATGTTTATCAGCATGCTTATATCTTTCGAGTCATATCCACATTGTTGTAAACCAGTGAAATGGGAATAGAAAAGAACGATATTTAATATTAAGAACCTATTTTCAGATATAAATTTGAGTTGGGGTACCGGATAAGGCCCATAAGGCATTTGGAACTTAAAACACACCTTCGACTCCGGTTGTAGAAAGTAGAGAACTCAATAATGACCATAATTATTGGCTCAAATGTGATTAAAAAAGTAATGACACTTAAATTTTCACGGAGATTTTTTATGTCTGTCGCGACGCCATTTACCTTTTCTTGGTGGATAAATAGGAGTCGCCCAGTTTTATAAGCCAAGCCAATTGATTCAGGTTTCAGTCATTGATGATTCCGATATTTATTCTAACTGACTCTTCAAGACATATTTATATTAGATATATAGGTAGCATGTAGATAACACATTTTGAAAAAAAAAACCGGATATGATATGCGATCTCTTTCGATATAATCTGAATATACTATGATATCTAGTATTAATCAACATTTAGTCACTTCACGAATTATTACAATTTATAAACCAGTGACCAGTTAATTAGAAACATGTCTTGCCAGTCTGTACAAAGATAGTTTCGGTGTTGTTTTGTAAATGTCT
This sequence comes from Agriphila straminella, assembly GCA_950108535.1. Classification (NCBI taxonomy): domain Eukaryota; kingdom Metazoa; phylum Arthropoda; class Insecta; order Lepidoptera; family Crambidae; genus Agriphila; species Agriphila straminella. The sequence continues at coordinate 11,867,271 of OX467319.1, forward strand.
ACATATTTCCATATTTAGTGTTGTTTTCCAGCCGTATATGATAATGTTGCTATCAGTAAAATATGTATCATATTATCGTATTCTGTTACTCTGATGTGTAAATTGAGATAAAAACGTAATCATATGCCTAAACGAAGTATTAGATGTAGGTACACGTGTTTATTTAGTATTTATTTTCACCAGCATTATTTTGTAAATTACAAGAATACAATTTAGCGGTTTTCGACGGGGAAGCTAAAGATAATAAACGTAATGTGCCAAACAATTATAACATCATAACATGCCATTGATACATAAATTTCGTTAAATAAACTAAACATTCAACAACAAAAAATATTAAATCACATTTAGATTTTTTGTTTGTATTTGATAGACTACAAAACTGTTTTTCTTTTCTTAAATTACATATCAGAGTAGTGATTTTATGGGTTATCCAATTTACTGAGGGAACAGTTTCGGCAGAGCTTTTGTAATGTGCTAAAGGCAGTATTCTGAAATTTGCGAACGGGACCTATAATCGCAGTTTGTTAGGACGCCTCACGATCGAAGCATCCTCTCGAACTTGGCGATAGAACTGACGCAAGTTTCTTTGAATAAGGCTGCACTGATTGTATGCGTAGCTTCATAGATTTTGTACGTGGGAAAGTCGAAATTTGTACCTCGAACCTTTAGTAGCTTTAATTTTGTTAAAGCTAGTTATAATGGTTTCGTTATTTTTGAGGGGATTGATGTTTGTAAATTATTTTGTTTGAAATCTGTTCAGTTGGATATGTTATTTTATGAATTATGCTATTAATTTCACATTGAAATTGAAAATTACCATGTCACAAAGTTTTTTTACTGCTTGTTAGTATCCTAAACAATTCCAACTGGTTGTCGTTTTCCAGCTGTTACCAAATATATCAATGTATTATTTATATCATCGCATAATATGTGTATTAGGCCACTATAATGGCCGTGTGATATTAATGTATGTTAGGCTATTTTATAGTTGATTCATTTGTGAATCTGGAGTATAACTTAGTTATTTGTGCATCACATTTTTTTTACTTTTCTTGTTTAGTAAATAATCTTTTCATGATTCAAAGAAATTTGTATTTTTGATGAAAACGATGATTAATTATTTTTAATTGTAAATATAACTTTTACACGGTGTAGTATTATAATTGATTTCAATTTATAGACAAAGAATTAGTATGTATTTAACTTTTTGTTTCCGTTTGAGTGAGATATATTTTTTAAAAAGGTTCAACATTTAAGAGCGTTGTAAGAATGAGTTATGTAATGATGGTTTACTAAATGGGTAAAGAAAACAGTGAAGTTATACTACTGGATTACGCTGTAAAATTAGGTAGTAAATAGTGGTGAAGTTGTATATGTTTACAGCTTAATTCCGTATTTCAGTGATGTATTTTTATGTTTACAAAGATTTAAATTATTTTTAAGTTATTATCTCTCGAAGGCATGGTAGTGGTATTTGATATTGTGTATCCTATTTATAATGAATAAATTTAAAATAAATTAATATTTTGTAATGAAATATTAGTGCCTTTGAGAGAATTGATGCAATAATGTTTTTATTTATTGATTACATTTATTTTATATTTAGTTTTTATACAGGGTTGTACATTTTTTACTGCCTCTTGTAGTCACTGAAATTTTTGTGATGCTAAGTCGTTATCTCAGGCTTACTGTGTTAGTGTGACTGCCTCAACTAACGTTATGCGTCTGTGATTGTGTTATATTTGTAAGTTTTTGTTATTGCATAATATTCGTGATATTGTATTAAGGTTCTTCCTTTGTAGGGCCTCACAGATACGATAAAACAAAACTCGATAATACTCAATCTAAATTCGAATAAATTATATTGTCACTATAAAAAATAAAGACTACTTTTTGCAAACTAAACATTTTTGTGCTAAAGTGTACAGTTATTATTGTTAGCATACATTTATCGTATCTCTGGAGTCATTCTGTTGATAGCTTACTACTTTAAACTATGTGAATATTTTCTATGTTTAACCTACGTCGAGGTTTAGTGATGTGTTTCTGTTGGGTATACTTACTTAAAACAATCTGACTAATCCATTAGTTTGTCAAATTTTTATCTTTTGAAAATACAAAAGTGATCTAAAACATTTACAAAAGACTAAATTTTACAGAATAAGTCAAATTGGATTGCTTTATCGTTAAGAATTACTAAACCTGACACGTAAAAAAAACCTATACGCCTGTAGCACACCTCCGCCGCGAACAATTATCAGCGAAACCGTCATGAATTGTCAGTTGTACGGCAAGCGAAACGGATGCGAAACAGCCTGCCTTTCTATTGTCTAATTTAAATATCTATCGCAATCGCTTTCAGGATGTGACACATTGAAGCTTCTTTTTGGCACAAATAAAAACTTACCTAAGAAATGCAGCAATGTGTCACATCCATCTGTCAAACGAAAGCGATTGCGATAGATTTTTAAATTAGACAATTAGCCCCCAGTTCTAACGCATAGATTTAACTATGATGTCTGTTTCACGCGCGATTCCGCCCGATCGGCTAGGACCGCTCCAACGCGAAAATAAAGACGCGAAACCGCTATGTAGATGTGATCGTCATAATATATCATCGTCGATAGAAGACAAGTCATGGCGGAACTGCTGCGGTTTCACTGGTATTGTTTCGCGCCGGAGGCGTGCTACAGGCGAAAAAGTCAAATTGCTTCTTGCCTTATATAATAATTAAATTATTGGCTATGTTTATATACCAAATTACTGAAATCTATGCTTGAATTGACAATATATTTTGTTTCGCCTATGACAGCTATGTAAAGTATTAATGGAACAATAATTATGTTAATGTCTTGCTGTAAGATGTAGGGGCTACCTTTATAAAATAATCGTAAACATAAATGTTATTTGTAATTCCCTCCAATTCGTGATCATCCAACTCTCTGCTTCTAACGTTTTATGTAAGAATAATCATAAAGGTGAGAATAACGGCAGTTTTTTTATCATTTATTGGGCTAAAGCAATATATTTCTAATGATTCACAGTAAACAACTAGAATGAAGGAGTTTTCATTTTTTAACTTTATGATTAAATTCTGATAAAATAATAGAAGCAGGCAGTCTCTCGATGAGTGTCTCATAATTTCTGGCTTCTTAAATATCTATCTGTATAGTTTAAATAAGTAACTAAAAATAGTCAGCAATTCTTTGTTTAACAAGATAGTCATACAGATAGATAGATAGTTAGGTAAAACGCAGAGATGATTTTTTTGCTTGACTTTTTGCTTGAGGGTTTACGCAGCACATAGTGTTTAAATAAAGACGAAATGAGGATCAGTAACAGGTTTCAATCCTATAGTTTTATTGATATAATATAAAATCATATTAATAGCTACGAAACTTAGTGAAAGATTTTTTGAATTCCGTTTAGAAATGGTTGAGTTATTAAGGGTTTGAAGGAAATGCCAAACTCAATGCAATATATGCTTTATCACGTACGGCATAAGGTTCGCGTACGTCGCGATAACGTCATAAGACGCCCCCAAAAAACAGTGTTTTAACATGTTTTAGCTCGTTTAACTTCTCAGGGTTAAGAGATATCGCAAAAATTTCTTCACAGTTAATCATGTGGTGGCATGAGCTTTCTGATAAGCCACTAAACAAAAATCGTTACTGATCCTCATTGTGAATTGTGTTCTTATAGTGCACTCCGAAGAAGCTTTGTGGTACTTTTTATCGTTTATTAAACAATATTTTCTGTTAGGTATAGCTTGTTTAGTTAGTTTAATGAAGTTTTTTTGCTAAAAGTGGCCACTTTTCGATGACGGCGCTAGTGTGTTGTATAAACCCTCTTAACATTCAAACAGAATCTTCAATGAGACACATCGATTCATCATTGTAGTATACCAGCTCACAGTTTTTCCCCTAGACGGATCTCAGATACTATGTTATAGATTTTTAATAACTCTGCTTGACATCATTATTCGTATAAAGGGTTAAAATAAATATTTACGGAAGAAATATTTGTGTATTATTACTTGCCATGTTTCTTTACTAAACGGACGATAAACATAGAACACATTTATTTGGTTACACTGCTGTTATTAACGTTATTAACACTACTCTTTAGCGAGCAATGTATATGAACCCACGTAACAAAGAACTTACAACTTCCCCAACTGCTAAACATGGTCTACGCATTTCTAATGAATACCTATGACGACCTACGTATCTAATAAAATAAGTTTTGTCTTGGTCTTTGTCTACCTATATGCAGATATGCATTGGTATAAGGATACACTTTTGTTATTGAAAAGGTATGCGATTTACAAGGTTATCACAAGTAATAACAATCGTTGTAAATAACGAAGATATCAAAACCTTTGATTTTTTATATTTACAGGGTGTTTGGTATCAGGTATCAAAAAAATCTGCTGTTTCATTCAAAAATAAATAAGGAAAATATCAAAATGTATGAAACAGCTGATATTTTTTTTCGCGATTTCAGAGTTGGTCCCATAGTAAAAGTTGTTCAGTTTAATGGTCCCTATCAACCATATTCGGCTTTATAAGGCTATTACCAAACACCCTGTATAAGTACTTTTTATTTTTACCTAAGTATATTTTATTTGGACCTTATATAAACCCCGAAATATTTTATTTTTAAATATGTTCGGTGGTGGTCTCTAATTATTACTTTATGTCATATCGATATTTTAGTAATAATAAAAATATAATTCCGAACTATAAATAAATCGACCGCAACACTGTGTAATGTTTCTGTTTACTCCACAATATCGAATCATAAAATAAACACGATCAAATGCGATATTGGAAACAGGTTGAAATACCATAGGTACTGGTTTGGAGGCTCGCCCGTCTGTTAATTACCATACTGGAAACATAATATCTATTTTGTTCTGTTGCTTTCTAGTGCCTTGCTTCAAGTTTAAGAATGACTGAATAACACCTAAAATATAGCTTAATTGTAAGACCCACCACATTGATTTAGTATGTCTAATTAAGCTGTCTTAATTCATGGATAAAGAAATCTTGACAGTTAAAAACAAAAAAAAACTTCCACGTGGGTGGCATTTATAAACAAATGAGCCACAGTTTATAACTGGACCCCAAACCAACTGCGAATATTCATTCATCACACAAAAAATCGTCGCATTTAATGCACCTTTGCTTATATAATGATAATAAAAACACTTGTATTTTTAATTTATCAGCACCGGGTAGGTACAACAAACATAGTGTTGTTTGTTCCAACAAACTTGTTGTATTTGCATAAAATCCGGTCGGGTGTAGTTAATGCTATCAGTTCGTCGGATGCCGGCGCGACATTCTCAGTTACACCGCAGCTAGCAAGAGATTAACGTGTTACGAGATGAGTTTAAAGGTAAGACAATATTGTTTTCTATTCTTTTTATATTGTCCGAATATTTTGTTAAGTGAGTGTAGTGACTACCCTTAGTGACTAGACTACCGCTCTGTTTACGATTCACAAGTCAGTCTTAACTTAACGGTGGTAGATAATAGCCTGAAATAATATTAATAAGTAGGTAATTATTTTAGGACTACTCTAATGAGAGTAGGCCGAATTAATGAATTAATTAATAAATAAAGTAAAATAAAGCTACAAAATCTTGTGCATTTGCTTTGCATTAGACTTACATTTGACTAGGGGGCTCGAAGTCGCGCACAACCGTGCGCAGTCGGAGGTCGAGTGGCTTGCACATAACATCGGTTTTCATGGTGGCGCCATCTCTGAGGTCCCGGGTTCGATCCCCGGTCAAGTTAAGAGGATTTATACGCTACACTAGCGCCGCCAATGGAAAAAAATCATAGTGATTAAATAAAGACGAAATTGTGAATTGTGTTCTTCAAGTGTACTCCGAATAAGATTTGTGGTACTTTTCATCGCTTAAACTATATTTTCTAGTCTGTCGTTTAGTTTAATGAAGTTTTATAGCTAAAAGTGGCAACTTTTAGCAATAAACTAAACGACAGGTTATAAAATATTGTTTAAACGATAAAAAGTACAACAAAGCTTCTTCGGAATACACAATTCACAATTTCGTCTTTATTCAGGCACTAAGATTTTTTTCCATTGCCGGCGCTAGTGTAGCGCAGTAACCCTCTTAATTTAGGAAAACTAAACTTTTGAGTCTGGGTTTTTGTGGTACTTACCTCGTCGTTGTTCCGGCTTTAGTTACTTTACTCTTTGGGATCAGTAGCTTGTGATGTGGTCTTATAAAATTTCTCCATCCTTAACCTTCTTTCACAGTATCTGTCAGGTTTTGGATCGGAATTTTCCTCGGAGGACCCTCGCAGGCCAGGCTCGCTGCCCGATGGTCAGAACAACCCCCAGCGATGCCCGTACGGATTGTACGCCGAGCAGCTCTCAGGCACTGCCTTCACCGCGCCCAGGCATGAAAACCGACGTGCTTGGTTTTACAGGTATGATAAATTAACATTAATATTACTCCTTCAAGGGTATCCGATAAAACAACCCTTTGGGTATTTATTTATTACTCTGATTTATTTGAAAAAAGTTAATTATCATAAAACGCTGTTTACAAAAAAACAACGCATTTTCTGAAGATGGCTGATGTAAAATTTATATTGGCTTCTTACCACTGTGATCATCTTATTAAATAATTGCTAGTTCATTAATGATAACAATGATGTCTATTTTTAAGGATTCGACCATCGGTGATTCACAAGCCTTTCAAACGGGTGAATGCTGCTAAGTACCTCACTCATAACTGGGATGAGCAGGAACCAGACCCAAATCAGGTATGGAAATCCATTCCACCAGATGAGCTCCCAAAGAGGTCGGTGTGCGCCCATTGGTTAATGCGCGTGACCTTCAATAGCCTACTCTAGCCGCGCGAACTGATTAATGGGCTGCGAGTGTTCCCTAGGAGTTCGATTCGTGGAACGGAGTATCAATAAAGGTATTAGGAATGGTGAGGCCTTCACTAAGTATATGGAATGCCCTCTTTAGGGTTTTGGAAGATAAGAGCCCATTTTAACTAAGTCACTAAGTAACGACTCGTTTATGCATTTATATCTGGGACACTACCTAGACAAGATGGAATACCTAAAAGTTCTTTTCTTATCTTCCTACCATAAATATTAAATTGTATTAAAATTATTAGCTTAAGAATGAGAATGAAGTATCCACGTGAGTGATACTAGAACTTAGGTTGTTTTTACTTATTTTTCGATCGCGGTCAGTTCTCAAGCTAAGGTTATTTCTTATTTATTCACAACGGGATATTGCTTAGCCTTCACCTCACCTGATGTTAAGTGACGATAAGGCTACAGGTGGAAGCGCACCCCGCGCAATACACCCGGAATCCTCATCACTGAGGAACTCTGCTATCTTACTTCTAACTGCCGGAACACAACAATGTTTAAATTGTTATTATGGCGTCTGATTTAGGTAAGATGGTGGGAGCTATATAGCCAGGCGGACTTGAAATAAGCCCACCACCACCCATAGTACAAATTGTACCCCCCTCCTGGGAATCGAACCCAGTGGTCCCCTGCGTTTCACACGGGTGGGCGAACCACTAGACCACAGAGGTGGTTAAAACATAGATTACCTATTTCAAAACAAAAATACTGTGATTGTGAGTAATAATGGCGACCGCGCACCGAACGACGCTCCGTGGGTAGGCCCCCGACTAGGTGGACCTACGATCTGGTGAAGGTCGCGGGAAGCCGCTGGATGCTGGCAGCGCAGGACCGATCGCCGTGGAGATCCTTGGGGGACGCCTATACTCGGCAATGGGTGCTGTGCGGCTGATATGATGATAATGAGTGATAATAATTGTTGTAAGGGGTAATCTGTGGTGGAGGGTCCCTCCATTGTATAGGTAGTCTGGGGGTTTCCGGCTATCTGTCGTTGAGGCTTGTCTGGATCTAATAATAGGTAACATGTAAAACTAGAAGGAAATAAATGTGATTGAGAACGTAGAAGCAGTGGTTTGATTTACAGATAGTACAATTGTACCAGGGAGCCATACAAGAATAATCTTCTTTACCATCAGTCCCGTTGGCTCCCGTTCGACCTTCCGGCTGAGTCGGCGCGCGTGGACTTCGTGTCTGGACTGCACACGGTTTGCGGCGCAGGCGACGCGCGCGCGCGCCACGGCCTCGCCATACACGTCTACCTGTGCAACGCTTCCATGGAGAACAGCGCGTTTTATACCAGCGACGGGGATTTGCTCATAGGTAATCGAACTTTAATTCACCAGCCCTTGGTAGCTCTCCAAAGACTGAAGCTCCGCCGCTCCCTGTGTCCACATGATGTTTCGTATTAGATAATAAATCCTTACTTCCTTACTAATAAATTATAAATGCGAAAGTCCGTTTGTTTGTTTGTTACGCATTCACGTCCTAACTACTGAACAGATTATCGTGAAATTTTACATACACGTCAGAGAAAAAGAGATAAAGTACCAGACAAAGTCGCGGGCGGTCGTTAGTAAATAATAATAATAAATAATAAATGCTTCGGCAATTACACACAGCGCCTTCTAGCCCCAAACTAAGCAAAGCTTGTAAAATGAATGCTAGACAACTGTGGCCCTACCATGAGTTGATGGTAGGGCCACAGTCGATAAAATAGACAATTCAAAAGCACTTAATTTCTAAGTCTATTTAAATAAATATTTTTTAATTTTATTGTTTTAATATTACTTTATTGTTACGCACCTGTCCCTTCTGGGCTACGATTAGTTTAAGATCAATTTCTTTTGAATTCTACGTGCGGTAGCTTGTCAATAGCTTTTAGTTTTATATATTTGTTGTTATCTGTATGTTTATAAGCTGTTGGCTATCCAAAAACGATAAATAAATAAATTTATTTTAATTTTCAAATAAGTAGGTACTGCAAGCTGAGACTAACAAAAGAAAAGGTTACTTTCGGGGCTCAGTTTCCAAATACTTACTTATTTTACAGTGCCTCAACAAGGAGGATTGAAGATAAAAACTGAATTTGGCAAAATGGAAGTTGCTCCTAACGAGATTGCTGTGATCCAGCAGGGAATGAGATTTGCAGTCTACGTAGATGGGCCTACAAGGTTAGTTTTTCGGACTATTTAATTAAGACAAGGAATTCAATATCGGGATTAAATAGTAACGAAGATCATTTTTTTTAAATGAACTACTTTTATCGAAACTTATCTATCAATTTGCCTTAAGTCGCTAATGGGCAGTCTTGCTACCCTGCCTACGATTCTACAAGCAGAATGTGCCTTTTTGCGGGATCGTGCAGGGTTGTAAACTTCCCAAATAAATTATGACCTCATTTAGACACCGACCAAACTTACTTCACGAAAAGTAGTTTTAAAACCCGACTACGTAAAAATTGCGCTTTAAAAAGTACGAAACAAGAATATATTCGAGTCTAAAATTGAAAAAAATTTTTTTTTTTCAATTTTATACTTCTCAATACAAAGAATATTTTTTCGCCTGACCCGCCTTGCACGGCCATGGTATGGTACGGTGTAGTGAGGAGGATCAGTAACGATTTTTGTTTAGTGGCGTATTAGAAATCTTATGCCACCACATGATTAACTTAGAAGAAACTTTTACGATATCTCTTAAACCTGAGAAGCTATACGAGCTAAAACTAGCTAAAACACTGTTATTTTGGGGGGTCATTATGACGTCATCGAGACGTACGCGAACCTTATGTCGTACGTGATAAAGCACATATTGCATTGAGCTTGGCATTTTCTTCAAAACCCTTATAACTCAACCATTTCATTAAATTTCATAGCTATGAATATGTTTTTATATTATACCAATAAAACTATAGGATTCAAACCTGTTACTGATCCTCATTGTCATGATATTCAGAGGGTACATCCTGGAGGTGTTCGACGGCCACTTCAAGCTCCCGGAGCTGGGGCCGATAGGAGCCAACGGGCTGGCCAACCCGCGCGACTTCCTCACGCCGGTGGCCCATTATGAAGACTTGGAAATGCCTGGTAAACTACTCACATACGTTGACTTCTAGAAAAGTCCTTGTCAACTCTGAAATCGCGAAAAAAATCAGCTGTTTCATACAAACATTTATAACGAAAATAGGTACCAAAATGTATGTAACAGCTATTTTTTTTGCGATTTCAGAGTTGGTCCCTTAATAAAAGTTGTACAGTTTGCTGGTCCCTATCTACTATATTCCGCATTACTCGTATTTTTGGAACACGTGGTAAAATAATATTGTTTTATTAAATGTTATATTTTAATAATGAATATTTCAATAAGCATTTGTGTGAAGATTTTTTACCAAAGAGACAAATAAAAAAAAATACTTCCTGGATCACCGTGATTGAACGCCGACAACTGCAATCATCTTGCAATATTACAGAACTGCATGGTGCGGATGAAGTTGCGAAATGTGATTGGTGTTCTAAAATACGTCATCAAAGAATAGCCAATCACAGTGTGATTGAACCGTCAACCGTACTTTCGTTGCTCTCCGTCTATTTATTATTATTTAGTCCGGTTAGGCTAACGTTGTGTAAAGCTTGGGTTTCCTAGGATGACGGTGCCGTCATATTACGGCCGTAATTTAGCGGCGTAGAACGTTGTCTATGAAAACAAAATGGCGCGCCGTTTCGTTTACATAGACAACGTTCTACGCCGCTAAATTTCGGCCGTAATATGACGGCACCGTCATCTTAGGAAACCCTAGCTTAAGATATAGTTTCGATTAAAGTTGATCTGTGGCAGAGTTCAAGATCATCAGCAAGTACCAGGGGGCGCTGTTCGAAGCGGTCCAGGGTCATTCCCCGTTCGACGTGGTGGCGTGGCACGGGAACTACGTGCCCTACAAGTATGACCTGAGCAGGTTCATGGTCATCAATGCTGTCGCTTACGACCATTGCGTGAGTATGCCATGGAAAAGCGGTCTGCTTGTTACAATGACAAATGCGTGTATTCCCAGAAGTTCCATTGAAGTTGTTCCGTGATGGAACTATTAGATTTTTCCCAGAGGTTCCATTAACTGGTCTAATGGAATTTCACTCCCAGAGGTTCCGTAAGTGGAGTACTAGTTAACGGAACCTCTGGGAATAAAAATCCCATTACTCCAGTTAATGGAACCACAGAATAGATAATAGTCCTAGCGTACAGAAGTTGCACTCCGCAAAATCGATTAAATAAATTGCGACTCTTGCTCCGACACAATAAAGTGCAATTCAGGTCGCACAGCGCTCCCTTCGCTCCAAAACATTCACTTAGAAGTTGCCTCTCTTTCTATCGCGTAGGTCTTATCTTTTCTGTGGCCCTACCATGAGTTGATGCAAACTGTTTACGTTACCGTAAACTATCGTTTTGTCTCTTTCACTCGCACTGACTGTGAGCAGTATATCCGATAGTTTACGGTAACGTAAACAGTTTGAATCAACTCATGGTAGGGCCACTGATGTATGTTTGTCCTCTCAGAGGACGCCGAGCGGTTCAGATTCGCGCGCGGAGTGACAGAGCCCTGATGGAACCTCAGGGAAAAAAATCTAGTAGTTCCATCACGGAACAATTTCAACGGAACTTCTGGGAATACACGGACAAATGTGAGAGGGGGGAGATCAATCTTCAAAAATGAAGAGGAATGGCTTAAGGTTGCCAACGCAAGTTGTGAGTGTTTAAAAACTATGATTGCTTACACCGACTCAATTTTGCATTAAGTAGTGTGGGCTCGGAACTGTAGTCTACATAAGTATGCAAGCAGAAACAATTTTTCACAAACTTTTATCACAAACTTTCACATTTATAATATTATTGGTAGGAAATAGGATTAACAATTACAATGTATGAGTAACCCAAGCTACCTCCAGGACCCTTCAATCTTCACGGTGCTGACGTGCGCGTCGGCCCGGCCCGGCGTGGCCACCGCGGACTTCGTGGCGTTCCCGCCGCGCTGGGCCGTGGCAGAACACACCTTCAGGCCTCCCTATTACCACAGTACGTCATTTTAAATAATTAAAAAAAAACTGTGAATCGGGAATCATCAACCATATGACCCTACAAAGAAGTCGAACCCTCGATATCTGGCGCAGTAGTCATCAACCGGCCGATTTTTTCAACTTAAGATTTGTGTATTTGAATATTTTGAATCCATAGCAGGGGGGGGGGTACTTTTATATTAGCCTACTACTCGCGGCTCACTCAGTCGAGCCATAGTTGAGCGATATCGCTGTCTACGAGCGACGAGCGCGCGAACCACACGAACGAGTCAGTTCTTAATTCTTTACTGCTTTTTACGTAAATCACCCCGAACTTTATACATCACCTAACATTACTTACATTACCTAACACCTCAAACCAACAGCAACAATATTACTATAAGCTACAATATGTTAAACAGAAAGCCAATTACAGGTTTTCACTTATAGCAATTAATTAATACACTAGGGGTGTGAACAATATGGATGTTACAGCGTAATTATGGACGATATTACCCTCAAATAATATCATATTCACACAAGTAATTGAGTACCTACTTAACTAAATAACTACGTAGAAATACATATAATAGCTCACTTAGTAGGTAGATTTAGTTTATATTAGTAATTTCATTGTATATGTATATTCATCGGCATAACGATGTTTTCTAATATATCGGTAAGTAGCGAGTAGCAACCTATAGGCATCCATTACACACTCATGCAATGCAAGCGTCATGCAATTCCATCAGTTCAATTTGACGACCTCCGTGGTCGAGTGGTTTGCACGCCGGTTTTCAAGGCGTCACCATCTCTTGAGGTCCCGGGTTCGATCCCCGGCTGGGTCAATGTAGAAAATTAACTTTTCAATATTGTCTCAGGTCTGGGTGTTTGTGATACCACCGTTGTCTCTGATTTCCATAACACAAGTGCTTTAGCTACTTACTTTGGAATCGGAGCAATGTATGTGATGTTGTCAAATATTTATTTATTTATTTATTTTATCAGTCATGAATTACTTTTGACTGTTGGTGACTGATGGAAAGAAGAAATCAACTTCATACAACCATCAGTCACTACATTACACGGTAGGTTATTGTCAGTCACATCACAGTCACAGTACTTAAACGTAATTTATGACTGATGGATTTGCATGACGCTTGCATGAGCGTGTAATGGCCTGACGATTCACGAGAATTCACGACTATTTCGTGCCCATACCCTTAGGCTGCCTTGCCTATGCACTGTTACAGAGGTAGGCGGCGGAGGGGAGACATGAGCAAATATTAACCAATAGGACTGCATGATTATCGCTCGCATCGCGCGCACACTCGGCTACAGTAGCCGGCTTCTTCCCGGCGGCCACCAGGGGCTTTTCACTTAGTACTTGACTCGCTACAAGGGAGCGCGGCCTAAGATTTTAGTTTTTGTCACATTTCGCTAGATGGCGTTGATCATTAGGTCTGACTGATAACTCTATGCGGCCACTAAGGCGCTAGCGGCTGCTTCTAGTGGCTTGACTGAGCCACTAGCGGTCGCGTTTAGTGCCCGCGACTATTTGCTCAATGCTAGCTCTTACTCGATCTACTTAGCTTATACCCATTTATAACGACTGATCGTTATAAAGATCAAAAATAAGTATAAGAAATATCCACAATTTAAAAATATAAATGAGCGGAAAACTTTTTCTTATTGTTTACCAATCGCCGCAGTGATCGTTTGACATTGTTTTGGCTTTCCTGAAAATTTAGTTTTTTATTTTATTTTATTTTCATTGGAAAACATACAGTATTTATAACTAATAGCATAACTAAATATGATACAAATATACTCATTTAATTTGTTTTCGCATATAAACACCAAGTAGCTTATTTGTATTCACAAAGTATAGATTTTAAATACATTTTTGGATCGGAAGAAAGTAGTTAAAAAATAATAATATGCTATTATACTTAGAAAACAACCAAAAATCGGTAACAAAATAAAAGAGGAAATCTTAAGAAACCACATCAAACCATTTCTTACTCAAAACATTTTTAAATTGTTCCGGTTTAGAGTTAAAAATGTCAAGCACAGATATGTCAACCATTCTATTAAAATATTTTTTTTGGTATTTTTCCATGTATAGTTTATGCATCAAATTAACAATACTAAAAAACTGCTGTGATACGAGATAAAAAAAAGTTTCAGTAACAACTGGGTTAAACGCGTGTTCCCAGGGAACTGTATGAGCGAGTTCATGGGTCTGATCCTGGGCTCGTACGAGGCGAAGGAGGGCGGGTTCCTGCCGGGCGGCGCGTCGCTGCACTCGGCCATGACCCCGCACGGGCCCGACGACAAGTGCTTCACGGCCGCTTCCAGCGCCACCTTGAAACCGGAGAAAATCGCCGTCGGCACACAGGTACGTACATACAGGGTCGTTTTGTATTCACCATCCATGAGGATGTGCTCACTCCATGAAACTGAACAACTTTCTCTAAGGAACACATGACCAAATATGTAAAAAAACTACTATCCATACAAATCAAAGAGATCACGTGATCAATTTAGTATGGGATGACCAAAATTTTGTGGGACACATGTTTATTAGAGAAAGAAACTTGTGAAGTTTCATAGACTGGACACATCATTGAAATTTGGATGGCATATTCAGAATGACCCGATATACAGGGTTATTTGTAAAACACCAAAAACCTCGCAGGAGTAGATTACCAACGTCATAAACAACAACATATTTTATTCTACTACTTTTGATAATTCGTTAGATTTTACTTTCATACAAAAAAGAAATTAATTTACCGTTCGTACGTTCATAACTCTACGCGCGACGCGCGGAGCGCCAGCCCCCCTAGCCAAAGTAATATTTGCAAATTTTGGTTATCGCTTCGCTTTCGAAACATGTAAGGATTTGACGTTTTAAAATTCGATTGTTAACGAAACCTTATGTCAATCCCATACATGTTTCAAAAGCGAAGCGATAACGAAGATTTGCCAATGTTACTTTGGCTAGGCCCTCTGGTGCGCCCGCCCCGCCGCCATCCATAGACGTAATAAGTGTCGAACAGTACAATAAAAACTTGAAAATTCATTTTTGGTGAATGTTGAAATTGAAAAAAAAAATTGGTGTTTTACAAATAACCCTGTATACTCCATCATCATAACAGCTCATATAGTCCACTAGCAACCGCCCGCAACTTCGTCTGCGTTGACAGTATTTTTTCTGGGTGGAATGTAGGTATTCCTTTTCTCTAACCACTGACAATGTGTATGCAAAATTTCATGATCAGTTGAATACTTACAAAGCGTAACAAATCACATTCGTATAGCACATACCTACACCATATCATAACATAACAGCTCAGCTCACATGTCCACTAGCAACTGTCCGCGACTTCGTCTGCTTTGACAGTAATTTTTCAATCCCTCTGGAACAGTAGGTGCTTTTTTCTGGATAGTTGCTATACTACGTTTTTCAATACATTTGCGAGAAAACATTATAGGTACTACTGAAATTGTAATCTATACATATATTAAAACTGTAAATTCTAAATATTTGTGCGCGAATTACGCAAAAACCGCTAAACGAATTTTGATGGATTTTTCACAATTTAGTAGATTGAGGTCCAACTTAAAATCTAAGCTATGTTTCATCAAATTCAGGTGGGTGGAACCAGGGAAACAGCTTGAACTCTCCGTAGTACTAGCTTTCATACACTAAAGGGGTCATTTTAAACTGGTTGCAATATGTTTCTACTGTCCACGCGGATGAAGTCGCAGGCGGAAGCTAGTAGAAATTAAAAAAAACGTTCGTAAACAAAAACGCACAGCGCCGGCGTGCGGTAAAATCAACTTTCCGCACGCTGTACTACTCCGTAAACAAAAACGCACGGCGTGCGGTAAAATCAACTTTCCGCACGCTCGACTGTCATCGTAAACTTACATTTTCGAGCAACTGTATTGAAAAGGTTTTTTAAAACTCCTTACCAACCTTGTATCATAAACTACTATTATCTTATTTAAAGCACGTCAATTTTTTTTATTCAGGCTTTTATGTTCGAGTCCTCGCTAAGCATGGCCATTACGAAATGGGGCGCCGAGACTTGCCAGAAGCTAGACGCCAAGTACTACGAGTGCTGGCAGAAACTTCCGAAATTGTTTTCAGATAAAATTAATGTATAAAATGCTATTTACTTGTCTTCCTGACAATATTTACTCGTTTTTATAAATAAATATTGGGTACTGTTACAAAATATGTATCTTATTAGAAGGGGTAAATTCGGATGACACTTTTAAACCTCTTACCAAGAACTTTGTGCGTAAGCTTCCAAAAGTGTCCAAAACCCGGCATTTTATTTCCTTCTTCATGTTCAATGTTTGATGTGTTGCACTTTGATGGACTCACCTTTAGCTTCCAGGGGGCTTACCATCAGCAAATAAGAAACCGTTCAGTTCATAAGCAGGCCTTAAACAGGGCTGCTTAAGGCCTGCTTTCATACTAACCGTTGAGGTCATAGTACGAAAAAGTATTGGCAGTTCAATATAAGCCCTGCTATAAGAGCTCATAGTAAGGCCCCAGGGCGTCGACCTCCGTGGTATTTTTCAGTTGGTATTTGTTACTGTAATGTTATTGTGGTCACAGTATTATTAAAATCAGACACGTTAACTGTCTCAGAAATAGTACTTATCGGTGCATTCCGTTGAGTTAGAGTAGCTTGCAAATCTGACTCGCCATAAGTTCACACGTAACGCGTATCTCTTCATAGTCGTCGTTGCTTTTATCCCCAATTTGCAAACTTCACCCGGGGGGTAATTATGCAACTTTGTTGCAATCAACTCTTACAGAAATCGTAAGTTACATTGCTGCTTTAGTAAGGACCAATAACTATATCTCACTTAAAGCAGCAATGTAACTGCGCTTTCAATCGAGAATTGTTAGCAACAAAGTTACGTAATTCGCTAGCCAGTGTCCCGACATAGGTACTTTCTATCCGTTTAGAGTTGGTTGTGGCTTGCTGACATCTGGCCCAAATTAAAGGGCTAAACCAGTAAGTAGGTGATCATACCTGCTTCCAGAGTCTCTGTATTGTTTGACGAAGTCTACGTTACCTATAGTACCTTTTACTCCTTGGCAAGGAGTAAAGTGTACTATAAGGTATAATATATTAACTACCGAAGACCCGAAGTGTGTCCGACACATACTTGGACTTGGCCGGTCTATTTACGGGTGCATACAGATATGTTGCGAACAAGGAAATTATAAGTACTATTAAAAAGGAGGCTATGAAATATGACAGACTAGTCATATTATTAAAGTATGTTTTTCCTTGCTTGTTTGTTCCATTAAATTTCTATTTATATATAAGTATATGTTCAATTTAATTATATTATAAAATCTTTACACTAATAATATATGGAATTTACAGGAAAGTACCATCTTACCACATTAGCAACCGTTGTGGTCAGGCAAGAATAGTAATTATATTATATATGATTGTACCTAAGCGTTTTTGTTAATTTATCATTTAATTAGTTAATAAAATTGCATAGAATTATTATTAATATAAATAAATAAATAAAATTTTATTAAAACTTTTACTATGGGACCACCTCTGAATTCGGCTTTATAAGGCTTTTACCAAACACCTTGTATATAAGTCTGCAACTTTATTAACTAATTAAATGATAAATTAAGGAAAAGGCTTAGGGTACACATTTAATTACTATTCTTGCCTGACCACAACCGGTTGCTAAAGTGGTAAGATGGTACTTTCCTGTTTTTAAGTGACTATTCCCGTTTACCTTTCAAATTTGAGAAAGGAAAATAAAACTGAATTTCAATTATTACGATTCTTTAATCATAATAATAATTAATTTAGAGCAGGCATACAATTACATTCCATTTATGGGTTTTTAAAATACCCTAAATCAGTCCTATTTCCAGACTCTAGGCATCTTCAGCAAAAATTGTACCAACCATTCCAGATGTACATTTTTACTGTTACACATTGCAATAAATACATGAATAAAAATAAAATTACATTCATATCGGAGTTGGGATGAAAAAGAAAAAATATGGAATAAACAATTTTGTTTACATGCACTTATTCTTTCATGTAACAAAACTGCTAGTTCAGCTGTAAAAATAATATATAAATAGGTACTTGTCATTTGGAAAAATTACATACAACAATATTTTTTTCTGATGAGATTCCAGTGCATGTAAACATACCGAAAATATCGGAACACATTGTTTTACCTCATTGTGACATTATTTCAAGGTGTTTATTTGAGATCGTCTATCTTTAAAAAATAAAGGGCCACTGGAATTGGTAAAGCGAAGAATACTTATACGGATTTTGTAACGGATGTGTCTATTAAAAATTACGACACAGCATCGTGAACAAATCACAGAATAACTATTCCATGCTTAAACTCTGTTTGCTGATAGTAACTGTAAAAAAAAGGTAGTAAGTATATTGGTGAAACTACATTTAACATTAAAAATTAACTTAATATATCTCACTTCCAATTGTTTCCATCGCCCTCAGCCGTCTTTATAGTCCTGAATTTCATCTCAATTCTATTTTTACCTTGCGATCAACGACTAACATAGTCTGATGATAACTGATAGAATGTCATTGGAAACTGTTTTGTATTATTATGTGAACTTATTAATTATGGATTATCGAGTTACACAGACTAATTGCACAATTTATAAAGGTATGAGTGAGTATATAATTCTTAACAGAACTGATATTTTATATTACATTAGAGGCGGATTATTTTGACCCTAGCTTGGTAATTACGCCCAATCCGGGAAGAATTTATTTTTTGTCATGTCTAGGATACACTGCAGTTAGAGTGTCTTCATCGAGTTGCTTTCACGTTCCTTTTTCTTTTCGTCTTCAACTTTCAATTCGTCTTGCGTCAAACGCATGCCATACAAATTTTAACTTTTTTTAAAGAGGGCATGCGCTATTGCTTTCCTTGAGGCATGCCTCTGTTGAAAAGCAGACCGGTAAAGCGACTGTGTGGAGACACCATTATGCCGTGTATCTGTCACCGGAAAAATGTAATGGTCAAATACTCTTTAAGTTAAGGCCATCTATTCAAAAAAGTTTTCAGATTTGACAGAAACTGTATGAAACTGACAGCTTCCTTAAAGTTAAGGAGACCTTAAGATTTTAGCTAAGAAGCCTTTGAGTATTCGGCCAAGATCCGTTAAATTACAATACCTATAGCTTGCGATACTACTATGTATATTGAAGATAAATGCGGTAAATTGTTAAAATTCCGATAATTATTATGATCTACTGAGATGAATGGTTCTCGTGATTTTAATTCATATGTTTAAGAATATCTCAAATATTTTTATATAAAAATCTTAACAAAAGATGTTGTAATGTACAGATACCGGCATATAAATTGGCAAGACAAAGATGAGACAGAAGATGCGCGGAGTTTAAGTGTTTGTAGCTACTGCGCATCTTTTGTCTCATGAGAAATGAAAAATATTTTACTTTATCAATTAGGTATAATGTGGCCCATGTTGAATACCCGCAATAAAACAACATATAATATGATATACATTATTAGGTTCATAAATAAAGTTAAGTTGAGAAGTTCACAGTTTAAAAGCACATCAAAGCACTGTATATTATAATTGCGAATCGCGATACGCGAAGAGAATGAAATTACCAAGTTTTAATTGTTCTTTCAACACAATTGTCCCGCACAGCACTGTTGCAGCTTTGATAAAAACCGTTTGTAGACAGGTAGCTTTGTATAGTTGCATCAAAGTTCATGTCCATTTTAGCTTTTCTTAAAAAGTATTAAAACTTTGCAAATAACTTAAAATTAAGTAGTTACAGTGCACTGTATAATTATGTATATCAAAATAAAACATGTTGTTTAAATTAGAGAGATTAACCCGACTTCACCAACTACTCTAACAGCCGATTAATTTTTAACCACCTGTTTTTGTAATTTTTTCTATACATAAAAACATAAAAAAGAGACGGTTAAAAACCTAACCAGCTGATTAAATGTTGGTGAACTTCAGCCTTAAGGTGATTAGTACCCGCTTAATTAAATTTATTGCTCGCTAAGTACACAATGTATCAAAAATGTAAACGTTGAGATTAAAGCTAAGGTTCTATAGTTTATTTACAAATAATAACCTCTGTAAGATATAGTTCGTTGTAGTAGTAGTAGGGAAATGTGCCAAAAGTGGCCACTTTTTGCTCTTTTGCCTACTACTACAACGAACTATATTTTACTCAGATTATAGTTTGTAAATAAACTATAGAACCTTAGCTTCAATCTTAACGTTTGAATTTTCGATACATTATGTACTTAGCGAGCAATACATTTATTTAAGGTGAGGGCGCCACTGTGAGGAAGCTAATCGCCTTAAAAAAAATCTTCTTTCAAATGAAACAAGTTTTTAAACACTCGATAATTGCGTGTAGGGCGATATGCGACATTACCAATATTTATTTTGTTGATCACACACACTTGTAACGAGCGTGTAAAATTGCATTCCTAACGCCATGTATCCACATCGCATGCCCGCCTCGCGAAGCAGCTTCGTTATACGCATTTGCATACCGCTTAAGAGGATTGTCAACCACGTAGTCTCCATACAAACGGCGATAACGTTTCCCACCCTCTAAACCTTAACCTACAGTAATTAATTTTTGGTATTTTTTTGAAATGCCTAAATACTAGGGCTGTACGTTTTGATTTTTTAAATATCTATAATAGATTTCGAAATATTTGCATTTTAGTGATTTCATACAAAACACAGAAGTGTCAATATTTTCAAATCTACAATGAATATTTTAAAAATCAAAACGTACAGCCCTAGTTTTTAGGCATTTCAAAAACATACCAAAAATTCATTGCTGTAGGTTAAGGTTTAGAGGGTGGGAAACGTTATCGCCGTTTGTATGGAGACCACGTGGTTGACAATCCTCTTAATGGCAGCAGTAAACGTGCTGCCTTGTGGCGTCGATACACAGACAGTATAACATTACAAAATAGATAGTACAGAAGTTAAGCTTAGTACTACGCGTGCTCGAGCAACGCACACATAGATACGGCCTACCCCGCGGGCTGATTATCTAATTAGAAACCACCTACCGACCGGTCTCATTTGACAGATGAATGTGATACATTGCTTCTTCTTTTTGGGGTAAAAAAAAACATACCAAAGAAAAGTAGCAATGTATGTCAAATGAAACCTATACTTTTCCTCCCGATATCCCCTAGTGGTAGACAACAGGAATAGACAGACCATACTTTATTTCACGTAGTCTGTGCGGAAAGAGAAGCGTCGTAGGATTACCGTTTTCAGCATGTTGACGACACGGTAACGTTTTAGTGCGACTGTAATATTATCTTGATACACAAGGTGTTTGGTAAAAGCCTTATATGGTAGATAGGGACCATCAAACTGAACAACTTTTACTATGGGACCAACTCTGAAATCGCAAAAAAAAAAATCAGCTGTTTCATACAAAAATTAATAAGGAAAATATCAAAATGTATGAAACAGCAGATTTTTTTTTCGCGATTTAAGAGCTGGTCCCATAGTAAAAGTTGTTCAGTTTGATGGTCCCTATCTACCATATAAGGCTCTAAGGCTTTTACCAAACACCTTGTATAGAGTCAGGATAGTCGCACTACAAAAACGGTAATCAAACACAAATGCCATAACGGTTCTCTTTCCGCACAGACTCTAGTCTAGTACTAAGCTTGACGTTTGTCCTCTCTATTTGTGATAAGACTGATAATACAGACATGAACGATGACGCAGCGTATGTAGGGGGGTGGTTCAGGCGACGGTGGAGGTGGAGTCGGGGAGCGGCTCGGGGGGCGCGGGCGGGGGGCGCGCGGGGGGCTAGCCGTGGTTCACGTTGACGCCCGACTCCAGCTCCGACGCGGGCGTCTCCGGCTCCTCGTCGTTGTAGATGTTCTCCGCCATTTGCCACACCTGGTGAAACAATATAATAAAATTAATCTGCTCATGAAATAAAACACTTTTTAACGGATACTAGCGCGGTTTTATTGAAAGTACTTTGGTAATTAGTTGGTATATGGTTTGTACGTTTCGGCACCTTTGCAGATGCGTGGTCACGGGGGACTGAAGCTGCTCGTGAGCCCACCCTCGAGCGAAGCGACGTAAGATTCAAAGATGCCGAAACATCGGTAAAATAAAAAAATCAAACCAAATACCTGTTGCTGGCAACATTTAACTATTTTTAAAAAGTAAAAATTTTGTACTTCCATATCCGATCTCTGCCCCTGGCAGCAATACTGTGTACGCTGATTATGCTATTTAATTAATTGAGTGTGCAAATAAACCCTTCCATGTTTAACCGGTGTTTTGAAATTGAATCTAGCAAGAACCTACAGTCCACAAACGAAGAGCTTAACAATACCAACCAATTACCAAAGTACTTTCAATAAAACCGCGCTAGTATCCGTTAAAAAGTGTCATGTCTAGTGAGCTTGAGAAGTGAATAAAAATTAATCTGTTTTCTTAAAAAAATACATTAAAACTTGGCGGGCCCAGATTCCGCAAGCAGCATTGCAATGTTGCCGCGCCAACGATATCAAAACAAAGTTTAGATGCGTTATGCGCCAACATCATGCAATTTAAAACAACGACAGGTACTGCAGAAACACACAACATCAATAGTGGGACAAAAATGAACGCCACCATACGGAATCCCTGTCGTTAGAAAGAGATAAACAGACACCATAAGTTTCGTCTGACACGCTGCATGCTCATTGGCGCGTCTCGCTCTTTGTAAAAAAATGGCCGATTAGAGTACTACAAAATACGAAAATACATTTTACGGTTAAATACAGTACTTACGTGTGAAATGAAACATTTTTCCGATCTCTGACGTTGCTGTATAATTTGCACATCGTTTATAGACGCAGAAAGGCATTTTTGATCAGAATGTCACGGTTTATTAGTGTCTGACTGACGAGAGTGGTGTGTGTTTACGTGTCACGAGCCTGTGCCTGACTAATTGAAAGTCGGGCAATTACCTTACTTTCGTCTTGCCATTGTGGAGTGGGGTAACGCATCTAAACTTTGTTTTGATATATCGTTGTGCCGCGCGAAGTAAACGCTCCGTAAATATTGTAGACGTGCCTAGCGGGAGACAAACCTTTGCAAACAAGACTGCTTGTAAAGAAGATAGTTTAATGGCAAACTCCAGAGGCTGCTTACTCAGTATTCTCAATATACAATATTCACATTAGCAAGCAGAATTTACTCATGTAATTAAAATTAAGCTAGCTATTTTTATTGATTTCTGCAAACTGTTTTTTTTTTGTAGATATATTATTATTCCACGTCTTGTTAACCATTTATACAGGGTTATTTGTAAAACACTAACAACCTCGCAGAAGTAGATAACTATATCATAAACAACAACATTTGTTCTACGACTTTTCCGAAAAGAGACAAAAAAAAATCGACTCTCCATACAAAATGTCCGAACAGCTGATCGAGTTTTGTATGAAATGTCGATTTTTTTGTCTGTTTTTGGAAAAGTCGTAGAACAAAATATGTTGTTGTATATGATGTTACTAATCTACTCCTGCGAGGTTGTTGGTGTTTTACAAATAACCCTGTATAAAGTGTAACAAATCTGTTTTTAGACTCTTGAGTTATAATTAATTTAAACAAAGTGAATGAACATACTTGGTATGTCGTTCGTGTTATTAATGTATGAAGCAGCATACCTGCATGATGTTGTCCTCGGACACGGAGCATATGACCCAGGGCTCGTTGGGGTTCCACGAGAAGTCCGATATCTTGGCGGTGTGCCCGCCGTGGATGAACAGCAGCTCGGGGGGACCATCCTCCGCGTCTTCCGCCGTCTGCTCTTCGCCGATTTTAGACAGGTCCCACACGTGTAGTCTGAGGAACCGGTGATATATCAAACTCTTTAGATTGGAATGATTGATTTATCAATCCTCAGATAACACCTTTTGGGCCCATAGCACTGCTGGCCAGATATTAGTCAGTCAAATGACTAACCAAATAAAATAAAAGTCATGCAAAAAAATTTACAGACAAACGAAAGACAACTTTGAGTTTGGCAGTATAATATGTTATCATATCAAACTAATAAATGTTAGAAAGTTAAACTGTTTCGGCCTTATTATAAAAGATTTTTAAACACTGTTTAACTAAACACATGTTTAAATGTGATGCTGTCACTTTTTTGACAATATTGTTTGACAGAGACAGCATCACATTTAAACACGTGTTTAGTTAAACAATGTTTAAATAACTTTTGTGATAACACGGATTATTTTTAACAGACAATGTAGTTATTAATCTATTAATCAGACAAAAATCAGAACCGAAATTACAAGTTTGTTATTTGTTTACACAAGAAAAAACAAAAACTCAAACCGATTGTCATTTTACACTATGGCCGCGTTCCGAATCACGCCAACAGCACTGTTAGCGTATAATCCATTAAATGAAGTAGGTACACAAATACCCTATTTGTGTAATATTTTGTGACTATTTAATTTGGTCGGATTCGCACTAACAGCGCTCTATCAGCGTGATTCGGGACGCGGCTTATCTGTGTGCACTCACACAAATGCACAGCTGAGCTTACTCGCGATCTGTTTCGGAACGCGGCCTAAGCGGCACGTATAGCTAATAATGGACTATTGCCACCTGTGTGTGCAGCTGTGCTATAGGAGATTTATTACTTTGAATTGAAGCAACAATGTATTCTTTGTAATTTTCAATAGATCTTGTATGTATGCGAATGTATTTTGTACCTTCTGTCAGTTCCGCTGCTGGCCAGGATTGTTTCGTTATGCGGCGACCACTGCACTTGGAAGATCTCGTCTTTGTGAGACTCGAACGAGTGCAGTTTGAGCTTCAGGTTTCTCAAATCCCATAGAGCAACCTGTATTTAATACAGTAATCAATGAAGTTTAACCTGTAAACTGCCAAGTCACATGTGACAAACTAAACTCTGTTTATGCTTACTCGTCTTATTTGGTAAACAATAATCAATTCACCCAAATGTATTAAAAAAATTCACAGATTTTACAGTCCCTGCAAGAATCGGAGCATTGAAAATGAACCCAAAAATTTACGAAAAACCAAAATCAAAACAAATGCAAAATCCTATTATATTTTCAAAGTTACCTAGGTAGTACCTATTTATTTTTACGATTGTGACACGAGGCGAAGCCGAGTTAATATAATATTAATAAGTTAATGTTTCAGGGATTTGGAACTTCCCAAAGTGGTCGATTTGGGGTCGAAATGGGTTTCCCAGGGTCGATAAACGAATAATTATAATAATCATTAATTTACACTTGATATTTGATAGGATTTTTAGTACTATGGCTATGGGGGTCTGAGGTCAGTTCATTTTGGATAAGAGGCTTTTCCCCAAAATAGTTTCGAGAATCCCTGTGTAAAATGAATAACTTACAGTTTTGTCGGCGCTGCCGGTGGCGAGGATGAACTCCGAATAGGGGTTGAAGCTGAGGCAGTTCACCTCCGCCGTGTGCGCGTCCACCGTGTGCGACGGCTTCGACGTGTTGTTACATCTGACATATTATACACTGATTACTAAAGGGTAGTATATAATCGGGTAACAATAAATTCCCATTTTAGGTATCAAACTTACTGAATATAGCGTACTGAAATACTAAGTGGGCGACTACAAATGTTGAAAATAGGTGACTTTAAAATACAAATTGAGTAACTAGTAATTCAGAACGGGCGACCAAATTACTATTTGGGCGATGACCTTAGGGTACATAAAACATTGAAAACTTGGCATATTATATTTTCTTTAAAAAAAGGTGACTATTATCCTAATCGAGATGACAAAAACACCATTTTGGGCAGTTTAAACCAGTTATTAGTTCATATGCTCTATCCAATTCAGTAATTATTGTATCGAAATCCGGCTATTTTAGCTATTTTCTGCCAATTAAGGACTTTTTCACTGACAAAACACGGCAACTGACAAATTTACAATGGCAACATTACTACACACACAATGTTCCAATAAATACCTCGTGTCCCAAATCATGAGCTTCTGATCGTCGGCGACGGAGCCGAACAGGGACTCGTGCAGCAGGTGCCACGCGACGTCCTCCACCACCGCCGTGTGCCCCGTGAACACCGACTTGGCCTCGATCACGCGCCCCTCCTTCGGCGTGGCGTTGATGTCCCACAGGCAGATTGTGTGGTCGTCACTGCAGTAGGTACAACAAAATAATACACTTTTAGGGCGTCCGCTGCGTTAAGCGGGACACGCGCGCGGGTCGACATAGATTAAAGCTTACTCATGCACTGCAAGCATCTGTCCATCAGAATATTCTGTGCCTTAGGGCGTGTTATGCCGTTTTTCTCACGCATCACGCAGGATAGGAAAATACGCATGATACTAAAAAGGATCACATCAATAATCATCTCCTAGAAAGAGTGAGTTACGTCAGTTTTATTGAATAGTAGACCTGTCTCTAACTGAAGATAGGTATTTAGGAATGGTCATAAGTGACTCAAAGTAAGTAGTGGCGGCGTCTATATTTTGTGTAAGTGACATATGATATGAGCAAATAAATAAAGAGAATAACTATGAATGAATGCTTCAGAAATGAAGGTGTTTGTTTGTTCACTAAAGGCTTGAATACCAATTCATTGAATTAGAATTTTGGGAAAACAGTTTTGCTTTTCAGGGAGTCTTATTAATGTTACTAGTATTATTATTAAATGGCCTATAATTTACATATTAACTTTAGTAAACAGTTAATCAGACTGAATAGTACTGACTGAATTACCTGGCTGATAGGAGGTACCCGTTTAAATTGGGATTCCATGACAAACCATAGCCCTCTTTTTGATGACCACGGAGCCTGTAAACAAAACATGCCGAGTCAGTTGGGCTAAAACAGTAATTTACCAAAATAATAGTTGGGCTAAAACTTAAAACAGTAAGTAATTTACCAAAATTATTAAAAAAAAAAGTCAATACTTTACCTTAGGTCGGGGTGGCATTCTCCAGATGGTTCCGGCTTTGAAGGATGTTTGGTATAATCAAATACTAATACGTCTGATGAAGGAGTTTTTGTTGCGATAACACACGGATTTTGTGGCATGTAGCGAGCCCTATTGACCTCACCCTCATGGTTGATCTTAATTTCAATGTCGATCTTACCCGACACTGAACCGAACCCACCAAATTCTGTAACAATTATTTATGAATTATTATTGCTTTAATAAAAAGTCATATTATGAAGGTCTGTGACTATGATAAATTAATCCTTACGAAATATTTTTCAGTAACAATGAATCAATAGCTTTTTTTATTATTAGCTATTTATAACACTTTCAACTTGGAAAGATAGTCAAAAATTTTTTATTTTATTTTATTTATTGAACATTGTTACCACAGCATTTACAGAGCATTAACGCAAGTATAATTATACAATACATAAGCCAATTACGGAAACAACTTTAGTGATTACATGCTCTTTGCAATACATATTCTTGGCATGATATCGCTTTTTTGTAGTCTTTTAGCAGATTAGTCGAATAAATACTGTCCAGTGTCCCAGTTTTTGAGGTACTTTATCAGAGGTTTAACTTAATCATAGGGGTCCACATTATCTGGTTTAAAGAATTTATATGAACATAAAACCACATAATGTGGACCCCTCCGATAAAGTTTAGCTCCGATAAACCTCAATACCTCATAATAAGTACCTCAGAAACCGGGCAAGAGTAATGCATCTTGCAACACTTACCACCCTTGTCATTGTCATAGTGGCTAGCATCAAACTGTGCATCTTCATTTGGTAATTGAACACTAGCAATGAGCAAGTGATTCTGTTCATCCGATGTGTGTGTACCAAGAATTAACCTGACAAAAATAAATAAAAATAATCAAGGTCTGGAAAATGAGACACAATAGGTAGATATAGTCCAGGTGCTTAAGCTTTGATGAATTGATGAAGTAAACTGTTTAGGATTAGAAAACCAAATATTTATTTACTTACAAAACCTGTGGCCCTACCACGATTTGATACAAACTGTTTTTGCTACCGTAAACTATTGTTTTCTCTCTATCACTCGCATTGACTGTGAGCAGCATATCCAATAGTTTTCGATAGCAAAAACAGTTTGCATCAACTACTGTTGAACAGTCAAAAACAGTTGTTATGCTATTAGAGATAATTATATGATATATTTTTAAGTTTATGAGCATATTAGACTAAAAATAGTTCACCTGTGAACAGAGTAATCCTTTCCTTCAGGCCTAGTTACGTCCGGCAGCCACTGTGCAGTTAATGAGGGCCATTCCAAGGCATGGGTCATCACCAAATCGTACAGGAACGGAGTATTCTTTTTCCATATTTTATATTCTTCGTTGATAACTCTTTCTTCGACTGCATCATCGAACGTTTCTAAAAGTAAATAATTCAAACAGATTTATCAAATTCGGTTGCGATAACCAAATGCAAGAGAACTGTCTGTCAGGAACGTGTTGATTGTCCGCCCAATGTTCTTCACTTCTTTCTTTACGTATGCTAAGTGTATTTACCTCCATCACCTTTATCACCCATTTTAGAACTTATTGCAAATTATTATAGTTCTTTGTTTAGGATAAAACGAATGGTGTACAAACTAGAACAATCAATCAGCCGAGCCGGCCTCAAAAGGCGCCAAACAAAAAATATTCCTTGCTCGGTGTCGGTCGGCTTGTCGTTGTCGGCGCGGCGTTGCTGTCACCATAGACTAAATCACAGATCATTACCTGATTAATACAAGAATAAGAGCACAGATTAAAAATTAAGGTTAAACATTAGCACGTGACTCGCTATTGTAGGCACATAACGTGGTTTCCCAGGATTTTTTAGCTTTTTTACACAATATATTTTAGCGTGTCAACTATCGGAAATTGTTCACTATGAACTATGTTATCAAAACAAAATTATCTCATTAAATGTTTGTAGTATTTGCCCCTTCGAGCATCGCGGTTTCGTACCGAAGGGAGGCACCTTAGCGATTAACTCCATCCAAATTATTCTGGCATTTTTTGCGGGGGGGGGAAAGTGCACACAAGTGCAGTTCCGCACACTCACATACAAAAACAACACTGTAATGACGACACTCACTCATAAAAATAAAACAAAACAGCAAAAATTTGTGTACGGATGAGTCACACATCAAAATATGACACGTTTTTGACATAAAGGGCTGGGCTCAACTGTTGATGCAGCAATATCGATAAATTTCGAAAAAGGAATAAAGGTCAAACATGAACAAACTCAAACATTTTACTACTATTTGTATTAATCTTTATTATTATAAATTACTATATCTTGTAAAGAAGGTGTACATATCAATAATTTTAATATGAAAAGACAATCAGAATTAATATTAAATAACAAGTTACCTACTAACGCCATCAGCTAACCACATTAAATTATAATCGCTGTTAATGTGTTTATTGTTTCTTATTACATAATATTTTTTTGTCTTTTAAGGCGATATTCTTCATGTAGAACAAAAATATAAGATGAGTAATGAATTATGATACTTAAACAGGTGATAGTGTTGCTTAAACTGAACAACTTATGTGGTCCGCCTCTGTGGTCTAGTGGTTCGCCCACCCGTATTAGACGCAGAGGTCCAGCCCCCCTAGCCAAAGTAACATTTGTAAATTTTCGTTATCGTTTCGCTTCGAAACATGTATGGATTTGACGTTTTAAATTTCGATACTTAACGAAACCTTATGTCAATCCCATACATGTTTCGAAAGCGAAGCGATAACGAAGATTTGCAAATGTTACTTTGGCTAGGCCCTCTGGGTTCGATTCCCAGGGGAGGTATAATTTGTACTGTTTGGTTGGTGTTAGGGCTTATTTCAAGTCCGCCTGGCTAGCTACAACCCCACCATTCTACCTAAGTCTGACGCGATAACAACAATTTAACAACCCGTTGTGCCAAAAATTCTCCAAAGTATCGTATAAACCGGATCTTGCAAAAATCCTAGTTTGGTTGTAAAGGCCCGCATAGATAGATTTTCTCAATCTTCCCAGATTTTTTTAGGATCCGATCTTTGTAAAAATCCCAGTATGTTTCAGACAATATTTGAAACTTGAATACTGATTGGAGTCGATTTAGTCTGATTGGTCAGAACATGACTCTTCTTATAGGACTATAGGTAGGCGTTAGCGTTAGATCTCTTTTTACAACAAAAAACTGAACAATTCGGCATTTTTATTACTGCAGCTTTCACATGCGCGAGCAAAGAGTACTTTTGTTATTCTTGCACCTGACATGAAATTATGATGGTTTTTGTGTCTTAATAGGTACAAATATACCTATATTTTGTCTTTTTGTGAATTTCTTCATGTAGAGCAAAAATATAAGGTATCAAATGATGTGATGATACTTAAACAGGTGAAACTTACGTACTCCGATGGCTCAGCGACCCGAAGTGAGTCTTGGCCTCCGACACAAGGTGGCGCCACTGCTCCCTGTCTTGCGCGATCTGTTGCCAGTCGCTAGTTTCCAGGAGTTCACGCAGGTCCTTGGCGACTTGGTCCATCCAGCGGTACTTGGGTCGGCCAACTGGTCTTCGTCCTCTAGGCACGCCCAGGTAAGCACGCTTCGTCACCCGATCCTCCCCCATTCGCTCAACATGCCCGAGCCACCGCAACCTATGCGCTTTTGATTCTCCCAATATATTGGGTGTCGCCACTAGTTCCTCTATCTCAATGTTCTTCCTCATTCTCCAGCTTCCATCGTCTGCTCTTACCGGTCCCAGAATCTTCCTGAGCACTTTCATTTCTGTTACTAGGAGTTTATTCTCTTCTTTCTGTGTAAGTGTCCAAGTTTCACAGCCGTACATCAAGATTGGACGGATGACTGTCTTATATATACGAATCTTGGTCGCTCTGCTTAGAAGCTTGGACACCAATACCTTATGAAGAGCAGCGCAGCACTTCAAGGTATTCTGTATGCGGATGTCAATCTCCTGTTCTCTTGTGCGGCTGTCTGTAATAGTGCAGCCCAGGTATTTAAAGTTTTCGACACCCTTATACACCACATCTTCCACATCTAGGTTGTTTCGTGGGAGGCTGGTATTTCTATGGCGCTTCATTAGGAGGTATTCTGTTTTATCCTGGTTTATTCTGAGGCCGACTTTGCTGGATTCATTCTGCAGTATTGTTACCGCTATCCGAACCTGTTCCTCCGTTTCCCCTAGTAGAGCTAAGTCATCTGCGTACCCAATTAACTTATGCTGTCCATTAAGTTGTACTCCACCATCTGTTAGTTGTACTTTCCGTATAACATGTTCTAGAACCAAATTGAACAGCATAGGAGAAAGGGCATCCCCCTGTTTAAGGCCGAACAGGTGATAGTGTTGCTTAAACTGACTTAGGTCGGTATTACAGAACGAGACTCAAGCCTTGATCTCTACTTAAAACTAGTTTTGAGTCGAGTTTTAATTTTAGAACGGTACTTGAGCAGAGCTTTAACAAACTAAACTCAAACTCAGATCACGCTAATTTTAACGGTGTTTGAGTACTCTACTCTCTCTATTTAAGTAGAGATCAGCTGAGTCTCGACTCAAGCTTTGTTTTGGAATCAACATGGTGCTTGAGACTAGATTCAGTAATTAAGTAGAGATCAGGTGATTAGAGTTCAAGCAGTGCTTAAGTCTCGTCCTATAATACGGGCCTTAGACTGAACTACTTGCTCCAAGGAACCTAGGTCGAAAAACGATTTTTTACGCCTTTCCGTCAGCTGACTACTACTGACGTAGGTTAATATCGTATAAACCAGCCCCGCTAGGATGAGCGCCGTGACTATTTCTCGACATTTATCTCACGATGTCTGTCGCGCTCACATCATCATGTCATGCAAAAATATCGCAAATGAATTTGACGCAGAATCAGTGCAAAGACCAAAATTGACCAAAACTTTATCGACAAACATTATATAACGGTAACATCACTAAGTTGCCCATCGGCGAGAACTCGGATTTATCTAGCGACAGATCTGAAATTTGTACGGACGAGCGACTAGCATACCCGATGTCACTGAACAAATCTGACAACTAATCAAGAATAAAA
This sequence comes from Agriphila straminella, assembly GCA_950108535.1. NCBI lineage: Eukaryota > Metazoa > Arthropoda > Insecta > Lepidoptera > Crambidae > Agriphila > Agriphila straminella. The sequence goes on from OX467319.1 coordinate 11,899,408, forward strand.
TATACGTATTTAATGTTTAAATGTAAACAAATAGCAATAATACGATAAAAAATACTTTCATGTGAAATGTAACACCGTCTTTTTGTATACTTGATGTTCCAGACCTCTTTTAACAGCAAAAAACACAGCAGCGTTCACATGCGCGACTGGACTCGGTCTAGAAAGAAATCCGGGCGCAACTGGTTTTACTAACGCGTATGCCCATTTGGGCATGTACTTCGGCAGAGGGGAACGCTTCGTATGGCTTCTCTTTTTGGAACAGAAACGCGTCTTACTCTAAGTATTTGCCCTATACATAAAGTTGTATAAGTACACACTGAAGTTTTATTATACAAATACCACAAGACAAGACCACAATACGTAGACCACTTACTTACTATGAGCTCATAAAGCAGAACTTATATTGAACTTCCTTACTTTTTCGTACCATGACCTCTATTTTAGTTCATAAGCAGTCCGGGCCTTACTATGAGCTCTTATAGCAGGGCTTATATTGAACTGCCCTGCTTTTTTGAACTATGACCTCAACGGTTAGTATGAAAGCAGGCCTTAAGCAGTCCCGCGGGTCTACCGGCTAAAAATAATGAAGTTAATGTTAACTGTAAGTATGTGATAAATTGCTTCTTTTCTTTGGTAAGTTTTTATTTGTGCCAAAACAAAGTAGCAATGTATTACATACTTACAGTTAACATTAACTTCATTGTTTTTAGCCGGTAGACCCGCTGGGGGCTTACCATCAGCAAATAAGAAACCCCAGGGCCTTACTATGAGCTCTTATAGCAGGGCTTATATTGCACTGCCTTACTTTTTCATACTATGACCTCAACGGTTAGTATGAAAGCAGGTCTTAAGCAGTCCTGTTTAAGAACTGCTTTTGAACAGGGGCCTTAGTCCTTACTATGAGTTCTTATAGCAGGGCTTATATTGAACTGCCTTACTTTTTCGTACTATGACCTCTGACTGATGGTTTAAACAGGACTTCTTAAGGCCTGCTTTCATAATAACCGTTGAGGTCATAGTATGAAAAAGTAAGGCAGTTCAATATAAGCCCTGCTATAAGAGCTCATAGTAAGGCCCCAGAACGGTTTCTTATTTACTGATGGGTGAATCTACGCTGTTTCGTACTTCCTGCGTCATTATCCTCACTCGAAAATGTTTAAAAATCCAATGCATCACGAGTGGACTTACTATCAGCAAATAAAAAAACCGTTCAGTTTAAAAGCAGGCCTGCTATAAGAGCTCATAGTAAGGCCCCAGGTATAAATTAAAAATATGCCATCACTTACATTATAGTACATTAATAAATTGTATTAATTTGCATATTTTTTATTTATTCCTGCATGTGATGCATTTGAACATTTTCGAGTGAGGACAATGACGCAGTAAGTAAGAAACAGCGTAGATTCACCTGATGGTAAGCCCCCTGCTATAAGAGCTCATAGTAAGGCCCCTGACGTTTGGAACGGGAAGGTTGTGTCAACCGAACGTCACGCTCTAATGTTTGGAACGCCGCCGTTAGAGCGTTCGGTTGCACTCGGAGCGTAGGTTTGGAACGCGCCTCAGGTTCGGAACGCAACCCTACACTACCTCATCTCTCATTCAACTGTCAATGTCAGTCAAACAAAGTCAAACTTGCTTGTGAATATGGCTGAAGCAGCAGCAGCTCGTCGTGAAGCGCGACGAAAAAGAATATTAGAAAATTCGCACAATAGACTTCAATTCATATCTGGTAAAAGCAGCAATGAAGATTTCAGCGTTGCTTCTAAAGGTTCTACTTTTGATGAACAGTTATTCACATTGAACATCCCGTGCAAATTGACGAATTTAAAACAAAAATGTTTCTATTTCAGAATCTACTAATGTGTCTCCAATTCCTCATATTTATGAGAATTCTTTTGCTGCCGTAGCGTCTGATAGCAGTGTTTCCGAGTATTCTACACATAATGGTGGTCTTGGCGTATTGGCAGAATCCCTTGAACCATTACTGTCGAGACATGGCGTTGCATCTGGCGACAGGGAGATGCCATCTATATTAGCTGACTTGATAGCTTCAGCGCCACCAGCATTAGCAGACGAATGCGACTCATCGTCTGACTTGATAATTTCAGCACCACCAACAGCTCCAGAACAATTCCAAGTACCACTCTGGAAATCTCTCATTATATACAAGTACGACATTGTGCTGCTGTCATTGTTTCTACAAATTTTACATGGTTTATCTGCATTTCGATTGGAAAACTCTTATTTTTTTGTACCTCTCATTACATACAGCATCACGAAAATGTTATGGTTACCAAACCAAAACAATTCAAGTATTGCAAATATACTAATGCTTTTAAATGGAATGTCATCGAATGGACTTCATAAGATGTTAAATATTTTACAGTGGGCTGGCACTTTCAGCCAAGATGCCTGCATTTTTCTTTTTACCACAATTTCTATACAAGCACTTTGTAACTTAGTTATAGAGAAATTTGTTACTTAGTGACATTTTGATCAGCCATTCCCAGGGCATTATACCGACTGAACTTTCTTACAATAGCTGGCTAGCGATTACAAAAATGTTCCATAGTTTTGATTGCTTGTGCCTTTAAACATAAGTGAGAAGTTTGACATGTGTGCGTTTTAGTCACATTTGCCATTTTAGTTTGTAAACCAGTTTTGTAGATGTTATAGCCACCAATGAAATCTATAAAGGATGCCTATTTCTGACCTGTCAAAATGTTGATTTTATCAATTATTGTGTACCTATAGAGAAGTAGTATAGCTCATAAACTTGCATTTTTATTGTTATTTATAAACTATATTGGTAACTAAAATGAAAATCGGCAAAACAGAAGAAAATTAATCATAAATATTGCAAAGTACAACTAGGACTCATAGGTATTGATTTTACCATACATATTTTTCTAGTATTATACCATCATAGCAACTATTTGACATTTATGGAAAGTGGTCATCCTTCTTTAAATTTCTGCCAACAATCTTGCTCAATTCTGAATACTTGAGCTATTATTTATTTCTGTCTTCCTTGGACTGGTCATTTTATAATTACACTTACCTACTGAACATAACAGTTAAATTTGTGATTTCATGTGATTAATCAAGTAGTTCACATCAGGGGTGTCAAAGATACGGCCCGCAACCAGAATATATCCAGTGAGGATTTTAGAAGGCATTCGATGCCACTAAGTATTGTTTAAAATTGCGCGCGCTTTATTTAAAATAATTTAGTACGTATTTGAGTTTTTAATTTTGAGTCTGGCACTCTAGCCCGCTAACACACCCAAAGTTTTATAAATGGCCCTTTAGAAAAATGAGTTTGACACCCCTGGTTTACATCATAAGTAAATTTTTTAAAAGGACTGGTCACAAAAAAAAGTAAATTGGTAAAAGATTCACTTATGTTGATAAAGATGTCAAGTGGTGCACATTTTAATTCCACTTTCTGTATGAAATTAGGTATACATAATAATCAGACATTGTGTAATGTAGATAACCAGTATCCATATCATTGTATTGCTGAGCTTTGAAGTTAGTTAATTTGGAGACTTTAGCTTTAATCTTAGAATAATAACACCTAGAAGCCGTGTCCAGCAAAGTGAGGCAACTAATACTAAGCCAGAATGGCTCAGTTTTCAGATTTATATCCTTCATACCGTTACCTAATTGTAACTAAAATCCAATATTAAAGTAACTAATCTCCTAAATGTAGGAAATTGAAACAGTTTTGTACTTATTCAGTATGATTAGGTAATAATGGAGAATAAAAATCTGAAAACGGAGCCATTTTGTGCTGTTTTAGTTGTCTGACTTTTGACAGAACGAACTATCGTTCTAGGTGGTATTATTCTAAGGCTTTAATATACCTTACAAAGTCTAAATACTGTAGACACAGCTATCTTAGTAAAAGTTAACTAATATTTGTCAACATAAACCAAATAATAGGTGACTGGGCATAAAATATTTCCAATTAATTGTTTATTTTTTTTATTACTAATGCATTTAATTTATTTGTAACTTATACGAGCTCCTGCTGTATGTGTCAATGGAGATAGTATTTATAAATATGACAAATCTTATCTTGCTTAGTAATTATGTAACTATTTTCATGAAGTGTTTGACTATATTCCGAATTATTAATATCAACAATTTATTTATTTATTACTATGTGCTAAATTAAATGTGTGGCCTAAAGTTGTCATTTTGCACTAAATTATGTAATTAGTTCTCGCTTTGTAATAAATTATACTTTTACTTTATTAACTGAAACTATGATTTTCGCCTACTATACAAAATTATTGTCACCTAAGTTTTAGAAGACAATGCAAAAGTTACTTCTGCATGATGTATGTACAATAATCTTTTGTTTTTATTTTTTTCTGATACAGTAGGTCAGGTATCTATCACACAGAGTAGTAAACAGCTATGGGTTTTCAGTGTAACTGCTACTTGCGATTTGTGGCCTACTGTACAGCGCCAAATATTCTTTGATTACTAAATTAATTCCAGTTGTAAATAAAGGTCAAACAATTATTGTAAATAAAAGGTTTATTCTAACTATATTTTGTAATGTTTGAATAAAAATTGGGTTTTTAATTTCATTTTTCATTTTAACAACCCGGTTCAGTCGACCGTTGACTTCATTATGCCTGTGAATAAAAGTGTGCTTTAGATTTTCTTTTATATTCGAGTTCAAAACAAAATAAAAAAAATATACACAATATAATGACAAAAGTAATAGATGTCTGTTTACACATAAAATAAAAAAGAAATGCTTTTTATCAAAATAATGTATTTGAAAGTCAATGAAATGTATAATATCTACAAAAGAGGGTTGTAACTCTAACTAAGCTAACATGACGCGATCACAATATGAACATTAATGGCATGATACAAAAAAATGAGTTAAAACTAAAAATCAAAATTTAAAGAAATTTCTAATACTACTTATGATAGTCTTACTTTCCTTATCTTCTGTATGTGATTTAGATTCTGGTTTATTCGAGTTATATTTTATCTGGTCACCCGTGCTCTGATGTTCTTCTGACGTATTAACATACTTATTTGGAACTTCTATTGCATTCAGCCTTACTGGAACTTCTAGACTAGAACTATTTAGCTTAATACTTTCTGCCTGTGTGTGATTTTCCTTAATGCTAAGCTCTAATTTCAAGTCAGTAGAGTCATCAGAGCACCCGATTTCCTATTGGTTTGTCTCAGCACTCTTTGGTTTCTTCTCTCGTAAGGGTTTTGCACGTACCAAGTCTGAGCGACCCATACTTATCATTTTTAACTCCCATGTTTCAATGTCTTTCCTGTAAATATAAATCGACATCAGCCATTTTTAATGTCCCCACTGCTGGGGCACAGGCCTTCCTTATGGGTGGATAAGGAGGATGGACCATAGCCCACCACGTGGGCCCAATATGGATTGGTGGGTGTTAACAACTGCAAATGCAGCAGGGACCAACGACCTAACGTGCCTTCCGAAGCACGGAGGAACTCGAGATAATAAACTTTTGGTCACCCATTCCATGACCGACCCTTGCGAAGCGAAAGTTGCTTAACTTTCGCAATCGCAGGGCCAGGCGCTAAACCACTGCGCCACCGAGCTCCTCATCACTACATATTATAAAACAAAATCCCTCGCCAAGTCTGTCTGTTCGCTATAAACTCATATCATTGGAGTTATCGCAAAAAAATTTCGCGCGCGAAAATAAATTAAAGCACGTTTCTCATACCGATGATGACGGGACGGGTACAGACTTTTGGAGCGAAAAGAAAGAAACCGAAGCAAAGCGACGGCGGGTCGCTAGTATAAATATATATACATACGAGGTTATTTGTAAAACACCAACAACCTCGCAGGAGTAAATTACTAACATCATAAACAACATTTTATCCACGACTTTTCCGAAAGCCGACAAAAAAAAACGACTTTCCATACAAAATGTTCGAACAGCTGATCGAGTTTTGTACGAAAAGTAGATTTTTTTGGCTGTTTTCGGAAAAGTCTAGAACAATAATTGTTGTTGTTTATGTTAGTAATCCACTCCTATGAGGTTGTTGGTGTTTTACAAATTACCCGGCAAAAGTGTTTGAAGAATGCATCAAGCTTGTCTTCACATATGGATATTTTTTAAATTGCTTTGCCCAACAGGGTCTATAATGAATCCTTTGGATTCATTATAACAATGTATGATTTCCACCAAAATGTACTTATAGATGCAATAAATGAAATATGGCTCAGAAACCATTCTCTCACTGAACGATCAGCTGAAAAGTTTAAGAGTCGCGCAAAGGGCAATGGAAAGAGCTATGCTAGGAGTTTTGGAGAGGCCTATGTCCAGAAATGGACCCAAAGAGGCTAATGATGATGATGATGATGGTCATAAAAAAAACATTTCTCAGTCAATTTACATAGATTGACAGTCCCATTTACATTTATAATTATTAATGTAGGTACCAACTTACTTATATTTATTCATTAGTTCCCGAGCTTGTTTTTCATATTTGGACCTTTCACTCTCTGATAATTTTAACCATTCAGACTTGACCACTTCTTGAAATTCTTTTAGATTTTTTCCCTTGAATGCGTCTTTTCTTGTTTGTGTAAATAGAAAATATGATGACATTGGTTTCTTAGGCCGACCCATCTCTTTAAATTCCTGAAAGAAACAAATATTGTCAAAAGTGTCCCGTACTGAGGGCGGGGTGTCAGACAGCAGTATTCTCCGCTAAAGAAGTAATTTTAGTCATTAGGGGTGTGGTAAGAGGCAAGTCTCCGGGACACGACGGCCTTAGTATAGAACACTTATTAAATCCTCCCTAGGATCTTGTCGATGCTCTTTACGCTATGCCTTTGTCACTCCCGTCCACCTACCCGTGAATCTCATGCGGACCAGAGTGGCTCCAATAATCAAAAATAAAACTGGTGATGCATCTAACGTCACGAATTACAGGCCCATATCATTGGCGAAAGTTATTGCTAAGGTGCTGGATAGTCTGCTAGATAAACACCTTGAGAAACACATTTCACTACATGATGCCCAGTCCAGTTTGGTTTCAGAGCTGGGTTATCTTCAGAAAGCGCTATTCTATCTCTCAAGCAGACTGTCCAGTACTACGTTGACCGAAAAATAATTATTCTCTTACTATTCTCTATGAACACTCATTCACTGACATTGAGAGGGCCTAGTACGAGTTGTGTTTCTCACCTCACTTTGCGAATAGTATCGGGTGAAAGAGATAAAATCATGCGAGTGAGTGAACAAGTGAAAGAGAGAAGACTATAGTTAACTATTCGCAAAGTGAAGTGAGTACAAAAAACCAACTCCTACTAGGCCCTCTGAGCACTATCTCGTCACTGTCACTGACATTGATAGGTGAGGATGCGTTCATAGAGAATGTGGTGGTACTGTACCGGAACTGTGACTTCACTGATATGTGTGAATCAGGTTTAATAGTAAGCTAAAGTTTTTTTAATGTTATTACAATTTCATATTATTATTCAGAAATAGGTATTATACTTCGTGTATCAACAAAAACATTGTCAGATCCTGAAAAAGGTGATAGTGTTGCTGAAACCTAACAACATTCTCCAAGGAACATGGGTCGAAAAATGATTTTTTTCACCTTTCCAAAGTAAGTCGGTCGGCTGTCCAATACCTTTTGTATGGGAGTATGATTTTTTTTTTCGTTTTTCGACATACATAATAATTATGTTCCATGGAGAAAGTTGTTCAGTTTCAGCAACACTCACCTTTTTCAGGATCTAACAGGGTTTTTTGATACACGATGTATAGCTTTTTTAAATATTTAAGATACTTTACTGCTTTAATTTTTCTCTTTTCTCGGGCCTCTACTAACTCCTCCTTCACTCTTTGTATATCAGCTTTTTGTTGGCCTGTTAAAGACTTTTCATACATTTCTTTTATTTTCTTATAATCTTCCAAGTCTTTTTCATATTCTTTCGTCATTTGTGATTTTGTCTGAAATCAGATATTACTTCATATTAATTTATGAAACCTGTACTCCAGCCATCTTACAGAAAGAATGTTTGTAAACAAAACTTGCACTTTCTGTAATTATTACACAAATTCATTTATAGGTTTCAGTAAATTAACACCATAAATACAGCTTGGACAGCATAGGTAAGCTATCATTGATATTTATACATCTTTGAGGTAAGTAAGGGTGGTTTGTTTGTATTATTTCCGTATATTGGCTGGAGTATAGTTAAACATTTGAAACACATAACTTATGCCACCATTATCTGACATTATTAAACTCTGCATGCAATAAGTTAATTATTGATAAAAAAATACCTCAGCATCGAGTTCATGCCAGTGTTTTGAAGTCCATGTTATAGCCTCCTTAGAAGAGATTCCTGGATTTTTAGCAAGCAATGCTGGCCTCATTTGTGTCATGAACTTAAAAAACGGGGTCAATGGCCTCTTAGGTTTTTCAATGCCTAGTCGTTCTTCAGCTGATTTTCTTGTGTAACAGCATACCTGCTGCTGTGCCCAGCTATTTCTGGAAATAAAAATTAGTACAATATTTGACATGGCTAGTGTAGCTAGTAGAAATTTATTAGATCTATTTTTGACAATGCTGAAAGCTCTAAATAACATGTTTCGTCCGAGGCGGCTATAAGTGTATAATTGTACGTTTCTTTGTTGGTAAGAGTCGGCTTTTAAAGTATATTATTATAGACACATCATGATTTTGAGTGTAAGTATCAGCTGTTATGCGGCTCCACTCCACCCCACCTGCGTCTTAGCAAAGCGTTAATCTAAACGATGTTTATTTACAAACGACAGTACTAAATTTACTTAACGCCTTAGCTAAAGCGTAGTTAGACATTACCACTAACGTTTACGTTAACGCAAGTGGTGCCGTAGCAATAATATCACAATATCATTAATGTAAACAACCATGAAGCGTCGTTATAACCTCAAACATACCGTCCATGTAATATCGATTTGTAGCTTCCGGCTACGAAATTATTCAGGCGACAAAATTGGGTAAACAAAGACATTTTTTAATATATCCAATTATTGTAATCTTCATAAAAAAATACAATATTCAAAGCAACACAATCAAACGGACGGGGATTTTTTTTTAGTCCATTGCATAGACAAGCAGTGTTGCCAGTGGCCGATAGTCAAAAGTAACACACGACAGCTCAAAAAGTAACATTTTCACGAAAAAAGTAACATTTTCTTATTTTATGTAGAAATCAACTCTTACTGTATCATGGCACTTTAATACTTACGATTATTGATAGCACAAACAAGTCGATAACAAACAAACCAACCAGTAGTGGTCTGTGGTTGGTTTATTTGTTGTCGAGTGCCGTAAATAGTGCCGTAATAAGTGCCTTTTCTGCGCCCTGTGCGAGCTTCTATAACTGCGCCCTTAGGTTTTTATAGATATTATTAAATCGCAAATTTTAGTCAGTTTCATCCATAGGTAACCTTGTAATTTTGCTTGTTTATAGAAATAAAACGGCCGCGCAGCGCGATTTTTAGTCAGTTTCATCCACTAATCTTGTAATCTTGCTTGATTATAGTAAATAAAACGGCCGCGCAGCGCGATTTTTAGTCAGTTTCATCCAGGTAACCATGTAATATATTATATTTAATTTATTTATTAATATTTTTTATTAAGTTTCAAAAGTTACGTAAAAGTAACATTTTGAGTCGTGTAACATGGAGGTAACATGAGAGGGTCAAAAGTAACACAAAATGTTACAAAAGTAACATTCTGGCAACGCTGTAGACAAGACAAAGAAAAAAAACTAAATGTCAATGTCTTCTTCTTATTTTTGTTTTGGCAATCTACTTTCCTCTTGGAAGTAATTTTTGCCAGTGTCAAGTGTGTTGAATAGTTCAGTGGTAGATATTGTTTCTATGCGGGTGCATCACATTCCAATGCTGCTTGGATCATTTGGCATGACACGAAGTATATCAAGATAATTCTCTCGGTTAGTTCTGCCGAGGTAGCCACCACTACAATAAAAGTCTCAGCTTCACACAACCAAGAAAGATCGCGCCTATTTCAATTATATTTTCGTTGCTTCATACTCAGATATAAATAAATATATAATTATTTATGGTTTACTTGTAGTACCTTCCAGGTACTCGGCAGATTCGCACTATTTTAAAGAGTATGAAAACTACATTTTTTAGAAAAGTGTCTCACCACTTCCGGTAATTACGTCACCAACACCCCACCCTAGCTTACTTCGTCACCGGTCTTGTGATCGTACCTCATTCTATTTTGGTGCGCGGCAGTGTTCGCACGTCTCACTCACCACGCCAAAGTGTTGTATATCTATCTACAGTCTACTAAAAAAGTATTTTATACGAATTTAAAATACAACGAAAAGAAAAATTATTATCATGAAGAAAGTTCGGTTCAACTTTTACAAGGTTAGTGAAACTTTACTTTATAATGAGTGTCTATGCTAGGGGTTAACCGTGAGTTAACACAAATAGCATAATTTTGCCTAAAGGTTATCTGTGAGCTAAAACAATGGTTAACATATACTATTAATAATTAATATCTATCTAAAATACCGCCTAGGGGTTGACTGCGGGTCAACACAATATGGGGTTTACTTAAACACCGCGACACATGCGCGGTGGGGCTCCTGTTTCGCTTTATCCTTGCTCGGGGTTAACCGTGAGTTAACACATGTAGCAAATTTTGCCTAGGGGTTAGCTGCGAGCTAATACAATGGCTTAGTTACCGCCTAGGGGTTGACTGCGGGTCAACGCGTGGCGTGTAAACACTGATCTGTTTGACAGGTTTTTTTTAGGCACTTGTGCCTTCATGTACGACTAACGGCTATTTTGAGTACTCCGATTTAGAGGAGCTTGTCTTACTTCATTTCCAACCGAACCAGTTACAAAAACATTTTAGCTGTAACTGCATCCCCGACACTCGAACAACTTTCGCAAATGGCTCCATCTCCTCAGGTAGATAGAGCTAGATCCATAGCTGCAAAGAGCTATTAATGACGCACCTGCGTTTGTAGAGGGTATTGTAGCTAACCTCGCTAATCTTTATAATTAAGATTTCTGGTGTCATGCCAGAGTCTGACCTTGCCAACAACAACTGGGCATTGACATTTCCGTGTAAAGCCAGGCGATGACCGCCTCAATAAAAAGCGAGCAATGTAACTGTCATTAAATGTCGCCTCTTCAGCGACCTCCATTGTAAAATATATAATGCCTAACCTGGATAAATCAGTTTAGCAAGAATCGCAAGTTATCCAAGATTTATAGAAAAGTCGAACTTTTCGGTACCAGGTTGTTCGATAAAACTAAAGCTAAAGCCAGCAAAAGTCGGGGTTACAATCCAAAGCCACAAATATAATGTGAACGCATTGACTCACTTCAGGCCGTGCCATAAATAGCAACCAGGTCAACTGGGCCAGCCACTGCCTAATTCTCGCTCGGCGAAAAAGGGGGGGGGGGCGAGGAGGCGTCCAGGGACCGCTAGCAAGCCGCTACAACAACCGGAGCAGCCAGAGGCTTACTCGAGCAACTCTACAGCCTCCGCCATCGCAGCGTCGATAGAGTGCATCCAAGGCCCCACACATCATCCTAAATAAGGTACATGCTGGCTGCATTTAATACTTTAATACTTATTGGCTTATTTGAAATAGCCAATATTAATAGTAAAGGTTGCACTAAAATGGGGTTTTGCCCTTTGCTGATAAAGTTACCAAATGTTTATATAGCGTTCTATAGACAGAACATGATTTTATTATATTTACATATTATATAAAATCTTATATGATTAGAATTGGGAGCAATTCAAAAATGTTAACTGGGTAAAGATCAGTTTCTTTATATTTTGTCCTTTACTTAGTAATTTTAATAATGACAAAATAATGTTTAATTTAAAGCATCTGGCCAGTTTATTACTTTAGATTAGTTTAAACTAAGCACAACTTTACTTAACATCTTAAACATCAATTTAAGATGGAAAATTATCAAACTGCAGATAAACTGCTGACTGATAAGCTGGTAACACAACATATAATCTGTAACATTGATTGGACATAAGCTTATTTATTTATTTGTCCCTGTAAGTATCAAAAAATAATGAGATTATTAAACATTATTTTTGGGATTTAAGCATTTTTACAATGCAATTTTTGCTAGTTATTATTTAAAAATTAAAAGTTTTTATGATTTGATTTATCTTAATACAAGTACTTACTTTGATAGTCAAGCATGCCATCGGGCTTTCAATAGGTTCGTGTCCTAGTAAGATAAACTTCCCTAATAGGTAAGTGTTAATTTAGAGAACATTTTATGTATTCGTAGGGTATTGTATTAAGTTTAAGTATCAAAAAGGCTTTAACTTTCTAATAAATTATGCTTTGTTGAGTGTCTTACAGCCTACATTATGCAGATGTGCAAGTTCTTAGACTTTGATGTTAATATCAATACATGACCCTATATCTACTGATTAAAAACTAAATTGCATAATTATATTAGATATGATACCTACCTACGTACGTAGGTATCATCTCTTAAATAAATTCAAATTACAATGTAAAGAAATTCTCAAATATTTTGGGACATTACAGCTGTTTGCCCAGCTACAAAGTATTACTGTAGCCAATGGCTACACACAAAAGTTTAAGATAGACAAAGTTTTTTACTTTGCAATGTCATACTGAAATAGTGATCATGATACCGTAATAAATATTCCTGAGATAATATAAAAATATATTTACAAAACATTTTCATAATTTTCAATATAATAATTGTAAGACCATTACCATTCAAATTTTCACATAACTAGCAATTTCAGCTGTCTTTTTTGACACCAAAAATATTTGCCAAAATCTAGTCTAACTGTTTAGTATTGTTAGGCTTAAATAATACAACATCCATTCATTTTATGGTTAATTTAATCTTATTGGGTGCATTGCCCTCATCTTAATAATTAATCTACGATAATTTGGCAGTGGTGCCATAACCGTAATCAAATGGTTAGCATACATGTCGTATCCGTACATAAAAACGATGAAAAGTCGCGGAGCTGATTAATAATATGGAGAACTAAACAGGGACACAGAGTGTTCATTATCTGAGCTTGCATTTTCTCAAATAACCACAATATTAATTGAGGTTTCAAATTAGGTTGATTTCTTTGCGTCGCACACCACGGCCAAATTGTAGATTGAGTACCTACATGTCATGGAAACAAGATCAAAGTATATTATACATATATATTTCTTCCTCCGTTTATCTATTTCACCTACTCACGATAGTAACAAAAATTAAATAAGACCATGCTTGCGTCATTTTATTTTTTCCTACGTGGCCATCTCAACTCTGGCCCCTTCTAAAATATGTATAGCAACTAAGTATATGTTCATTTTAAAACCTGAAATAATCTTTATTATTTTCAATACAGGCACCATCAGTAGCTTAGCTTTACAAAACACACAGTCTGCGCGCGGCCTTCATGCAGAAGGCAATACTAGCGGCGCGGTGGCCGCAGATAGAGCTGATGATGGCCTCACTTTCAGCGAGTTTTAACTTTGGAAAGAATTTTTTTTTCAGGCAAAAACTTGATCCATATCATAATTCAGTTCAATATGTAATTCTCTTTTTAAGTGATCAATTTGATGAATGTTTGTTAAGCACTTATCATGCCCCTATTAGGAACTGACGGAAACAGAACTTGATTGGAGCTGATGAAAACGTAAAACGCTTACGAAATAGTTTTAAAAAGAACTCTTAGAACAAAATATTGGGATATATAATATAATAGATTTCAAATTGATATTAAAATATATACTTAGGTAGGTAAATCTAACTGAATGCCTACCGAAGACGCCTACTTTTTATTTTGTGCCAACAAAATAAGACTTAAGTGTTCTTTAGTATCCACGAAGTCCAAAATACTTTTCATTAAAACTATAAATATTTATAAACTAAACATCAAAAATTCACTGCCATTTTAGATATTATTAAATTAAAACCTCGGCTCCAGGTCGTGAACAATATCATTCTTATATACTCTCTTACCTATTTCCCTTTTTTTGATGACCATAAAAATATATGTACGGCTGTAATGCTACAGGGCTATTGGTCAGTGACCAGGGGCCTTACTATGAGCTTTTATAGCAGGGCTTATATTGAACTGCCTTACTATTTCGTACTATGATCTCAACGGTTAGTATGAAAGCAGGCCTTAAGCAGTCTTTTTTAAGGCCTTCTTTTGAACTGAACGGTTTCTTATTTGCTGACGGTAAGCCCCCTGGGACACAAAGCCGAATAACATGAATTATCTCATACCTATGTAGTACATTATCTCTTATTTACTCATAAAAACCTTACAGAGGCGCCCGCCACGTCGGTCGGTCGCAATCAATTTGATCGGTAGATCAAGCAATGGTTGTCCGACGAGCTTGGGATTGACACATCAGTCCTCAATTTTTAAGTAATTTTCAGTGCTCATGGCCGGCGAAAAACAGCCACGTCTGCCATCTCGCTTCTGCGGGTCTCTATAGAATAGAGAGACACCTTCGGAGGAACAGCGGACTGGACGGACAGGTCTTATGTATTTGTTCGATTTTGTAATTGACAAATTTTGGGAAATAATAATTTTTATTTCTAATAATAATTTTATAATAATAATCAATTCACTATTATTTTTTCAAATGCCAAATCACTGGCATTATTGTAATTTTGAGATAATTAATAATTATCAACATTATGATCAAATAATAACGCTTTCAATTAATTACATTATATTCTAAGAATCTATTGTTTAGCAAAACTTCTCTTATATCTCTAAACATCTACAAGTTTACCATAAATAATAATATATTTATTTATATCTGAGTATGAAGCGACGAAATATAATATAAGATCAAACGAACTTCTAGAAGTGAAGTTCGATCGATATTATATGAGTCGCTTCATACGAAAGATATAAATAAATATATACCCACCCCTTTGTACCCTTTAGTCAGTTTTGCTAATTTATTTGTATCTCTAAAAGAATGAGGTACGATCACATGACCGGTGACCAAGTAAGCTGGGGTGGGGTGTTGGTGACGTAATTACCGGAAGTGGTGAGACACTTTTCTAAAACTAGTAGTTTTCATACTCTTTAAAATAGTGCGAATCTGCCGAGTACCTGGAAGGTACTACAAGTAAACCATAAATAATTATATATTTATTTATATCTTTCGTATGAAGCGACTCATATAATATCGATCGAACTTCACTTCTAGAAGTTCGTTTGATCTTATATTATCCTACATATTGTTCAGTTGCGTTAACACTTGTACCACAAAACTGCACCGATTTTAAGACACAATATCCACTATGAAACAATTTGCAAATAATTAAAATAGCCACCGACAGAACTCTACAAAATGGCGCCAAAAACTCCAATGTCAATGTCAAAAGTTTACTTTTGAGGGTTCCGTAGCCAAAATGGCAAAAAACGGAACCCTTATAGATTCATCATGTCGGTCTGTCTGTCTGTCCGTCCGTATGTCACAGCCATTTTATTCCGAAAGTATTAGGATTACACAGTTGAAACTTAGTAGGTAGATGTATTCTGTTAACCGCTTAACGATTATAACACAAAAATTAAAATAAATAAAGATTAAGGGGGGCTCCCCATACATGAAACTAAAACTAAAAAAAAAATGTCATACCAATACGTGCGGGTTACGTAATTACCCCCCAGGGGCCCTACCGCCTATCTCAAAGCGATAGCCAAAGCGATAGTGAGATAGCGACAGTGCACTGACGTCATAAACCAAAGCCACAGTCAAAGCGATAGAGTTAGGCGGTAGACCCGCAGGCAAAAAATCCATATTCATACGGGTAATAAAGGCTTACCATCAGCAAATAATCTTGAATGTTTTGACCATACTTCTACAAAGCAAACTATTGCTTATCGTATGGGAATAAAGTTAAAAAACGATTGCACCACAAATAGGTTGTTCATCAATATTAGACTCTATTCCATTACGTTAAGAAAGATTTTGTTTTACTCTCAAAAAATGGACATCTCTTTACAAAAAATAGTTTAAAAAAAACAAAAAACCGACTTCAAAAAACCTACCTCTAAAAAGCAAGAAATAATATTCGTAATAATAAAAATACGTCTATTGAAGTCGGGTGGGGCTGGAGTACAGATTCCTTTTTTTTATTCTAAAAGCTTGGGACTTTACTTTATTCTAAAAGCAACTTGGGAGTTCACCTAATGTAATAACGTTTGAATCATTTCAATCGGTCCAGCCGTCTTCGAGTAATCGGTGGACATACACAAAAAAAAACAAATATACAGACGAACATAGAACCTCCTCCTTTTTTGGAAGTCGGTTAAAAAATGCTTGACAAACAGCTCCAAAACGATCAATCACCGTACAAGCAGTAATGCTATGCAATGTTAATGATTGACAAGCTGCTTCGGGTTGCTTCCTTCCTAAACGATCAAGCATCGCTGTCAAGCACGTAAATGCAATGTAAATGATTGACAATCAATTTGATCGTTTAGGAGGTCCATAAGCCCTTCAGTTCAAAACAGGGGCCCTACCGCCTAACTCAAAGCTTTAGCCAGAGCGATAGCAATGCTCTGTTCGTCCTCGTCATATCATAATATGATGACAAGGATAGCCATAGAGTTAGGCGGTAGACCCGCGGGGGCCTTACTATGAGCTCTTAGGCAGCCATTACACGGTAGGTTTTGCTGTCAGTCACGGCCGTGACTGACGATTAACCTACCGTGTAATGGGGTGACTGATGGTTGCATGAAGCTGACTGACAACTGTTTGGATATTCGTCATGCAACCATCAGTCATGACTTTAAATGAACGTGTAATGGGATTTCATCAGTCAAGCGTCAGTCAGCGCGCGGCCAGCGATGGAGTCGGACACTTTCCTGGCATAATAATAATACAATTAATGTTACCATAAGACTTGGTACACTTACGGCCAAATACTCAAACGAATCTTAAAGTTAAGGCCACCTTAAATTAAAAAAAGTTGTCAGATTTAACAGAAACTCTATGAAACTGACAGCTTCCTTAAAGTTAAGGAGACCTTAACTTAAGATTTAATCTAAGAAGCCTTTGAGTATTCGTTCGTTATACTTGTAATAATTTTATTGATTTTTAACTAGGTACTTAAGACAAATTCACTGTATGTATGTAGGCCAGCGGTTTCCGAATTCTTTTGGCTACGGAACCCTTTTTGGTTCATTATTTTTGGGCGGAACGGTTGTTGTACTGAGGCTTTTTGGCTTGGTGTTTGCATCTTGTAAGTTAGTTTGACTTTAAAAGAAGGACTTTTAAGATATACAATATATATTTAGTTAGAACTTAGAACAAAAAGATAAGTAGGTATATATCCTGAATTCATAAACTCTTGAATTTTCGCGGAACCTCTGAGAGCCTCTTACGGAACCCCATTAGGGAACCACTGAATTGTAGGCTATTGTGGAAACTTATAAGTAAGTAAAAGTAGTCAGTCTGTGACATTTACTCTGACAATGTTGTACCTATGTAATAGTGGTCCAGCGGGTCTACCGGCTAAAAATAATGAAGTTAATGCCGTTTCCAACAACAATTTTTATTTTTAGTTACCTATATCTTATAACTATATATAACTTGTTTTTTAGGTATGGTGTCTGTCACTAAAACCAAAAAGTTATTAAAAAACGCATCTTTCAAACAAGTTCGCATGGGTTTAGAAATCCCTTTTTAATATCCAATCTTTTGCCCAACGCTTTCTTTTTACCCATTTTTTATTCAAAATCGCAATCAAAATTCAAATACAGGCCCTTCTTTAATAAATATCCATAATTTATACATGAACACGTGTATTCTTTGTGAATTTTTGCGTAGGAGTAACGATCAGTCAGAATGACCGTGTAATGTCGATATAATTCCATCAGGTCACCAACAGTCAACGTAATTCATGACTGATGGAATTTAACTGACGCTTGCATGAGCAATGAGCATGTAATTTTAGCAGGGCTTAAATTGAACTGCCTTACTTTTTCGTACTATGACCTCAACGGTTAGTATGAAAGCAGGCCTTAAGCAGTTAAGGCCTGATTTTGAACTGAGCGGTTTCTTATTTGCTTTTTAGGTGAATTTATGTGGGGTGTAAAAACCATAAAAACTGTTTTTCTAAGACGTACCTACTTAAACAAGTCCAAGCTAACTTCGAAACTAAAGATAAGTTTGGTTGATTGATTGATGATTTAGCTTTTTTGAATCCCAAATTCTATTTTTTATAACTGTAAAATAAAAAATTATGTTATTCTATTTAAAATTATAATGTTAAAATAATTTTTTGACTGTGCTGAAAAGTCGGGTTATGTTTTTACGACGGTTGAACCCAAAGGTATCGACATGTCGGAGCGCGGGCTCTCGGACGTTATAACTTAAGGATGGCGAGGAGGGCAAGAGTAAACGCTAGTGAATGCATTACATTATCACCAATTTGTGACGATTATTCTATTTGAAATTAACAATAACTTTATCTAACGATGTAGATAGAAGTAAAGACGAAATAGCTGGATAAGGCGCCCTACTACCCCAATACTAGCGCCGCCAATACATTTCTTTTTATTACTCGTAAACTAAGTCAAAATTTTGAAAAAGCTAAGATCATGCCCTCCTAAATTGTCTCTAATATTTTTCGAATAACTCTTCAACAGTTTTATGTTTTCAAAGTGGCCACTTTTGGCTAGAATGGATTTTAAAACTTACAGAAAGAATGAAAACTGTTGAAGACTTATTGAAAAAATATTATAGACCATTTAGGAGGGCATGATCTTGTCAGTTTATAAATTAGCCTTGAATGTTTTGGCTTTTTGCTTTAAATAGAATATCATTGTTTTCGCTATAATACATTACTTTCTTTCCTGACGTAGCCGTTCTTTGATTGCAAACTAAGAAGTTACAGTCCCTCAGTCACACATGTCGAGCCATCGACACGTGTGATTGATTAGATTTTATATTAGATTCCGTTCGTTCGTAGTCCTCTGTCTCTGCTCCAACTCAGAGGTTTCAATGAATATATTCTAAATGATCATGAAATCAACATAAGATTGTTATACACATTTTGTAGCTCAGATAGGCTGTCTCACTCACACTTTTGAACTTTTTTAAAGATATTAAATGACTAGATTTATTTTTGGTGAATATTTCGAATACACTGTCAATAGAATTAAAAAATTGCAAGGAAAATGAACGATTTCGGTCTTTGAACATGTTCGGTTCAAAGCTGTAGACGCTAAGATGCTGTGATGATATGTATTTTTCATGCATATGTATTAGGTATATTGAGCTGTATTTTCCTCATCAAATAAAATAAAATAAAGATACACAGGGACGGACGGACGCGACGGACGGATGGACTGAAATCACGAAAAAAAATTCAGCTGTTTCATACAAAAATTAATAAACGAAATATTTAAATGTATGAAACAGCAGTTTTTTTTTCCGAGATTTCAAAGTTGGTCCCATAGTAAGTTGTTCAGTTTGATGGTCCCTCCCTATCTACCATATTCGGCTTTATAAGGCTATTACCAAACACCCTGTATAGTAAAAAATGGTTTTGGGCACCGGATCGGATACTTAAAATGCTTAAATAAAAAGCAATTTAAAACTTTTCTACTCGAATGTACCAATTGTATGGCATATTGAATCAAAGGCTTATTTCTCGGAAAGTAGCTGTGTTATACACGTTATCAGATTTTTTCCGTGTTCGCTATGGTGGTATTAAATATTGGCATACTCAGTTTGGCGACAGGTGCCCTGGATCATGCTGTACTGGATGTGGCGCTGCTGGAACGATGCCTAATGTATGAACCAAGTCTAAACCTATGATTTCTCTGGAACGGCTAATGCTGCGATGGTGGTTTATTTTTTTCCCTTTATAGGAAGATAAGGAAATGCGCGCATGTTATTTAATACATCAATTAAAGGCGTTAGAGCGAAAAAAAAATTTTTTGAGGTTATAATTTCTCGATGCCTATAAAATCCTTAATCTACGATGAAATGTAGAAATTCTATTTTTGCCGTGCCTTATGACGAAGGTATTAAATAAATACGCACACCGTTTCCAGGAAAAAAACCCAAATGCTGAGATTCAGCCGTGGCGCTGCTGAAACGACGTCGTTCTGGCAGCGCCACAAATGACTCCTGAATCTGTTGACATTCACGGGTGGATGTTAGCTTGTGTGAAATGAAAAAAAAGCCAAAAATCTGTGTGTAATCAGATTAATTCTAGCTTTTGTAATTAATGAGATATAGTCGTGGCTCTGCCAGAACGACGTCGTTCTGGCAGCGCCACAAAAAACCTCGTATATCTTCGGATCCACTGGAGGGAAAAAATCAAACCTATTTTTTCCCGACTAGCAAAAAATTGACCTACATGGTGTTTTTTTTTTCGAGACCGTGGCGCTGCCGAAACGATGGACACCAAGTCCACCAGCCAGCCAGCTTCCTAGTGAGGATGATTTTTTTAATTCGATTACATAACAGAAGTGAAAGAGACAATTTTTTTTTTCAGTTTTTATTAATGATGTAATGCTGTACAATACGAGTATCCTTACTAGTGGAACAAATACCTAAGAAACTCGATTTATTGAAACCACGAAAACTACATTGACTAAATCCATAACGAAAGAAATAGGTTGTACCAAAGATATTAGAATTAAAAAGATGTGTTATGTCAGTATATGCGACGCCATGAATTTGTCCGCAAGGCGTATATACCTGCCTCGTTATAACACACTAAATAATACGATATTACACGGTCAAGGTAACTCGGCACTTTAAGTCGATAATTTCGTATGGTCGCATAGGCCGACTTAACTTGACCGTGTTGTAAAGTGTGAACAAGATAGTATGATTATTTACAAGAGCGTAAACGAGACAGATACATATTGCGCAATGTCGTCGTGAATGTCGCGATACTAATCATAGAATATCGTTAAATGTGTCACAGAAGAGACATTCGATGGTTTGATGCCTATGAACTACAATGATGTCTGAATAAAATAATGAATCATTTTACTTCAAGCGATAAAATAAAAAAGCTACTAATAGTCATAATTAGGGATGTGCAAGGGCTTAAACCCAAAGGTTTAAACCGGGTCTTTACGAGTTTAAATCCGATTTCGACCCAAAAAGCGGGTCGAACCTATTACCACTAATATCTTGGGTTGTTTTTGGGCACAATAAAATTTACTTATTAGTTTCTATTGCTAAAATAACAAATAGTCTGTTGCGTAATGGATTTCCACTTCGAAAAAAATATTTTTTGTAACCAAAACGAATTTTTAAAATATATGTAACTTCGTAAAACTTGTAAATTTAAATAGTAAAAGTGTTCAAATAAGTAAGGAATTTAGCTTTAATTAAATATGGGCGATAAGAAATTCCATGTCACAAGGTTTAGGTAATCCTTACTAATATTAAAATGCGAAAGTCCGTTTGTTTGTTACGCTTTCACGTCTTAACTACTAAACCGATCATCATGAAATTTTGCATACACGTTGTCAGGGGTACAGAGAAGGACATAGGGTACCTTTCATCCCGAAAAAAGTTATGATCCCGAGGGATAACAAAAAACCATTCCACGCAGACGAAGTTGCGGGCGGCCGCTAGTATTTTAATAAAATTCAGTGGCATTTCATTTAATACATCGCAATTCATTTGCTGGAAACCTATAAAAATAATAGTAAATATGTAATAAGTTAATGAGGGATTTTCAAAATGACATTTAAAAAATAAAAACAGTAACTATTTGCCTCACTAGATCGTGTTGATACTCGTCGAACCCTAAAAATAGTAACTATTTGAATCACTAGATGGTGTTGACACTCTTCGAAGCTTAGTAAAAAACTCACATTGTCACCTATTTTTATCAACGCCATCTCGATAGATCATCTGGCTCGATAGCCTACAGTTTTTTGTCATTGTGAAAAGCCCTCATTAATTATTCATCTCGTGGATAATGCTTGAGCAATGTCGTGGCATTGTCCGTTCTGTACATTTATAATCTATGACAGACATCTCTATCACACTCGGTAATCGGAGTATTTGCTGTCGCACTCAATCTTTTTAGGATAATATTTACTGACATTTTGTATTTCTAATGTACAAATATGAACGAAAATTAGTTAAAATATAATACTTACGCATGATATGTGATCCCTAGACTTTTGGAAGTCTTGCTTGTGTAATTAGTACAAGTTCGCATTACGCAGGACGGCATTTTTACTGTGTTTCGCGGGAGCACTTCAAAGTGTCAACGTTGCCGATGCTTTTGCGAGACTACACTCAGGTGAGCTAATTAGCCAAGTTTAAGACTGCCAGTGTTAAGGCGCAGGTAACCCATCTACCTCTTTTTAAAATTCTAATATCTTTGGGTTGTACCTATTTACATCAACACAACATTATTAAGTATGTTTGCAATTTTGCATCAGTTTTGCATGAATGTAGAATATTGTGAAGTTCACGTGGTTCAAATGCTTTTTACATTTTATTATAGTTTCGTCAGTAAGTAGCATGTTGGTAGGTACTAACTAGATTTTAAAATATTGTCTTATAAATCGAAAAATATTTACAAAATATTTCTAGGTAATCTTTTATTTACACTAAAATACTATTTTGGCAGGCGGTAATCCACTTTATGCATTTACGTGGATAGTATTTACAGACTTACCTATTTCAAACATCAATCACAAAATTATATTACCTAATAAAAGAGAATTTCTGTCGTGCGTGACGTAAAGTACAATTTGATTATTTTCTATTGAGGGATGAGCCGGATGAGGGTTTTTTTCAAGATGACATTTAAAAAATAAAAATAGTAACTATTTGCCTCACTAGATGGTGTTGATACTCTTCGAAGCTTAAGGTGGACACACACGGTCCTTCCATCGCGCTAAATGGATGGACGTCGAATCTGTCATCCTTTCCAATCACGGATTCCGTAAAACCACGGCCCACATCCAAAAGTTTGACAGTGTGTGCGCATATCGTCAATCGTTTGATTTAAATCAAATGGATTAAATCAAATGGACGGACGCCAAATTTTGATCACTCGATCAGGGGGCTTACCATCAGCAAATAAGAAACCATTCAGTTCAAAAGCAGGCCGTAAAAAAGACTGCTTAAGGCCAGCTTTCATACTAACCGTTGAGGTCATAGTACGAAAAAGTAAGACCGTTCAATATAACTCCTGCTATAAGAGCTCATAGTAAGGCCCCAGTTCAAATATAGACCGATACCAATACGTTATTTTGAGGGTATAACCTTAAAAAAATCTAAAGTTTATGAAATCTTGTCTGTCGATAGACTTGCATATAAAACGTTTATTTGTCGTCGATATAAATAATTGAACACAAAACTGACAAAATTGATTTAAAGTTAAAAAACTCAATGGTATTGTATTTAAGAGAGCCTGGGGGCTTACCATCAGCAAATAACAAAACCGTTCAGTTCAAAAGCAGGCCTTAAACAGGGCTGCTTAAGCCCTGCCTTCATACTAACCGTTGAGGTCATAGTACGAAAAAGTAAGGCAGTTCAATATAAGCCCTGCTATAAGAGCTCATAGTAAGGCCCCTGAGTAGTGTAAAAACCTAATTTGTGTCATTTTCGTCCAGTGCAAACTGACTTATAGTAGGTAACGGTAACTTTAACTTCAACTGTATCTGATATAAGATTCCATTGATAAAAACGACACAAATTGTGTCAGTTAGATAACAGTGTTCCCGTGGACAAAGATGACACAAAAAGCTCATGTACATCGGTTATGACTTCGTAATCATCATGAAAGTAAAATTTTCAACTTTAATTTTCTTTTCGATTGATAGTGTTAAAAAAGACAAAAACCTAAATTGTCACTTATGCATCCACCCAAAATGACACAAATTCATGTATTACTTTTAGTTAATGGTGCAGAAACTATATACGAAAAAAAACAAACTTTAATATTTTTGAAACCTAAAACTCTAGCGGTATTGGTCTAATAGGGATGTAGCGATTATACAAAAACATCGTTATCATTAAAAAAAGACCATAAAACCACAGGATTTTTTATAAATAAACTGGATAAAAAGAGATTAAAAAAGGACAAATAAACTTTTCACGCAGATAAAGTCGCGGGCGGCGGTAATAGGTATACCAACCTAGGCACATTTGAAGCAAATAATCAGCATAACTAAAACTTTTTAACCTACTTCAAAAAAAGGAAGAGTTATGTATGTTACTCGATTACTCGAAGACGGCTGGACTGATTTGAAAAATTGATTTTTTGTTTGAAAGTATATACTTCCAAGTTAGTCCCATTATCATGAAGTCAGGATCTAATGATGGGTTCCTGGACAAATCAAGGGAGCTCTTCAAATATTATAGGCACTTCTATAGCGATTATGGTATTTTCTTAAGTAACCTATGCATTTGCTTTCGGAAAGTACCATTTTGGTGAAGTGGAACTGATGATGAAGACCATACATGATAATCGGAATTATTCAATACTAAGTTTCATTGGTGCGAAATGATTACTTTTACATGGTTGCATTAATTATTTTAAGCTCCTTTGTACCTATTTATTTATTAACAAAAAAAAAATATCGATGGTACCTATATCGATATTTTTTCAACAACTAGCATCGCTACAAAATGGATGTGGGTTTTGACGTACATCGTTTGGCGTGATGCCAAACGATTAATCGTAGTTTGGCTGTACGCCAAACGATTTACGCCGGTGTGTGGTGTGGCCTCAAAAATTGGCGTCCGTCCATTTGATTTAATCCAATTGATGTACATCAAATGGACGGACCGTGTGTGTCCACCTTAAGTAAAAAAATCACATTGTCACCTATTTTTATCAACGCCATCTATCGAGCCTACAGTTTTTTGTCATTGTGAAAAGCCTAATGGACCCCCTAAACGATCAGATTGCTTGTCAATCATTTACATTGCATTGCTTGTCAATCACATTTTGATCGTCTAGGAGCGATGCTTGACAAGCACCACAGAATAGATAGATTACCGTGGCCAATCAAAAGTAGGCCACGCCCGTAAGTGGTAAATGCAATGTAAATGATTGACAAGAAATGCTTGATCGTCTAGGGGCTCCATTAGAGCATCGCGGCTTCGTCCGCGTCATTTTTTTATATTCTCATACATTCACTATTTATTTAACTATTACCAATAATATTTTATCATTCTACCTCTTACCTCTGATCCTTTTCTTCCAAATTTCGGTATTTGCTTTCCCTGTTTCCCTACCTTTTAACTTGACATTGGCAAATTAGTAACACTGTATTGCCACAAAAAAAAAACAATTTGAATTTGAATAAATCTGAATAAAGATCATTTTATTTCTCATCTCAGATTTGTATGTTTTCAGAATCATTACTTAAGTTACATTTAATTGTTTTACGGCGCGAATGAAATAATTTTACCAAAAAAATAATCTTATTAATATTACCTATACTTACTACTCAAGTGTAAATGTTCCCTGATACCTACCTATATTTACATTAACATTTTATACTTAAATTATTTATTTCATATTTACATTTATCCATCGTAGTTCAAAAGTGAGCTACGAGAGAATTTCTATAAGATACCGTAAACGTTTCTCGCATTCGTCGTCTTATGTTTTCATCACTTTCATTTACATCACCTGAACGTAATTCCACAGAGGAAATAATCCGTAATTCATTTCGATGGCTTGATTGAATTATTGATTTCGTCAAATGTAATAATTAAGGTAGGTGGTACCTACTGATAATCAGAATAACAATTTCGCTTTGTACAATAAATAATAATTAGGTAGGTACCTAAGTACCTATTATGATTAGTAGTAAAGTGAATAATTACAATCAATACTAATTATATTTACATAACGATAGTTTTAATAATTACACTAGTTTTAATAGATTTCTGCTAACGACCGACATAACGTAGCCCATATCCCCCATAACATTTTAAAATTACTAATAAATAATGGCACTAACGAGTTTAGTTAATAATCAGACACAAGATAAGTTAAAACTATAAATGCGAGAGTTGGCGATAATTTAATTATTATTATTAATGTCTTCTAATGTTGAGCAGTTTGGTTCACTTTGAAATTGGTCAAAGAATCGTTTCTCCAGCTGAATAGTGGTAATGTCTAGGCTTTCTATAGGAATGTTGCTGGGGTGGTCTGTATGTTGCGTACTTGTGCATCTGGGACCGCGACAGCGAGTGGGAATGTGTCGCGTAGCAGTGAAGCGTCAGGGGCGTGGGCGTGGGGCCCGGCGGACACTTCGTCAGGGCAGGTTTCCTGGGGCCTGCGATCCTACGCCACAGTGCCTTCAACCGAGGTGTAGCTATCCACACAGCAACCATCACTCCAAGGATTTGAGAAGCGAATATGCGGAACAGGAAAACCCAAAACGCCGGCCGAGGTTGAGTGGACGGCTCGGCTGTGGGGACGGGGGCCGCGAGCCAGTCGTCCCTCCACGCGTACTCGTAGACCCACGTGGCTAAGATGCAGGTGGAGGGCACAGCGTACAGTGCTGCGAAAGCACCGAGCCTCAGCAGGCTTTGGTCGGTGATCTGCTGTGGCTGCGCATGAGCAGCGAGCAGCGTCGCGGGCGCCGCCACTGGAGCGGGGCGCCGCAGTATAGCTCGCAGCCCCGTAGCGAGGAACACGGTGCCCAGCAACAAGCAGATCGCTTCCGGCACTATTACTAATGCCAGCAACGATTTACTGGACTGGTTCCCGACGAAGCACGTCCCTGAAAGAAAAAAAGAAGAGCTTTAGCTTGCACTTTAGTATGTCCATCAGCCATTTTTGATGTCCCCACTGCTGGGGCACAGGCCTTCCTTATGGGTGGTAAGGAGGATGGGCCATATAAGTTAACCCACCACGCGGGCCCAATGCGGATTGGTGGGTGTTAACGACTGCAAATGCAGCCGGGACCAACGGCTTAACGTGCCTTCCGAAGCACGGACGAGCTCGAGATAATAAATTTTTGGTCACCCATCCCACGACCGACCCTTGCGAACGTTGCTTAACTTCCGCAATCGCTGGGCCAGGCGCTAAACCACTGCGCCACCGAGCTCCTCGCACTTTAGTATAGGGTAAACGAACCTGAGGCTGAATCGGCCGACAAGCAGCGGATACGGATTCTCTCTTCCCTTTTATCGTGTTGAATAACATTCCGATTTCCACTAAAGCCACTTTCAAAGCGAACACCTACACAAACACACGGCCAGAAACAAGGCTTGCATTAATAAGGCAGTGGTTTTAAAGAGCCCGATTTAAAATTGAAATATGAGAGTGCGAGGAGGAAAGGTGTCGTATTTAACGGCTCGAATGATGGTCGCGCATTTCTTTCTGCCGGCATAATGGACGTGGAAATAATAAAAATAAAAGCACAATGCTCGTGGCATGATTGAAACTGCAATAGGTATGCCTGAGAAACGGACCGAGCGGCACTGCGCTCACACTTCGCATAATGCGATAAAATAATAGCCTTTACAAAAATAAACATTCAGGACAAAGTAGGTGCTTTCCGAAGTCTTAGCCGTAGTTTTTTATTACCTATTTTATTTCAATACTGTGGACTACATTTTAGTATGTAAAAAATTAAGAAGATTTTTTCTACTTTTAGTTTTAGTTTATTTGGGAAACAAACAATTTCACAGTATATTTAGTTTTACCAAATATTATAAAACAGTGATCAGCAAAGTTCTACCTACTTATCTCCAAAAACTTTGTTTAACTTTTATATACTTTAGAGTTGGACAAGAATAGGGTTAAATAAATGTTTGAAATTAACCAACTACCTAATGTATTTCAAATGTTATGATATGATAACCATCCGGTGTGGCAAGAAGAAATAAAGATGTCGTAGAATTTTTCTTTCTTCCTTGCACGAAACCGTTCGTTGTACGAAACCTGGATATACTACTTACGAGAAAGTTTTGTTTAAAAATATTTTTGCGAAATTTGACGATTTTTAATAAAGATTTAGCTTTGTTTAGTTTCCGCATATATTAAATATCGCCTCCCCCACACCCACACGCGCTGCGCCTGATTTATGTATGTACTACAAAGTTGGTATAGAGGCCAAAAATATTTTTATACTACACCTGCTCGGAAAGTACCTTGATACTTTATCAAATTTACGGTAGAAAGTACGTCATTGCATATCGAACAAATATGCGGGAGAGAAAAGTGTATGAAAATCCATTTCTTACGTGGTTTTTCTTTTTTAATTTTGGGTAAGACTATGCGCCGGTAACCTAAATATCAAAAGCCAAAAAGTTTTTATAGTGAGTTTTTATCTCCAAGTTCGCAAAATGACACTGGCCACTAGCTGTGTGTCGGATGGTGTCGGGCTGGCAGTGCGACCCTGCGGCGGCAGGATAAACAATTTGAAAAAAGAACATGTGAAAATTGCAGACGCCATTGGCGCCGTTTTCAATTTGTGTGTTGTTTGAGGATTCAGTTTTCGTAGAAAGTTAAATAAAACTATCAAAATGATAAGTAGTGATAGTGATGATGAAGATTTTTTAACTCCGCCGCAGTTGAAGGAAACAGCAAAAATACTGATTGATAACCTTTTACCACAGAAATAAATATAATAAAACTTATGACGATTTTTTGCAATGGAAAAGTGAAAAAAATGCGGCATCTTTTAGTTCATTTAGTTTTTTTTTTCCTTGTAGGTGTAGTATAAAGCAATTGTATCACTCGAGAGAAAGTGCGATTCCCGATCTCGGGTGTTTTAAAGCCCTCGCATACGGCTCGGGCTTCAAACGACACCCTCGACGGTAATCGGTCTCTTTCTCCTCTCGGTGAACAATGTACTATTAATGTCGCGTCTGAACAAAGTAAATCTTTGTGTTAAACCAAAATACTATTTTTGATTTTTTTCGTTCGACTGCAGTTAAATTTATTTCTTTCAGACATGTATTTATTTATTATCTATAAACATAATCAACTTACAGGCATAATTGATTAACTTTCGTAACTGGAAGTTTCGGTTAAGGAAGAAAAATTCTTCTTTCGAAACCGGTGTCGTACAAGGATTATTTTTTCCTCATTCGCAACTGGTTACGAACAAACGGTTTCGTATGGTATCCAGCCGAAGGGAATTTTCCATTAAGATTATTAATATAATTGAAAAATATTAGAAAAAATCGACTCACCCGTAGCAGCTCAGACGGGAATTTTCCATGTTCTCGATTGTGAAACAAAAGAAATAAGAACTTAGGTATATCTTGTTTGTTGACTGATAAATACAAACAGCGTATATTGAAGCATTTTGAAACAGTCATCTATTTATACTAATTATCACACAATTAAATCCAATAATATTATCAGTGCGGTGTTGTGTTCCTAAACGGTCAGTATGTTGAAGTCGGCACTGTATTTTATCTTTTTTAAACTGAGTCGTTTTTCTGTAGCTTATGTGATTACGATAAGGAGTTTTTGATAAATGAGTATTAATATCACAGAAGGCCGGTTTGTTTATGGACTTAGGGAAATAGGCTGAAGCAATAAATTAAGCTACTGTTTGATATTTTTGTTGAGCTAAAAAGCCGGCATAGCGGTAACATTTATTTAAAAATGCTTTATAAGATAACAATTATTGTAAATATAGCGTAACGATTTGGTTTAGGGACATATTTACTATTAAATCTACCGCGGAATGTTCCTTTGGCGGCTTGGAAGTCAGAAGAAATCTTAAACTTTTAAATTATTATTTTTTACTTGTCCATCAGCCATTTTTGATGTCCCCACTGCTGGGGCCTGCCTTCCTTGATGGTAAGGAGGATAAGCCATAACCCACCAAGCGGGCCCAATGCGGATTGGTGGGTGTTAACGATTGCAAATGCAGCCGGGACCAACGGCTTAACGTGCCTTTCGAAGCACGGAGGAGCTCGAGATAATAAATTTTTGGTCACCGATCCCATGACCGACCCTTGCGAACGTTGCTTAACTTCCGCAATCACTGGGCCAGGCGCTAAACCAACTGCGCCACCGAGCTCCATCCTTTTAATAATGTTTTCAGTCCATGAAACTGAACAACTTTTTCTAAAAAACATAGGGCCAAATATGTAAAAAAAATACTATCCATACAAATCAAAGAGATCACATGATCAGTTTAGTAAGGGATGACCAAAATTTTGTGGCGAATTTCGACACAGTCATGTTTTTTGGAGAAACTTGTTTAGTTTCATGGACTGAAATAACCCTGTATATTATTATGATATAAATCACAAGTAGGTACGTGAACTACCCAAAAAAGAAAATCAAAATTAATGAGCTTTTTACGTAACGAATCAAACACCTTTCAAAAAGCACTTCCATCTATGATATGCTTCTCAGGTTTACCTAATAAGTTTTCAAGGATTTAATCAACAAAACAGCAGCTTGTTTGCTTATACAATGAGCTCTACAGGCATACAAACAAACACTCAATACCATTATCGTATATGAATGCGTGCTTCTGCGCACTCGTACCAGATTTAATTCGCTTTGAAACTGCCGCCCGCCGATTGAATTATCGATGGCGACTTATTCGAATCGGCAAGGCATTGTGCTTGCTTTTATGTATTTTATATGTTATCGTTTGAACAACTTTAGTGGTCGAATTTTCTATAATTTTGGTTACCGTAACTTGTTCCTACTTTGCACCAATTTTGGCTCTACTTACAGAAATTGTATTGTAACTTGAGAAAGGCGTATTCTTGAGAAAGGCGTATTGTATATCTATGCTATTGTTTTGACCAATCAGAAGCACTTTTAAGTTATAGGAAAATAAGATATCACTCACCGGCATTCATCCAAATAATTCTTAGATACAAATGAAATTTGACGGAGAACGTAAATTGTGGCAAGCACGCACTCAGAAGTTACGACCGGAAATGTCAAAAAAGTTTTTCTTCCGGTAATCTGTCATATTAGTGTGGCCAGACGATTAATAGTATTAACTAATTATACTTTTTATTTAAATAATAAAATACGCGAGTTCTTCCATCTAGAGAGAGTCAAAACTTTTATTTTTTTGGTGCAAAGTTATCTCGTAGGAGCAAAGTAGGAACAATAGTTACGGTATATCATAAATCAGACCGGTATCGCGCTGTAACATTTTTTTAACAAAAATGTTTCAAGGAAAATCAATTAATTCAATTCCTTCTCCTACATTTTTGTTGAGAATTCTTATAGGCTATGTTCAACTGTTTGCAATTGTACCTGTTTTAATTTAACAACGTTTTTACTAGTTGGTAAGTATATAAATATTTCATCACAGTTCTGGTTATTAGAATTAGTAGTTATTCTCCTTTAAAGGTAGGTACATAGGTGCAGCCTCCGTATAAAGCGTTGAACTATAAGGTGGCAGAATAAAAAAGTCGCAAGCAAGCGGTGGCTGGCGAGCTGGCTCCCAAACATATCGGGTGATGCAATGCAGTAGGCTAGCAAATACTGAACCATATATAATTGTATACAGAGTACCTAGGCTGCGGGCACGCCCCACGCGGCGAGCTGCAACAGCGACGAGTGCCGGCCTTTGGGGGGTATTTGGATCTTGATCCACAAACTATAGTTACATGTTAGAGTAGTATAGGCCGTACATGCTAGAGTACCTAATAGATAGACGGTGTACCTGTGAGCTCGTCCGCGTCCACGTCTCTGGTGACCAGCACGGCAGCGGCGAGCGCTGCGGGCACGCCCCACGCGGCAAGCTGCAGTAGCGACGAGTGCCGGTCGTTGCGGGAGCTGGTGCCCGCCGCAGCAGCTGGTCGCAACACACTCGATCGCCAGGCGCCTGCTACTACCACCCACCTGGAAGACAAAAACAATTTGGTTAGTAAAGCTATATGTATAAGTAGTATTTTAAACGTTTGAGTTGATTGTCTTCATTACAGCACGGTAGAAAAGACAAAATTGCGGTACTTTTTTACCTAAGTCATTATACCTATTCATATTCTGTTCTAATATTTTCTCAAACTTCAGAAGCAGTGTTTCTTTTAGGTACTCCGCAGCAGCCTTAGTGCCCCCCCGGAGAAAAATGTATTGTGTGTAGGTTGACAAACTAATGTAGTGATCGACGGATGAGCTCCCCGAACCTTTTAATTGCCCCCCGGAGAATTTTGTCTAAAAGAAACACTGTTCAGTCAGAAGTTCTAATCGACTTATTTGATTGATTATTTCATAGAAATCATGTTCCAAATTGTACCTAAAATAGTGCCTATCAATCCGTTTAGAGACTCTAAACATGGTAGGTAGCGGTTATATATATAGTTTATGATCTCTTGTTGGAAATAAACAGCTTGATGAATTTTGCAAATTAAGTTAGGCGGTTATCACGTAGTTAATACTTAATACCGGGTGAAATTGTTAAAACTGCTACTTATCAGAAACACCTGCCATTTGCAGATGTTTTTACTTCATTCATACTTATTGACTGTTTAATTACTTTAACAGCCGCAAAGTTGACCTATCGACGGCTATTTATTTGACCACACGCAAACAGGTTTTGAACTAAAACAAGGATGCTAAAATAAACTTTTAATGATTTAATTGGTACCGATTAACGAATAAAATTTGTTACCTACTCAAAATGTTCTTATACCATGTGACTTGATGACTTTGTTTTAGTAATATCTCTCTCTACATAGGCGTACCGAGGGGGGAGGGGCAGCTGCCCCCCTGGATTTTGTTTACCTCCAACTAACTATCAATTTTATTGTTATCAATAAAAGATCTTATTTGCCATACAATATAAAATTTGCTCCCCCTGGGGGCGGTACAATAGATTTGCCCCCCTGGCCCAGAACCTGGGTACGCCCATGTCTCTCTATAGTAAAATAGCTTAGGGTCATGTACCTACCGAAGTCTGTTTGGTTAAGCTCAAGTAAATTATAGCCATTGTCAACCCCTACTTAGTTAGTTAAAAGCTCTGACAGGTTAAGTCCTTCCCACAGCATCGAGAAGGTGTCGCCTTGTTTTAAACCGACGCCAGTTTATTAAGACTCTCGGCTTGTGGACGGTGCCGAGTACAAACCAGTAATCCAAAGGTTTCTGGGGGGAATGTAATGTTGGTTGAAGGTGGTCGCGGTGGCGTGTCACTGGCACTTGAACAAACAAGACCCTGTTCAAACAGAGCCGAAAGTGGCGATAGTCCAAACAGCGTTGTTTGTCAGCGCCAGAGTGTTTGATCCCGCCTCCGCTCCAACATATGTTGGCTAACATTTTACTTGTGTTTGTACGATTTGCATTGTGATAATTAGATGCTCTCTCTTTGAAGAGCGCAACGGTACTTTTGGATGCCAGACAAGTAATATAGCGCCATAAAATGACCAATTTCGTTGTCACTATAAACTGTGGTGGTATAGGCAGTAAACTTAACAGTTTCCTTATGAAAATGCCAATAGATTAGTCGATTCACAAGCCATTAAAATGTCCGTTGTAGCGACTCTACCGAGGTACCTACTTATCGTTCGTATCGTATGAGAATGCAAATGATATTATGGCAGAGGCGCGAACACGACACATGGTTTTAAGAGGTATTTTATTTCTTTTTATGTGGCGTCGGGTCGGGACCGAGTGGTCATTAAGCGATAAGCTTATCTCGTGGCGAATGATCGGTTTAACGCAATAAAATTATAGCAATCGATACACAATCGATAGACAATCGATATTCGGGTGATAATTATAAATTTACAGTTTCTAACTATAAATATTGAAAGATTACTATAAGCAAGCAAAGAATTACTAGTAATAATACCTACTTAGTAGGTAACTGTAGTAGTTAGTAGATATGAATGTCATTTGTTTCGTTATGGAATAAGCTTGAGTCAAGCTCCTAATTGTTAGCTAAATATTATATTAGTTATAAATATCTACTCAGGCGGTTCAACTTGACCCTTTTCTCTATAACCACGTTGCTCTGGAATGTTATTACTAAGTACAAAAAATAAAAAGCTGGTTTGGCTCTGTTACAATAGCCACAGAGCGTAAATAAAACTATTGCACGCCAATCAAAAGCGACAGCTCGTTCAAGCGATGTGATATTTGATATTTTGGGCTGTAACCTCTTCAAGTTGACTGGCTTACGAGGCCACACACGTAGCTATAGTTCTTGTATTTTTATTTGAAAACTGTCGGGCTCTTGTCGTAAATGTCATGTCCACATGACAAATGCGGTTTTCAGGGTTGGTCTTTTCAATGCTGTAGAAAACCTCAGAATCGTTAAAAAATAATTTTATCTAAGTAAGTATTTTTCTAGTCGAGAAAAAATGCATCGACTGCAATAAAAATAAAATTCCAAAGCAATATAGGCGGCCTGAATCAGTTAGGACTCTCAAAAAATATTTTTTTGAGTATTTTTTGTCCCTAAGTACATAACTAAATTACCTACCTATCTAGTAAATAATTTGGTAAAGTCTAAACTGAATTTAAATTCATGTGAAACTAATTTTTACACAAACTACGAACCCGAGTTTCGGGTTACCTACACCATATCGAATACCAATTGATCGAAAATAAAAATATCGAACACTAATTCATCGAACGGTCAAAAAATCAAACGTTCGAAATATCGAATGGTTAATATAAGTATCGAACGCTCAATAAATCGTAACGTAACTATGAAAAATTTATCCAAAATTAATATTTTGCATAGTTTTTGCATCATGAACAACCAGTAGATATTTTTTTTAGTGAAATTTCATAATAGTTAATTAAAAAAACAATAGTTTTTTAGTAAAAGAGCAAGCTGTTATAAATAGAAATATTGATAGAGCCAATGCGAGTTTGGAAATACCTAAGAAAAAAGGAAAAAGACATGACATGGCTACCTATTCGATATTTTGATCGTTCGATTCGTTCGATTATTTGTAAATTCGATATTTTGAACGTTCGATATTTTGATTTTAGATCATTTGGTATTCGATATGGCGTACGTTGGTAACCCAAGTTAATCGATAAAATCAATAAACTTATAAACACTGTTTTTTTTTTAATCTAAGGCCATAAGTAAAATCACAAAATAGCAAGCTTATTTAAGTCCAATCTGGATTAAACAAAAACATCAACAATTCAAAAAAAATCAATCAAATCAAAAAAAGATTTTCGATTTCGTTGCATATTTTCTCAGAATTAGTGCAATGGATTCTTAGAAGAGACTTATTTTTAGCTAAACGTATGAATATTCGCATTTGGTAGTTTATTTTTGGCTCTTGGCTCATGACTTGAATAACACACTACATACATGTTAAGAGTAGTAGGTACACCGTACTTACATGCTATGCTAGGCTGTAAGGAGCTACAAAACCGGCACGGCCAGGATATCTCGAATAAAAAAGCCAGAGTGGTTATAGCGTAGCTAGAATCAATATTCCTCAGTCCATTAGGCAGTACTAGGAAATATATAACGGAAGACGATTAACGGGCGAATTACACCGCCGACCAGGCAGAGTCGGGGCGTAAAACATGGCCGTAAACTCGGACGCGACAATAAAATTAAACACTGCACTATTTGGGTGAATGCACCCATTTATTTTGATGTTCCCATTCCGTTCCGTGTGGCAGATTTGGCACATGTGCTTATGAATGATGAGATGGTTCTTAGAAATCAGTTGTGTGCATTTATTAAAAAACACTGAAAGAGTTTGTTTATGGGTACTTATTCTACATTTGATAATAAACAATCCTATTTAATGCATTTTTGGTGCTTATTTTAATAAGTATGCATTCTTTTCAATTGTACCTACAGGCAAAGTTGACAAAAATGATAAATCAAAATTGCTCCAGAAATAATAATTATTGATTTTGCCATAATATATTATCTTCAAACATGGCAGACAGTTTTTTTTTATTAATCGATTGTGTTGTGATCAGTACCCTTAGCACGAACAGCTATCGAAAAAAATAACGCGCGTAAAATCATTCGATAGTGAAATTTTGTATTGGAAATTTGTACAACGCCAACTACTTACCGCCGAATAACGAAATTAAAATTTTCATAGATAATTCTCTATCGAGTAATTATACGCGCGTTTTTTTTCTCGATAGCTGTTCGTGCTACGTACGGGTACCTACTGTAGCGCATTTGCAGAACCCCGGCCACATAATATGATGCATGGCCACATTGAGCAGTGCGATCGCTGGAGCAGAATGTTATTTCGGGAGCTCATAAAATCGATTACCGACGCGCGCGCGACGCCCGGCACCAAACAGGATGCACTATTTCTGTGCTCATGACAACGACATGTGTAAATAATGTGCCGATCTCACTGAATAATCGAGGAGATAATACACGGCTGTACTAATTTTGCACTCCTTCAGTACAATATCTCATGGATACGTCAGATTTTTCTGAGAACCTTTTATAAGATACTATCAGCCGCCTCCGACTTCATCCGCGTCGTGTAGGTAGGTACCCTAGGGATCCTTTAACTAGGATAAAAAGCTCGTAAAGATCCTAATCTGTCTACCAGCCAAATTTCATCCAAATCCAACCGTTATCTTCTGATATATAAAACACTAAGAGACTGACTGATCTATCAACGCACAGCTCAAACTACTGGACAGATCGTGCCCCGAGAATGTCCAGCCTCGCGAGGCAGCGCGCTTAGTGGGGACCCGCCTGTAAAAACGGCTCATGGGATTTTGATGGAATTTAAACAGAATGCTATATTTATCCTGGTTAATGGTTCCTTAAGGATTTTCTCGAATATCAACGCGGACGAAGTCGCGGGCGGAAGCTAGTTGAGTTATAATTGTGAAAAGAACCCGAGTTTTATTTAGTACCTATCCTAAAGTAGAGAGTTGAGATTTTCTTCTGCTCCAATCGGCGAATAAGTTCACAGCAGGTGTCTAAATATGGGCGCACTTAACTTGGTGGATTCAAGTGAGGCACGATACATCACCACCGTACTTGGAGCCACTGCGTCCCTTAAGCACTTACGTCAGAGAGACTAAAAAGGGAGATATTAATGTGCCGAGCGAGCTCTTCCTAAATTGGCTCTGTTATGCATACCGTTGATGGAATGGTTATTGGACCGGCGTTGAGAACGTTTATGATTGATGTTTTTAGTAAGGAAAATAAATGAGTACGTTCGTTCGCTCGTTAGGAACACAAATATGATTGGTTGTATGAGGTAATTTTTACTTATAATTGGGTTCCGTTCCACCATGTTGGAAAAGCCATTCCACATTTATTCCGTGGCCATTTTGGTGCAGTTGGATTTAAATAAATAAATAAATAGTAATATTAAATCGTGAAGCCGAAGTACGTACTTACCTACATTTTTTAAATAATCTAACTAAGGGTGCTTTTACACGGTGCATGTAGCTTGCGCACGTGTGAGGCGCGGGGTTACAAATTACAATGTAATACTTTAACGGGTGTAACAAGTAAGACCCTCGACGAAACTGAAGTCCACGCATTCCGCCCATCATCAGAATATTTTTTGTCTTTTAGACTATACCTGGGAAACCAATAGCTACGAAGTTATTGAAGCTCAAAGTAAAAAAAAAAGTTTTTTTATGAAATCTTATTTTATCCATTAAGTATTTACTAATTTTCGTCCAAAGAAACATTATCCAAATTTTAAGTATTTCGTAACAAACAAAGGGTTCAAAACGTCATAACATAACTAAATGTATCTCATGAGCACGCACATAAACGCTGCCTTTCAACTCGGCTGCACGCAGCTGTGTAGCATACACTAGCAGACGCGGTCTGTTGTACGTGTTACATGTATACAATGCTTTTTCAACACCAAAAATTAAAATCGTTTCCCAGCAATAATTTTGAACAGAAATGGTCCTGGTGATGGGCAAAATACGTAGACCTCGGCTTCGTTGAGGGTCTTGTTACACCCGGTATGTAGCTGGACCCGCTCACGTGTTTCCACGAAGCATGTAACCTGCGCAAGTGCTCAACTTGCGCGGGCTACTTGCACCGTGTAGAAGCACCCTAAATTAAATTAAGCAAGTAAGTACACAGCATTTCAAATCTAACATGTAAAAAAATAAAGTGTGTAAGTATGATTGCCATTATAACGTGTAAGGTGTACTATGAAGTTATTGGGGGTTTTTCGGCCTAAAGCAAGATAATTAGCTGAATTAATTAGTCGAGATTTATCATATCCGGTGTCGTTCACGAGCCTTTAGACTTTTTATGTTCTCAGCGTTCGTTCCTGTGAAAATATGATGAGAGCATTGACGTCTCTTCAAGGCTTTTTACACCTTCTTGTATACATGTAGGTAACTACTTTTTAGTGCAGCTATACCTACAACCTACAACATCTTCTTTCAGTCATCTCAGACTTCCATTTTAATTCGCAATGCACAATTATAACGTTTCTTGTACATATATTTTATTCCTTTAACTAATAAATATTGATTGGTCTTGTAATGAGTGTGGTATCTTATCAGCAGGGTTGTCAACTTGGTAGAATCGATTCGTTACTTAAAGAACATTAATTTGATTAACTGCAATGCTGATTTTTTTTATAAATAATTGTTTTGTATAATGTTTCTGTCATCGATGACCTATTTTTCCTCAAAGCCGCAGAGTGTAACATACTAACTTATGTAATATTCAGTGAAAATAGTAAGTAACTATGACAATTAAGTAAGCATATTTTTTATTTTATAAATCATTCCAAGGTAAGTTTTAATTTTGAAACGGCATTTTACTCACAGCATACAAATAAACCAAAAAAAAAATCACCAAGTAATATTTTTATGTAATATGTATTTAGTTCGTGTCAACCCTATATATTCCCGATAGTTAGTGGAAAACCAGTTGCATGTATATAGGTATCATAACTCAGGGGTGCCAGTCGCAGAGTTGTCTTTTATGGTAAGGCATCGGGCGGGGCACATGGCAAATTGCAAGTGTCGTCGGCGAGAAAATGGACGATAATATTTCTCTTTACGAACATAACTTTCTGAGTTCAGAAAAGTTCTTCTGTACTTCAGCCTCGCATTTAAAATAAATTGAAATTCTACGAAGTAGCAAATAATATAACATAAACATAGTGCCTCAAGAGATGCCAGAAACAAATTTTTCGGTGACTTTTATCAAATAAAATTCATGACGAGAGGATATGACCAGTTAGGAAAGTGTCGAATTAGGAAAATGACTAATTAATTTTTGCTCTGCAATGCCATGATTGTAATAGAAAAAAAAATCGGTACATATCACGGAGATCGTTCTCGTGATTTGTACCGAATTTTGTTTTATAAGTATCTTGTAGTTGTAGTAAATATTGGTAACAAGACAAGAGGTCACATTTTCGACAGTGACCTTTAGGTAATCCGCACATAATTTAAAGAGACTAGGTACTTAATTACTTTTTATTGAGGTTTTCATTTATTTTCTTACTTCGTTGGATTGGGTGGGCGACTGATCGTGTGATTAGACAATAGTAGATTGTTATACAAGACGCTAAAAGTACCCATTGCATACGAGGTATTTTTATTCCCGAGCTTTAGCGAGGGAATAAATAGAAACCGAGTTACAATGGGTTTTAGCGTCGTGTGTTACACTATAATTTTCACTACGATTGCGAGAAAATAAAATACAATATTAAATAGTTTATACCTACTTACTTACTTCCGTAAACGAATCCACTCGTTTTTTTTTCCTCCACTTCATAAACTTTTTGTACAATATTTAAATAAATGATTTGTGCTTGACGGCAGAAGATTAAAATTATTTCTTTCCAATTACAGTCACACAATTCAATCAGTTTGTAATTATAAAAAAATTCTAAAGATTTCGCGCCATGGTACCTTTTTAAATTTCTGCTGTAGCAGCTAAGCAACACAAACACGCATTCTACGATTCACTCTGTACACAGAGTATAAATAAGTCTATGATTTTACCGAAGAGATGCTTTTAGTTCCATTTTCAAAAATAAGAATGAGAAACTGGGGGCCTATTACGAAACTTGGTCACGATAGTCGTCCGCAGTTCGTCGGTTATAGTTATTACAAATTATTTTCAATATAGCTATCGTAGTCCATAGTCTATTGAACGAATAATGACGGATCCACTAGAGAGAAACTGTCAAATTTACGCAATCACTTTGCAATATCGCATACGCAAGTGCTTTGTAATAGGAATCAATCAGAACGAAGCACGGACGAGGCCGCGTGTATCGCATTAAACTTTTCGTAATAGACCCCCAGTATTAAGTCGAGCGAGTTTTTATTCGTGATTATGAATAAAAACTTTTTCGTTTTAGTACGCTCATTGGTAATAGACAAACATTAAAAAAGAAAAAACTTTATTCCCCTAGGGCTTATTATGCTATTTTATCTCGACTCTTGTACGTTACAATGACGCACTTTTTGAGCAAGAGGAGTGAAAAATCTATTGTTTGTAACACCTGCATTGTTAATTGTTTTTTAGCTTAGAAACTAATCAATAAAGTATTTTTATTTTATTTTTATTTACTGTGAGTAGTCGTTCTTAATAATGTAATTTTCAAACCAATTTCATATTAAAGTTATCGATATTGGCTATGACCGGTGTCGATTTCATCTGGCAGCCGTCGCCTCGCCGGTACCTAATTGGCTCAAAGATTGATGGCCAGTCTGACTGGCACGCCAATACTAATAGCCATCTTGCTGTAAAGCCGCTGAACAACATCTTAAATTATGCATTTCCCTTAGAAAACTAATGTCTATGACTTGGAGGCGACGCAAATAGTCGCTTACAAACAAAATCTTTTGATTTATAAACGTACTTTAAATAAAATACAAACCTAAAATCAGCCTAAAATAGAAATTGATGCATTCCATATAAGTATTCCATTGTGAAAGAACCATTGAAAAGAGGTTTGTTTTTCTGTCGTGTCTCCAATTTTGATGGGCATGGCAGGCATGAAAATTATTAAAAGTGTATGGAAAGCAAAAACATTATGATACCTAGTCATCAACAACACATTAAACGCAGAACTATATCAATGAAAGAAAATGTTTCGGAAAAGTAATGTTTTGTGTAGATGAAACACAGTGTCATATCGAAGTCTTTTTATCTGTCGCCTATAAGTATCTATACAAGCGACAAACTATACAATATTATCTCGGTTCAAGATTATTGATGTGATTGATTTGCTTATAGCGCCTTAATCAGTCATGTATTTTATTTATTGCTAACGTTAAATGATCGCAACGTTACCAACGATGAATTATTAATAAGACATCCGTGGCGCATAAATTAAAATTACCACATCAAACATCGGTGATTATTTATCACGAGGCACTTGTCAAATCTGATATTTACTCGTTCGATTTACCAATAGAGTTTCAAATTAAGCATCGAATCATAACAAACGTTCGTCAAGTTAAATCTTAAAAGCACTTAAGGTGTCGTTAAAAAAGCGGCCGTAACTAGGCTTTACAAGGCACCGGCGCGCGTGAATGACAGCCCGTTTCGAGATGACGAGGCACTCTTTATTATTGCTTTGGGTTCAAAGAGTTTTCGAAAGCGGCGCTCACGCATTTGGGATTGTTAAGGCTGAGTATACATGCATTTAGTTTAAGCAACTCCGCTTCAGTCTAGACTAGAACCTTTTCGTGATTTTTTCATTCCGTTTAGACGCTTGTCGTTTGAAGATAATTCCTTAATGCTTCTGAAGAGGATCTCTACAAAAATACTAGACTTCTTGCTCGGCAAAAAAATTATATATAATTTTCGAATCTGTTCACAAAACTTCACAAGAATCGGTTAAGGAATGCGACCTGTGGAGGAGAACAAACAGACGGACATATCTACGAAGAATTTTTGGCCAAGCTGAAGCAGAGACGCTTCCCTCGCGTTTCGTGGTCACTCGGTCAAATTTTAGTTGAGCTTTCATAATAACCTACTATAGTTTTAAATTACCCTGATTCACTATTTCCACTTATTCCAAAAGTTTAAACTTTGTTGATTCTATGCCTACTACCACTACCTTTTACTTTATTCAAAACACAGCGCACATTGCATTTCAGTGCTCATCCATTGTACGGCGGCCTCAGAAGTAGCTGAAAATTTTAGCCCCATGTCGCGCTAGCTACTATAGCATTCTTACAGAGGGATTGTCTTACTAAATAAGAGTTATCCTTGGTGTGATAAAGTACTAAAATGTTCAGCTATTTCCGATTCCGACTATATTCTACGCCAGTCCAATTTGTTTGTATCCAGTCTACACTAAGTCTAACCCGCCCGATTAGTTTCGAACAGTGATTATCGGTTTGACGGATTGACGCGCCGACACGCGGCACAATCGTCCATAGCTGATGGCGACCGTTACGTTAGTCGTTACGACCACAACAAACATTATATAAACAATAACTTATGTTTTGACAGCTCAGTGTTAAGGTGATTAAAAAATTGCGAAGATAAGAAGATTAACTCCTAAAACTTTAAAGTTGCTATATGTGGACAAGGAATGTAGGTTTAATACGGGTTGCTAGAGTGAGAAATTTAACCCTCAAACCGAAGTGCAGTAACTTCTCGCCGTCAAAGATGTGAAATCGATACAAATAATCGAGTAGAGTCGGCTGGCCGGTCGATCGGGTAACGAGGCAATCGAAGCTCGTTTTCCTCTGAAATGCCACTTTTTACTCTCGTTTCTTATTTTTGTTGGGCAGGCGCGGGAGCAATGCCTCCGCTGCCATAAACGACCGCTAGGGTGACCATAGATTGGTGTAGAGACGTACTAATTTAAGGGGTGAGTGGACGGACAAAGGTGTTATCTAACAAAACTGAAAAAAATCGACTCACCCCTTTTTCTGTTTTGTAAAGGTCATATTGAGCGAGGGTTAACCTTTTAGGAAAACATTTCTCAGTCTATTTTGCCGTCGAAAAAGCAACAAACTTGCTGTTGAATTACTTATAAAGTAATTCAACTTGTTGTTGGAAAGGAAAACAGGCACAAATTATTAAAAGTTATTTATATTAGGATGTCATTTAGTTTAGTCCTAATGTGCCTCCCAAACAAAGTTAGCCAAGTAATAGATTTCAATAGGTTATCGAAGTATATAGTTTCGATAGCTTAGCAAAAAATCAAGGCAATTTCATATTCTGAGGTGTTTTTACTTTGCAAAGTTAGTTATAATTTTATCATATCTTTTATACAATGTGGCTGTGGATTCATCTGGACACTTAAAAGCGGTAAATATTACTACTTAAGGTAAACTGTCATTTTCAACTTTCCATAGTTGTCCTGGAAAATGTCGAACCGGCGGCTTTCAAATTACAATAATAATATTTGTTATAGAAT
This sequence comes from Agriphila straminella, assembly GCA_950108535.1. Classification (NCBI taxonomy): domain Eukaryota; kingdom Metazoa; phylum Arthropoda; class Insecta; order Lepidoptera; family Crambidae; genus Agriphila; species Agriphila straminella. The sequence continues at coordinate 11,942,741 of OX467319.1, forward strand.
AATCTTTTTTATTTAAATTGAAAGTGAAAGACAAAATGTTTCTATTTTTTATTTTGTCCCAAATTTTTGCCTTAAAATGGAGTTTCTATGCGAGTGAGACAACAACAATGTGCGAGCAAGACAGCACGTGCACGAGTTGCAGGTGTGAAGAAGACACGCGCGGAATATACCTCACGAGCGGAGGTTTCCAATACTTTTAGAGTTGGGTGTTTGTGGTATCGCCATTGTTGGCTATGGATATGAAAATGAGCTGAATAATTTACTGAAAATTCCCTATAGGGAATTCGAAAAAAGCTGTACGATAAGACATCAAAAAGATTTTTAGTGTTGGTTAAAAGAGGTGTAATAAAATGTTATTTATGTACCTAATAGGACAAAATAACAACCTGATATTTTTAGTTCGTCCGCTGCGTTAAGCGGGATCGCGGGAAATAGAAGCATCTAATTTTATTTTATTTTATTTATTCATATAAATTATTATTATTTTTGATGTGTATTATTTACAATAAGTAATATCGATATTCAACTTTTTGAGTAAAGTTCGAGCACCCACGAAGCCTTGCTTTTCCTTCGGTTCTCGTTAGAGCTTTAACGAGCCGACCCGACCTTGCCGTAACGACTAGAAAGAGACGGACACTCTCTCAGCGTGAAGCCTTCGGTAGACAAGGATGCACGATCGTGCCACCAACAATACGTTTACTAACAAGATAAATTCACCCACTGGAAAAATGCCTTAAGCGCCGCAATAACACATTGAATTATGCCGCGTATTTTTATTTTGTTTAAGCTTCATTTTACATAAACAAACATTGGTAGTTGTTTGACAGCTGCCGACACGGGCTGTTCGCCTAACGAGAATGACTCAGGCGCTTGGTTTTAGTTGTTTTTCTGATGTAAACCTTTCCATCAACTGACAGAGTTTAAATTGGAATGATAGCCGGTTAACTTAGAGCTTTTCTCATAAATGCCTTCATGAAATTTATTTAAATTAGTTTTCGTAGCGGGGAGATGTAAGATTATGGTTATGAAGAATGTTACGAGCCGACTTATACGGTCCTATCTAGTAGTTGTAATTGCCGTTTGTTTTGTAATAATTATTTATATTATCAGTTCTTTTGTTACAAAAGATTTAAGAACTAAAGCAAAATATTTGATTATAATCATTAGGTATACTTTATGCATTTTCTTTACATTAGAAACACTAATAAAATATCCGCATGTATGAATTATCGTTTTTAATTGATAAATGGCACAAATGGATAAGCAAATACCTAATATAATTCTCGATTTAAAGCTTATTAACTTACTTGCCATAGAAATAAGCTTACTTATTTCTAGTCTTCGCCTATACAAAAGACATCAACGCGCAACGCTTCACAAGTTTACTTTGAGAAATAAAATAAAAAAACGGGTCGAATTGAGTACCTCCCTCCTTTTGAAGTCGGTAAAAATAAAAAATAAAGTACAGTGAGCAGCATATCAAGCTATACAAAACTGTCAAAAATCTGTAATAAATTTTGAACCTTAAACTGCTAGACTTAAAGTTTAAAAATGATTAAAGAAATTTGACACATTGTGGAAGCCCAGCGTGCCGTTGACCGTACCTATATTACTGTCATGTGGATCGGAACTTTTACACCTTGCAGACTATTTTTGGACCAATTTTGGACTGACAGACGAGACAACATGACGATGACTATGTATGAGTTTACTACCATAGTTGTTTGCGTAAAATGTCGATAGATTCCAAAAGTATGTCAGGGATTGAAATACCGTTAAAAAAAATAACGTTACAAAAAAATAGCGTTGAAAATACCGTTAAAACATTTTATCGGTAAATTTACCGGTAAAATTAACGTCAAAATTATTGTACTGGTAAAATTACCGTTAAATATAGCGTTAGCTTTACCGGTACAATAGTAAAATTATCTGTAAAAAGTAACCTTATTATTTAGAATAACGTTAATTTTAAAGTTACGGTAACAAAAAGTAAGAAATAATTAACGTTATTTACTGAAAAAACGATAATTTCAATGTAACGTTATCTAAAGTAACGTTATTTATTGACATAACGTTAATGTTAAAAGTATCGGTAAAAAAGTAAGAAATATCGTAACATTTAAAAATAACGATATCAATCCCTGGATATACCATTGCAGTTAAGAAATGTTTTAAAATTACATATTTCAAATGCTAACCAGTGGTGCTATTTACTGAGAACAGGACAAGCAAAATAAAATTAACAAATGGCGGGGGAGCTTTTTATGAAAAACATTATAGTCTTAAAGCATGGAAAAATTAAAATGTCGATGCTTACTGTAACAATCATAAATTATAAATACCTATTTCAATTTACTTTTAATCAAGCTCGTACTATTCAGTTCGACCACCAGGAAGCAGAATTGGTTTTTTTTGCGAAATCAATGAAATGTTAAGTTGCGATCCAATCAAACAGTCGGAACTAAATAATTGCTAATCCATAATTTAATGATACGCAATCATAAATGGAAAAATTACGATTCGCCGAACCATAAGGAACTGTGAAATGAAATGAATTGGTTAACATTAAAATTCTATGGAGTTTCACGTTTAATTGGTTTAGATCCGGAGTATCACCTGCCGAGTAACGGCAGATCATAAATAACATGAAAACCCTGCTGTGTTTGTTTATTGAGGGTCTAGCTAGAGGTGATTCACCATCAGCGATTTTTAATGTCCCCCTGCACAGGCCTTCCTTATGGTTAGATAAGAAGGATATGGACCTTAACCCACCACGCGGGCCCGATGGTGAATGCATGGAATACAACGGCTTAACGTGCCTTCCGAAGCACGGAGGAGCTTGAGATGATAAATTTTTGGTCACCCATCCCATGACCGACCCTTACGAAAGTTGCTTAACCTCCGCTATCGCAGGGCCAGGCGTTAAACCACTGCGCCACCGAGTTCCTGAGTTAATAAAGGTAAGTAAATTAAGGTAGAGGTGATTGATTAACCCTGCCTATCTATTTACACACCATGGTCAGATAAAGCTTGGCACCTGCTTGGTAGAATATGAATGGAGATTTTCTTCTGCGAAACGATAATTAATTAGATACAACACATTCTACCTGATATCCTACAATATTTCAAAAACGCGTTTATATACAAAAGTAAGTAAGCACTTCTGTAAAGAACTTTCACTGACTTCAATACATCTATGCTAAGCAAGAGTACAATCCCTTTATCTGATTATTTACCCAACTAATTATCACAGTACCGGTTTGGAACGGAGTGGTTTTCCATGAGGGATACTATTGTTATTGATGAGATGTGTTCTACGATAAGAATGCCGTTCCAATTTAACTGTAGTACTAAAAAACATTTTTGAGACAAAAGAGTCATAGAATAGCAAGTCTCATTCAACCGTTTCATGTAGAGAGAAAAACACTTTAATTAATTACACTTTATTCAACTGAATTTTGAAACGAAACACTATATTTACGGACACTATGCGGTTTTATGAAAGGTGATGCAATTTGATTGGATCATAAAACTGTGAATTTGTGTATTTTTGGATTTGTTTAGTTTTACTGATACTGTTTATCAGTATTTCCCATAGTTTTAGGAGTGGCACTCGCAGGAAGACCGTTCTCGAGTTCTCGAATGTATAGATGGAAGCTTTATTTTGAAGTTGAAACCCAATAGTAACAAGCAAAACAAGAAGTAGGGACCTCTACCTACTAACGTACCCGCTACTTACAATGATTGAAGAATGTCGATGGTATCACGGACCGCCCGACGTCGGATCACGTCAAACCTTATTACGGCACGACTTTGTAACCTAATGGACGAAAAACGGTGCTGGAAAAAGTACACTTGACTAAAATGCCGTTGTGGTTCTTCTAACATTTTAAATTCTTATGTTAATTTTTTTCATAAAAGCTTTGATCCTGCTGCTGCGACTCGATATCCTTATCCTTAAATATCCTGACTAATATATAAATGCGAAAGTCTGTTTGTTTCGCCTTCACATCTTAACTACTCAACCGGTCATCGTGAAATTTTGCATAGGTACATATTGTCAGGAGTGCAGAAAATGACATAGGGTACCTACCATACATCCCGGAAAAGGAACTGTTCCCGAGGGATAGACAAAATACTATCAACGCAGACGAAGTCGCGAGCGGTCGCGTAATTATTAAGTGTAGGGTGAATTTTCCAAAAGTTACTTTTGATTTACATTTTTTTTAAATTACCTTATAACCGAGCTATTAAACTTCTTTGCTTATGGGCTGCAAAGTTAGTAGTCCATTAATTCCAACTCTTTGGATAATCGTTTGTTCTTTGAGATATTTGTTCATGTCGATTCAAGAGTAACATTTTAGCTGCCTCCTAATAACACATGCTCAGAAAGTTTCGTTGCCAGTCGACGATTACACCTTTGATGGTGCCGCCCGATGCAAAATAGAGTCGAAACTCGCGGTGACCATATAGACCTGCGCTAGCGCACCTCTATTTCAAATTACAGTAATAATTCGCCACTCTTGCAGTACCACGTGACGCGGTTTTTATGGATCATGATTTGTACTTTTATATTATGAAGAAATAGCCGCGATGCTGTGAATTGCACAGATAAAGTGATTGCGCCAAAATAATAACAGTTTGTCGCCTTGTCGAAATGCCAACAGGCCTTAGTAATTTTATATCGAGATCCTTTCTTTATCTTTTTAGTTATCAAGGAAGACCAATTAACTGAACAAATAAATGTTCATTTTTTTTTTAATTCAAACAATTTTAACAAGCCAATACTGAAACGCTAGTTGAAATATTCATGAGGAGGAAAATTAATAATAACCGCTGAGAAAGTAACTCAAATAACAGCATTATTAATCTCTGTTACAAAGTGGGTGCGCTTCGAGGTACCTTCCTCAATTGATTAACTTTACGCACGTTCAATCCGCTGAATGTGTTCCGGCTATTCATGAATCGCGTCTGAAGCCACCATTCGCCACGGGCTTAAATTTGACGCGCGCGCCGCCACTCGCCACTCCCCGCCCGCCACGCCACTCAAAATAGCATGTTTATACACCTATTGTTGTTACCCATGGCGGGATAATTGAATTGAGTGTCGCTTCACATTTAATTAAGCACAGACAGTAAATGTGAAACATGTGGAAAATATTTTTGGATCTAAGAGTTCACTCACTGAGTTTAAGAGGGTAAAAAGGCATCATTGATTGTATGCAAGCGGAAAACTCGCTAATGTTAAGGTTTCACGGGAAATAGGTACTTACCTAGTTCGAAAAAGTTTTCATAGGTAAATTTTTATTTACGTATGTACCGGTACTACTATTGTAAAAGGTTGTGATTAATTTAAAATAACGCCCGGTTAGGGTATCTATGGTTCTGTAAATGGCTGAAAAAGAAAATGCATGGTAGAGTCACTAAAAAGCGATAAGTACTTATTATGTAAATTTTAGCTGCACCTACTTATAAATAAAGACAGTCACCGTACTTCCGTGCAATTTATTTACCTGAGCGCGAAGGATTATGGTATTAATGAGCCTAATTTGTCTTGCTGTACACTGTACAAAGTGAAGTTAAAATTAAAGAAAAAAAACTCGGAACGCTATCTTTAATTCGGCGCGAGTCACCGTCCATCCGCGTCCGAATAAGATAAAAATCTAATCGTTTAAATTGGACAACAAAATAAATTGCTGTGAAATGGTAATAGCGGCGCGGGGGCAGCGGGGAAACCTGCGCTGCGCCCGCGCCGCCTATGTAAACTCGATCTCGTTATAACCAAGTTTATGGTTCATTTGTGGCCGCTTGTTTTACATACAATTGGCTTCATTCCTGATACGATGTAAATAAACTGGTTCCTTTGTTGTGCCTGATAGGATAGGGACACTACTGTATAAATGCATGAGACTGCATCTCATCCGTGCTTGTTTGCAATATGTAATATATGCAATGTAAACGAATGGAAAATTGTAAAAAATTAAAAACCCCGCCTGCAGAAAAAGACAAGTCAACTGAAAAGATGGAAACAAGATTAAATATTGAATTTTAAGATTTTGGCATTCACAATGCTATTTTTATATATTAAGTTACTTAATATAATTGAAAAATACTAGAAAAATTCGACTCACCTGTAGCAGCTCAGTTTTTTCTAGTATTTTTCAATTATTAAATATTGAAGGTAACATAATAACATGCAGTCGGAAGCATGCATAAGGAAAGTGACATTATGAATGATTTCAATTATATGCCTCCGACTGCATGTTATTATGTTGCCTTCAATATTTAATCTTGTTTCCATCTTTTCAGTTACCTAACTTGTCTTTTTATGCAGGCGGGTTTTTTATTTTTTTAATTTATTAATTAATTTATCTCTTTTTAGTTATTATATATTACGGTCATGATATACCTTTTTGAAATCCTTATAATAAGCCCTTATTTGACACCCATATTGCAGTATTCTAAAAAAAGTTTTTCCACTACGTTCACACCGTACAGCCGCTATGTTTGTTTTTTTATAACGCCACCTTCTTAAGAACACTTGGGCTGACAAGACAAATCTAACGATATCTTAATCATAGAAATCCGTTCAGCCGTTTGAAAGATATGAGGTAATAAAGAATATTACATACAAACAAACAAACATTCATAAGTGTATGTAAATACAAGATACTGTCCATCCCAAGGTTGCCTGGAAGAAATCGCTTTTTAGTGATAAGGCCGCCATTTGTATGTCTCCTTTATGTTTGCATTGTTACTTGTTTGTTCTGTGTGTATACAATAAAGAGTATATAAATAAATAAATAAATAAATAGATACGCGCGAAAAACATAACCATCTTGCAGTCGGGTAAAAAACATTGAATACCGGCAAACGCCCGCCGCGGATCATTTTGAGCGTCCTGCCGTACCGGCTAACGCATCGAATTTCGGAAAGTCTGCCGGGTTTCAGATTAAAACAGATAAATCGAGCCATGGCGAACCCCAGTTCATGATGTCACACGAACATTACTATCTTCCAAATAACTTCAACAAACAGTACAATACGAAATTCCTTTGTTTTAAGTTTGTTGTTTTAAGTTAAAGCTCGGCAGAGCTGCCAAAGTTCGAAAAGTTAGCCGGTAGGGCCCCAGCCTGCCTAGCATGACCGATTTATATCGCGTGATATAGCGTTTTATCACGTTAAACTGTCAAAAAGACAAAGGAATTTGACAGTTGAGTGTCGATAAAATGCTATATCACGCGATATAAATCAGTCATGCTAGGCAGGCAGGCTTAGGTAATGAAAGGACTCTATACTATCATTTACTAAAGGACACTAAATTTTCAATAAAACCGCGCTAGTGTCCGTAAAAAGTGTTTTATTTCATGGCGTAAACTTGAGAGGTTGAATAGTATCATTTACCCTCATGCCTAAATCCAGGATTTGTCCTAAGTAAGTAATCGTTTTTAGGGTTCCGCAGCCAAAATGGCAAAAAACGGAACCCTTATAGATTCGTCATGTCTGTCTGTCTGTCCGTCCGTATGTCACAGCCATTTTATTCCGAAAGTATTAGGATTACACAGTTGAAACTTAGTAGGTAGATGTATTTTTACCGTTTAACGATTTTAACACAAAATAAAAAAAAAGATTAGGGGGTCTCCCCATACATGGAACTAACTGAAAAAAAAAATTTTCTTCATACCAATACGCGGGTATTCTATAGATAGATATTTAAAAATGACATTGAAGTTCCTAAGGCATTTTTTTCTTAAAGTCAATCGTTTGAAAGATAAACACTGCCAAAGTTAAAATGTGTCCCCCCCCCCCCGCCTCTAACTGTTAAGAGAGAAATAAGAGAGTGAAAAACTTAAAAAAATATATATGCTTTAGATCTTAATAAAAACTTACAATGAAAATTGGTTTGAACGATATATAGTAATTAGTTTTCGAGATATATCATATTTTCCAAAACCGCAAATATAACTTTGTCATTCATACCAACACTGTGAAAATCAAAGTTATTTTTGCAGACGAAAAATTATAGTGGTATTAAATATGGTATGCTATCTATAAGGTAACTACGGAACCTTATCCTTATCTTTTTGTGACAAATGTGGTGAATTTTATAAAAGTTACCGTTTCAAGCTTTTAGTCGATATACTTAGTTTAAAAACGTAAGAATAAACGTAACTAACCACAAGCATCCCGTAGGGCGTAGGGTAATATGGAATGAAACAGAATGAAACAGCCGCAATAATAGTAGATTGTTATACAAGACGCTAAAATGACCCATTGCATACGAGGTAGTTTTATTCCCGAGCTTTAGCGAGGGAATAAATAGAAACCGAGTTACAATGGGTTTTAGCGTCGTGTGTTACACTATACTTTTCACTACGATTGCGAAAAAAATAAAATATAATATTAAATAGTTTATACCTACCTACTTCCGTAAACGAATCCACTCGTTTTTCTATCCGCCGACATCATAAACTTTTTGTACAATATTGAAATAAATGATTTGTGCTTGACGGCAAAATATTTTAAGAGTATTTCTTTCCTCTTACAGTCACACAATTCAATCAGATTGTAATTATAGAAAAATTCTAAAGATTTCGCGCCATGGTATCTTTTTTTAATTTCTGCTGAAGCAGCAAAGCAACACAAACACGCATTCTACAATTCACTCTGTGCACAGAGTATAAATAAGTCTATAATTTCACCGAAGTTTAGTTCCATTTTCAAAAATAAGAATGAGAAACAGTATTAAGTCTAGCGAGTTTTTATTCGTGATTATGAATAAAGACTTTTTGGTTTTAGTAGGCTCATTGGTAATAGACAAACATTAAAAAAGAAAAAACTTTATCCCCTAGGGGTTATTTTGCTATTTTATCTCGGCTCTTGTACGTTACAATGACGGACTTTTTGAGCAAGAGGAGTGAAAAATAATTTGTAGAATCATGCATCCTTGTCCCCCTTAAACTAATTATGGATGGAGTAAAAAAGATGTCGATGCTCGATGGTCGTAAATGGACGAAGGAAGATACAGGTACCCCGTAGAGCAAGCATATGCATCTGCTTAGCGGGCAACTTGAAGAAAAGGGATGTGGGTTATAGAATGTCGTAGAGTAGTGTAGTATTTCGAAGGTAGTAGTACAAAATTTTAAGTTTGTGTGTGTAGTAACTATAGTAGTAGTGTAGATAGAGTAGTAGTTCAAGTGCTTCAGTCTGATACGACAGGTTGGTGTATTCCCGTTGTCCCCATGATTTTGTCCCCATAATGGGGACAACGGCACGTCAAAAAATTCCGTGCCGTTGTCCCCATTTATTATAGGACAGCGAATGGGGACAACGGGAAGTAATTTTAATTATTTTATTGAATTCCCGCTGTCCCCATTAATGGGGACATGGTCAATGGGAACAGCGGGAATACACCGACAGGTTGAATCCTGATTCTAATAATTCCTAATACTTACCCAATAACGTTTTGGTAAGGATAATAATTAACATAACTTTTTTAGATTGCACGCTTTACGCATAGGTGTAGATTGATCTGTGTAAAGTGCCTGCTACACGACTGCGAACCACGTCCCAACCAAGGTGACCATGGTTGGCAGGCAACCGACACAGCTTGTATCGAAATTTGGTTGTAAACCGCCTTCTTCACGGCTGTAAGCCACCAACGTCACGTCGGCTGGGACGTGGTTGGCAGCCGGTTGATACTCTATAATCTGTTAAGAAAAAGCAATACAACACAAACAATATTTTCTAAAATTTACGTTTCACCGACTCCACACATTATTTTTATTGAACATCTACCATCTACCAAAACGATTCTGGCGGCTTTTTAGTTGCGTGTTTAAATTACGACCGACGGGGTTCCTCCTAAAGATCAATAAATCAATAAATATATACGGCTATGTGTCCGTCTGCTTGTAGGGCATTAATGGAAATCTTTGTTTGTTTAGGCCGCGCGATCCTTGCGTCTGCGCAACACTATTATTACATGGGAGCCATTTCAGCTCCTTCCCTATCTAACGATAACAGTTATAGACTAAACAATCACAAAGGTGTGTTCCGTTGCTTGAATTCAAATGGAATGCCGAGGAAAAAATTAAAAGATTATATTTTTTAATTTTTTTTTTTACATTCTGAAATTGTACTAAATATGAAGTTAGAAACTTTCGAAATATTAAACCTTTGTTTTGTACTTTACTATTTATATCTCTTTTCGTATTACTCTATTATTTATAAATTTACAGAGACACTGGATAACAATAAGGAATAATAAGATTCTTTTGTTTTTTTAAGTAGGTACTTATTAAGATAAGTATTTTTCGAGCATATAAAGTAGTAACCAAAATATCAATGTTAAACTAAGTATTCTTTCATAGTTTCAAATTACATTTACCTCAGTGATTTTAATTTTAAAGATCCTAACTTGTTTGATTTCACTTAGTTTTTTGATGTGCAAAATCATTAACCATAAAATCGTAACTTAGTCAGTAGGTAAATGAAGCGTTGATATAAGTAGTATCCAAAACTTACTTTGTTATTATGTGAAAACCCGCTATTTTGAACACTTTTGCACATTAAAATGCAGGCCACGTTTCGAGTTACTGTACTTTTTAACATAATATACTTTCCCCCTTACCAATAAAGATTGTATAACAGATGTATAGTTACACAGTATTTTGTCACTTTCTTTTCAATGTCAAACTCAAATAGTTTGACAGAGAGTAACCATTGTGTTATACTATAACTATACATCTGCTATACAATCTTTATTAGTAGAGGGGTAAGTGTATAGGTGATTGTTTAGGATTTTCATGAAATATTTACCGATTTGAAATGTGATGTATTTTAAGTTCAAACTTGCCTTTGATATATGAAAGAATAAGCAAAATACAGGCTCAGCCAAACTACTGTTCAAACAGAAAAAAGCAGCCTGCCTGCACCCATAAATTATTTATTTTTTCAATGAGACAATGACATGGGCTCATGAAAAAAAATCTACCTGTTCCCGAACCAACACAATGGCGGTCCCTATTTATTTGGGAGAACGTCGTAACATTTTACGTTTTCGCCACAAAAAAAGCAGCCTAAATTTATAAAATACGGATTTTGGATATTCTGCAGACAGAGACCTTGGTTTGGAGAAAACAAAATCCTCTAGTGCAAATTACTGAGCACGTTTTATTGAAAAGGTTGAAATACGATATTCTTATATCATTGTAGGTGCACCTACCTTGATCTATTCGAATAGAGATAAACTATACTTATTGCAGCTATTTTTGAAAAGATCTAACGATTTTGAAATAAGTATAAAAATGGCCGAAAATCTTCAATTGAGTTTAAGATTTGCCTTTGGAATGGAAGAATTGGGAAGGAGTAGGTAGTTGCCAAAATATGCAAGCCCTAGCTGAACAAATCTTCGCCTTCGAATTATGGATTGTTTTAAAAATCGATGGTAGGTGAAAACTTATGCAATCCCATCTTCCCTTTTTAAATCACGAAAATTAAGGAAATGTGTTTGTGTAATACCTACCCATATTTCTAAATAAAAACGTAAATGTAATAAAGCGGAGGTGTAACAGTCTTTATCTACACTCACAACGTAATGTTCCAAATATGAATTCAAAAAAGGTTATATAAATACGTACTTTATTTTCGTGAATAGGTAAAATTAAAAAAAAAAACTCATTACGATGCAGTCAGCTGCATCATAAAATAACTTTTTTTCTCATTACGATACAGGGCAAATCCAAGAAGAAGGTAGTGCCGTGATATTAAAAAAAAACAACGATATTTTCCCACATACTTCCATGATGATCGATGACTTATTGTGCGCCATTTTTAGAGCATTACGAAAAATGTTTTTAATTTTGATTTCAATTTTTACATTTTGTAATACTGAATTTCGTAGGTGTTTTTTATTCTTGCTTAAAATGTGAAAAAAAATTGTCTGCAAAATTATTTTAGATGCAGCTAAGGAAATTACTTATTACAAAGTAGGTACAAAGCTAATACAACCAAAGTCTCTCTCTCTTTTCTAACGTTGATCTTTTATTTAGTAGGTTCAATCCCAAATGTATGAGTGTAGATAAAGTAGTGTATGAAACTGCACATAACTAGGTATTAAAAAACTCGTGTGATACTATTAAAAACCTCGCCTACGGCTCGGTTTTTAAACACACACTCATGTTTTAATACCCCTCATTATGCATCAGTATCATAAACTACTATTCTTGAATGGTATGTTTTGACCACAAACCTACATCGTCGTCGCCGGTCCGAGACGAGTTCCTAGATTTACTATCTTTTAGAAACGCGCGGTTTCTACCTTCGTTACCAACAGTCGCGAAAATCAGCGATAGGTATTATAATAAATAATATTAATTTGATTTAGAGTTTTTTTAGTTTAATCAATATTTAAACTCCTTCAGATTGTACACATTTTATACTGCCTTCTGTGTGCCAGATTGTACGAACTTTCGACATCATCAATTTTTTTTATCGACTGTGTGGAAAATGGCTAGTAAATGTCTTAAAAAATCACGTTAGACAAATCAGTGGTATTGTTGGCTTGTTTCTGTATTGTGAGAGAAGACGCGCGGTGCGGCCGCATCCGCCGCCAGTGACCACAAGTTAAGCTCGGAAGATCAAAAACACCATTGACGGAAACTTGTGAAGCTTTAAAGCGCTGTGGTTTATACACCTCTACTTTATGAATAGTTCATCATGGTTATAACATAACCTAACACGTTATAGTAATAGTAAGACTGTACAACATTCGTCTCGTAGTCTATGTACAGTAGCTTCCTTTGTTATGTTCTTAAAAAAATTTACTACAATTAATTTATGAAGAACTTTCTTTAGGATATTCGAAATGAGATTTTCAACAATATTATCAGAGTGTCACATTCACATTAGCTTTGATCATGAATGACGATAGAAACTTACTACGTTAAGGTGGTTCTATGACCGTAAGTGGCGCCCTCAGAGGTTTTTATTTAATAAGTTATTACTAGAAAAAGATTTTAATAATGTTTTACGTGGAGTTTTTAGGACCCATGGTCTAGTATTTTTAAGAGGGTACCACTACATGCCCTCGTCGTCATTCGTAGAAGTAGATAGCGAATGTGTCAAAACGGCCACTTTTAGCAGTTTTGCTATCTACTTCTAGCAGTGACTACGAGGGAATGTAACGATATCGTCTAAAAATACTAGACGGTGGGCCCTAAAAATTCCACGTAAAACATTATTAAAATTGTGTGTCAGAATTATAATATTAAATAAAATTCACCGCGGCGTCACTGTCGCTCAGGGTGCCACCTTTAAACCGCATGTACCACAAAATTATCAGTGTGGCATGCATTACCGCAATGTCAGCAACGCCCACTCACATGCCAGAGATAGCGGCTATACCATCTCACTGCACGCCGCCGTGCTGTGTGTGTGGTGTGACTGTGTGTGAACTGACTGCATAACAAATAGTGCAGTCAACATTCGCTCTGTATCAAGAGCTTCTTGTTTGTTATGCTTTATGAAAGGATGGGTAATTAAAAAGAAAACAACTTTCCTGAGTTGTTCATATTGAAAGAATTAATATAATACAACTGTTAAATAATTACTTAAGTAGGTAGCTACTATGATGCAAGTTTTAGAATAAGCAACTTGACTATTTAACTTTTAAAAAGCTATAATCCTTTTTTTAGCAATAAATAACCTTATAAAACAATTAAAAAAAGATCAAGCGAAAAGCATAACACATTGATAAATGAAAATAACATAAAAGTTTTACAACATATTTTTTGCATTCGTAGCACAATTTCTTTAAACTTGTTAGTTTTAAAATTATACAGACAACTTCCAATACAGCTAAATAATTATCGATGGCTTGTTATGGAGAAGCTATAAAAGGGTACCTTACCTCGTCGGACAACCGTCGACACGATAAAAAACCTAGTACTTGTCAAGAAATTACTAGTCGATAATAAGCCTACCATAGCTGGCTACCTAGAAATTAAAGTCCGTTTTGGAATTCCTGTTAAGAACGAGCGGCCGGCGGGGCGGGGCGGGCAGTAATCGGCCTTAATTACATGGTTATCCATCATCGAAAACCAACAAAGGTTTGGGAAACTGCCGGCCACCCGCGCGCGGTGAAATTGGACGGTTTGACCTTTACTGAAGTCTACTTGGAGGTCATTCCTCTGGCCGGCAAACATCTTGAAATAGGGTGGAGATTGCGCAGAACGCGTATTTTGGGTAGGCGGCGGTAGAGGGGCGCGCGCTATTGGTCGCTCGCAAGTGCACGTGCGCTAGACATGCACGAGTATATCCCCACTCCGTTAAAAGAGCGTCAAGATATTTGCCGGAAACTGTACTACTTAGTATTTACACACCTCTTCATTCATTCATTGAATATTGTACAATATTGTACAATCCCCTGAATGAAGCGACTGTTTTAGCCATTTGGCATGAATGTGTATTAAATCATGCCGAAAAAGTAGTAGAATACAATTTTGAAAAAAAAAACCTACTTAGCTTTTAGGTGCAAAATTTAAGCGTCTCCTATGCCAAGTAAACGATTGCTTTTCACGTGAAAAGCATTATGTAGGCTTTACAAGTTGTCGAGTAATAGTCGATCAACTTAATCATACCAAAAAAGTACAAAACAGTACCCTTAGCACGAACAGCTATCGAAAAAAATTACGCGCATAAAACCATTCGATAGATAAATTTTGTATTGGAAATTTGTACAGCGTCATCTATCGCCGATAAGCGAAATGAAATCTTCCATAGAGAATTGTCTATCAAGTAATTTTACGCGCGTTTTTTTTCTCGATAGCTGTTCGTGCTAAGGGTACAGTTTCAATTTTCCTACATTTATTAGATTAGTTACTATATTATTGGATTTTAGTTACGATTAGGTAACGTTTGAAGGATATAAAACTAAGCCATTCTGGCTTAGTATGGTATTAGTTGCCTCACTGTGCATACGAGGACACGGCTTCTAGGTGTTATTATTCTATGTTTGTATGTATGAGCAATAAAAACTTCTGCTCGTCTTATATCGTCATTAGGTAGCAACATTTATCTCAGTGATTGGCAATAATATGTTCGTTCACCAATTATGATCACCTCTCATTGACTTAAGAGCAGTGAAGCGTGGGTAAAGGCGTTTTGATTGATATTGTTATCAGAATTTTTTCTCATATTTTTTCGCTGCGTTTAGTTACCTGAGTAATGGAAAAATTCCATAGAGTTTTGAAGACCTGCCTTGTTCTATTTACACTTTAATTTGGTTCAGGTCAGCATCCCGCGTTCCATTAACAAGTTATATCCCTTGTTGCGGTACAAAGGAGCCGCGGACTATCTGGGATCGCGGCGCGGCGTGGCTGCGCGGGCGCCGATCGTATCGCCATCCTCGTTATTGGAACACGCTTTGTTGGACGAAGTGTTCGGATGATCGAGAATTGAGAATAAGAAAATAAAAGATTTATAAGTAATACATACGGGCTCATTATGGACGTTGTACAGAACTCTGGATAAAGTTATGAGCTATATTCATAATACATTTGTTGACTTGAGTAAGTAAGTAAGTACTACAATTGTTTTATGTAAGTAAAGTAGCCACTGTGTAAGCAAATAACTTTAATCTTAAACTGGTCGACTTAAACAATAAAGAATTCCAACAGCGACTTCCAAGAAACCGTTTGGATAACAATGAACGGTTTCCAAATAAATGTAAGTTTGTTCAGTTCCGATCCAATCCTTGGCACAGCTGCCGCCATAAATATTATGGGCGCAGGCGCGTACCGACGCTGGAGCGAGGTGCGATGCACGCCTCAGATATGTAGCCTGCCGCACCAACCTCGCCTGCGTCTGTACTCGATACAATCGCGCCATTACTTTGAAATAAATAATACAGGTTTTACTTACGAATACTAGAAATGCAATATTGATTGATTGCAACGCAAATGAGTTATTGACATTAATTTATGATGGCAATGTTTTTGATTAATAGGTTGGTTTTGTATAAATTAATTATGCTAATTATGCAAGAACAGAACAATAAGGCTTTCGATACATACGCCCGAACATTAGACTTCAACGCGTTACCTAACCAATATGGAAAAAAAACCCAAAACATTTATTTTTCAAGACTTCGGTAAACCCGCATTGCAATTACGTTTCGAACTAAAACAATGTGCGATTTATCTCGTCAATCCCTTTGCTGGGTGGATACGTCGTTAAAAACGAAAATTATTCTGCCAGCGCAAACCACGGTTATTACAGTCCAGGCGTTGTTCGCCCCAGGGTACGCGCCTCGCTTATTGCCAGATGATTGAAGAGCCCACCACCTCTGACGCTGGCTGAGAGCGAGAGAGAAGCATCCCACCCGCATGTTAGAGGAGGACGGGAACAGCTCAGCATCTGATTAGCATCCCAATTACGGCGCGGGCGCGGCAGGATCGAATCTTCGGTTTAGTGGTGCGCTGAGTTGTTAACTCGTTGTCGATTGTGTAGGTTTACACTTAAAGATGGTGTAAGTATAATAAAAAATTGGACATCCACTTTTGCAAAAAAATTATTCAAAGTAAAATCAAAATAAGTTTAAACTTTGAACATATAATTAGGTTGGTAATTAAAATTACTTGAATGTTTGGTTTAAGTTAATTATATTTTAATTATTGCTTGCTATGGTTTTGGTAAGTTAGATGTTAAGCCAAAATGTTAGTAGTACACACTTTTTGGATGACTTGGTTTTATCGACAACTAAAATACCTATAACTGTAAGCAACTGATATGATATTGTCGGAATTTCAATAGCCGTATATTCCATTCATCATCTATCCTCTAAATATGTCAACAATCTCAGATGGTGGGTATTTATAACTCCGTAATCAGTTTATCAATAAATGTATCGAGTATTACAGATAATATAAAGTAATATCGCGCCTAATAATATCGTGCTGCAGGTTTTGTGTTGAGTATATTTTACGTTACGTTTATACTCAACTTTCAGGGGCTCTCAAACATCATGTTGTCTTTGTCATATCATTGACATTTAATGCGACAGTACGATGTTTGAGAGCCTACCATACCAAACTCAAGTTGTAGAGCGTGCTATTCAGTACCTACCCAAACTACCGTAGTAGCAGTTTCCAAGCTGGGGCTAATTGTCTAATTTCAAAATCTATCGCAATCGCTTTCAGGATGTGATACATTGATGCTTCTTTTTGGCACAAATAAAAACTTACCAAAGAAATGCAGCAATGAATCACATCCATCTGTCAAATGACAGAGATTGCGATAGATTTTTAAAATTAGTAGCCCAGTTCCTAACGCAAGAAAACAATAATGACGGAAGTATTTTCTAATACGGCCAAAGCAGTGCTTCTGTCTATGACACACAGAATGATTTGTGGCACTAAGATGACGAAGTAAAAAAGATAGTATCGATATCTAGTAAAAGTAACATTGCTTGCGGCAGCCCTACTAACAAGGATGCCGGCCGGTTCGAGGCGGGGCGCTCGTGTCGAGATTACATCGGCAGCGGCAAGGAAATTTTAAATAAACAAGAAATTATGAGGCGACCTGAGATTACACGCCTCGATCGCGCCGGTAACTAGGGAAAATTACGACACGACCAATTACAGGAATAGGCTTGTTTCCATTAAGAATAAATATAATGGATAGGGGTTTATAATGATTAATTATATTGTGGAGAAAATAACAAACAATTTTAATTATTAAAAGCGTTAAAGATTAATAATATTTTAAAAAAATAAATTTCGTAAAATGAAACCTTTAGTCACGTGACAATGAACACCAATCAGAAAGCGTTACGTCACGCCGTGCGAAACTCCAATCGTCTTCGACGTTTCGAGTATCACTACCGGAGGCGCGTTCCAAACCTACACTCCGAGTGCAACCTAACCACAACCGAACGCAAGTTTTAGCCACTTTTTCCGTATTTCTCCATTGTTTGGAACATATATAAATAACTGGTTTGGCGTTTTTATAGTCGTGCTATCACACTGGGGCACTATACAGTACTTAGAATATGAGAAATTCATTTTTAAACGATAAAAACTAGCTATAACGTACGAAGACACGATCGCTCTTTGGTTTGTTTCGCACGGCGTGACGTCATTCAAGACGCCATGACAGTCTTGTGCGTTTTGGAACCAAATTAAAATTGGTTTTTTAAAACGCGAAATTTATAATGTAAACGCTCGATTAAAAATAAATAAACCTTTTTTTTCGATAAAATGCCTAATAAGCTAAAATATTAAGCAGTTATTGAAATTTTGTCAACTAGCCTATTGCCAGTGATTAAAATACCGAATATCAATATTAATAAAAGAAAGCTTTGAGTCCTACTAACTACTAACTCAAACAAACGATCATAATTAAAATGTTTCGTGATTTGGTGAATAATAAATAATGTTATGTAGGTATAGGTACCTACATAATCACTTTTCGTTTTATTAATTTTTTGCATAAGAATTTTATTGAGGTTTTCTCAAAAAAAGCTAATCCTAAACATTCTAGTAGGTCAGATAAACGAAACGAAAGATTTTAATTACGCTAAATATAGTGTCAGACATCAAAGTGTATTTTCATGTACGTAGCCGGTTATTTATGTCAACGACACAGAAATAACATAGAAAATGTAACAAAAGTGTTATGATTGTGATCATAAATAATTTTTTATAACATAAATTGTAGACGCCAACTGCTGGGAGCTGGGAGATGTATTTACTATATGACTATGGCGTTCAAAGAATATAAAATTACAGTTATTTAATGGAAAAGCGGTGGAGCTCGGTGGCGCAGTGGTTTAGCGCCTGGCCCAGCGATTGCGGAAGTTAAGCAACGTTCGCAAGGGTCGGTCATGGGATGGGTGATCAAAAATTGATTATCTCGAGCTCTTCCGTGCTTCGGAAGGCACGTTAAGCCGTTGGTCCCGGCTGCATTTGCAGTCGTTAACACCCACCAATCCGCATTGGGCCCGCGTGGTGGGTTATGGCCCGTCCTCCTTACCACCCATAAGGAAGGCCTATGCCCCAGCAGTGGGGACATCAAAAATGGCTGATGGACAATGGAAAAGTTTAGACAACACAACAACAAAAGAGTTTCCAATCCAAACTTGCGTATTGAAGAGATTTCATTGCTGTTTAGGCATTTCGATTTGTAGACGAAATAATATTTAGGCAATTACAATGTCTAGGCATTGACGGTTAGGCAATCTGCTTCTGTCAATTTACGTGTTAGGTATTATTGCAGCGGTGGCATGTTGCATTTTAGACGGCGCGCTCATAACCCCTATAATTTTGGGGATACGAAAACCATAAATTGTTATACATGACATTCATTCTACCACCATAATGTTTATTCTCTCAAAACCCCAATGTCCATTTTCAATTATTGGTATATTCCTACCTGACCTAATATTGTATTGTATTCAAATTGAGACACACCATACTGCATTTATTTAGTATGCTCAAATCAAAATCATTTTAACAAGATGTCAGCCTAAAGCGGCGTCCATTATAGTCCGGTCAGTGAAATCACACAAGGTATTCTTTATGCAGAGTTAACAACGCTGAAACAATCAGTAAGGCCCATCTCCGTAGTCCGAAAGTAAGGTAAATGTCCCATACTTCGGCATGTTAAGGCTCTTATGACTTTGAGATTTTTTATAAATTTAACTAAATATGATATCAGTTTGAAATCTTTTTTGTCATGAATATTGGTATTTTGACAGTAATTCAAAGCTAAATTATATAGTTTTAGCTTGAATTTATCTTTATATTAATTTATTTGTAGACCTCTTGATTAAACACTGTTTCGTGATAAAAAATGGGCTCTGCTTCTAAGTTCGTGAGCTCATGTCCCCTGTTTCGGGATAAAGATTTTTACATTGAAATTATGATAATTTATGAATAAAAAACATAAATATTTGATGGATTTCATAATAAGAAACAATATGAAGATATTTTTAAAATAAAAAAGATGTGTGGGCAATAAATAAAGATTTTATTATTTACAAAATAAAAATTAAAACAAAATTTAATAAGTAAGTATCTGTTTTGTTAGAAATTTTTGTTTTTTATTAAAAACATTAATATTATAATAATAAAAATATACTTTCGAAAATAAATAAAATCAATTTAATAACAACCATAGTTATTCTGGTGCTACCAACTTATCGGAATTTAACTTAAAATCGTAAATTTAGGTCACCTTCAAACTCGATTTATAAGGATTCTAATGAACAAAACATATACCGAATTTAGCTCTTAAGAAACTTAATTAAATAAATTATTTGTTTTTTAATTAACTTTTAAATTATCTTCATTATTATATAAATAAACAAGCAAGAAAAACTTCTCTATAATATCCCTAATTCGGTAGTGACACGAACTAGGGGACACACGAAAAATAACATGACCGCTATTTCGTGAGTCGATTTATTGCAATTTTAGAGGAATTATATGCTTGCATATAACTTTTTTCTTAATCAAATCAATTGTTAAGGAACGTAAGAAAGCACTATTAAAAGTTATATTCAAATGGACTTACCTTTGCCTTTCTATAAGCTTAAGAAGTACGAGTGCTAACCTTACGGTGGTTGACAAGGAATACACGCCGCGCAACTGTCCGTGGCCGAACGCACAGTTTCAAACGTCACATTGCTCTCAGTTTAGTCGCCAAAATGTTGGTGTTTAATTTTTTCGACAGTTTAAATGATAAGAGATTTTTTACTGATATATAATATAAATAAATATTATATAGATTCCTTGTTTTTCGCGCCAGAAACAAAACTCACGAAATAATGTACTATCACGAAGTTATGGCCCTTTACCTTAATTAAGCCTAGAGAAAAATTAAGATGACTATAATTTTGGGGATATGAAGACATTCACGCTACCACCATAATGTTTGTTTTCTTAAAACTAAAACCACCTATGTCAATTTTCAACTACGAACCTACCTAACCTAATAATTGTATTCAAATTTAAACATAGGCATTGCATCATTTGCATCTATTCAGTATGCTCAAATCAAAATCATTCTAACAAGACGTCAGCCTAAAGCGGCGTCCATTATAGTCCGGTCAGTGAAATCACACAAGGCATTCATTATGCAGAGTTAACAACGCTGAAACAATCAGTAAGGCCCATCTGTAGTCCGACGGGCTTGGAAAACCAATTCAGAGTTGCTCATTACGCAGACCGCAAGTCCACAATATGCGCGCGGCTAACTAGTTCCGTGCTCTCCGCTGTTATTATGTTAATACAGCTAGTTTCGAGACAAAGCTACCTGAGTACAACTTTAAACTATGTAACCGCAGTTTTGTAAGGCAACTTTGAACTCCCGTCGTCTGTTTGTAGGTTAAAAGAAAAAAATTAAATAACGTAACGTATTCCGAAATCGTGGTTATAGAACCCAAAGTTCAGGAAATAATCACAATACTATAATTAATAAACCTAGTATTTGTAAATGAAAAGAGAAATTAGAAATATGAGAGCAGCAGACTCCATTACCTGAATCAGTCACATATTTTTTCATTCATTAATGTTATCATTGTATCTACCCACTTACTTATTTTAAATACTAATCTATAATTCTATACACTCGTACCAATAATTTTCTTTTGGTGAGATAATCGTAGCGGGTAGCGCTACACCTCTAACAAGAAGCACTAAAATAATGTTTACGTATATGTAAGCAAAAATAATCAAGAGTTAATATTTTCTGCAATAGGTGCGAACTATATACTGCTCGTAAAGGAAACTTTACTCAACTTTAAACTTGTGATGTGAACAAAGAAACTGAAACATCAGCCGAGCTTGCTTGTAAAGCACAAAATATTGGCTTAAAATAGTCTTCTTACTGTTAAGATAAGACTTATTGTCATAAATACCGTTCTTCACGGAATACAAACTACAAACAGAGGACATTAGATACTAATCAAGAATATTAATAACCCGTCAGAGAGGGGCCACAATCAAAGAAGACCGACATCACATAAATCCACTTAAAATTATCATAACGAGTCTGTTTTGTAACAATTTCTGGCTTTCTAAGAAATTAATAACGACTGTCATACAGACAGATTTACTACTTAGGGATTTTTTGGTCTTCCTGTTTAAAAGTCGCCAATGATCTTAATTAGGTGTTGCTCGATAAGTTGGTTGAAAAACGTAGCAAAGGTAGAATCTTCAGAGAGGTGATTAAAACTGTAATCACCTTCATAAAAGTCGCGCGATGCAAGACAAAAATAAAAACCTGATGCCATTCGTAGACGAAGCATAAACAGTAATGGCCTCCGTTTAGAATCATGGACGCTATTTCTGGTTTTATGTCGCTATCCCTTGTTTAAAACGATTAAACAGTCTTACGAAACTCTGTATATTTTGGAACAAATCTTTTTCACAGTGGAGTACACAACACAGAACAACTCCAGACAAACAAAGCAGGAATAAAAATTACTTCATTGTTTGGTATCGAACAGAATAAGTAATGTTTCAAATCATACTATAAACCGCGACTTTGATAAGGTATCTCACTTCACTATCTATATAACTTACCAAAAATTGGCAACTTTAGTTCGTATTGTCATAGAAGTTGTTGTTTGTTCTTGATGAACAAACGATTTTTTCGATTGTAAATAAAAAAAAAACTTCTAAAATAAATTATTATTTATGCACTTTTCTGAATGGGTTTATTATTGAACAGCTCAGTCCAGTCAGACGTCACGTCAGTCACCCTTAGCAAGTTACTGAACCACTTCAAGGGTCGAACTGGCTTTTGAAATCACTTAGCGTAAACTGCTCAAAAGCTTTCAATGCATTCGCGTAACTGAGACCGACTTTACAATCATAATTAACTCTTTTCACAACTGCTAAGTTGAGAAGAAAAAAGTGTTCAAAACTTAATTAAATTAAAAGTTTTTGTTAATCAAAACCATGAATAGGAATGTGAACAAATCGTTGGAAGTTTTATGTAACATAACAAAGCAATTAATTGAAGCGCAATGCGAAGAATGGAAAGAAGCTGCAAAACGTTGTTATGATTTCGAGTAATGTCTCGAACAAAAACTAAAACGTTTAAAATGCCGAGAAGTATATAACAAAACTACCTTACTTAACTACCTCTATAGCTTAACTGCCTCCAAAATAATTAGGTGAGCTACATTTACTTTTGTATAGAATAATTATCGTGATCATTTAATTTAATATTTGAAAAGTAAGGCTACCATAATCAAAGAGTTACATTTTATTTCCACCTTTTTTTATAAAAATTGTATAAATACGTTACAAAATTTTGCAAATAAATGTAGACAAAGAAAGGATCAAACCATTCTGTTATTTATGTAAAGTTCTCTGCTTGAGTCGGTATTTTTTCTGCAACGTCAACATCGGTTCCATCGACGTCGATAAACTAATATTTATGTAGAAATGTGAGACTGCAACTTTTTGTATATTATCTGCAAGGCTCGTGTGGATTAAGTTCTACGAAAATTTACTTTAACTTGTCCAGTTAAGATCCAAATTTCTTTAAATAGCTTGTATGTCCCGATTGCTACGACTGGGAGAGCTAGTTTTTCTTGCATCCCATCAACAACGTGTATTTTGTTACAACCACGTGAAGTTTTACAGCTGCTTCGTATTACATTTTTTGTGGTCCACCATAACTCATTTCCTATGCAGTAAAAACTGTCTCATGGCGTAATTAAAAATGATAAATTCTGAAGAAACTTTCATACCATGTGTTGTTATCTTAAAAGTAATTGATGTAGCGAAAAATTTACGACAGTCTATTTTTTTTTCAAACACAAACAGTTGGCAGCAAAGTATTTGCTGTCGTTACATTTGTTTCATGCTTGTTTCACTTCTTTGCAAGTTGCAACACATAAAACATGTTTGTATGTTTTTCTTTATGGTACGTAGACACAAATACTTTTAATTAATTGACAAATATTACTTAAGTTTGTTCTCGATAAATCTATACATATAATAAAACAGTAAATTCTAAATGTTTGTGCGCAAATAACTCAAAAACCACTGAACGGATTTTGATGGGATTTTCGGTAGCATGGGGTTTAACTTAAAATCAAAACTATGCTTCATCTAATTCGAGTAGGCAGAACCTGGGGAACAGCTTGAACTCTTCGTAGTAGGTACTAGCTTTCATACACTAATGAGATCATTTAAACTGGTCGCCTTACCTGGGGATTTTTCTATTGTCCACGCGGACGAAGTCGCGGTCGGAGGCTAGTATTAATATAAAATAAAAAATATGCACTTTTAAGTACCTAAATAATTTAAATAGTGTCCATGCGTCTTATTAAAATTTTGGTTGGACACATCGTACGAGCTACCTCGGCGAGTGGAGTCGGCACCGCGTCGTCGATCGTCGTCGTCGCCTACACGTGATTTATAGTACCTCGTTTATTTTATTTCCCAATTCGTTTTGCTTTATGGCCCGACCTTCTTCTAATGTTTTACGAAACTGTATTCTGAGAACACGCTATATCTATTATGTCTGTTCACAGAACCCAAAAACGCTTAATCCACAGAATAACACTGTAGATCGTTGTGGGTAAGATATAACATTTTAATAGGAACTGTTAAAGTGGATAAACTGTTAAGTTAGAACATGGTTTGCGGTCTAAGAAAGTCCGATTGATAATGAGAGAAATAAAACAAACAATGCTTAGGTGTCGTCCATTAAACACGTGAGGCTCGAAGGGGGGGGGGGGGTCCGGAAAAAAACACTAAATATCACTAGGGGGAGGAGGGGGTTAAAAAGTTGCTAAAAAAACATCACGTGATTAATGGACGGCCCATAAGAGGTATACCTATTCAAGAAGAAGTATGATGGAAAGTAATGTTAGAAAATCGTCAGGTTCCAATTTATCTTTCTTTTAATACGAAACAAAGACAGTAGCAGTAGGTAGGTACTCGGTAGCTGCGGACATTGGAATTTCTGCCAGCTTAACTCATAAAGCAAGAGAATATCATTGCGGCAGTGTCAGCTCTCTGCCGTTGGTTAGAAACAATAGTTATTATGTACGATTTTGTGTGACATACCTTAGAAATGTAAATTACAATTTGTGCCCATGAACATTTGTTCCTTTCTAGTGAAGGACGGCTTTCGAATTTTTTTGTTCAAGTTTTTTGTAACGTTTCTAACAAATTTAAGGGCACATCACACAATGTACCCGGACAAGTGACAAAACATAATTGATCGGTGGTGACAAAGTTAGATCCTCGGGCGAGTCTTACAAAAGAAGCAGGTAAGTGTCGTAATCCCAGCACAATGTCATAAGAATAAGATTCATTGTGTCGGTGCGCTCAGAGGTGTCAATTGTAATGGACTGCGCATTTTTTATAAGTATAGCAATGTTGGTTTTGTATTTTGCAAAAAGCTTTTGTCCAGTTCGATATCCATGAATCCGTCCCAAAACAACATTAGAATGTTAAGTTAAAAAGTTATGTTAATGTTATAGTTAAAAGACCTAAAGGTCTGTGAGCCTTTAGTTAAATAACTGCATGCAATGCAACAGAAGTTAGTGCACCAATCTATGTAAGTATATCTAAGTTGTATATATATAATAATATAAATAATATTTATTCAGTAACATCAAATTTTTACAAAAGAATAATATACTGGGATCCCCTTTTAAGTATTATTATACTTGTGCCAAGAGACCTCGCTCTTCCACATCATACAATGCAATTGATTTTAAAGAATAAATACTTGTTTACATTTTTAGAGGTACAAGATAATAATATATACTAACATAAAAACCGACTAACTGATAAGAATATCAACGCACACCCCAAAACCACTGAACCTAAATTTTGTCCCTAGATACTTTATACAGTGTAGGCATCCACTAAGAATTAAGAAAGCATTTTTGGAAATTCCACCCCTAAGGGGTGAAAGTCCGTCAGTTTCGAAGTTAGGATTTTTGTGTTTAGGCTGACGATTGAAAATAAATATTGACGTATAGGTGCTACCAGGCGTATGATTAATAAAACCTCTGATAGCACTATTATAAACAGTTTATTATTTTAGAATTCACATGTTCGAGACACTCTTTCTCTCAAGTAAAGTCGGTACAAAAAGAAAAAAAACTATTTAAAATGTACCACACAAATGTTCCTGCTGGGTACACACACATACATACCCTAAGCACACAAACAATATCAATCAATAATGCTTTATAACACCAACACCATATTAAAATACAGCAACAAGCTTATGTTAATTAACATAAAATGTAACACAAGACATGAATGTAGCTTGTTCAACAAATTAGTAAACATTGATATTATTATGATAATAAGAAACAGGTAAGTTAATAGTTTATGTTAGAATAGTAGATATACAGTTTACACATTGTGGTTAAATAAAAGAAAAATTCCAAGAACTGTTAAGCGTCTCTGATCAAAATTTGGTTTGGTAACAAAGTTGTTATATTGTTTAGATAGTTTTGTAGTTAGGTAGGTAGCATGAATGTTCAAAGATGGGAATGTTATGATAAAGTTAGTTTTAATTCGTAATAAGTTTACTTTGAATTCACGTGAATAAGCACTGTATGCACTGTCACCAAAATAGCACTTTTTTTACTTACAGTACATGCGAGTTTTTTAGGTAGAACACAGTCAAAGTTCACTCACCACGTTAGTAGGTAGGTAGATGGAATGCCGGGCGAGCGCAAAATTCGTGCGCCACGGCTCACGTACCTGGGCAGCAACAGCCACACAATACCTAGCTAGACCGCTGGAGAGGGGCGCAGGCTGTCGTCATGCGCGTCGATGAACCAGCCAGCACAACGTCCAGGGTCAACAGGGCCTTCGTTGTGCAGTGGGCACAGGGCCGCAGTGAGCGCAGGGCTGCAGTGTGCACAGGGCTGCAGAGGGCACGGGGGCTTCCTCGAACCGGTGCGTGTGCACGACCCGCACGTGGGGACTGAAGAGAATCAGCTTCAATCGCGCCACTCCAGCGACGGAACCGCCAGCATGGAGTTAAAGCGAGCCACCAAACAATAAAATTTGTTTGTGTTTGTCGAACGATGCCGGCACAAGAATTCACTTATTCACTTGCGTGTAATACAACGAGGTAGGTCACCATTATAGGTGCTACCAGGCGTATGATTAATAAAACCTCTGATAGCACTATTATAAACAGTTTATTATTTTAGAATTCACATGTTCGAGACACTCTTTCTCTCAAGTAAAGTAAACATGACAATCGCCATCTTTTTCTTTCTCTCGCCGGAGGCAGTGTTGCCAACCGGTCGTTGGAATTGCGCACGAGTGTCGCGCGGCAAATTTAAACTAGTGAGGCTTGTACGCCACAGACGCGTCTCAGTGTTTTTTGATAATTTCAACCATGAAGGGGTGAAAAGGAGGATGAAATGTGTAGGTATGCAATAATGCACAAAGCACTTACCAAACAGAAGCTGCGAGTCCGAAGTAATACAGCAGTAGGAAGACGACTGCGCAGTTAGGGTTGGCCAGGCCGTCGTGGGCTAGCAGCATGCGAGTAGGGGTCGTAGAGTCTTTGGCGCAGCCGGCGGCGGTGCGGCCCGCGGCGGCGCGGACGCCCCACCCCGCGGCGGCGGCGCAGCGGCACAGCGCCACCAGCACCAGGGCCCTCTCCCCGGCGCTCCCTCGCTCTCCGCACGCCAACTGAGCCCCCACAGCCGCCAGGGTACACGCGAAACTAAGTGCAGCCCACGTCGCTAGCCACACTTCGGCCGCTCGCCTCTCTCCAGACTCCCAAAGCACTTCCGCTTCACAGAACTGTGCGCAACGTCCCGAGCCCCGCACCCACACCCAACTATTGGGTTTGATGAGCCTCCGGCAGGCGCTTCTCCCGCCCGGAGTTGCAGTGTCCAGGGTTACCGTCCCGACTGGCGCGGTCCGTTCGCCCGGTCCTTCCATACACATGTGTTCATGGTTATTTTCCGCAGGGAATAACGAGCAGTCCAGTTCAGCAGGCCAAGGAAAGCCAAATTCACTAAGTACAGGATAACACCTTTCGTAAACGCTTTCACACAGTCCTCTGCAGGGTCCTATCGGAAGGGCCACCTTATCGGTGCACATCGGCACATACACAGTACACAAAAACAAGTCCAATTGCGAGGAGCACCCGTACTGCACCAAGGGGCTGAAAGTCTGTAACGTAACGTCTGCGTCCGCCTGAAGAGTATGTCGAGCCAAGTTCGGCATTCCAGTCTGATTGTATCCTATGTTTTTACACATCGCCACTTTGATGGGTTCACATGTCCGCACGGACGCCTCGGAGGCGGCACCGGTCGCGAGGGTCACGGTTATTAAAACGGCAACGAAGCACTTCATTTTGGCAGATGATATCCAGCAAATCAGATGAAAGATGTCATTGTAGACGAGAATGTTTACGCGCGGGCGCCGACCGGGCCGTGAGACGCGGACACGCGCACGAAGGCGCGACTCGAAACGTTGTGATGTGAGCGTGCGCCGCGCCCGCCGCGAGCCCGACCGCGGGGGGAGCGCTACAAAAAAAGGTCCGCAGGTATGCGCAACACTGTGGCCGAGGGAAAGGGAAAGAAATGGTCGAGAAGAGGTCGAGAGTGGAGGAGCGCGCCCGAGCGAGCCGTGGGCCGCTGCGTCTCCTCGTTAGGCGACCGACTGTCCTCAGGGCTCGTTATCGCATGTTATCGTTATCGACTTCACGGGCGACGCGGTTTACATCGGTTCATTTTATCCAATATCGATTTATAGATAACGGAGATAAGATGGCACTATACGTTAAGATTTATGATTTAATATGATTTGCTTCTGTGCTGCAATTAAGGTAAAGGGCCATTACTTCGTGATAGTACATTATTTCGTGAGTTTTGTTTCTGGCGCGAAAAACAAGGAATCTATATATTATTTATTTATATTATACATCAGTAAAAATTCTCTATCATTTTAACTGTCGAAAAAATCAAACACCAACATTTTGGCGACTAAACTGAGAGCAGTGTGACGTTTGAAACTCTGCGTTTGGCCACGGACAGTTGTGTGGCGTGTATTCCTTTTCACCACCGTAAGGTTAGCACTCGTACTTCTTAAGCTCATAGAAAGGCTAAGGTAAGTCCATTTGAATAAAACTTTGAATAGTGCTTTCTTACGTTCCTTAACAATTGATTTGACTAAGAAAAAGTTATATGTAAGCATATAATTCCTTTAAAATTGCAATAAATCTACTCACGAAATAGCGGTCATGTTATTTTTCGTGTGTCCCCTAGTTCGTGTCACTACAGAATCAGGGATATTAAAGAGAATTTTTTCTTGCTTGTTTATTTCTATAATAAATATGATAATTTAAATGTTAATTAAAAAACAAATAATGTATTTAATTAAGTTTCTTAGGAGCTAAATTCGGTATATGTTTAGTTTACTAGAATTCTTATAAATTCGAGTTTGATGGTGACCTAAATTTACGATTTTAAGTGAAATTCGGATAAGTTGGTACTATACCAGAATAACTTTCGTTGTTATTAAATTGATTTTATTTATTTTCGAAAGTATATTTTTTATATTATAATATTAATGTTTTTTATTAAAAAACAAAAATATTCAAACAAAACAGATAGGTACTTGAAATAAAACACTTTTAACGGATACTAGCGCGGTTTTATTGAAAGTACTTTGGTAATTAGTTGGTATTTGGTCTGATTTTTGATTTTCCCGACGTTTCGGCACCTTTGCAGCTGCCGTGGTCACGGGGGACTGAAGCTACTTGTGAGCCTACCCTCGCTTGAGGGTAGGCTCACAAGTAGCTTCAGTCCCCCGTGACCACGGCAGCTGCAAAGGTGCCGAAACGTCGGGAAAATCAAAAATCAGACCAAATACCAACTAATTACCAAAGTACTTTCAATAAAACCGCGCTAGTATCCGTTAAAAGTGTTTTATTTCATGTCTAGTGAGCGCGTAAGCTTGAGAAGTGGAGATAGGTACTTATTGAATTTTGTTTTAATTTTTATTTTGTAAGTAATAAAATCTTTATTTATTGCCCTTACATCTTTTTTATTTTAAAAATATCTTCATATTGTTTCTTATTATGAAATCCTTCAAATATTTATGTTATTTATTTATAAATTATCATAATTCAATGTAAAAATCTTTATCCCGAAACAGGGGACATGAGCTCACGAACTTAGAAGCAGAGCCCAATTTTTATCACGAAACAGGGTTCAATCAAGAGGTCTACAAATAAATTAATATAAAAATAAATTCAAGGTAAAACTACATAATTTATGCATTGAATTACTGTCAAAAAACCAATATTCATGACATAAAAGATTTCAAACTGATATCATGTTTAGTTAAATTTATAAAAAATCTCAAAGTCGTAAGAGCCTTAACATGCCGAAGTATGGGACATTTACCTTACTTACTATCTTATTCCATACAATAAATATTATTTTATTCTTGAAGAAATCTTTTTAATTCCACTGTCTTGTCAAAAAGTAAAACTGTAAGCTTAAGACGTCGCTCGCAGATCGTAGACAATTGCACCTTTTTAATTTATTGGGAATTATTGGAAATTTATTTAATTAATTTCTTAGAAAAGGCAAACTTTATATCTTTATAAAAGTTTGCCTTTTCAAAAAATCTATGCGATAATTTTTCATTTTTTCATACGTAGGATAGGACGTTAGTACTTATATCTATTCTGTGTCAATAGGCTGTTAACGATTCGATATTTTCTAGTAACGTAAGTATTATTACATAAAAAGCTAAAACATTGCACAAACGTAAATCTAAACTGAGGAGCTCGGTGGCGCAGTGGTTTAGCGCCTGGCCCAGCGATTGCGGAAGATAAGCAACGTTCGCAAGGGTCGGTCATGGGATGGGTGACCAAAAATTTATTATCTTGAGCTCCTCCGTGCTTCGGAAGGCACGTTAAGCCGTTGGTCCCGGCTGCATTTGCAGTCGTTAACACCCACCAATCCGCATTGGGCCCGCGTGGTGGGTTATGGCCCATCCTCCTTACCACCCATAAGGAAGGCCTGTGCCCCAGTAGTGGGGACATCAAAAATGGCTGATGGACAAATCTAAACTAGCAAAGTAAGCAAGGACCAATAGGTGGAACTGCTTGACACACATCAGCAGATAAATTATTATGTTGAACACAAAAACAAATTGAGTTGGGGATGGTTGGAGGGAACAGTTAGATCTTATGAGAGGATTTGTCATAAACACATCAACGAAGTCTGATCTTTGGAGCTTGACACGGTTCCGTGGTCATACCACACTATCATACAATCATATAGGCCTATTTTTTATACAAACGAGGTAACTTTGACGCTGTGGTTCTCCGCCCAGGATTAAACGGACGGGGTGATGTGATCTGATGTTGTTGGCCATGCAAAGAATGGATGGCGGAGGCCCATAATCACAGAACACAATTACTGCTAAAGAAACCTAACGGATTAGATGAGTCGCTCAGGTTCGCTTTTAATAAAAAAAAACAAAAACAAGCTAAAATTAACAATCAAAAAGTATGGAAAATGTAACACTTAAAACTCCATACGATCTCTAGTGTAAACGACTCTTCTGATCCGTTGGGTTTCTTCAGCGATCTGAGCCTCCTCCATTCACTCTTTGAATGGCCATCATCAATGATATTAAAATATCATTGGCATCATCAGATCACACCCCGTTTAATCCTGGGCGGAGAACCAAAGCTTCAAAGTTACCTCTTTGTATGAAAATAGGCCTATGATACTTTTGCTCGCGAGTGTAGTATGAAATCTTGTTCCTTGTAAAAAGAGTGACTAGGTAAGGTACACGTTAATTGAAACATGAGACAATTATACTGATTTGCATATTCATATTGTTTGAGTTGATTATCTTTTAAGCTCTTGTTTTATTTATAAGATAGTCACGTTCATCACGTTTCATAAAAGAATCCAAGATTACACAATGCTTTGTCAGCATAAACTGTGTTGCTTGGTTTCAGGTTTAATTTAAGCGAGAAACAATCTTAATACAATGCAGTAAGACTCAAAAGCATTGCTACGATTTGCTACTGTCCTAATTTAATAATAGTTTATAGGTACCGTATTCCTTTGGCGTTAAGTCGGCCAGGGTCATCAGTTCATCAATAATGAAGAAACAGATTAAAAAAAACTTACAAAAATCAATGCAAATATAAATGCAACAACAAAATCTGTGGGTGTAGACGAACAGAAATAACGATTTTACCTAAAATAACGACCATCAAAAAAGATCAAAGATGTATACCGTACGGACACTGATTTAGGTATATTATTAAACCAGAAAAATAAAGTACCTACCTAAATAAGCTATCAGATACTTTCTTTGCCATATTTTTTGTGGTTGCAGTGCAGTCGAAATAATAATAATACGAATTAAATTTGGAAACAAATTTATTGTACATAATTTACTACATATTTAAGCAGTACTGTATAAATCTTATGAAACATAAAT
Source organism: Agriphila straminella (assembly GCA_950108535.1). Taxonomy (NCBI): domain Eukaryota; kingdom Metazoa; phylum Arthropoda; class Insecta; order Lepidoptera; family Crambidae; genus Agriphila; species Agriphila straminella. Next base: position 11,975,242 of record OX467319.1, read on the forward strand.
GGTACGATATTAGTATAAAATTGGACCAAATTGTAGACAACGTGGTAAGATCGCGCGGTCACAGCTAGCGTAATAGCATAAACGTAGAGTGACAGCAGATTACAATAAAAAAATAATTGCTTTAAAACTGTGTCCGGACAGCATGGTATTGCATTTTTAAGACATACCTATATTAAAAAACTTTAAAATCTAATTTCATTGGTTTGATTTAAGTATACTATTTACATTCAAAGTGTGACCTTACAATCATCACTGAACTTGAATCGCGCGATACGAATTAAGCTATAACATATTATAATGGGACAAAAAAACATTATTATTTGTATTTACACTACAAATTGTAGACTGCTCGAGGAGATTAATATCCTTAATAATACGACTAAAACAAAAGATAAATACTTTTACAATAATCTTATATAATACAGTGACCTCGCGTGTTACAATACTAGAACTGTAAAGGCCCTATTTCACTAGGACACCTTGCGGTTGCGCCACAAGCAGCGGTGTATTCGCTTGACTCCGCTAAATTGCTTGCCACCAAGCGGATATCAGTAGATGTATTATGAGTTTACGCTTACTATGTGAGTGTTATACCAGCCAGATGTTGTCATCGTCATTTTGTATGACAACTTTTAGTTTAGTATAGTTACCGCCAGAGGCGCTGTGCCAAATTGCATACAAGTTTGCTTACTAGTCGCTATTAGAGTATAGTAAACGTAAAACGTATTTAATTAAGTGACAATTTTGTTTCGAATTGCGGTGTAGTTATGAGCAGTTTGTTCTATTTATTTAGTACACACACAAGTTTTACACGAAAAAAGAATGAACAGAAGAGTAGTGCTAGAGCACAGCTATTACCTATTGAAATTTCTTCCAACTAGTTTGTTCTATTTTCAAATTGGTTGCCGCTATGGATATAAAAATGTGGGTGAGGTATCCTCCATACATCTGTCTGTATACATTTTGTTGGTATGGTAGTGTGTCTTGTTGCGTTGCCACTGGTGTCCTAGAGAGATATAGCACTAATGTATTGTTTATAACACCTCCTGGGGCTTTACCGGCTAGCTCGCATGCTGCACACACGATCAAGTCTTAGACATCGTCATTCAAGTTCTTATACTTCACATTTTTACATTCCTTATACTAACGCATTTTTTACAACATTCACATATTTTAACAACAATTTTGATGGTAGGTACAATTTTTATTTTACAGATATTTTTATTGCAAAGCAAATCATACTTTATTAGATAAACATAAGGAATGCTATTCAAGCAACATAGCGTTACTCGCTACGTATAAACACATAATTTAAACAATAGTAAAAATATAATTTCAACACTGAAATTAAATTTAGATTTTCAATGTCAACGCATGCTTACACATTTTATTATGTAACTTATCTATCAGGTAGATGCCACATTCAACTAAAATACACACAAATCATTTTAAATGTTGACAAATCTATTGCTTTCAATATTCTTTTCACATAGGTGTCCAATGTTGTACGCAGTCTTAGCTGAATTGGAAGGGTTAGAACTATTAACACAACCATACGAACATACTGAAAAAATAAGTCTTAATTTACGTTTAAGAGGGTTCATGCGCTACACTAGCGCCACAAAGAAATAAAAAACAGTGCTTAAATAAAGACGAAATTGTGAATTGTGTTCTTATACCTATAGTGCACTCCGAAGATAGTTTGTAATACTTTTTATAGCGTATACAATATTTTCTAGCCTGTCGTTTAGTTTATTGGCAAAAGTGGGCACTTATTGCAACAAAACACACTAAACCACAGGCTAGAAAATATTGTTTAAGTGATAAACATTACCATTAAGCTTCTTCGGAGTGCACTATAGGTATAAGAACATAATCTACAATTTTGTCTTTATTTAAGCACTGTTTTTTTCCATTGGCGACGCTAGTGTAGCGCATAAACCCTCTTAAGACTGACTCTAAAGCGTTACACGTTTACGTTGTCTCTTTAGCCCATAACAAGCCGCGTAATTCCTAACTATTTAGAAACATACGTTTGACATTTCCGGTCTTATCCAGACTTTTCCTCTCTGAACAACAATGAGTTTTAATTTTAATAAATTTTAATAACGATTTGTCGAACCGTAACAAATAATGTAAATGAAAATAACATAATTGTAAAACAAAGTAAGACTTTAAATTGTATAGCCTCTCAATACAAAAAACAATTCTCAATTATTTTATAACTTTCATTGACTTCAAATGAAATTATTATTTTTAGGCATCATTTACAAATAATTTAAATTCACGATATTATTTAATTTCGAAAGTGGTACAGGACGATTTATTTCCAAAGACATTTAATTATTTGATTTGAGATTATTTTTGTTATATATAAATTAAAATTAACTTCATTTCAATTTATATTTTTCTTTATTGATTGACGTAAATGTAGAAAAACAAAGCATTTATTAGGTATCACTCTCAATAAGCTCTAAATAAAATGTACATTGAAAAGAAAAATTTTGATAGTCAGCTATATAGAACTCTTTTGAAATGTAATCAATCATTACTAATTAATTATACCTACTTTTGTTTTATTATCTTGTTATATGAGAACCTAAAAAAAGGTTGAGAAATGTTCTTCAAATTATTATTCTATGCATTTCGTTTTACGAAATTTGCATTTGAAGTATTTTTTTTCAGTTCAGCTCAAAGCTCTCTATTCTATTTTATAAATTGATGCACGTGGAAATCATTGAATTAGTATTCAATGATTTAAGAATTAAATCGAGGACTTAAGCTGTGTCTTATTTTTATTACATTTATTAAGATCCAGATCGAGTGACTGATAATAATAATGCTGCATATAATTTTTGGTTAGCAGAAACGACAATTTCAACATTACTTCGATTTGAGAAGGATCAATCTGTCCACGCAAGTAGCTCAATCTGGTCGAGGTCGCACGGCTTCGGGACCGTAGAAGGTTCTCATTTATTTCGCGAGATGGCGGTGTCTCATATCGAGCTCGCGGGTGACTAGAGGGGAGCGTCGGGCGCTTGCAAGCGAACGCTCAGCGCGTGGCGCTCGCGTTGTACGTCCGCCAGCTCCGCTACCAGCGCGCGACAAACGCGGTGCAAGACCGCGTTCTGTTCCTGCAACGCCTTGACATCCGGCTCCGCCTCGCAAGACGGCTCCCGGGACGGCTTCCGGTAAACTTCGAACGCGCCGTGCATTTTGGGAGCGTCCTCGCGGTTGTAACCGAAGCCTTCGCCCTCGTACTCGCGGGGGGCGAACGCGTCCGGAGGGAACGCGGGTTCGTTTTGGTGCGGCGGGGGAGCTCTCGTGCCGGGCGGGGAAGTCCGCGGCGGAGGCTGCGGGGGCGGGGGGCCTTTGAGGCGGGTCAGGTCGAGCGAGCTGGAGCGCGTGTGGTTGCGCAGGGGGCGCGGGGGCGGCGGGGGAGGGGGCTCCTTCTTCGGCGCGTATTGCAGCGATTGCGGCCCGTCGTCCGCGTGCACGGAGGACTCGCGCGCCGGCGGCGGCGGCAGCACGCCCGCGCTCTTCACCGGCTTTTTAGGCTGCGGCCGCTGTATGGACTTGATTTCCTGCCCGTTCGGCGGCGGCTCGACCGGCGGCTGCGAGTTTAGCCGCTTCGGACTGGCCAATTCGAACGCGTGCGCGAACTCGTCTCTACGCGGCGACGCGCTCGAGCGAACGTCCGCGTCGTGGGGCAGCGCGTTCGCGTCGGGCGTCACGCGGAGAGCGACCGGGTGGTATATTTTGGGGTCCCGTTCGACCGCCGACTTGTGGAAGTCGAAGTTGACAGGCTTCGGGCCGGGGCTGGACACGCTGGAAGTCGGCGAGTCGACGAACTTCGTCCACTCCTTGTTGTTGGCCTGCGGCTCCGGCTTCGGCGGGGTGAGGGGGGGCTGCTGATCTTCCGGTTTTTTCGCGATTATGACGTCGTTCGTTTCCGGTTTGTGGACGAAGCTGAAGTCGGCGGAGGATCCGGAGCTGAACATGTCCGCTCCTAGATCGACCAGGTCCGTGGTGACTGCCTGCTGGGAGAAGCGCGAGTCTACCTTGGGCACGAGGCAGGCGGGCAGGACTTCGGGCACGGGCACGTCGTTCCGCCTGAGCACTATCAGGTGCATCGCTATACTGAACTCCTCCAGCGTCAGCATCCCGTCTTTGGTGATGTCGGACAGCTGCCAAATCTTCCGCAGGTCGGGGACGGGCAGTCGCGACTTTTCGAAGAATAACCTGTAAACAACACAACATACTTATTTTAATCATTGAAGCTAAACAACTTCAGTTTGCGTCTGCAAAAGCAGATTCAGGACAAGATTCGACACGATTTGACGAGGTTGTCCAACAGTGTTTTTTTTATATTAAGATAATTATTTTTATTTTTTAACAGACAACAGAAATAACCTTTTTAATACCCTCACCCTCAGTAGAAACACAAAGAAGGCTAGACCTAGTTTTAACCGGCTAAAACTAGGTGTACTTCGGGTATTAGCCGTAACATAATGGATAAACAATAGTGAGAAAGCATGCACACGATGGGTAAAATGTCAGGCGGTGCATTATTCGGTGGCCATCGATGGACATGCCGCTAACGGACCACATGTCCGCCAGTGCGTCTGTGTCACCTTCCTCTGATGTTACCCATAGTTACCCCCTATATCATACCTGGCAGTCTGTCCGGACAGCAGGCCGCGCTCGGGCCGCAGCTGCGCGAACTTGTGCGGCGTAGTGGCGCGCCTGCGCGTCGCTGATGGCCCACGTGTCCGCCAGTGCGTCCGTGTCACCTTCCTCTGATGTTACCCATAGTTACCCCCTATATCATACCTGGCAGTCTGTCCGGACAGCAGGCCGCGCTCGGGCCGCAGCTGCGCGAACTTGTGCGGCGTAGTGGCGCGCCTGCGCGTCGCTGATGGCCCACGTGTCCGCCAGTGCGTCCGTGTCACCTTCCTCTGATGTTACCCATAGTTACCCCCTATATCATACCTGGCAGTCTGTCCGGACAGCAGGCCGCGCTCGGGCCGCAGCTGCGCGAACTTGTGCGGCGTAGTGGCGCGCCTGCGCGTCGCTGATGGCCCACGTGTCCGCCAGTGCGTCCGTGTCACCTTCCTCTGATGTTACCCATAGTTACCCCCTATATCATACCTGGCAGTCTGTCCGGACAGCAGGCCGCGCTCGGGCCGCAGCTGCGCGAACTTGTGCGGCGTAGTGGCGCGCCTGCGCGTCGCTGATGGCCCACATGTCCGCCAGTGCGTCCGTGTCACCTTCCTCTGATGTTACCCATAGTTACCCCCTATATAATACCTGGCAGTCTGTCCGGACAGCAGGCCGCGCTCAGGCCGCAGCTGCGCGAACTGTGCGGCGTAGTGGCGCGCCTGCGCGTCGCTGATGGCCCACATGTCCGCCAGTGCGTCCGTGTCACCTTCCTCTGATGTTACCCACAGTTACCCCCTATATCATACCTGGCAGTCTGTCCGGACAGCAGGCCGCGCTCGGGCCGCAGCTGCGCGAACTGTGCGGCGTAGTGGCGCGCCTGCGCGTCGATGATGGCCCACATGTCCGCCAGTGCGTCCGTGTCACCTTCCTCTGATGTTACCCATAGTTACCCCCTATATAATACCTGGCAGTCTGTCCGGACAGCAGGCCGCGCTCGGGCCGCAGCTGCGCGAACTTGTGCGGCGTAGTGGCGCGCCTGCGCGTCGCTGATGGCCCACGTGTCCGCCAGTGCGTCCGTGTCACCTTCCTCTGATGTTACCCATAGTTACCCCCTATATCATACCTGGCAGTCTGTCCGGACAGCAGGCCGCGCTCGGGCCGCAGCTGCGCGAACTTGTGCGGCGTAGTGGCGCGCCTGCGCGTCGCTGATGGCCCACATGTCCGCCAGTGCGTCCGTGTCACCTTCCTCTGATGTTACCCATAGTTACCCCCTATATCATACCTGGCAGTCTGTCCGGACAGCAGGCCGCGCTCGGGCCGCAGCTGCGCGAACTGTGCGGCGTAGTGGCGCGCCTGCGCGTCGCTGATGGCCCACATGTCCGCCAGTGCGTCCGTGTCACCTTCCTCTTCGGACGAGTGACGGTCGGACGATTCCTCTTCGGTGCCTGTAAGCCATGTTGGTTGATTTGATTACTAACGTGAAATTTTATTACCAACTAAATACAATAAGTAACCACCTCTGGTGGTCTAGTGGTTGGCCCACACGTGTAAGACGCCCACGGGTTTGATTCCCAGGAGGGAAGCAGACTTTGTATTCGGTTTGATTGGTGGTAGGTAATTAAAGTCCACCTGGCTAGCTACGGTACCACCATAGTACCTAAGTCTGACACCATAACAATAATTTAAAAATTGATGTGTCCCAAGTCCCAGCCAGGTTTGACCAAAAATGTATTATCTAGAGCTCCTCCGTGTTTCGGAAGGCACGGTAAGCCGTTGGTCCCGGCTGCATTTGCAGTCGTTAACACCCACCAATCCGCATAGGGCCCGCTTGGTGGGTTATGGCCCGTCCTCCTTACCACCCATAAGGAAGGCCTGTGCCCCAGCAGTGGGGACATCAAAAATGGCTGATGGACAGGTCCCAGCAGTTTAAGGTAACATCCAGTTCCTCAGCGTCGAGGATTCCGGGTGTAGTGCGCTTATACTTTCAGCATAGAATACATATGCTTTCAGCCTTATCGTCACTTAACATCAGGTGAGGTGAATACTAAGCACTATCCCGTTGTGGATAAAAAAGTAAGAAAATCAAGTCTTCTATCATAACAACAAAAGTTACAAGTTAGCTATTACAATACTTATATCTATTCTGTGCTATTACCAGAACTGAGACATTTAATTGATATTTACAGCAATACAATTAACAAAATAATAAATATACTATCATTATTATTAAAATTAACATTCTTTCTGACGGGGAAACTAGTTATCAGTAATAATAACAGATCCTAGAAAATGAGGTCACATGATTAACAACACACAAAAAGATTCTCGTCAATTATAATTAGCAAGTCGTAAAAAACGCTCGTTGGTATGAGCCGACGCTGCTTGCGCCCACGCGGCCATACAAAAATGTGTAACAATTATGGGAACAAATTATGGTAGTGCGAAACTTATCAGATAAAATATATTTTAAGTAGAGCCACATTGATTACATACTCAAATAAAGTAAACATTTTCACATAACAAATAAGACGTAGTAGATGGGGAGAAGGATCACCTTGCTCATTGCCATAAAAATCTACAAATGTTATACATATCGATTTATGTCCTTCATGTCTTCACATTTGTCATTGTCACACAGGGTACTATTACAAACTAAATAAGTAAGGCGACATTATATACAACACTAGCGCCGTACCCGCAAAAAAATAATTACCGTACGTGTAAAATAGTGTAAATACACAATTGAGGAAAAATCGAAGCTTTATGGTCCCCTCGCAAAATATCAATTGTTATTTATAAACACACAAACTCAATGAAAAATATTTGTTTGCAGTTTTTTTTGCGGGAATGGCGCTAGTGTTGCATAATAATAGTCGCCTTAATGATTGAATTTCAGTGATATCACTATTAAATTAAGATTTAAAATAAAAGAAAAAAAGCACTTAGTTCTAAGTCACAAATTTAACTTTCATTGCCTATTTCACTCACACCCTTCAATGAGAATTTTCGAATCAAATGGTAAACCACCCTGAACCTAACACTTCGACCCCAAAGATTTAAATCTTTCGACCCTATGTTCTTCATCATGGTTCAATCCATCTTTACACCAAACTAATCAAAACTGGTTCAGTCTTTCAGGCATAAAAAAGTGTAATTTATGATTTCAGTAAAAGTTTATAAAAAAAAACTTTTGTATAAACCAGAGAAAAAGCTTCTATAGAAAGATATAGCTCAGAGTAAAAAAAATCATCTGTATAAACCAGAGAAAAAGCTTCTATAGAAAGATATCCACAGATTCTATGCACAAGATTCCAAGATTCTATTCCTTCGAAACCTTAACATATCGACTCGTATAGAACTCACACCCCAAATTGTCAGTTCCCATCATAGCGAGTGCCGGTGCACACGCCTAACAACATCCGACGACCTGAGTGGTGCAGTGGTGTGGTCAACATGCCGCCTACCACGCAAGAGGTCCCGGGTTCGATTCCCGGCCGGGCAGAAATTGAAATGATGAATTTAATTTCTGTGACGGGTCTGGGTGTTACTATACGTATAATATTTAAGTATATATTTAAAAGTTTATAACTAGTATATCAGATGTCTATCACCCATATTTACAGTACAGGCGCTTCAGAGGGACGCTGCCTTGTGCCACGGATTCGACACACAAAGTGTCTACTTGATTTTTTTTACTAACATATGTTTTAAGTTATTTACTAACAACATTGTTTTATAAATTATATATGTTTAGTTTTTAAGGTATATATCTATGGGCCATCGATGCCCGACTATAAATAAATAAATTAAATTAAATTAAATTACAAGCTTTGCTTAGTTTGGGGCTAGATGGCGCTGTGTGAAATTGTCCAACCATTATTATATATTATTATTCATAGCCGACGTGCCTTCACGAGATTAAACATCTGTACTATGATGTGTACTTTTCTTTAGTTAATGGTTAATAATGGGTACTTACCTAATAGCCTGGTATGTTCTTCCCCAGTGTTGGTAGGCCAGACCCCACGGCCCGTGGCGCTGTGCTCCCACACCGGATGTACACGCTCCGCCACACTGTTTGTCGGTGTTGGACTCTCGCTAGCAGTACTCCAGGGTGATCCATTTTTTCCTCTTCGCTGTGAAAAAGATTTTTAATTAATGATAACACTCATGATAACCACAAAACATAATAAACTGATATAGGTATTTCCCAATTCCTAGTATTTTCCCTATATTATCCTAACCATATTGTAATTACACTACAATTTGATAAGCAAAAATGATTCAAAACAATGTTTAGAAACTTCCAATTATTTTTTTAATTAAAATAATTGGTTATTCCAATTTGTTACCCCAAAGAATCCACCCTGAGGTGAATTCTAGGAAACATATATCCGAGAATTTACCCTAAGCTAGGGAGAGAGCAAGCATAGGGAGAATTCTCGGACATAGGTTTCCCAGAATTCACCTCATAGTGGATTCTTTGGTGTAACAAATTGGAATAACCGAAAGTAATTAGTAAAACACAAATTCATATGGTCCTATTTAAAGATTTGTTTGCAAACACAGTAGATGTATTTTATCTTCATTATTCTGAATAGTAAATAAATTACAAATTTCATCATTTTCTGGACTTTGACTTTCATTATTAACTGGCTCCTCTTTAAATGTAAGTCAACATCTTTTCCTGGATTGAGACAAATAGGTAATTATTAAACTTAATCCATGTTACAACAAAACATTTAAATACTATGTTTAATTTAGACATTATTGTGTATTTTCAATAAAGTTTCAGCATCATATTTAAATTGAACACGGTGTCTAAATTATACATAGTTTTGAAATCTTTTGTAGTTTCTGATGAAAACTCTATCTTTACAATATCTAGAGGTTTTGAATATATATTGCATAGTTTTATGTTTCCTGTATAACACAACATTAACATCGAAATCAGATCGAAATATATCAAAAGGATAAATAATCACAATCGCATACAATATTAAAAGTAACTGCATAGCAAGGCCAAGACCCAGGATCAACAAGTGATAAGCTCAGTGTGTGGTACAATGACATCTTTTTATACCCCTCATCAAAATACTTAAATAACTTTGAATTAAAATTATGAAGCATTGATGTCACAATGCTTCATAATTTTAATTCAAAGTTATTTAATTACTATGTATGTACATAGTAAATTAATGGATGGAAAGAGTTAATCAATATTTGTAAGGCATGTTTTTTGATCAAAATATTGACTATTAAGTCATCATCATCATATCAGTTGCACGACACCCACAGCTGCGTATCAATTTACAATAGGTACTTATTTAGTATTTGTTTTGCATCTCAATGCAATGCAACTTATGATTTAATTATGTTGATAATAATAATAGCCTCTGCATGTTGAACTCATATCATATCCTTATGAGAGCCTTACAAGAAGACTGGGCTGTGAGAAAACTAAGCTAATATCTATAATAATAATAAAGTCATATTTTAAAATAATAGAATAAAAAAAATTGTTTAGTATTTTGATGAATATCATAATAATAATATATGGGTTTCATGAGTTGGCTTTCAAGGAAATGCCTCTGTAAGTAGTATATTATTTTATCATCTATTTCAATGTTTCTTAAACTTTTTGCAGTCACGGACCACTTCCAGAATTTAAAAAACTGCACAGACCCCTGACAAATAAGAGAAAACAAGCCTTATATAAAAGCTTGTTTTCTCTTATTAATTTGTAGTTTCATTATGAGAAGGGTTAACTGCGGACCCCTGATGCATATGTAAATGCTACAGATCCCTACCACATTTTAAGAAATCCTGATCTACTTTAAAAGACAACTCATTAATTACTACAATAAAACATCCTGATACTGATTTACTCACCCCACGTGATCCTGATCTTTGAGACATAGTTTCCGATTCCATTTCAGAATCAGTGCTCAGATTCTCTGTTGCATCATGTGATAAAGTTTGAGGGACATCACTATCTGACAAATTTGAGGACACACGGATTGGTTCATAGGCACCTAGGTTTCCACCAAAACTTCTTTCCCTTTTTGGGATAATTTGTTCCTTTGGTGAATTGGATAGTTGTATCAAGTCAACATTTGCTTCAGAGTTAAGAGCCCATGTAAACCTAGGCAAAGGAAGGTCTAAAGGAGTTAACAATAATTCTGGCTTTAGAGACAAGTTTGTTTGATGGGCAGCTATTAATTTTAGAGCAGAATAAAATTGTTTCCTATTCATATGGTTCAGTGAAGAACAATTATTGGGGGCGACGCTGATATCCATGATCTGTAATCAAGTAAAAGATTTATGGTTTTTAAATTGAAATTAAAAATGGTCATGTAAAGTATTTAGCAAACTCTGCGAACCTGTTTAAGGGCATCATTTGAGATGTTTGATGATCTAAATAATTCTGTTGCTTTCAAAATAGGTATTTTCCCGTTGGATTCTTCGTCGCAGCATAAAAACAAATCACCGAAATATCTCATTTCGGTCTCTGTCAAGTTCAGATCCTCCATTATAAAGTATTATCACAATATTAAAGATATTAACACAGTTTTAAAGATACACAGTAAAATAAGCAACAAAAAAATCCATTATCTATTAATGTACACCATTATTCATTGATATTTTAGACGGATTTGTAACTTGAACATCACAAGATTTACACGAAGCAAACGAAAGTCGAAATGTCACTCACTGACAGCTGCTATCATATCTCTGCTCTATTTTGTCTACGGATTTTTAATAGTGTTGTGCTACTTTACATAATTTCTTCTTATTTTTGTTATGGAAAACATTACGATAGATACCGGTTTTTTAGAATCTATCGATTTAAAGCACAGGAAATCTTTTATTGTATTATATTGTTTTTTTTTTTCATTATAGAAAATATATTTGTTTATTATTTTTTTACTTTATTGAATTTTAATTCTGTGTTTTCCTTCGTTCATCGTTGGCCCGGTGTGATTGCAGATAACACAAATCAGTAAATCACCACGAAAACTTAATATCCACCCCCACACCCCACCCGTATCACACCCATATCTTTCCCTCAGGCAATTATTTGTAAACCGTGTAGCTAAAATATTATAAATACCTAAGAGAACAGTTCAGTAATTCCCTCACCCCATCGCCTGCATACAATACAATACACTTAACACCTTAAACTTATTATATTTCCTTTTGAAATCGTTGCCTAACACACTGCATTGTGATTAGAGGTGTAAGCACGCACACTACACGCGCGACGCGAAAGAGCGCTATATCACTACCACGTAGTATAAAGTACCTACTTAGTGTCATTTCATTTTAATGAAGTACGAAAATACAAATAATTTCATTTTTTTAATCTCTATTTTATTCATTCATACTAGGTACCAACTCTGTCACCTCCATTTTATCTCCAGGCATTGCCGGTTTTGTCAATAGGCCGTGGCCTAGGGGCGGCAAGGACCTAGGGGGGGCAGACCAGCAACGTCATTCACTCGCCCGCCCGAGCGACTCGACAGCCCACGAACGACGACCATACTTGTACTACCGTCGCTGACGACCGCGACGGGTGCTTGCATTGCTTGGCTGACGATGCATGTGCTCGACACGACACTATACCTAGTGTGACCGCAGTCGCCAGCCGCCCAAATTTTGTCCAAACCATTACCACCGCATGGCCCGGAGCGCTTAGAATTCTAGAGTCTAGACTACTCTAGACATGTGGGCAGGGTTGGCAATGTTTAAAACATTTGTTTAAAACACTGAAAAAAAACATATCTGTATAAAACATGTTTTAAAATATTTTGTTTTAAACATGTTTAAAACATATATAAAAAACATGTTTAAAACATATATAAAAAACATTAAGTTTATTTTATTTGAATTACTCAAAATATTTTTTTTTTCTTTTTAATACTTTTAATTAACTTTTTTCAACATTATAATTTTAATTCGGATTGATTTGGAATTCGGGGAAGATAGTTTACTTCGCTTATACTGCGGTGTATTTTTTATGCTATTGTTATTGTTTAATTGTTCAGTGTAGACTTGACTGTAGTGAGTTAGTGAGACTAGTGAGTGATTGAATCCGATTGAGTTTCGTTTAATATAGATTTTTTTAAATCGCCCTTGGTTCTGCCCTTCTTAAAAGAATCCCCTTACTTTATGACCCCCATCACAAAAAAAAACAATTACATGTTTAAAACAAATCAATTAAAACATTTATGATAAATATTTAAAACATGTTTTTTTTTGTTTTCTAAATTAAACATGATGTTTTGTTCTTTTAAAAAAACAGTTTTTATCCAACCCTGCATGTGGGTACAAAGATATTGACATCTTTCGAGTATATAGAAAGAAACAAAAGAAATCTAAGTCATAAACGTTGTAACGTAGTGTTCTGACAATCTACAAGTTTGAATTTTGGCGCGAAGGCGCATGGAAGATTTCAGGATTTTACAGGATTTTGGTACCGCCCCTTAATACCATTGGTCTTAAGGGCACTATTTCTAAATCCGGCACTGCTTGGAAGCAGTGCCGGATTTAGAATCTTTAGAATGTGGCATGGCATGGCATTAGGGGGTGGCATTGTTATTTTTAATCGTCAGCCTAAACACAAAACTTGAAGATCATAGCTTCGAAACCCAGGGACTTTCATACAAACTATTTAAAGCATTTGTTTTGAAAACTTATGAATGAATTAAAATTCTATTAATTTATACTAAATATATTTTTATGTATATTAATAAAAACTAGTTCCAACGGAAGATCAGCGTTGGGTTATAACGTTATAAGCCTAGCATTATGCTGAGTCGGGACCGATTTGGGGACAAAACTAAGATAGCAGATAGCCTCTGTTTATTTTATTTATTTTTATTTCTTATGTATTCTTGTTTTGTCTCGAATAAATGTTTTTCTATACTATAAACTTTCATACCCTATTTCAACCCTTACCTTTTATCTTCGCGATAAAAGGTAACCTATGTCCTTTCGCAAACTCTACTCTATTCTCTGTCTGTACCAAATTTCATCAAAATCGGTTCAGTAGTTTAGGCGTGAAAGCGTAACAGACAGGAAAAACGGGTTGAAATAGACAGTTACTTTCGCATTTATAATATTATATAATATGTAATAATATATTCAATAAATAACTGCTTGAACTTGAATAAAATAACTATCGTGAGAGGTCAGAAATAAAGAAAGTTTGTATAAGTATCATTAATTTATTTTGCTGTTACACTTACACATACACTGTTTATTGTTCTTTTCAATAGGTAATATAATATTCATTTATAGGTAATCAACAAACATTACACTTACATAACACTACTGTCAAAGTAGTAAAATAATTTAGCTTTAATAACACATCTAAAATTAAACTTAAAATTATAAGCATCAGTAATCTCGACAATTATCGCATCTATAATGCTACTGATAAAATGTGTTTAATCCTTGGATTGGATGAACTTGATGAGGTCAATAACTCTGCTAGAGTAACCGTACTCATTGTCGTACCAGCTGATCAGTTTCACGAAGTTATCATTAAGGGAGATACCAGCAGCAGCATCAAAGATTGACGAGTGGGTGTCGCCAATGAAGTCGGTGGACACAACTTGATCTTCGGTGTATCCCAGGATACCCTTCATAGGTCCTTCAGCGGCTTCCTTGACCTTCTGCTTGATGGCATCGTAAGAGGCGGGCTTGCCTAGGCGGACAGTAAGGTCAACGACCGATACGTTGGCAACAGGGACACGGAAGGCCATACCGGTCAATTTACCGTTAAGAGAAGGAATGACTTTGCCGACGGCCTTGGCAGCACCAGTCGAGGCAGGAATGATGTTTTGCTGGGCACCACGGCCATCACGCCAGAGTTTACCGGAAGGTCCATCGACTGTCTTCTGTGTAGCAGTCGTGGCGTGAACAGTGGTCATCAAACCCTCAACAATCTCGAAGTTGTCATGGATGACCTTGGCGAGGGGAGCCAGACAGTTGGTGGTGCAGGAAGCGTTGGAAATGACCTTCGCAGATGGATCATAAGCGTCTAGGTTAACACCAACTACGTACATGGGCGCGTCAGCACTGGGAGCAGAAATGATGACCTTCTTGGCTCCACCTTCTAAGTGAGCAGAGGCCTTTTCAATGGTGGTAAATACTCCGGTGGATTCTACAACATATTCAGCTCCAGCCTTGCCCCATGGAATAGCCTTAGGGTCCCTTTCAGAGAAGACAGCAATTTTGTTTCCATTTACAACTAAGTTGCCGTCTTGAATCTCAATGGTTCCCTTGAAGCGACCGTGTGTAGAGTCATATTTGAATAAGTAAACCATGTAGTCCAAACCGATGAAGGGATCATTGATGGCGACCACCTGGGCACCCTTCTCGATGGAAGCACGGAGCACCAAGCGCCCGATGCGGCCGAAACCGTTGATACCAATCTTAGACATATCTGTAATTAAAGAAAAGAGTATGTGAGAATCAATGAAATTAATGACTAATTAAAGAGAACAAAGAAATTAATTTTCAAATGATTGGTCAAGATAACATGTTTATGAGTACTGCACTATTATGTATTCTGTTCTGTGGTACCGCATATCAGAGTATTTTAATGAAGAAAATTTTATTAATAAAAAGAGCTATAATCTTCACATGGCTTAATTAATTTAAAAGTATTGAAGAATTATTGAAATAAACTCTATAATAAACTTTAAAAGTTAATTTTATTAAACAAAATCAATTAATGATTAAATTATTTTAGGAGTAGGTAAGTTTATCTATTTTTGTTTAGGAATAGTTTCCTGTAGATTGGTATGTCAAATGTTACTGTTTTTTATGATACACTTGAGGCAAGGTCATGATGAGGACACTATCAAGTTTACCATCTGCTTATCTACAGTATTATAAAAATATGACATCAATTTGTTTATATAGTAAACACCAAAAAAATTCTTCATTATTATTTGCAATAGGTACCTATACTTTGTAATTTAATAGGTACCTACCTAGTTACATAAAAAATCAGTAAAAATATTTTGTTCATTTCAAACTATTATAACACGGTAAAATTATTAATAGATAGGTGCAATAACATACATATTATGTTTGGATATTACAACATACATATGGAGTTTAATCCAGATTTCATAATATTAACTGCATGTTTTATAATCCAAATAAAAACCCGTTAAACAGAATCATTGTTGTATTTAGTACAGCAACCACCATGACCTTCATGTAACATTGTTAGTAACCAGATTAATTCTTATATTTGATGCACAAAATGTAGGGACGTTGCCGGCACCCGGCGAGTGGAGGTCATGTAGAGGTCAACGAGACTATAGCAAAATACATAAAACTTACACCATTCACATATTAATAGAACATTTGTTTAATAGGTAAGCTTTTTACTATAATTTGTAATTAAGTACAGGTTTTCTTAAAATAATAAAATATACTTGAAATAAAGTACCTAGGTACATCAAGCATTTGAGACACGTAATACGTAAAAGACGAACAAGTCAATTAATCTCTGTGAATATAATGTAAGTTTAAGCATTGCTAATATACCACTAGGTAGACAATGGTTAATAATTTGCATAATGATAATTAAAATGATTACTCACCGGCAGAAATTAGTTGAAATACTCAATTATAACACTACACAATCGTTCCCCGCAAGATGGAGATCGTAAATGTCGGAAAGGAATGCCGAATGTCATTCATTCGCTGAAGGACAAATCAAAGATTAAGGAATAGACCGGTCACACTCACCGGACACTCTTTAAAAGTATGATGTGTGTGTATGTAGTAGGTAATTATATAAAAAGCAGTGGTTCTAGGTAGTGTTTCTTGTTTTAGATATTAATAATTGTATGAAGTTTCATGTTTCAACCAGCTCTTTTCATGCTATTTGGTAAATTAAAAAAACAAATGTAGGTAATGATTAAAAATATCGTAGTTAACATTTTAAGAGCAGAGTGTGATTGAGTAAGTAACAAACATCCAATCACAAACATTCACATTTATAATATTAGTAAGATAAGATTGCAGCTAGAAAATCAGGCGCAGCGTGGAAGTACCTACCTACCTATTGAATATTGTACTTAGTGATATAGTAATATTTCACCAAATTAAGTAAAAACTGTAACAAACTATAGGTATCCAACCATTAGATTCTGTGGTACCTACCGATAAAAAGTTTTTTTTAATTAAATAAAAGTTAGTAGTAAAGCCGCGATTACATATTCCAATCTAGCATACCAATTTAGAATTGCCACCCGTATAATAAGTTAAATTTTAACAATTAATTTAAACAAATAACGCAAAGGTCAACATTGTTTATGTTTTTTTTATATTTTCAATTCTCATCTCTAATCTTATACATTGTTTATCTTTCCGTTATAGGGTAAATTCACTTTTAAAATCGAACTTATTATACAATATTTTATTGTCAAGTACGAGTGGCAACCCGAAATTGGTATGCTAAATCGGTGTATGTAATCGCGGCTTTAAGAATGTACCAATAAATTCTGCTTAACCATTCTGTAACATTTTTAGGCTTTGATTTTTTTCTAGTTGTCTTTGGAATGTCACTAGTGTTGTAGTAGTTGTGGTTGTTTATTTCTATAACCGGCATCGGCATTACATCGGTTTTGAAAGGGTTCGATTCTTATGCAATGAATGAAAGATATTTTTTTCTCACAGTTTGTTTATTATTTCGATAATAATAAAATCTTTTTCACACATTATATTATATACCATTTGTGAAACGTAACACGTGAGTGTGACACAGAAACACGGGTTGTTGATGATGATTGAGTAGATTAATCTATGTCGCCCCCGCGCCGAGATCCCGCTTAACGCAGCGGACGCCCTAATGGGTATATTCCAGCAGGCTAATCGCTAAGTCGTCGATCACCACAGTACCTATACATTGTAGCAATGTATACAGTTTTCTTTAATTTGAGCAATGTGTTTTGTTAATTAAACGTTTAGTTCTATTCTATTCCATTCATGGAAAATAATTGGTTTTCATGATCAGTTTTATTAGTTTCTATGGAATGTTTACTATAACGAACGATGACTAAGCGGTTAGCCAGCTGGAATGCACCCAGGGTACCACAACACAATTATCTAGTGGTAGTGATCTGTGTTATTTCTTCCTCTATGCGCATAGCGCGGGTATTTTATTTATCTTACACTATGGCGCGGGTTATTTAAAATGTCATTCTTTCACTGAATTTGATCGATCAGAAAACCATTCAAATTATTTAGTATTTACATCGGAGATGATACAAATAGGAATTAATGGCTTCGGACGAATCGGTCGAGTGATATTAAGAGCCTGTTTACTAAAGTCAGACCTTGAGGTAGATACCTACCTACTGTACTAATAAAATTATTGATACTGTAACAAACAGTTTGTATGTAAAAGCAATATTTATTTTTATGTTTGCAGATAACCGCGATTAATGACCCAGCTATAGATGTCCACTATATTTGTTATTTGATAAAGTTTGATTCAACACACGGAAAATTCGACGGTTCCATTACTCCCAACAAAGATGAAATTTTGGTCAATGGTATCAAACTCATGTTTTGTTTACAAGTTGTTTTTATCATGATCTATACTAAATTATAAATAATTATAAATTCGAAATTAACTCTGTCCGTCTGTCTGTTTGTTACGTTGTCTTGTCACACCTAGACCGCTGGACCAATTTTGACGAAAGGCAGGAGGTACGGATATAGATAAGACGTTGGGGAAGGACATAGGCTACTTTTTATCCCACAGCTGGGCATGAGTCTTTACTCTACCCGCACGATATAGGTACCTTAATTGAGGCTCTCCGGGACACGCGCGCGGGGCGACATAGATTAGAGCTTAGCTACTCATGCACTGCAATATATACCTACTACCTAATTTTCACTTAAATTGTCCCAGATTGTGAATTGTGATCCTAAACGAAACGGAAACGGTGACGATTTAGCTTTGGTTTTATCGTTGAAAATTAGCGCGATTAGGCCCCAGCAATCTATATTCCCGCGCCGTGTACCCGCGGCGGGATGGCTTAGGCCCTCCGCTGCGTCAAGCGGGATCCCGCCGCGGGTACACGGCGCGGGAATATAGATTGCTGGTTTTTGACGGACAGATGCTTGCGCAGTGCATGAGTCAGTAAGCTCTAATCTATGTCGCCCCGCGCGCGTGTCCCGCTTGACACAGCGGAGGGCCTTAGGTATAGTGCCTTCCGAAGCACGGTGAAGCTCAGGATACGTGTTTTGTCACCCCATCCATTACCGACCCTAGCTATAGTTGCTTAACCATTGCCGAATGCGCAAAACCACAGACAACAAAAAACAATTAGGTATGGATTTATTTTCATTTTCACAGATAAGCAAATAAAGATATTTCACGAAAAGCTACCGGCTAACATACCGTGGCAAACAGCCGGAGTGCAATATGTGATTGAAGCTTCTGGAATGTTTACCACCATCGAGAAAGCGTCGGTATGTTGGAATCAACTCCCTTCGTCTGCACTGGCGGTTGACCGCGGCGTTTATTCCCAGTAGTTCCTTTTGACAGTTTCTTCAAAGGAACATTAGTACCTATTATCTTCATTAGTTCCTTTAATAATTTCGAAGGAAGTGGGAAGCAAAAGTACCAATAGTTCCGTTTATTCCCAGTAGTTCCTTTTGACAGTTACTTCAATCAAAGGAACTAATGGTTTTATTCTTTCCACTAGTTCCTTCAAAATAATAAAGGCACTATGTGAAGAAAAGGTACCATTAGTTCCTTTGAAGGAACTGTCAAAAGGAACTACTGGGAATAAACGGCAAAGCGGCTGGGCGACCGAGCGACTTGAATATAGGTAATGTTTCTTGTACATTCGTGCAGAGAAGCGTCCTTTGTAGCAAAAACAGATAAACGAATAATAATCGTCTGTCAGTTGCCCGCCGCACTAAGGTAATCTATTCGCTCTAGGGTCACCTGGCTAGCGAGACAGTGAGAAGAGTTATACTGACAGCGCCCAGTGTAGATATTCCCATGCTCGTACTTGGTGTCAATGATGATAAAATAAATGCAAGTAAGTTACTAACCTTAATGTAAGATGTGAGGTTATTTACCGTCAGATCATCATAATATATCAGCCACACGACACCCGGGTATAGGCCCAAGAATCTCCACAACGATCGGTCCTGCGCCGTCAGACTTTCTATGAGGCCTATAAATGTTCAGCAATAGGTATGTTTATGGCTGATAGATATGATAATGATGATTCATAAATGCATTAAAAAGTATAAAGCGATACGTGATATGAAAGTAAAGGCTAAGGTTACACCACCAGGTCCAAAAGTGGTATCTTGCACGTCGAGCACCCTGTACTGCCTGGCGCCGATAATAAAGGTTCTAGAAGATTCGTTCGGCTTAGCGGAGGGTTTCGTAACGAGTATTCACGCCATGACGCCGTCGCTAAAACCGCTCGATGGACTCTGTTTGAGGGGGAAGGTGAGATTGTTTGAAGACATCGTTGATAATATTCACAATATAATACCCTCAAGTCACGGAAGTATTCTGAATCAAATCAGTTGTAAGCTAAATGGCTGAATACCAATGCCACATACGCACTCACAGGCGGCTTGTTTAGCGTCTAGCCACCTAGCGGATCGTAAAGGAACTTTCTATAATGTACGCAACTCAGCCGGCCGTACTGCGCGCTTGGCGCCTTCGTTATGCGGCCGGTTATAGAACATTCCTTTCACTTGTATAGCAGATGTACTTATAGAAGATTTACTTACTCTCTTTTGAGTTTGACATTGAAAAGAAAGTGACAAAACATAATAATACATCTGCTATACAATCTTTATTAGTAAGGGGGTAGGTGATTATTTAGGCTCTAGGCGTTAAACAAGCCGCCAGGTAGTGCCTACGTGGCTTAATTATCTGACGAGCTCAAGCCGAGAGCGGTTTAGTCTTCTAAATGTTGTTTCTTACGTACCTACTCATTTATATAAAATCTTGTTTATAACATAATGGGACTGTAGGTCTATTTGTGTTTAATATTTGTTACTTTAATTGCTAAAGACTGTTTGTTACCTAAATAAATAAAATGTCAAAAAATACATCTCAAAGTACTGTAAAGTAATAGTAAAAATAATAAAGTAATAGTAAAGTACTGTAAAGTAATTACGTCTGAACTTTTATCTGATTTATGTAAGTAATTGATACTTACATGTTGACAAGATGTACCTACCTACAAGTTGGTTTCTTGTCAACATGTAAGTATCAATTACTTACATAAATCAGATAAAAGTTCAGACGTAATTACTTTACAGTACTTTACTATTACTTTATTATTTTTACTATTACTTTACAGTACTTTGAGATGTAATTTACAAATACTATTCCAATTTTAAAGTATGTAAACCAAATTATACTTATATGCCCTCTACATATTCATATGCTATCTGGATAGAACCCAAAAGAATAGGACCTCAATATCGCATAGTGAAGAATATTAAATATGAAGGTTCTTTCCGTTAGCACTGGCGCGACCACAGGAGCATCCACCAAAACATAATCCCTGCGATGACGGGCGCGTGCAAGGCGCTCGGTATGATCATGCCGAGGGTCAAGGACAAGCTGTGTGGACTCGCCTTTAGGGTGCCTATTGTCAACGTCTCTGTACTGGACCTCACGATACGGTAACAATAAATGATCTTGTGAGTCCCACATGTCCCCCTCTCGCTCACCTTTGGGGCTAAACTATGCGTTTTTCCTCGGCATAAAAAAAGGTAAGTATTAAGTAATTAGATTTTTGTCAGGCGGGCTTCGACCTCACGATCAAAATTACCTAAACAAAACAAAACAAAATATTTTGGCGTAAACAAAACAACGACACTTATAGGATATTTTGGCGTCAACTATGGCAAAAGGGCTGTATTATCTAACGTTATTGCTTCAAGCGTGTATTTTCTCCCTAATTTCCGTGTGTTCGTACGTCGATAAATAACTCTTTCGGTCTAAGGACACGCTGAAAAACCTGAAAACTTCCTTGTTTAATCATATCAATTATTTTCTACAGGTTAAAGTCTCACACGTCTTTGCAAGAAATTCTTCAAAAGGTAGAAAAAGCAAGCAACAGGGAGTTGAAAAATATAATTCGGATATCTAAAGAAAATGCAGTATCTTCAGATTTTATAGGAGAAACGCATTCCTGCATACTGGATGCCGACTCCAGTCTTCAACTGAAGACGAATTTCTTTAAATTAGTATGTTGGTACGAAAATGAATATTCTTATGCGTGTCGAGTAATTGATACGATCGCTTTCTCCGAAAATGATTCGCGCCCTCTCAATGTTGTGTTGAGTTCTGTAGTTAAACGAGACAGGACACAACAAACAGAATGTTGCCGAAAAGACATTTTGGGCAGCACCTCACACGACACTGGCTTAAAATATAAGACCCAACAGCTAATTTTTAAGAAACCATTATCTACACAGCTATCCTGCAATAAACAGGCTTTACTAAGCAATAAAGATTCTAAGAAAAAAAGTGAATTTTTCAAAATATGGAATGATGAAAAAGCACCACCCTTTAAACCTAGTGTAAACCAGAAAAGAACTAGTTTTTTCCACAGTTGTGTTGCAATAACACCGCGCAATTTAGAAGAAGTGAGCGCTGTGAAAGCTCAGGATAGATTGGAGATGCTTAAAAAAGAATTTTCCAAAATGGTTAATGTTACGGAAAGTCTTCTTAAAAAATCATATACAGATAATTTTAGTGTGAATTCTGACAATAAGTCAATAAATAGGAATTCAGAAAGGAAAATAGATGGATCATTAGGAAAAAGCTATGAAACATTATCAGATGTTTGTAACATGACCCAAAGTAACAGAATGTTTGGAGATTGCAATTCCGACTTTAGCTCTGGAATCGATAAAAGTTTAGGCCAAGAAAGTGATCACAAGAAGCTAAATAACATTTCGCTAAATGATGTAAATGAAAAAGTTACATGTGACGTAAAGACCGATAATGTTAAATCCAAAGTCGAATATATAAAAGCGGAAGACCCTCCTATACCGGAAATCGATAATAAGAGTTTGAATACTCAAAGTACAACTGTAAATAAAGTAACTTTGTTTAAATTAAACTCTTTGAGTTCAAAACTAGATGGAGTAAATAATGTTGAAGAAAATTCTATAATGATAAATAAACACGAAGATAACACAAGCAAAAAGGTGGTGGTAAAACAAGAAGAAATCCATACGTACACAGCAAATGCCGAGAGCAGTAATATGGAAAGTGAGCCAAATAAAGAAACGCTTATCTCAGTTCGAATTTCCAAAAATTTGATTAGTGAATTGAAACTTCGAAGTAACAAAACTGAAAGTAAGTGGCAATCGACTATAAAAGAAAATTTAAATAAATTAAAATACCCTGAAAAATGCGCACCTCTGAATCAAACACTTGCAGATATCAATGTTAGTGGCGTTACCACTCATAGTGATGTAAAAAACGTTCAACTCGATGGTGATAATATCGAACCATTGGGTGATAAAGATGAAGATTTAAACAGATCATTTAATTTCGACAGAATTTCTACAGGACATTATTCATATGTATCCGATCGCAAATCCTTATGTGGAAGTCCCTGTAATACAAGTGTGACAGCAAGCAATGCTGAGACGTATCGACATAAAGACGATATTTATGACAAACTCGACAGTATTAGTGGTTCAGATTCCAATAATTCATTCCAGATTCATGAAAGAAAATCACAAGTGATCGATCTTAGTGATCTAACAAATTCTATAGAAGACTTAGGACGATTGGATAAGATTTGCAAAATAATTGAAATATCCGATGATTTATCTAATAAATTGTTCTCGCCATTAGACAACAGTAACTGTGGAATACAGACAAAAAAGAAAACATGGTCATTCAAAGATTTATGTGAAAGGATTAAATTAGATGATTTTTGTGAAAATGTATTTGGTAAATCTTCCTCTTGATAAATTGTGAAAGTTATAATGTGTGTGTTTGCTAATACTAATAGTGAAACAATAAATACTTAGTATACAGAACTTTACTTTGGTTTGATTACTATTCATCTCTTACAAAATGTAGCAAAAAAACAATGTCATATTAAGGCACTATTAAGTCACTGTTGTACTTAGAATTAAAAAATATCACAGAAAATAATAAAAATCTGTAAAAAAAAAAGAGACCAGGTACGGTATGTGAAGCTTATTCTTAAGATTCTACTCCTAATGCAAAGGTATGTAGTATTGTACTTCATCTCACATTGCCATTTACCCATCATTGTGGTATACCACGTCCGTATTGCGTAATAGTTTAGAGTTGAGTTCGATGATAGTTCTGGGGAATATTGCGTCGTCTATATCGACGAAATCTGCGATGACGACGTTGACCGGCGCCCGCGGGGAAGACTGGGCCAGCGGCGGGCCCGGAGAGAAGTCACGCAACTTTGGAAGCACTTTATCTTTCACAGGCACCGCGCATTTGTCTCGAAGATTAGATCTCCATCTGAAATAATTAAGTTTGATTTTAAAACTGATAACATAAATAAAGAAACATCTAGGACGAGGATGGTATTTATCTAGAGTCAGACACATTATATTTGTGATGGTCTCTGTTTTGACAGATTCAAAATTACAGGTTCTCAATATAATAAGTCTATGCAGGTTCTATTTTTTTACGAATGTCATTGAGATAACTAAAGACTATGCCAGATTATTAAGGACACTATATAGTCAATTTTCATACAAACGAGGTAACTTTGAAGCCTTGGTTCTCCGCCAAGGATTGACCGAGCCCCTCCATTCACTCCCTGGATGGCCATCATCAGATCACAGCTAGGTCAATCCTTAGCGGAGAACCAAGGCTCCAAAAAACCTCTTTCGTATGAAAAACAACTTAAATTATCTGGCCACCACAACTGGTATGTATGTATATTCGATATCAAAAAATCCTATCTATTCTGCCCTTCTACTTTTTTTAATACATTCGTCTTCTCCCCTTTCCTGGGACCGGGGAATCACTAAAAGACCGTATACCCAAAAAAAGCAATAGTAACCTGAACACGATGAACCCGGGCGTAGGAGTCAACACAGCTTGGTGCACAAACCCCATCCCGGGATGCCTCTTGACCGCCTCCAGGAAGGAGAGCAGCGCGGGCGCGCTCGCCTGCTGCGGCCAGGGGGACGGC
This sequence comes from Agriphila straminella, assembly GCA_950108535.1. Classification (NCBI taxonomy): domain Eukaryota; kingdom Metazoa; phylum Arthropoda; class Insecta; order Lepidoptera; family Crambidae; genus Agriphila; species Agriphila straminella. The sequence continues at coordinate 12,000,138 of OX467319.1, forward strand.
ATCATCTGCGGCTGCCAGAACTCGTTCGTGGCGTACACTGATTGGTGCCGGTACACTACTATCACCTACGAAAAAAGTGGGTTTATAGCTCCGATATATAGGAACATAAAGAAGCTATAATACCGATATATAGGAACATAAGAAGCATAAGAGGTATTATAGAAGGAATTGTTACCCTAACTGCATAAAAATTTATAATAAACTACCAAAGTCTGTAAAGGAGCTTAGTTTACCTATATTAAAGAAAAAATTACAAACGTGGTTAATAAATAAATGTTTCTACACAATTGAGGAATTTCTAAATTCAAAAATGGACTTAAAATGATATTTTTTTTCTAATATAATCACATGTAATGTTAATTTAATTATTATTACTTTAATCTAAACTGACATTTCACATGCCCTTTGTAAGGCAAGGCAGAGAACCGGAATTGTAATCAATGACAACTGTATGCACTCTGTTTTGTGTGAATAAAACGATTTGATTTGATTTGAAGAAGCATAGTTGCTATCCGCGTCGGCCCGGCAGACAATGGCAAGATAATTTTGCTGATTCACAAATCGTCCACCAGGCGGCGTAGTTCTACTAACTTGGCGCTAGTGTAGATGTAGACCTGTCATTTCGTTGTTTTCATATGTTTGCTATCAATTTTCTGATGTTGAAAGCGATTTTTCGTAAATATCAATTTTTCTTCCAACACATTTTGGTTTTCTTCAATATTTAATTCGTTTATTGTCCGACTACCATAATAATTATTTGTAGGTACCAACCATTTTTCGATGGAGGAGGCCTTCACCCGAGAAGGGATTCATAGTAATTGAATAAATTAAAAAAAGTTTTCTTGTAATATAACTATATAATTACTGTGAAATAAATAAAGGCTTATTATTATTATTATTATTACCAACCATTTTTAGATATAATTTAAAATAAACAGGAAAATCGAGGATAAATGCCCATACAACGGTCTCCAACAGCAGTAGCGCCACCAAGCGGGATAAATTTTGAGAGTCTGTCAGTAGTCCTACTCCTAAACAACTTTGTCTATGAGGCCAGCAAAAAATAATCAGCTGTTCCATACATTTTGGTGGAGTAGATATTATTGGATGCTTTCTATGGAACAGCTGAATATTTTTTTGATCTGATTAAGTTGGTCCTATAGACAAAGTTGTTCAGTTTAAGGGGCCATAATAGGAAAACATGGTTTTCATTTCTCATATTCGGAAAGTGATGTATATTTGAACTGAGCAGCGGGTCCAAAACTCTTCGTTCCACCCTAGGGTGGAAAAGTAATTTAAAAATAGAACTGAATTTGGCAATGAAAAAGTTTACAATAGTTAAAAACAAATGGTTTAAAAAAAGTTGCAGCCTTGTAAGGCGCATTCACGAACAACAACAAAACATGGTATAGCCAGCCAGTGCAAAATTAAAAACATTGGGCGGAGCGGCCGGCGACGCGACGTGTTCCAAATTTAAAATAAGAAAAACTATAAAATATTGGAGGGAGACTTACCTAACTCTGTGACTTTGAGCTGTGTGTGCCGTATTAAAGTTTTGTGTTGATTTTGTATTTACTAAAAATTAGTTTAAAACTAAAACAAAAAGTTCAAATAAAATAAAAGAAACAATAAAACTACGCTGTAATTCGCCTACAGGACTACTTCAGGAGAGTCTCTGCCATGGACTTACCGTCTTATCAAAGACCAAAGAATATCTTCAACTTTTACAGGCATCCAACAAAGCCAAATCATAATAATTTATATCAAACTGTAAATATTCCAGCAAGAATTTAACTTTAAATTTCACAAATTGTTCTAATTTTTCTAGGTTTTTAAAGGTAAGTTGGTTTAAGTAATAATTGTTATAAGGTCTACCAATGTAGTGACTAAGTAGGTATACATGTTTTTAAACATTTTGGAATAACTAAGACTTTTTTGACTTTCCTGAAATTCGAAATGAAAAGTAGAGTGTTTAACACGGGTAAAAGTCATCAATTCCATTCTCAAACTATAGCCGCCCTCGCTGTGCTCGGGCGTCTAAATATCTCGAATGGGAATTGCTTCCTTTTGACCCTCGTATAACAATCTACTATTGCGCGGGCCATATTTTTATATAGAAAACGTAAAGTTGTAGCCACAAAAAAAAACATACGACAAGCTAAAGAGATTATCTAGTAGCTACAAGTATTAAATTGCGTATAAACCTCACAGATGATTGTAAAAAAAGATCAGAATATCATCAAAAGCGCTTGTCGCGGGCCATATTTTTGGAGTAAATAATAGCGGAAACGTATTGAATTCTACATCCAAATACACTTTAACGTACTTAGCATATCTTAAAAAAAAGTTATTGGAGCAACTCCAATAACTTTTTTTAAGAAAGATAATTGTGCTAAAGATTATGATGAAAAAACAACGAAAAAATCGAAAAAGTGCAGAATTGAGGTTATTTTCCATACTCTTTACACATAAAGAAGAAGACAGAGACAAGTGATTTCGCGTAACGGAGCCTTAATGGTCTAACTTAACCATACCACAAAATTTGATCACTATTCAAAAAACACACTGTATTTAGTTCTTTATATTATTAGGTACTAGCTGCTGCCCGCGACTTCGTCGGCGTGGACAGTTATTTTTATATCCTTCAGGACAGTACATTTTTCTGGATGGAAAGTACTATTAATTATGTCCTTTTTTTGTACCAGTGACAATGTGTATGCAAAATTTTATGATGATCGGTTAAGTAGTTTAGACGTGAAGCTGAAGACGTAACAAACAAACAAACTTACTTTCGCATTTACAGTACCTATTATTGACAAGGGTAACAATTTTATATACCTACGACTTCTAACAATGATCTCCACTTTTAATTTTCTTACCTCATAGAAACAATTTTCTAAGAACAAAAGGCAAGAACTGCCAATGATTGGTTTCAGAGTCAATTCCAATTTGAAGCCATGTTTTTTTATAAGTTATTTCGTTACCTACCTGTTGTCTGAGTCTGCTAAGTGTATTGAGGGTGATCTCTCTGAGGTCTATTTGTCTAGGTACAATCCTCTGACGGTACATGTTCAGCAGAAATCTCATCAGCCGTTGGTGATCTTCTGGAGTAAATCCATAAAAATGTTGAAAGTCCAAAATCACCACCTGTAACAGATTTATGGGTTTTCTGACTTATGCATCTTCTACAGCTAGAACTATTTTCTATGTTATAGAGTTGCAGAATTCACTAATAAAAAAATAAAGTTGACAAGTTTGGTATGCTACAAGGAGTATCCTTGAGACTAATTTAGTATTTTACAAACAAAGCATCAATTATACTAAATAATAGTTTCTCATTATGATTTTTCTTTTCTGGTGAACAATGTGGTAAAATTTTGGCAGTAAAAATAATCTTTTAGTAATAAATCAATAAATACCTATAAAGGCAAAAATTGAAATTTGTGTAAAGTGCTATGTCTTACTTCTCCTGGGTGCGTATCAACAAACTCTTTGACTTGCTCCAGAGCTCCAGTGATTTCATCAGCATATAAGCCATGCGTAAAGAAAATACCGTCTACACCTCGTTTAGTTGCAAGCCTCAGATCTAAATATCTGAAAACAAAATATTTGCCTTCTGAATACTAATGGATTCTGGAAAAAGAGACACAATACATTTTCCATTGTTGTGTGGCCGGCTCTGGCCGCTTGGGGTATGATGAATGGCATAACATAACATACAACACATTTCTAAATTGAATAATGAATTATCAATTTTGAAATAAAAATGATACAAGGTAAGTATAGCCATAATTAAATTAAATGTATATTTCAATAAAGTTACACACAAATTTTCTGTGAGTGATAGATTTATTATGAATGAAAAAAATATGAAAATATGCAAATCAAATGTAAGGATTTCTGAAAGGAAGTTACGAGTTATTTATTAGAATGTTATTTGGAATGTACCTAATGCCTATAAGGAGTTGTCGCATGGTATCTAGGGCCTGGGTTACAGTCCAGCGTATGATCGTACCTCGGAACAGAGGGTACAGTCTGTGCAGGACGGGCTCTGCGTCCGGTGCAAGCTCACTTGACGAGTTAATGCCAAATGTCATTGAATCATGACTCCCTGTAATAACATATTTTACAATAATGACAAGTTGATTGGGTATATTTATAGATAGTATTTAAAAGTTCAATGAAAATGTAATCTGGTGCCAATTTGTTTTATAAATACTCAGTATTCAAACACTAACAGTACTTAGTATATTGTTCAGGAGCAAGAATATTGTATATTGGTGAGTAAAACTTGAATATTTTTACCTTATCTATTAAAAATACAAGATGTTATATTAATTACCATGTCGAAATGAATCATGTTAATCCAAAATATCTTACCAGGAATAGCTAAGTATATGAGAGGAATGTCCTTCAACTGGTCTGGTAAATTTCCCATCCAATATTCTAAATTAATGATCTGGGCTGAGCTTTCTTCCGTCATTATTGTGGCTACTAGAAAACAATTGATTAAAGACAATGAAACACAAAGAAAAATATTATTTCTGTATACCTTCACGCACTTTACTGGAGTATTGAGCGATGTTATGGTTTGTACTAAGGCCCTACGATTTGCTTACGATGGTAATTTTTACCACATCACGTCACCTAGTTGCTATGTTTCGTTCTTCAAACAAACCTCCATTTCATAAAGTCACTATAGATCTACATCATACATAAGATTTGGTGTAGAATTAGGTATTTTTCATTATAATTTTTTTTATTATAATTCAAATAAGATTTTCTTTGCATTACGATTTCATATCAAATTACCCGCTTCATTTGTGTAAGTACTAGAAATGCATCAAGGAAATCCCGTTCCGGAAACTTTTTAAATAAATTGGGTTATATTCAGGGTAACCAGATTAAAATTGGTCATTATGCTAGCAGCTCCGTTAAATTCTGCTAAACTTTTTTTTCAAAATGCCAAAATTCTGCTAAAATCTAACACACATTTTGTATGAAAGTATATAAAAAAAACTACTTTATTGTGTTTCGTTGAAGTTACCATGATCTTTTAAAACAGTAAAACTTGATACTAATCCCTAACCCTCTAATTTATAATTATTACTAATTTATAACTATTTATAATATTATTAATCTATCGCAATCGTTTACATTTGACAAATGTATATGACACATTGCTACAATTTTTTGCTAAGTTTTTAATTGTGCCAAAATGAATTGTCAATGTTTCACATCCTCAAAGCGATTGCGATTAGACAATAGATAGGCAGAATTATCGTTCTGAGTTGGAGGAGGATCCGATGTTTTCGTCCTGGCTATCGAGAGCCGTAGATTACTGTAATGATGCTTTTTGTAAAGCATGTATTAAAAAAATATTTTCATATTAAGTACATGTTTTACCTAAAAAAATATTTAATATTAGTTACTTTATGTACATACTAACAACTGTGAACTGAATAAAATGCTCTCTACATACAATAAATTCGAGTGAAAATACACATGAGCCCCCGCTCATGTGTTTTTCACTCAGTTTCCCTAAAAAAATGGAGTAAGTACACACTTAAGGCTTGCCTCTTGCCAGTTCAACAAGAAAACTCAGACAAATTGAATTCTGTTAAATTTCTGTTAAGGTTTTATTCGATTCTGCTAAAATCTGCCAAAAAAAACATAATATGCTAAGCCCTAAATTGGGGGTCAAATTCAGCTAAAATCGCAGAATTCTGCTAAATCTGGTCACCCTGGTTATATTTGCGTGCATCTGTCAAACTATTCGATGTCAAAGTCAAAAGCGTTTCGTTCAAAGACGGTAGTATCTTTTTCATGATGATTGTCTGTAACGTTTTGTTTTGTGGTAACGACGGACCACAGAACAAGGGATGGTAACGTTGATCCTTCACTTTAAAAACTGCCGCAATCGTACATACGATTGCGGCAGTAAGTAAGCAGCGTAAGCAGCGACATATAAGTACCACACACAGACCATACAACAAGTAATGTCTGTGGTACCACTCCACCGATGAAGCCGCGATTACATACGCCGATCTAGCGTCCTTACTGGGGATCCAATCTAGGAACCCAAATTGGATGTGGCGATCACACTATGCCGATAAGGGTTGCCACCAGTTCTTGACAATAACTTAATGTACATAGATATTGTAAGTAAGTATAGGATTTTTTTTCGATATTCTGTTTGGTCCGGGCAGGTTCGTACAACTGCCGAATTAAATTGTACCTACGTAGCTACTTAGAAATTTGTCAGGTCAACTTTATAGTTTAAAATTTAAAAAAATTACAAAAATTATTATGTATATAAATAATTTAGTGTATAATTATAGCGCTTTACTTCTTTAATAACATTAATAATCAGTATCCCTACTCTTATCCCAATTTATTTGGGGTCGTCGGTGCAGTGCGTCCTTCACTTCCATTCCTTTCTGTCACTCGTCATCTCCTTGGCCACTCCCATCACATAATAATATTAAGTATGTAATATTAGATAATTATTATGGTAATATATAAACTAGTTAAGTATATATATACCGGTTTTAATAGATTTCCTGCTTAGAAATAACACTGCAGTAGGTAGGTAGGTACGTACTTACTTGCTAAACTTTGTAACAACCATAGTGACACGTGCGCAAAAAGAAAATGAAGAAAGAGATATAATTTAATTGGTGAAAGAAAAAAGATATAAAAATAAAGTAAAAATGCATACCCAGAATGAACAATTGAACTCCCAAAAGCATATCGATCTTCATAAAAAAACTATGTCGGCGGGCACTTTTTCTTCACCTACCCACCGAAGATGACACTACGCAGTAAACAACCGTTACTGATGAATTAGTGGTTCTAATTGACCACTATAAATTCTCGATATGTAGCGCTCAATACGAGAGGCAAGGAACTAATGAACTTATCATGCACTCGACCGCAGTAGCAAAGAACTAATACGTAGCAAATAAATACAAAAAGGAATGAGCAACGATTGCTTTGTTTGAAATCTTCACGTGGACTGTGTTAGCCATAGCCGGATAAGGTGAAAGGTAAAGCTCCTTTTTTGCTGCTCTGGTGACACTTAATCAGTTAATTTTATCGTTAACCTTGATTTTTTTGCCGAGTTTCCCATAACTTGATCTTGATCAAGAAAAACTTACGTAGATACTTACCTAGGTACTTTACTTACTTTGGGATGCGTTATTTGTGGTCTTTAAACGGATTGCGAGTTACGATTTTGCTACATCAGCAAGACATAAATAAACCAAATTAATAAAATCAATTGTATATCATCCTCAGTTCTAAAACTTTTTTTTCTATCATTTAACATAGTTCATTATTTAATGAAGAGGTAAAAAATATTACAAAACTTTACGTCAGTAGATATTTTTTACAAATAAGGAAAATAGTTAGGTACTTAGAAAATACACCAGCATTCAAATTTTAAGTCAAAATAAGGATAATAATTCAAAATATTTTTCTCTGTTCACTTCTCAAGCTTACGCGCTCACTAGACATGAAATAAAACACTTTTAACGGATACTAGCGCGGTTTTATTGAAAGTAAGTTGGTATTTGGTTTGATTTTTGATTTTCCGACGTTTCGGCACCTTTGCAGCTGCCGTGGTCACGGGGGACTGAAGCTACTTGTGAGCCTACCCTCAAGCGATGAATTTTAATAAAACCGCGCTAGTATCCGTTAAAAGTGTTTTATTTCATATTTTTCTCTGCTTTAGCTTAATTTCCCCATAACAAATATTTTTCTTCTGTCTGTATTTTACATTGTTTATTATTTCTTTATAGGTAAATAATGTTGTTTTTAAACTTAACGAAATAATTTACCCCCAATAAGTTACCTACTTACGTAGTGTTTTCAAACAAAACAAGCCACAATAAGGAACATGCATAAAGTCACCGATTTTGATAAATTTAAGCCTGATCGCTGCGGACACGTATAAAACATGATGGAACAGAAAAATAAAAAATAAATATTTTTTTTTTTTTTTTTTTTTTTTTGGTTATCTTTTTCCATCTGCGATCAGCCCATTAGCTTTAATCAGATTGTATGGATTTTCTTTTTAGTAGTTCGGGTATATTCACATCCTGTGATGTGTCACCTCATATTTGCTTATTATTTGTGAGCTTTACTATATTGAGGCTATTCGTTTCCTCTTGAGTCTACATGTAGATGTTCCACTGTCCAGCAGTGAGAGTGCAAGTTGGTTTTTATGGTTTTGAAGCCTTTGTTTGTAACTTTTGGTATATCTCTCTACCTCTTCCTTTACTGTTGGAAACTGTAGGTACTCATGTATTTCAGTGTTTCTTGTGAACCAAGTAGCGCCGCTAATCGTTTTTAGAGCTTTATTTTGAAATCTTTGTAGTATCTCTATATTTGAGTGACTTGCCGATCCCCAGAGTTCTATGCCATAGGTCCATATAGGCTTGAGTATACATTTATAAATTATCATTTTATTAGTCAAACTAAGTGCGGACTGTCTGCCCAGCAGCCAATACATCTCACTGAATTTTCGGTTTGCTTGGTCTCTCTTGTTTTTTATGTGTTCATGCCAGGTAAGCCTTCTGTCTAAATGCATGCCTAGGTATTTGACGGTATTTTCCTGTGGTAGTAGGTTTCCATTGAAGGTTACCGGTGGACAGTTGTTTCTTCGAAGGGTAAAGGTGATGTGGACAGATTTTGTAGCACTAGCTCTGATTCGCCACTTTTTAAGCCACAGTTCGACTTCATTTAAGTGCTTTTGAAGCAATAAAGATGCGGATATGTGATTATCGTTGCACGACAGGATAGCAGTGTCGTCTGCGTATGTTGCAGTTACGACGTCTTTGGATGTTGGTAGGTCTGCGGTGTAAATTGTGTACAGAACTGGTCCGAGGACAGAACCCTGTGGTACTCCAGCTTCTATTTGGTATAAGGAAGACAAAGAATCACCGCTCTTTACCTGGAATAGCCGGTTTTGCAGGTAAGATCTCAGAAGTGTGTAAGCCGTATGTGGTAGGCATATTTTTAGTTTACACAGAAGGCCCTTGTGCCAAACTCGGTCAAATGCCTGTTGCACATCAAGGAAGACAGCCGAACAGTATTCTTTTCTTTCCAAGGATTGGCGGATTGTATGAGCCACTCTGTGTATTTGTTCCGTCGTTCCATGATGTGCCCGAAATCCGAACTGGTGGTCTGGGATAGTCTTTTGTTCTTCCAGTATAGGCAGCAGACGTTTTAGAAGAAGCTTCTCAAATAATTTTGATAGCAGGGGCAAAAGGCTTATTGGCCTGTATGAAGCAACCTCCGTTGGAGCCTTTCCTGGCTTAGCGATCATATTAATTATAGAGACTTTCCAAATGAGCGGGAAATAGTGTAGCCTCAGAATCGCATTGAATAGTATTGTTAACAGGACGATGCCTTTTTTTGGTAGATGATTCAGGACTTCAGATGTGATTAGATCAAAACCTGGTGCTTTTTTCTTCTTTAATTGTTTTATGTGTTTTTTTACCTCTGCAGGAGTACAGAGTGTTAATGGTAAGGACATTTGTTGATCACTGTTCAAGATGTCATCGGCTTCTTTATCTGAAAACGTGGCATGTGGTTCATTAGGTTTGAAAACGTCTTTTAATGATTGGGCGAACAGCTCGGCTTTCTCTTCTGGTTTTCTTGCCCACTTGCCGTCTGGTTGTTTCAGTGGCGGCACGTGCTGTTTTGGCCTTTTCAATGACTTTGTCAGTTTCCACAACGAATAATCATCTGATTTGTAGGGTGATAAAGTTTTAAGCTTTTCTTGCAGTGTAGTATCTTTATTTTCCTTGATGAGATCTTTTAGCTCCTTTTGTGCTTTATTTAGTGCTCTTTTATCACTTGCGCTTCTGCTGGTGTGCCACTGTCTTCTCAGCCTCCGTTTGGTAGCTATCATCTTTCGAATGTCCATTGTGTAGTCCTGCTTTTGTGGATTGTACTCAATGTGAGGGGTGGATAGCCAGGCAGCTGTCTGGATGAGATTGGTAGTGTACCATGCAGCATTCTCTATGTCTTCCTCTGTTTTGAGAGGTATGTGCAAGTCGGCTTCATCCTGTATGTAATCGTGGAAGGCCTTCCAGTCGGTCCTGCCATTGTACAATTTTTCGGCGGGCTCTTTACAAATGATCGTGGTACTTAATGTGCATATCGCCGGTGTGTGATCAGAGCTACCGTCCAAGCATGATTCCACTTTTGTGTACAGATCTGAGATTCCCCTCGTAACAAAAAAGTCGAGTAGGTCAGGTGTTTTATTGGGGTCTGATGGCCAGTAAGTTGGTTCTCCTGTTGACAGTGTATTGAACCCATTCGCATCTATGGTCTTTTTTAACTCCCTACCTCTGGTTGTAATCAGCCTAGAACCCCAATAGGTATGTTTGGAGTTCCAGTCCCCCCCAGCTATAAATCTGCAGCCAAGCCTTTGAAAAAAGTTATTGAACATATGTTCGTCTATACGATGCCTAGGTGGACAGTACACAGCAGAGAGAGTGAGTGGACCCTGCCAATCATCCACTGATATTACAGTTGCTTGTAGAAATTCATGTTTAAAATTTGGAAGGACATGATGTTTGATGTTCTCCTTTATTATGATTGCAGCTCCTGCATGCGATGTCCCATCTGTGTGATTGGTGTAGTATATATCATAGCCCTTAATTCTGACAATTCTCTCATCAGTCATGTGAGATTCTGAGATAAGTAGTATGTCAATATTATTATGATGGATAAATAGCTCAACTTCTTGCTTGTTGGGAGACAAGCCATTGACGTTCCATGTTGCAAAAAATAAATATATATATATTATTTTAGTTTTATCACACAGGGGAAAATAACGATATTTTTTCTCATTTTCGGTACCTTGCACTTAACAATCGGATAGAATATCGAATTTATATTGCATACATATGTGACGTCACAAATGTTGACCGTTTTGTATAAAGCGTTTTCGGCGGGTGCTGCTGGGTGTTAACTTCAAGTATCACGAGAAAGAAACGCAAGAGAAAAGTTTTAATATTACAGTTGATTTTCTCACGCATTATACTTTTGATTTTGATACAAAAAAAAATATGCATGTTCCCTAGTGAATTCTCTGAAAACAAAGCTTTTCTAAGGTTACATCCTAAATATCCTGTTTACTTTTTGGTGTGTAGTTGTAGGACAATATTCAATTAGAATAACTCTTGTAAATAGAAAAAGTAGCCGCAAATCTGACCCACGATTGGTGGGTCACCCATCCGATGACACACCATTTCGAAACTTGCATTACTTCCACAACAGCGAGCGGTCAAACGCATTGCGTTCCTAAGTTGTTATTCTGTTTCCTAAGTTCCTATACAAATCTATTAATTCTAGATTCGTGTTCATTTGGCCATGATCATAAAGATTTATTTGAATTCTTATTCATGCAGCAACGAGAATGCCTTGAACTACTGATAAAATGTGCTATTCTTACAATGTAGGTACCTAGTTATTAACTTTTAGTAGGTACTATTATCATATCACAGTCTATTAGGTACCTATGTATTCTGTGACTTTAGTACAAACAAACGCCCAGTTGTAGAGTTGAAGCGGTTGCCTGGCTTTTTTCCCCTTTTTCTAACGCAATAGGCGTATCTTAGATACGCCTATTGCGGTATCTACAGATAATTTCTAGGGGGGCTGGGCTCCAGTTCCAGGGCAAAAAGCTAGGGGTTTTAAAGGTAAGGTCAATAAAATAAGTAGAAGAAAATGTAATGTGGCTATAGTTCCTTCAACTAAAACAATGTTTGCTAGAGCACAATATAATAGTATTTCGGCCAGAGTTTATAATAAAATTAATAAAGAACTAGACATTTACTCCAAACCTTATAAAGAATGCAAAAAGTTGGTACTAACATGGTTGGAATCACTTGACTATGACATGACAGAGCTGTTCTTACAAAACATAAAATAATACCTCTAAAAATCTCTTATTAGCGCATCATTCATATTGTTTTTCTGTCATACATATTTATACATATATAAATATATATATATATATATATACATACTCATGCCTACCTACCTATATACTACCTATATACTCATGCATGCACACACACACACACAAACACACTCGCGCGCAAAATAATCTATCCTATTTTATTATTAATATAATAATAATTATAATAAGTTGTTATTATACTACATAGACATTTTTTGCATTACATGCAAAAAATACATAAAATAATGTTATGGAAGAGCGGTGTCTCTTGTTACAGGCATTGTATGCTTAAAAGGGGACACCGGCCACTAATTACTGTAACACAACACTTTTTATCGAAATAAATTTATTGTTATTGTTATTGTTATTGTTGTTAAAGGGCAATTGAAAAAATCTGTGGTGGGCACGCACGCACGGCCAACCCGGCCCCCCAGCTTCCTACGTACTTGATTTGACACACAAAAATTCAAAACTGTTTTATTGTTAACTGACCGGAGTAGGTACCTATACTAATAAAAACAAAAGAGATTTACCTACAGCTGTAAAGTCTTAGACATGCTGTTTTGACCTTTTTCTAGCTTAGCAAAGTATTTGATTATAAAAAAATTCACAGATTTTACAGTCACTGCCCGCAAGAATCGGAGCATTGAAAATGAACCCAAAAATTTACGAAAAACCAAAATCAAAACAAATGCAACATCCTATTATATTTTTAAAGTTACCTAGGTAGTAAGTACCTTTTTATTTTTACGATTGATTTGTGAAAAGCGCCTACTACCTACTGCTGACTGTTAGTTCTTGGGAGAGCAATTTTTGAGTGTCACAGACTCATCTCCTATACAATAATAAAACAAATAATTATGATTAAAACTATCATTACATCGTTTCTACATGTCATTAAGCATCGTGTCATATAGATTTCACTGGTTAAAAACTACGTAGATCGGAGTAACTCACCCTCAACACCTCAAATCCGGTTAATTTTGCACGTTTTTACGTGTCACACGGGCGCCGGCTTATGAGAAATCGCGGATATTTTTGAAATCACCCACGTTTTTAATCAGTTTTGTACACACATTTAAAATAGACATATCACGTTATATACTGATGAAATTTTAAATCCTATCGGAGGGAAACTTTTGATTTTATGGACCTAAGTAAGTATGTCACACGCCTAGCTACTTTTTCACTGCGCCCTCTTGCGAAGGCCATTGCTCTGGACTGGCTAGGCACAGACAAATAGTGATTGATGTTTTCGAATCGACAGTTACACTGCTACTGACAGGTAAGATGGCTGTGTTGCTGTTTCCCACGCTTTTGGTGCAAGACTAAGTTCTACGATTTAAAAAAATTTGGTTCTCATTTCTAATGTATTTCCATGTCACATTTTTGCAATATAATTGTGCTATTTTTTGTAAACGGGTTCTGAGGTGTAATACCTTACTCCCAAATGTACTTAACCAGTAACAAAGTAGCAGTTATATCTTTTCAATGCCGATAAATTTCAAAATTAATGCTTTTTGGTAATTTCCATGGCGTAATTTCCATGTATAAAACACCATGGAAATTACATAAAGCCCATGGAAATTACTTTGTTTTATTTTTGGTTTATTATATCTGCCGCTCGACACTTACTGTTGGGTGTAGGCCTTCCCCAAGGTTCTCCACAACGATTGGCCCTGTCCTGCCCACATCCAGCAGCTTCCTCCGACCTTCACCAGATCGTCGGACTACTTTGTCAGGGGGTGGGGGCATCCGGTGTGCGATCACTATTCTAGAGCCACCGGTTTGTCTCGCTATGTCCGCCCACTGCCACTTCAGCTGTGCAATCCTTGAAGTGATGTCGGTTACTCTTCAGCTGTGCAATTCTTCAAGTGATGTCGGTTACTTAAGTTCTTCTACGGATCTCTTCATTTCTGTCGCCAAACAAGTTGGCAACAACACACACACTGTCGTTTTGAGACACTGAAGTAAGTTGGACGCAAACAATTTTCGAAGCTTTGAGTTGGATCTGACGAGAGATCTCTTCCTCGAAATTGGACTCACATTACTAGGACTGTCTGTCCTAGGTATAATTAATAGTCTGGATATTTTGAGTACACTGTTCCTAAAGCTTCTAGAAAACTCTGAGTATCGGCTTTCCGTCAGCTCTCAGAAGTTCTCTAGTCATGAAATAAAACACTTTTAACGGATACTAGCGCGGTTTTATTGAAAGTACTTTGGTAATTAGTTGGTATTTGGTTTGATTTTTGATTTTCCCGACGTTTCGGCACCTTTGCAGCTGCCGTGGTCACGGGGGACTGAAGCTACTTGTGAGCCTACCCTCAAGCTATGATTTTTTTATAACGTTCAGAAATTAAAATTTATCAAATTTTTAATTAGTTTAAGTTTTGGTTTGGTTTTAATTTAATTTTATATGTTAAAAAGAGAGAATCTACTGAAACTACTACCATTTCAAAAAATTGGGACCACGGCCGCTGCAAAGGTGCCGAAACGTCGGGAAAATCAAAAATCAAACCAAATACCAACTAATTACCAAAGTACTTTCAATAAAACCGCGCTAGTATCCGTTAAAAGTGTTTTATTTCATGTCTAGTGAGCGCGTAAGCTTGAGAAGTGAATAAGTTCTCTAGTGATTCCATCGTCACCCGCCTCCTTGTTGGTTTTTAGCTGTTTGAGGGCCATACTATTCTCAGGCTGGCGTCCTGGATATCTTTGGTAAAGTGTCGGGTGAGTTTGGCTTTCGTCGATCCTGTATTAATTTCTTCGTTACTCAAAAAAGAAAATCAAAAGCAAAGCAAGGGCTTTGCTTTTGATTGAAATACTCGTACATAGGTCAGTTACACTCCAGTCTCCCGATATGACGATATGTGCTGGTGGTTACTCTACTCTATGGGCGGTATGGCTTCGTATGCAGTACTGCCACACCAGTGTAGGTCGCATTATTACCTGGCTGTGGGCTGCCGTGTTACCGTCGTCCGCCAGTTGCCGAGTTGCTGCTGCAGGGCTTAGTTGCATTGATTGCAGACCTAGAAAGCTAACTCCAATCTTCACTCATGAGGGGTGGTATACCTTGCTGCTGTCCAGTGTCGGTGGTCAGGTCACCATTGTTGAAGAAGGCAGGTCACGTCGTATATTCAGCGAAAAGGGAAGTATGTACTTCTGCCGGGCTAGGAGTCTGTGCCCGGGACTTGCAGTCCAACTGATCTGCATTAGAACTTGTATCGTTATACAGAGCAGGTTGGTAAACTTAGTCAGCGTTATTGTTTGAAGACCATACATAATTAGTGAAAACTAGTCTTTAGTAAACGAGCATTGACCTAGGTCGTACAGATTGTTGATACTTTTTACCAAATATTTGTTATTTTTATTATTATGATGCTCATCCATAATATGCAATCAATAATATACTCTAAAAGAAATTTATTAATTAATAACATTATTATTTATTACCTTCATGTTTCTACATTGAGTTCCTTTGTAAGTTTTTTTATTAATCTACTATTTTTGCTAAATATAATTATAATGCAATGTAGTTTAGTAACTAACTTTTATTTGAGCTTTAATTTCATATCTGACATGATGTTGAGCAAAATTTTATCTGCTGGGTAATTTCCGTGGTCTTTACTGTAATTTCCATGGATCGCAAATTTTATATATTTTTTTTTAGCAAAGTATGCATTCGCTACGTGGCGAATTTTGATATAATGTTTTAATTTGCATAAGCTGTCAATTTTTTTGTGTAATTCACTTTAATTTAGTGATTTCAAAAATGCTGTGGAAATTACACGGAGAACACTTTTCCGAAGAACTACCCATTAACCGATTTTCAAAATTCCAATGAATGCACTTCTCGTCTGCTTCACTATTACCATGATGATCGGTCAATAATCATAGAAGCTACATCACTTTTAATGTACGGAAACACCCGTTTTTCTACAATTCCAAATCTACAACCACCACAGGACCACCTACAGGTCACAATTTTATTAACCGATTTTCAAAAGTTTTGAGCCATTTTTAACCGACTTCAACAAAAGGAGGAGGTTCTCAATTCGATTGTATGTTTTTTTTATCGTTGTTCGCGCGTATCTTCGCCATTTATGGACCGATTTTGATGATTCTTTTTTTGTTCGATTGAGTATTTTATTTTTTTTTCAAATCGGTTCAGTAGTTTACAAGTTATCCTGAATATACTATGATATTAAATCAACTACCTTGACGATTTTGTTATTTATGAACCGAATTACTTAGATGATTTTTTTTGTTGGGAAAGGGATACCTTTGTGTAGTCTTTTTAACCGACTTCAAAAAAGGAGGTATTCAGTTTGTATGTATGTATGTTTCTCCGCGATTATCTCACGTTTGGCTGAGCCGATTTTTATAGCCAAACTAATACCCTAGGACCCATTTTTTAATTTTTTCTTAAGTAGGTTTTTTTCCGAAATATTTACAATTTAGTACCTACACAAAAACCCCCCCAAAAACCCGAATTTACCCGAATTTTGCATAATTCCAAAAAAAGTTATCAGTATATTTTCAAAATTCAAACGTTCACACGTGTCTCGATAAATTCTTCAACTATTGTACTATTCCCATCTCGATTCTCCCAAAATCCTCGGAGATATGTCCAAAAATACGTTTTAGGCGATTTGCATCTGATAACCATTTTCAATGGTAAAAGTTGCATGAAAGATTCTACAAAACAAATTGGCTGAATATTTTTTATAGATAGGAATAAGCTCACTATCCCTCAGAATTTTCGATTGCGTGAAAAAAAATATTAAAGTCACTTCGACTTTAGAAATGTAAAAAGTAACAGCAGAATGGAGATATTATACCTTAGCCACCACCTGCCACAACCGTATTTAAAAAAAAGTTTTGACATTTTGTAACAAAACTTTACGCTTTTTATGGTTTTCGTAAAGCAAGCGAAAACTTCAATGCCATAAATCTTTCGACGGCGAAAGTCTACTTAAGTCTACTTATATATCATTTTGGCAAAATACAATTGTTTTGGAGGGGCTTTTGGCTGGACTAAGGAACTGAGAGGGAAGCGTTTTATAATCATACGGGAGGGCAATGGGATCATCGAACTCTAAGGAGGTCACGAAAATAGGTCGTTCCTATATTCAGGCCAAAGAACGCTACTCACTGTTTTATTAGAAGTTAATAGTAAGATCTTCACCTGAGTTACCAGTTTACTTCTAAGGATATTTATTACATAAGTCATCATGTAATGAGTCAATACCCTCCGTTATGGATCCTTTTATGGATTCGTCCGATTAATTACGGAAAACGAAGCCTTTGTTTCAACTAGAATATTTAATGTTCTTACGATGACGTTTGTGTTGAGTATCTTTGTTTATTCTTTGTACACGTAATCATAATCTTCGGGTTATGAACAATGATAGCATAAGATAACCCTGAATAAATTATACAGCATGAATTGCAGTAGGTAATTAACACATGGGCTACCCAGTCAGAGAATATTCTGTGTGTGTGGATTTTTTCTATAACTTTTTTGTGAGTTGCCTTCATAATATTTACCTGTGCGCAACATTCAATGGCGGTATATATTGTATACATAAGTAGTACAATAACAGTAGCGTAGACAGGGCAACGCATCAGTGCCAGTGAAGGCCTACATACAAAAAGTAAACAACGAAAATCGGACAAGAATGTATCGCTCGTGACATTATTATCTTTGAAATAGGGTCCAAAGTAAAGTGAACCGAAAGACGAAGATCGTCCGATTATACGATTATTTTTTCGTAGTCAGCCCACAGACAGGGACAGCTGGGAATACGCGCAGTGCGCACACGAAACCAGCCGAGCAAGAATCGATGTCACCCGAGACGCTGGCGTGCACATTGCCCGACCGACTCCCTACCACATTATCTTGCTTTTGCCACGCCGCGCCGCGTTGCCACCCACTCCACTCCTCAACAGTCCACGTTATCGCTTCAGACAGTACGACCATTCCGTCGCACTCCCTAAACAAACAAAACTCAAAAAACACATCTGTTTCTAAATACAAGTACACAGTGCTTTTAATCGCAGTTAAAATGAGCAAAATAAGATCCGGTGTGAAGTAACCGCGCCACGTTCCATTTGGACTTGATTGTACACAGAGGAAAGGACAATAATTTCAAACTGTATAACTACTGTGTGGTGTTCCCAGTGGGATGTTGGGGGAAAGTGTTGATTAACAAGTTGACTTTGCACGTTTCTTGGGACTTATTGCGAATGTGTATTGAAACGTTCATCGCTATCCACGGGCGCACTGCTATGCGCCACGATTTGGTGCATTTTATAAGACACACATCCTCTGATCACTACTGCGAAGGAACACTTTAGTTTCACTGGAAGGTAAGTCAATGGAATATTAACTATCCTAAAATAGAAAGCGAATCATGCTTTGTCCTTTAGTTTTTGTACGAAGTTATAGAAAGTAACTAAAATATGTCGAACCTAAATGCAGTAGCCTTGATCCTAATGAACCATCTAGAAGTTTAATTTAATAAAATTATTGTTAACTAAGTATAATTATTACTTAATGTTAACCGCTTTTAACTTATTAACAAGTAATTAAAGAAAATGCGTAGGATAATAACCATGAGAAGTCGTTTATTGACGCTGCGACTGCCTCAGCTGCTGTTGTTGGTGAAACAAAGGAAATAGGTAGGTACAGTCAGCAAAGTTATGACCTTTTGAAAATAAATCGCTTGAAAGGATGGAACTAAAAGTTCGTCTTTACCTGCCTCCATTGTTTTATACAAAAGATGCTTTTGTGACTTTTGGGTAAATGCAAGACAATACAGACTACTCAATCTAAAAATGAACCTTTAAGGTGTTCAGCTCATAGCTTTGCTGACAGTACGTCCACCCGGCACGGCAACGGCTATGGATTCGATGCGATTAAACTACCTAATATAACGTTTTGTACTTATTTAATTTTAATAATTTGCTTTAATATTTTATGGTCTTTATTATAAGTGTCATCGCCACATGATTTATCAATTAAGATTCAAAAGTCTCTCATTCACAACATACGAGCATCGATAGGAGTTGTTTTAGAATATAATTGAGATGTTGAAACTTTTATCAACAACAAATATTTTGTAATTGCCTACGATAACCTGATTTGAATGAGGACATCGAATACTGAAACCACGAAACTGCGCTGGAACCTCAAGGTTATAAAATTCAGTTTAAAATCCAGTTATGATGGCAAAAAAGGCTACCTACCTACAACTCAAACGAAAACTCAATTGAGAAAACAATCACAAAAATGGGAGTTTATGCAAATTTCCAGATTCACACCCCAGAGTCCCCTCCCCTGATAGATAAGTTCAAAGTTTACATTTTAAAATAAATAAATAGAAGATAAATGCGATTAGGTGCCGTAGAACCGGCTAACGGAAGATACATGCTATACAATCCAGGTCAGTAATCAGCGTAAATATCCTTGTTCATACAATTTAATGTAATTTTCTATTGGAGTAAAAGTTTGAGCCAGACACAAAATCTATGTCAGACGATCCCATTGGCAACCAAAGGGCAATAAAAAACATAAAATCGGGACACATTCTCAGTAGGTAACTAACTAGGATGTAATTACCTCTAAGTTTCTCAGAAAATCGACTGGAGAGATAAAAAAATCTTTGGCAAGCTTGTCTTACATACGTCACTGGGTGTAAAATGGAAATTATCCTACAGACGTCCTAGATAAAGAAAACACAGACAAAAAGTAGTAGGTAGGTCGACTGCATACTGAAACTATGACGTCCATTTTGTGTGTTGCACTGAAATAGACATAGACGTTCAAATAGGATGCACTGTTATTGCATTTTACTTACATCGAAATGCATTCAAAAGTTTTTAGCTTGTTTTGAGAAACAAAATCCTCAAGTCGGAAGCAAAAACGATATTGGTGTATCACCTAGTTTCTCTTTCATCTCCTTCATAAATAGATGGTTTAGCTAAATAAAGATATACATAGAGAACATTAACAATGAACATTTCCCTGAAAAAAAATAGTATAATATCACTATCAGCCTTTTTCTTTACGGAAAAAAATATTGTAAACAAAACTTTATACATTTTTCGTAATTATTCCACAATTATGTTTAAGTTTCAGTCAATTAACATCATATTTACAACTTGGAAAACATAAGTAAACTATCAATGATATTCATAAATCTATACTAAATAATATAAAACATGAAATAAAAAAGTACTTTTGAGGAAGTAGGGGTGGTACCTACAACAGAATGTTTACAAACATACCTATGTTTGTAAACATTCTTTCCGTAAGTTGGCAGTGGCTGGTTTAGCTGGATGGAGTATCTAATAGTCTATTAAAGTAGAGTAGCAAAGAATAAACTATACTGCTAGAAGACTCTAATTATACTTTCCAAAATACTTTAAACTTTCGAATTTTCTTTTAATGCTGTAAAAAAGCAAGAAGGGCCCGCTACTGTAGGGTTTTAAACATGACAAAAATAACATCTCAAATCTCAATGTAAACACCATGTAAACAAATATTTGTGACACTTATTTTAATTGTCAATAATAAAATAACTACAGCTTGGTCGTCGTAATTCGATCCAATAGTCACCTTATGTAAACAAAACATATTATACGAACAGATAATACGTATACTAGTAAGTTACACAATAACTATGCAATAGTTTATACAGTAACACATTGGAAATATTAAAGCCCACCAAATGCTTGAAAATGGAGGTCATGTTTATTTCTGCGTCACAAACTGACACACCCGCGGATTGAGGTCAACAACGTAACCGTTGATTGGCTGCTGTACCTAACTATAACAATTACGTAAATAAATGCTCAAGATGCCACGTTTAATACTTGTTTAAGTATAACTGACACTGTAAATTCTGCAATGGTTCTAATATAATATTCACCACATGCAATTTATAAGTTAATCTTAAAATACGAATGTAAGCATACTTTTCTCTTAAAACATATTATTAATTATTAAATTATTTATTACACAACACTAACACACATATATCATGGTGTCCAAAATCCCCATTTTGGTTTTTGTACGAACTTACATAAATAAGTTTTTCAAAACTTATAATGTACTGTGGTATGTATGATTAAAGAAGAAAGCTTATCAACTTTCACTGTATTTAACAACTTTCCTACAAAGTTCATGCACGTTACGTATGTACGTCCTGTGTTACCATGCCGGTAAGAATACTGACAAATACTTTCGAATGTTACATAATTACATAAATAAACACTCAAATGCAGTGCTTATTGAAACTATAAAATCACATATAACTATCAATTTCTCAAAAAATATAATACGCACATTTAACCAAAACAACTGAACGGCTTTGGATTGGCACAAAGATAATTAAATAAAAACAGAGGATACTTTTTATCCCGGTTAAATGTTCCTAAAATTGTTCTTTAGAGATTTTCTGAATGTCCACGTGGGCGAAGTCGCGGGCGAATACTACCTTTTAGAAAGCTAGAATAAAGATGATCAATGATCATCAGGGTCGAGTGCTTGGTTCACGTTCAGGCCAATAAATAAAAGGACCTCCCTTAATCTACCTAGGTTGTGGTTAATTTCCATACAAGGCCAAAAGGGCTTATCCGTGACGTAGCATTACATAGCACAGAGTTATTTTATAATATTTTTGCTACGAAAAAAACGGTTTGAGAATAAGTTAACAAATAAGATTCAAGCCATTTTCCTGCAAGTTTTATTTACCTATTTACATTATTCAGTCAAACAAAATCAAACAAAATCAAACAAAATTTAATTATTTCTGCTTTAGCCATACAGTTTTGGGTCACCTAAACAAATAAAATTCACTACAAAACTCCAATTATTTCGTAGCAACAGAAAATTCTAAACTGCTACGAAAATTTTATGTTTCGTAGCACATCTTTCGTAGTCATATTTTGTTTGCTAATTTAGGGCGTTATTAGGTATCAAATTGTTCAAAAAATAGGGACATTAATGTTAATTGCTCATTTAGTGAATCTCGTTGAACGCAGGACCATATTTTGAAAGTTTTCTCGGATTTCGTCATTTTTGTGTACCTACCTATTAATTTTTTATTGTTATAAAAGCAACACCTAGGTAGGTAGGTAGGTTATAACGTCATAATAAAAAATAGAGGTATATATATTTTTTATTATGACGTTATAATTAAATTGATTCTCCAATTAGTTTTACGTATAAAACCAAATAAATAGCTGCTATAAGAAATTGATAATTGTAGTTTCTCGAAGGCGGTTAATTGAAATTATTACGTTAGTGATCAGAAACAGAAATGGTTCTACCTACCCACTTAGGATTCTGTGTTCGAGGCAAGTAAGGAGTGAAACAAGTTGCTTGCCTGAGATGAATAAAACATTTGCACATAAGTAAACACTTACACTTAACGATAAAGCTAGCTTTCAGCTTAACTTTGTGTGACATTGTATTTTATTGATTGTTATTACTTTAAAGAACTATATGTTTGCAATAATTTTAATTAAAAGCTAAAGTAACAATCGCACTTATCGCACTCAAGAAAACCCGATAAAACTAGTTTGAAATTCGGGCATAAATTTTAAACTTTGCATTGACCTTGGTTTTTTTGATAGGCAGTTGGTTTTAACTTACTGTTGTTTAAAGAGGAGATTGGAAAAACGTGCTCGTTAGTGGCTCTCTTTGGTTTTAAACTTTAATAATAATAATAATAATCCTGTAATATACTTGGCCTAGGCCCGTTATTGCAGGTAAAACCAACTATAAGCTGTGAAAAGTTACAACCTTTTCAAAAATAATAAAAAAACATTTATTTCGAGCTACTTAGGCTCACTCAAAACGTAACAATGATACTTATATCTAATATTAGTAATGAGCTTACAATACAAAAAATTGTTTAAAAAACAAAAAACCGACTTCAAAAAGCTACCTCTAAAAAGCAAGAAATAATATTCGTAATAATAAAAATACGTCTATTGAAGTCGGGTGCGGCTGGAGTACAAATTCCTTTTTTACCATCGCCACTCAAAAAAGTGCGTCTTATTCATTGATAACAGTGAATAAAACGCGTTTTTATTCACCGAGTGAATAAAAATATTTTGAATTTGGAACAAGCGCGCATCGTATGAATTAGGTACAAAAAAAATAAAAGATGCTGAAAGTATGGAGCTATTCCATAGATAAAGATTTAAAGTTCTACAATTAAATGACAAAAATAATCCCGCCAATTTTATTTAGGTTCTTATTAGTGTCTTATCTTTGGGTTCTTTTCTAAAAAATATCCCGCTAAATCAATTAGGCCCTTTTTAGTGTCTTATATTTGGGTTCTTTTTTATATATTTGAGGGAGATTAGTTGTTCAGTCTTGCATCAGTCCATTCCATCAGTCTGGTACGATCTTCAGTCTGTAAAAATTCAAAGTCTATACAAACTGATGAAGTGGACTGATGCCAGACTGATCATGTAGTTTCCCTCTTAGTTAGCTCGGTGGCGCAGTGGTATAGCGCCTGGCCCAGCGATTGCGGAAGTTAAGCAACGTTCTCAAGGGTCGGTCATGGGATGGGTGACCAAAAATGTATTGTTGCCGCCGATTGTTCCACTTTGTACTGTCCTTGTATGTATTTATTATGGTGAACAATAAAGTATTTATTTATTTTATTTATTTATCTCGAGCTCCTCCGTGCTTCAGAAGGCACGTTAAGCCGTTGCTCCCGGCTGCATTTGCAGTCATTAACACCCACCAATCCGCATTGGGCCCGCGTGGTGGGTTATGGCCCGTCCTCCTTACCACCCATAAGGAAGGCCTGTGCCCCACAGTGGGGACATCAAAAATGGCTGATGGACAACTATAAATACTATAGGTACTGCTATTTTTTTTTTCTCGCAGTCAATGGTAAAAAGTAGAGTACACAACTCGTGAAAAAAAAATTTCATCTCGGTCCTTTGTATCCCTCGTTTCGCTCAGGATTCTACTTTTGAATCCCTCGCTACGCTCGGGATTCAACTCTAGAATCCTTCGCTGCTCTCGGGATCCAACTTAGTCCCTCGAACTAAATTCCCTCTTTTTTCACTTGTTGTATAATCTACTATTTTCTATTCTAAAAGCCCCACCCGACTTCAATAGACGTATTTTTATTATTATTACGAATATTATTTCTTGCTTTTTAGAGGTAGGTTTTTGAAGTCGGTTTTTTGTTTTTTTTTAACTATTTTTTATTTTTAGTGTAGTGTACTTGTAGGTAAGGTAAATTATAGGTATATGTAGAAAAATCGGCTCAGCCAAACGTAAGATAATCGCGGAGAAACATACTTAAATACGGGTCAAACTGAGAACCTCCTTTTTTAAGTTGGTTAAAGAACTACACTTGAGATATCCCTCTTCCAACAAAAAAATAATTATCTTATTCAGTTCATAAACAAA
Organism: Agriphila straminella; assembly: GCA_950108535.1. Lineage (NCBI taxonomy): Eukaryota > Metazoa > Arthropoda > Insecta > Lepidoptera > Crambidae > Agriphila > Agriphila straminella. Next base: position 12,024,566 of record OX467319.1, read on the forward strand.
GAAGTAATACGACCATTATCATCGAGGTAATTCACACAAAATCATACTATTTTCGTGCTTTTTTCAAGAATACTTGAAAAGTATTGAACCGATTTCCAAATTTAAAAAAATGGGACCAACTTGGGAGTTTACCTAATGTAATAACGTTTGAATTATTTCAATCGGTCCAGCCGTCTTCGAGTAATCGGTGGACATACACAAAAAAAACAAATATACAGACGAACATAGAACCTCCTCCTTTTTTGGAAGTCGGTTAAAAAGACGCAAAAACGCCAACAACACTAAACATTTATATGCACATGAACCGTACAGCAATGTCAGCAATATGTGTTGATATTATGCAAAATGTTACATACATCCAATAGACGTCATCTAACATTTTATATATATATATATATATTAATAAAATAAAAGAATAAAATGTATCCAACATGGGGCCCATTTCGAACAACTAATAAGTTAGCTTACAAACTTACATCTTTTTTCAGATTTCATGGTTTTCCTTTCATTTACCATGTTTGTTAAAGAGATTTGATCCTTAAAATGGCAGAGCAGCGGCCTCTTCTAATACAAGTTATCTTAACTTAAAGGGAGGAGTCCAATGTAAATACCCTAACCTGTAATTTTTGAAAATAAATATTTTGTATTTTTTGTTAAAATAATATTGATATCATAAAAATACAAAATGTTGTTTTTCCAAATTTTAGCCGTTACGATTCCTGGAAAATCGTATTTTTTTATATTTGAATGCACTTTTGTTTCTTTTCAAAAATAAAGGAATGTTTCCTTTGTGTGAAATTTGCTATCTCTATTGTTTAGAGCACTTTCCCTCCAGGTGGCATTAAAAATTCCATCCTGTATAGCGTCACACAAATTCGACTTTGTTTACTTTAATCTTAAAAACAAACAAATAAATTACAAGTGCCTCATTTTGTTTCAGGTCGCAATTGATGGCGTTACTCAGCTTCCAAGGCGATTGGTATATTTATTTCTGGCTAATTTACTGTAAAATCTATTCGGCCATTATATGGGTGTTCCGTAATCACTGTCGCGGCGCTGATAAGGTCCGTTCCGTGATAACCGCTGGAGTTAGCGTACAGTCGCCTGGAGGCCTTCACAGAGTGCGCACGCGTCGTCGAAAGCCGCAGCAGCAGCATCGTTCGAAGCACGTCGTCGCGTTAGCAAGGAGACCTTCCCTCAGGAGAATAGTGATGGCACCAGGAGCCAGCGCCGCCCACGCAATGATGGAGGACAAAGAGAAAACCCTTCACGCTGCAGGTAAGCTATTTTTACACAAAAGTGATTGTAATATTGCATTGACCTTAAAACTCGAGCATTGTTTAAAATACGATAAAAACACTTTCAGTTTTAGTCTTCCCGGCAGATCGTATCGTGACCTTTTAGTGGTGTGTTGTTATTATTAGCAACAGTTTGACAATATTGCTGGCATGGAAGACAATAAGTATTGTAAAATTAATTAGCCCTCACTCGTCTGGCTCAAATAATAAACAAAAGGTCTTTACATCGGAATCGTAAACGAGGCTGATACAGACACAATAATTTACCATTTATAAAAGAAGACGCTATTACAAGATTATTAACAAGATTTAAATATTTTTTTGAGATCACTCAATAGAGAGCTGCCGTTCTCTTCCGCCATAAACTTCCTTATGTCATTAGGAAGGTCGATAATTCAATTAATTTAAAAATACAACTGCATCTGATAGGTTCACAAACAAGTTTAAACTGACACTCCCTAGAAACATGTTGGAGTCATTTGCGGCTGTTTTGTTTTTGCCATTGACTCTGAATATTTGCCATATTGCAATTTGACAAATATTCGGTGGCTTTCCTTGTGATTCATATACTGCGCAGACCATACAACAAGTACGTGATATACTGTCACTAGGCAAAAACCCACTGTATCATCGCTATCATCAATTATTTAGTTTTTAAGTGATCACCATCCCTAGTTTCTTAAATCAGTAAATTTAAATGGTCAGTGGAAGATTGGTGATCTCACCTTCGACAGTTAAGCAGAAGACGATGGCATCTGGCCAAAAGAAATACCTTGTACCGAATGCCGTTTGCCTGGCAAAAACTTAGCAGACGCAATCAACTTTTGGCTACAATTACTCCCTGTCATGCAAGCAATACGTGATTTATCTAATCCAAATGTATAAATAAATTACCCGATATGAATCGTAAAAGAATTAAGTAACAGAGGAAATCCACAACACAGGCATCATAAAAATTGGCATTGGTAGGTAGACAGATACTGCTACTTGCAATTCCGACCCTTGAATCTTATAAGATGGAGCAGATAGAGTTTGCTTCTCAAGCTTACGCGCTCACTAGACATGAAATAAAACACTATTATTTCAGATAGAGTTTGGTCAACGAAAGATGAGACTCGGTTGGAAATGGAACTAATTTTGTTCCAATAACTTAACCTGTAAACGTTAATTTAACAGGGAAAGTGGCGCCGCCATTTCCGGTTCATCTTTCGTTAACATGTAATTTATGGTGGCATAATTATCATTAATGAAATAAGACGAAAGATGACAAAGAAGTCGATGCTAATAAAAAAAGAGTCCTCAGTTGCTTGATCTGTCTGAAAGTGTTTTTATCTTTTAAATGTCACAATGACGTGTTAATGAAAGAGTCACGCCACGAATAATCCTATTATTTGCTTGCTAAACGTTCTTTTGCGGTTGCAGTAATTGTTTTCATACTAATCACTTAGTCAAAAGGAACAATTACAGATGTGGGAACAATGTACAGTACAAGTTAAGTAGAAGCTATCGATGCGCGAACGGTGACGTAAAGCCACGCCCCCAAACTCAGACCTTGCGCAGGCGCAGGCGCTCGTCAACAAACAACATTAGTCAAGCCGCTATTTGATGATGAGATGAGATAACATTTAATATGATCTATTATCTCCAAATTTGCGATAACCATACAGAATTAACAACTTAGGTTTAATTACATTAAGGAGTGATTGATGTTATTCACTTGTTTCACTATGTTATCACCATTACCCCCCAGTAAAGTTATCAGTGGGTGTGTTGCTACGTACGCTATCGACATTGTACATACCAAATGTAAATGTTTATGTATTTGCCAAGACAAAGGCGTTGATGAAACCACTATAATATATGACTTAACGTTGATAAAGTTGTTTTTAAATTAAATTTCTTGTTCAATGTAGGTACTTCTTATTACTGCCACAGAATTATTAAACAATATTTGCATAAGATATTTTACTTTTATGCTAGAGACGGTAACACTACATTAATATTAACATCAGGTTCCTATCATCTTACAAAAACAATCTTCTTTAAACGTTAACTATGTCTGGCTACAACTTAAAAACGGCTTATTATTTTTTGTTTTATTTGCCCTCCCCCCGCGGCTTCGTCCGCGTGGACAATAGAAAAATCCATCTCCTTAGTGTATGAAAGCTAGTACATACTACGTAGAGTTCAAGCTGTTTCCCAGGTTCTACCCCCCCGAATTAGATGAAACAAAGTTCTTAGATTGTGAAAATCCCATCAAAATCCGTTCAACGGTTTTTGAGTGATTCGCGCACAAACATTTAGAACTTATACTGTTTTATTAGATGTACCTAATATGGGACTCGCCGTTTCGGATTACTTTGAGATTACTCATTAATTTGGGAAGCTTTGGGAAACTTCAAAATCTGAAGTTTCCAGAAATTTATTTCGATCCATTTATATTATAAAAATGATAATTTGTGTTGAGGGCATAAACGAGAAAGAATTTATGTTTTTGTTTATGAATGAAACATAAAGAATATCAAAAAATGGCTCGATAAATAGTATAGATAGATAGGTAAATAAACTTTAAAATGTTTAAATAACAAACGGTTAATTATTTTGTTTAATTTTCTTCGGATAATGTCGTTTTATTATCTGCCCAAGCCAATGTCAATATTTGTCAAAGAGGGTGTGTTTACTTTACAAGACCACCTAATAAGTATTTTATGTTTATCAAAGCCTACCTATTGACAAATATTATAATAACATACATGACTAGTCTTATTATTAAGATTCCAGCATAATTTTAAATGTATGCCCACTTAAACGCACGTAATCAATTTTATATGCCTAATTGCCTATTATAAAGATGACGCCATATTGCGGTTTCCTCACGTTATTTTCCATTTTGGTACCTAATTGTTTATTAAAGCAAATATGTTTACTTGCTGCCAGATAAACACATTTATCCGGATCAATTAATCAATCGCTTCTAAGGAAATATATAGGTACCTACGTCAATAGATTAGAAGTAAGAATATTTTATTGATAGTGTAGTGACATGCTATGAATGCATTTGGAATGCATGTATTCGACTTTATCCATTTATTTAATTTAACCGATAATGAAATAAATTGTCATAATAGTAAATTGTTTGAATTTTTAATCACACACTGAAGAGCCTTTTTAGAGCCTGTTTGTAAAAAACAAAAGTCTTGTTGTAAAAAACACTTATAAATCATTGATTCGAATTGGAAGAAAAGTACATACTTACATACCTACGATTCCATGGAAAAAAACTACACTTTTAATTATCACCAGCAATGAAATAGTGGAAACAGATAATATTTGGAGAGGCGCGCGTCATATCATGCGAGAGACAACGTGATTCTAAATTAGGACCAGTCTGGTTCAAAATAAATCTGATTATAAAGGATTCTAAAATGCAAATTAACCAATCGCCAAAATGTACATGCAATATATTTAATCGGCTAACATTGCGATTTTAATAGGTAAAGATAAATCTACTTTTTTAAATTAATTAATAGAGTCCCGTAATCCCGTTAGCTGCAACTCATTCTCAACAATTGATATATCTTTATTATCTTCCACTCAAATACTTTCCTATCGTGAGTTAGCGGTGCAAAGTCCCACACGTGTCATGTTGGCAAGCCCGCGGAATGGACGTCTTGCTTCCATTAGGCCTTGTTACGAAACAGGCTATTATTACTTCTACTTACTTATGAGTACTGATATAACTGTAATTTAACTACGTATTTAATACACATAACAGAACATAGTGCAACAACGTACCTACTAATAGCGGTGAAACTCAAAAACTACAGATCTAAAGAAATCAAGTCACATCGCTACAAGGTATTTTTCGATGTCCTGAATCGAAAGTCTGAAAACAAAAAAAATTCAAACAAATTCTATTTATGGAAACGTAAGTCAATGTATGCTGAGCTTAATAGTGTTTATCAAGAAATAAAAAAGTTATGGGTGGGCGCGCCAACAAACTGCGAGTTTGATTGGTCGACGCGCCCGACGACGCTCAGCTGCGTGTAGCCGCACGAGTTGATATGGCTGGTGATGGCGACGTAAACGTGCTCCGAGACTGTCGACCGGTTGCCATTTAAGCATTTAGAAATATTACTTCTGTATAACGAACTCGTTTGATCGCTTGTTTTATAAATTATGTCTCACTGGTAGATTTTAATTCGTTTGGAAAGGCAAAAACACCATGAAACTCTTTCTCGACAATACAGCTGTATTTACTTTGATTAGTCATGGATGGAAAAGTATGAAATTCTTCAGTATAATGATTACCACAAGACATAAATAATAATCACAAAAAGCTGACCTTGCATTTGAACAGATAATTGTTTAATGTTAAGAAAATCGTTTATCGATGTGACCCGGATAGACTTTGAGACGGGGCGTCAGTTTATTCATTGATAAAATACAATGTTCTATTAGTTAAGTACACTAGTTTCAATTGGGATGGCTGTTTTCAAAAGGACACTAATTTTGTTCTTGTAGATGCCGAGTAAGATACTCAAAGTTTTTTAATCAACTTGTAAAGTTTACTGAAAATATTGTCAGCGTTGGCTCTAATAAAATTTATTTAGCAAGCTTTGCCATTGGTAGTGGCCCTACCATGATTTGATGCAAACCGTTTTCGTTACCGTAAACTATCGGATATACTCACAGTCAATACGATAGTGAAAGAGAGAAAACGATATTTTGCAATAACGAAAACTCATGGTAGGGCCAAAGGAAAATTATCATTTCGGATTTTAACAAATAAGCATTTTGTTACAGTAGCGATGCACACGAGGAGAATCAGCCAATTCGCGCCGCTTCTGATCGCGTTGGTCGGTCTGCCAGCGAGGGGCAAGAGTCAGCTCGCGCATCGACTTTCCAGACATCTCAACTGGAATGGAGAGAGCACTAAAGGTACGAGCCAATAAAAAAACATTTTCTTTATTAACTATTAAAACGTCAAAACACACATTCCCAGTTTTGAGAAGAAATATTAGTATGGTACCTATAAATGATGATTACTCGTAGTACGGTTAGAGCACCATGACCCAGATTGTTACTGCTCAATATGCTGATGTTCTTGATCTGTACTAACGCATTGATCACGCCTCTATTTACAGACACAATGTAATGAAAGATGCCGACATCATGTCTCATGTGGCCTACATAACCAGAGATAAAAATAAAGAACTTGCATCTTCTTCAAACAAACCTTGATGGTGTTGATACTTTATATTTACAAGCTTGTACTTTATGAAGAACATTGTTAGTTCTGTAAAAATAAATCGTTTTCTTAAACTGCCTCATGATTTAAAATATAGAATCCTTTGGATCCATCTCTTGATGTCATCGAATGCACAAATGGAAAATGAGAGAGTGAATGACCTGATGAAGTTAATAAAATTCACGAAAGTTGGTAGGGTGCCAGAAAGGAGGTTTAGTCGGATTATTTTGAAACTGGTTGGAATTCTGCAGTTTTCGACTGCAGCGAGTACAGGCGCCGCCACATGGCGCTGTACGGTAGCCACGACATCTTCCGCGCCGACCACCAGCAGGGCTCCGCCATCCGGCGGCAGAGCGCGCGCGAGGCCGTCCAAGATGCCGTGCTATGGCTCAAAGACGGGAACAGTGTTGCTGTAAGTATGCCATACTGGCCCCTACTGCTCCCTGAATTTCAATATGCATGCAACAACAAATTCATTCTTAAATGAACTTTGGGTTAACAGGCATTGATTCTACCCTACCTATCGATACGAGAGATAAGAGAAGCTCTAGATTTTCCAAGTAACAAAAATGACATTCTACTTAGTAGGTTATGCAATAACGTGTAGGTTTACGTTATTCAGACAACTTGTAAAATAGTATTATTGTACAAATGTTGATTTAGATTGTAACATATTGCAACATTGTTTAGCTGCTCCCACCCCAAGGATATTTTTATACTTCTTTTAAACAATTGAAAGAAAATATTACCTATACGAATTTAATAACATGCACGTCCGGTTTTATTAAATATCTATCATACTACACTGATAAGATAATAATCGTTAAGCAACAACAACTTTGATTTACATTACATCACCAATAATTTCATAGCACACTCTATTGCTTAAAGTAGTTCTCTCTTTCCAGATATTTGATGGCACCAACATAACCAGGGAGCAACGTCGGGAGCTCAGCGACTACTGTCTCTCGGACATGGGCTTCAGGGTTCTGTTCATTGAATGCATCTGCGAAGACCAAGAGTTGCTGGAAAGGAACATTATCGAGATCCTGCGTTATTCCGCCGACTACAAGAGCATGAGCGAGGTAGAAGCTGTAGACGACTTACGGAAGAAACTCGAGCATTACATGAGGCAGTACGAACCCATCGATGCTGGTCTGGAGGACATCAGCTTTGTCAGAGTAGAGAACATGGGAGAGACAGTGACAGCCCATAAAGTAGCCGGCCAGAAAGAGTCGGGCATCCTGGGATACTTGTCCGGGATGAGGTCTTTTCCACAAACTCTGTATTTCACTCGAGTAAGTACCCCTTGTTTGTTTGAATGCCACAGCTTTAGTTCCGCTTAAAATAATAAGATAAGCTTGTTTGCAACTATTTACGATAAGCTTGAACTCAAGATAGATATGTATCAGAATCGTGAATACGTAAACATATATAATGCTATTTGTGGCTTTCTCCTAGACATGCAATAAGCTATTCTAAAAAAGCAAGTGACTGGTAATCCTTTACGTTTGATTTAGCACCGAGGAAGTAAAAAGAATAAACGTAAAGTTTCATGATTAGTAACAACATGTTTTAGTCATAATCTTGGGCCAAATGCGGCCCCATAATTAATTACAGCGACAAAACGTTGAAAAACTTTATTATTATTTTCTAGTTCTACGAAACATGTTTAGTTAAGTACATCATCTTTATTATAATTTGCAATTTGCGAATATAATTTCGTCATCCTTGGATATCAGAATCACAAAGTGAGGTGACGCTCACTTATCTGCTATAGAATTAAGTGCTTGATGTTTACCGTTCATAGATGAATACTTTTCAATAGTTTGATTTTTGTATTAGTAGTTAACCTTTAAATATCACTTTGTATTTTTGACTTTTGTGTTTAGCCAAGGTTACGTACCTATTTTGGCACTTCAAACAATGTTAGTTCTGTTGACTGTCTTCATAACAAATATTTTGTAATGGAAGTTTTTAATATCTAGTGAAGGCTTTTTAACACTATAGGTAGTCGTTATCTTATTATTATAATTCTTAAAAGTTCCTCCATGATTCGAGTACCTAACTTAGAACTGAAACCACTTTTCTAAGCTGTAAAGCTATCTTAAAAATATCCTGCCTCAATAGCCGTTGAGGGGAATGACTATTGTAGCCTCATCTTGTCACTCGTTAAAACTGGTGACCAGCAACTGAATGGCAAAGACCCACCACTAACATCAAGACATTCAACATTATTTTTACTCACGGTTCTCCATCTTCAAAGTCAAACACAAGCTTATCTCTTTACTCGTTCGTTTGTAGAACCAATTACTAATAAGAAAAGCTAGTGCCTTGCAACTGCTCCACTGATAGATCCACTAAACATACACGTTCAATTCAATATTCTTTATACTCACGGGCTCGTCATCTTCTAGCACGGTGAGAGCGAGTACAACGTGCTTGGGCGCATCGGCGGGGACGCGGCGTTGTCTCCGCGCGGGCAGCTGTATGCGCGTGCGCTCGCCGACCACATCAACGCTGTGGGGAGCTGCGAACAAATGACCGTCTGGACTTCGGAGATGCGACGCACGAAGCAGACTGCTGCGGACATACGCGCGCCCAAAAGGGCTATACGGGCGCTGAATGAATTGGATGCTGTGAGTTTTAATAATACTTCTTATTAATTTATAATACACTCGGACGCAAAATTCGGAACTTCAATCATTTAAGCGATTGGATATTATAAAACAAGGCTGACAAAGACATGATCAACTTTACTAAACTTCCTTTTTTTTTATTTACATGGCACAATAACAGACAACAGACACAAAATCAAAGACAAACTTACATACAACATGTGCATGTCTGCGCCCTTTTACAATCGCGCACAACATTTTAGGAAGCTTTTAGGTTGAAGATTATTTTTCTATCAGTATTTTAGATAAAAGGCTTCCATATTTACTTTAGACTCAAAAATAAAGATAAATGTCTCATCAGCGCAATAGGCCATTTAATATCACCTCCTCCATGACCATAAGTGATAAAGAAGCATCTTTCCTAAAGCAAAAATCGAATGAAAGATTAGATAACTTTTAACATTTCATATCGCTTTTTAACGAAATTACTTATATTCACTTCTCAAGCTTACGCGCTCACTAGACATGAAATAAAACACTTATATTAGATTTGACAAACCCCAAATCCTTGCTAGGGAACGTAGATTCATTCCTAGAATGCTCCGCGAGGCTATCGAAATAAATAAATATCCTAATTTCAATAGAGATGATGGTTGGAAAATTCCACCAGCTTGGGACCCCATCATTCACAAGCTAAAGCCCCAAACACACACTGTAAGATCTAATGATACGGTTAGTTCCTTTTGCTAATAAATTAATTAATATAAAAGACGGAGGTCGGCCTTCCTCTCCAAGTTTTCTTTCGCCATTTCTTTCTTGGAGGGGCCTCCCAATTTTTGAAATGGTAGTAGTTTCAGTAGATTCTCTCTTTTTAACATATAAAATTAAATTAAAACCAAACCAAAATTAAACTAATTAAATTTGATAAATTTTAATTTCTGAACGTTATAAAAAAAAATTCATCGCTTGAGGGTAGGCTCACAAGTAGCTTCAGTCCCCCCGTGACCACGGCAGCTGCAAAGGTGCCGAAACGTCGGGAAAATCAAAAATCAAACCAAATACCAACTAATTACCAAAGTACTTTCAATAAAACCGCGCTAGTATCCGTTAAATGTGTTTTATTTCATGAAATTACTTATTTGAGGTGATAATAATTAATTTGGATAACAGGCATGCGTTCTACGTATGACTTGTGAGTTACTTCGATTTTTGTATTCAAGCTCTAAAAATAATAATCTACGGTTGCCATACCTATTTTGCACTAAAAATATCAACGAATGATTAGGTATTACGTAACAATATTTTATTTGTGTTAAATAAACCATGTTTATGGTAATTTGTAAATGGAAAATTACAGCGCAGTGTTCTATAGTGTTATCTTTTATCTAATGTAAGTAAGTAAGTAAGTAGGTAAATCGTTTATTGGCCACAAAGTAGGAAACAAAACAGAAGAACGAAAACAAAGTGTGCGGCCAACTAGGCCCCAGCCTCAGCTAATACTACTACGACACAAGGCCGTCGCAGCGCTGGTATTCTGGTGGGGCCTAATCAGTGGCGACATTGGACGTACAAAATATTTAAATAATTACAAAAAACACAAATTAATATCTACACATACATAACAGCGAAACATAATGGGGAAAACTATCGATGTAAAAGTAGTAGTGAGGGTTTTATCAATAATTGTCCATATGCGGTGATGTGATGTAATGTAGGATGCCGCTTACGATATCTAAAAAGCGTAACAAATATTTTTGTTCGAGGGATATGTGTATTATATTGGATGTGATGTTTTCCTATATAAGTATAAATAAAAAATAACTGAAGTGGAGACGACGACCATGACAATAAGTGAGAACACAGTTTCTGTCCACGAGCAGCAATATTTTGTAAGTTATGGAACTACCCACCCGACCGACCGAGACGCATGTTCCAATATTGCAATTTAGTTGCGCAGTTGGAAGAAAATATGAAATATCACAAATTTATTATCAATAGATACAAACTTAAGTATAATATTATTATGCGCGTGTTTAGAACGTGTTTCTCTCAGAAATCTCGTAGAGAAAATGATTCCAAACACCTAGTTGGCAAGAGCTCATCTCTAGATAAATTCTTACATGTAGATTTTAAGGCATGGCAACAGGTAAAGTAAACGCAAATAGTTATTTTTAAAACTGCATTCTTCAGCAATTTTTTCAATCGGAAATAACAATGTTAAAGTTTCGTTTTTATTCCGTGTAACATTTACAAACAATCGTAAAACGTAAGCTGATTGCATCGCAGATAGACTTGGCAACATGTGACATACAAACCTACATCAATAAGCAAATAGTGTGGGACTAGGATCATGACGTGTAGGAAAAATACGTAGCATTGTCATACTTATAACTGTTTTCATTGAGATCTAAAATGCGAAATGTTAAATAAATTGCAACAGTCGTCGTCTATATATTCTTAGACTAACAACGTGATTCATGTTCAGCGACATTGAGAAACCTATTTTTAACTGCTGAAAAAAAGCATTAATTTTGTCTGTAGAGCCTACAGTGTAGATGTAGACCATCCGTAGACGAAGTCATTGTAATGATTTAGGCACATAAATGAACTTTTTTATAAATTGGCCGTTTAAAAATCCTATTCCCTAAGCTATTTTTAACCCCCTATGCTACGCCTGGACATTATAAATATGAAGCCGAAATAAATATAGGTAGCAACTATTTTTATGTATCCCTCTACTCTACTCTTCGATTAAGAACTCTACTCTAATAATTTTCCAATTTTCGGGAAACACTCCTAGTCTGTTTGTAGTAGGTAGTAATAAAAAGGTACATTATTGTACGCATAGTTTCTAAAAAAGCTTTCATTAAAAATGTTTATGTTTGCGTGACCGAGTATAGTGCCCCGATTTATGAATTGTGACATTTGCCAGTAGTTTCGCAGATGGGCCATAAAGTAAGTCTGTCGGAGGGCTTCAAATTGCAATTTAAATTCTCAATATCAGTCAGTAACTTCTTGAGATTTTCCAAAATTTTACAAAATTTAAATTTTTTTTGCTGACTTGGATCAAGAATTTGCCAATAACTTTTTTTGAGCGGAAACCGGAAACGGAAAAAATTGATATTATCGGGATTGAATTAAGCTACAGTTTGAGGCGGGCGGACAAAAACTGTAGGCTACAGCCTACAGTTTTTGTCCGCCCGCCTCGCGCCTCGCGCCGCGGGTCCCTACGCGCGCGGGAGGTCACAGAGTACATAATAGTACAAGCGAGGTCATGATAACTAGTCTGCGTGCTTTATTTTTAACCGACTTCATCAAAAGGAGGAGGTTCTCAATTCGATTGTATGTTTTTTTTTTTTTTTTTTTATTTTTTTTTTATCGTTGTTCGCGCGTATCTTCGACATTTATGGAGCGATTTAGATAATTCTTTTTTTGTTCGATTGAGTTTTCTTGCGAGATGGTCCCATTATTTTTTTTTTGAAATCGGTACAGTAGTTTACAATTTTGTGTTACTTATGAACCGAATTAGATGATTTTTTTTGTTGGGGAAGGGATACCTTTGTGTAGTCTTTTTAACCGACTTCAAAAAAAGGAGGTATTCAGTTTGTATGTATGTATGTTTCTCCGCGATCATCTCACGTTTGGCTGAGCCGATTTTTCTACCTAAATAATATACCTACACTACCTAATACAGAAGGTACTGACACTAAAAATAAAAAAATTGTTTAAAAAACAAAAAACCGACTTCAAAAAACCTGCCTCTAAAAAAAGCAAGAAATAATATACAAATCATTAGATACGCATTATCATTGTTATAATAAAACACGTCAATTGAAGTCGGGTGGGGCTTTTAGAATAAAAAAGGAAGATGTACTCCAGCCCCACCCGACTTTAATAGACGTGTTTTATTATAACAATGATAATGCGTATCTAATGATTTGTATATTATTTCTTGCTTTTTTTAGAGGCAGGTTTTTTGAAGTCGGTTTTAAATTATTATTATTTTCAATGCATTTGAATTTTCAATCTTGAAGAATTGTTTTTCTATTTTAATATAGAGAATGGTTGCGCATAGTGTGAGTTCTGTACATTTTTTCTAATGAGACTTATTTTCTTTGCAGGGTATCTGTGAAGGTCTAACTTACGAGGAGATGCAAGAGCGCTTCCCCCAGGAGTTCGCATGGCGCGACCAAGACAAGCTCCGCTACCGCTACCCTTGGGGCGAGTCCTACATCGACATCATGACCCGTCTGCGGCCCGTGCTCTCGGCGCTGGAAGACGAGCACAACGTGGTCGTGGTGGGACACCAAGCGGTCTTGCGCTGCATGCTGGGATACTTCCTTGACATTAAACTTGGTGAGTGGTGTGAAAAAATATCGACTTTCCAAAGAAATGCCCGAATAGCTGATCAAGTTAGTATTGTATGAAAATCTAATTTTTTCATTTCTCATATTCGGAAAGTGATGTATATTTGAACTGAGCAGCGGGTCCAAAACTCTTCGTTCCACCCTAGGGTGGAAAAGTAATTTAAAAATAGAACTGAATTTGGCAATGAAAAAGTTTACAATAGTTAAAAACAAATAGTTTAAAAAAAGTTGCAGCCTTGTAGGGCGCATTCACAAACAACAACAAAACATGGTATAAACAGCCAGTGCAAAATTAAAAACATTGGGCGGAGCGGCCGGCGACGTGACGTTGTTCCAAATTTAAAATAAGAAAAACTATAAAATATTGGAGGGAGACTTACCTAACTCTGTGACTTTGAGCTGTGTGTGCCGTATTAAAGTTTTGTGTTGATTTTGTATTTACTAAAAATGAGTTTAAAACTAAAACAAAAAGTTAAAATAAAATAAAAGAAACAATAAAACTACGCTGTAATTCGCCTACAGGAACCAACTACTTCAGGAGAGTCTCTGCCATGGACTTACCGTCTTATCAAAGACCAAAGAATGTCTCCAACTTTTACAGGCATCCAACAAAGCCAAATCTGTCATCATAATAATTTATATTAAACTGTAAATATTCCAAGCAAGAATTTAACTTTAAATTTCACAAATTGTTCTAATTTTCCTAGGTTTTTAAAGGTAAGTTGGTATTGGTAATAATTATAAGGTCTACCAATGTAGTTACTAAGTAGGTACATGATTTTATTAATAAACATTTTAATATAACTAAGACTTTTTTTACTTTCCTGAAATTCGAAATGAAAAGTAGAGTGTTTAACACGGGCAAAAGTCATCAATTCCATTCTCGAACTATAGCCGCCCTCGCTATGCTCGGGCGTCTAAATATCTCGAATGGGAATTGCTTCCTTTTGACCCTCGTATAACAATCTACTATTATTGTCGGTTTTCGGAAAAGTCGTAGAACAAATTTTAATGTTGTTAGTAATCTACTTCAGCGAGGTTGTTAGTGTTTTACAAATAACCCTGTAGGTATAGAACATGTAAAGTAGTCGCCACGAAAAAAAACATCTGACTTGACTTGATAAAAGTCAGATTTTGTCCTACAAAAATCGAAATGAGAGGAGCATGTACTCTCAGCGATAAAATATAGAAACAAATTAATATCACTTAAAATGTGCAAAAAGGCAGTCCCTACGCCTTTTTCCAGTTTGAAATTTGAATTTTTCAACATGAATGAAAATGGACAACACAAAACAAAGAACCCACTAATTGTTTATGTTTTTCTTCTGTTGTGTGTAAAAGAAATAGCAATTTTCCACTCAAAATATTTAGGTAGGTACTTTAAAAAATTTAGCATGTCAGCTATTTTTTTACGCAGAACCAAACTATTCGCTACTCTATCGCATTGGGCGTACCTGTAAAGATAGATGTGTGTTATAAATAAATAAAATAAAAAATAAATAAAAATTATTTATGTGGCAGAAAGAAGTATTGTTATGGAAAACAGAATTTATTTCGCTGTCAACTAAAATGGCTTCCCATTCGCCTTCGCCGTGATATGCACATCCTTTCTGCCCTATTCAAAATCCTCAAGGATCCTAACTCACCCAACTACCTTGTTTCCCGTTTCCAAATCCTTCCTCCTCCCACCCGCCCTAGGCAGGCTTGTATCACTAAGATGCTTGAGCTGCCTAGAAGCAACACCAACTTCCTGCGTAATTCCTTCTCCGTTAAAGCCGCTCAGCTTTGGAACAAACTCCCGTCAAACATCCAGAATTGCCAGAACATCATAACTTTCAAATCAAAAGTCAAAGCTCACTTTCTATCACAATTGTCTCATTCATGATTCACGAGATAGTTAATACAACCAGTTTTATATATTTATATTACATAGGTATATATTATTTTATGTATATGTATTATGTTATGTATGTATGTATGTATTTATTCATATTTATATTTATTTAATTATGTTAAGTTTATACCTACTATAAAGTTTATTTATAAGTATATGTATGTGTATAAAATGATCTAGATTAAGTTTTATTTAGGATTTCACTTATCTCCATCTTACTATGCACTTTCTATTACCTGCTTACTTAAAAATCTCAAACAATGCTGGGTTGGCTGGAAGAGATCTCTTTTAGAGATAAGCCCACCTTTGTAAACAACTTTTATATTTACCTGTGTAATTATGTTACAAGTGCAATAAAGAATATATATATTTACTGTTCTTATAATTACGCCCAAGTTATGACAATACCTACGTCAGTGCTTTTTGCACATTTTTTATTTTTTTTACTTAAATTCGATTTTATTAACGACTAGTCAAACTCTTTAGCTAGATGTTATATTTTACCTGTGTTACTTCGATCATATATATTATAACAATCCCAGCAGAACACGTTTTCCTACTTCCGACAATTAATTCATTAACGCCGGAGCGGTCGCTGGCGACCGAGACACAATAGATTTCCTATTGTGTCTCATTATCCGGGCGTTGAAGAGTTAAAAGAAATTTAAATCCAATTGCTGGAAGGTAGTTTCTTTTATAACTCCAAGGTTTCAGATTATCTTTCAGTCAATCAATCAAAGCTAATTATAGCCATTAAACAACAAACTATATTGTTTCTTATCATATCGATTTAAATATTCGACCCCCACAAGGATTTAATCGTAAAGGCATCGTAAAGATTATAAAAATTTTAAAACATAATGTTACCTATTTAGGTACCTACTACGGAATTTTTCATTACTTTACAAATTGAAAATTAATGTTCGATGTTCCACATTCGCAAAAAACAAAAACAATTGAAATTGCATGATTAAAATTGCAATAACAACGATTAGCTGATAAATTTAATATCAGTGACGTAAAACCAATTGTCAATGACAACACCCTAATCATTAAAACGCACGTATATGCACACAAATAAGGATAGCTGTATTGTGTTAAAATAAAAATAAAATAAAATAAACTGAACAACTTTTACTATAGGACCAACTCGAATTCGCGAAAAAAAAAACTTCTGTTGCATACAAAGAAGGAGTTAATTACCTTCAAATAACGAAAATATGAAAATGTATGAAACAACTGATTTTTTTTCGCTATTTCAGAGTTGGTCTCATAGTAAAAGTTATTCAGTTTGATGGTCTCTATCTACTATTTTCTGGTTTAGCTACTGTAGCTAAAACAGAAAATAGTAGATACTATTCTGTTACGTGTACACGTTGTTTTTGTCTGTCTACCAAAACTATAGAACTTTTAAAAAAGAATCTTTCTTTTTTGTGCGGACCGGACCGCGAGAATACAGGAACTTACAAAAATACCTACTTTAGGTACCTAATAATTAGATTTCTTTAATAAATATTATTTTCTATAAAATGTTGTGTAGACCGCGATGGTCATTTCATTTCTTAAAACGGACCCCGAATGAAACTAATGGGGAATGTCCGAAAAAAATCAATTTGGCTGAATATTTTCCCATATTTTAGAAATAAGCTCACTTAGTAATAGAAAAAAGTTTCAGAATTTTCGGTTGCGTGAAAAAATTTAAAATCTCTTCACAAATTCACAAATGTGCAATAGTAACAGCAGAATGGAATTTATACCTTTGCCACCAACCACAACACGTATTAAAAAAAAAATCTTCACTAAATGTCAAAAGAGTCAAAACTTCAGCCAATTTGATTTTTTTCGGATATTCCCCATTGGTGACACATAGAAAGCAAAATACTATGATTGGTGACTCGTGTCGTGACCTAGGTACCTACTTGAAATATAATAATTTCATTTTATTGTTGTTTTTATTGTCAGATGAACTGCCGTACATGAACGTGCCCCTGCACACCATAGTGAAACTGACCTCGTACGGGTACAAGTACAAGGTGGAGATGATCAAGATGCCGGTCGACTGCGTGGACACACACCGCATACAGCCCGTGGTGAGTAACGCTTTTTGCTAGTCGCTAAGCTACATGTATTTAAGTAGCTATGTTGTTATGTACCTATATACTGTCTTGTAAAAAATAGATAATGTAAAATCGACTTGGTGTGTAGAGTACGCAAGTCCGTGACGTAAAGCTTACTTCTAGGCATTACCTTTAATAATTATTTATTATGTGCCTACTAGAAGATTAACAAACTTAGTTAACCTTATCTGGCGACAATAAAATAAAGCCACAACCTTACTTGCATGAAGTAGGGTACGCACATTTGGCTAAACTGAAACTGAAAAACTTGTTGATGAAGTCGGAAAAACTTTAAAATAATAGAGAGGTAGGTAGGTGTATCAATTGTCAATATTAATGAATGACTATTGAGATACCTACCTCGACGAAGCGCTCATGGCGGAACTTGACAGGCTGATCATACTCGATCACGTTTGTTAAGCAACGCTCGGTCCGGTCAAGTGTCGGATGGGTGACCGTTAAAGTGGCATTACAACTGAGCGCTTCCGTGCTTCGGAGGGCACTTTAAACCGTCGGTCCCGGCTGTTGTCATCTGATAACAGTCGTTAAGCCAAGTTAGAGGCCTTACAGGCGGCTTGATAAATTCTAACACCAGAGGTGGCCACTAATCCTCATTCGATAGAAGAAGAATATTAATTATGTATCATCCTACCTTAAATATGTACTTAGGCTTACATACAGCTATAAGCTTGTTGGTTTAGACAATGATTACACTAGATACTGTAATCTCAAAAGTTTTAAGCAATTAAGTATGATGATAATCATGTAGATAAGTATTTCTTTGTTGTGAAACTTGTGAACGGCTTTGGGTTTCGAGTTCGTTTGTAAACGAGATACTTATTTATTGCGTTTTTTAATAAAATAGAATCAACATGTCACATTATGAAATCACCGATATATAATGATAAGAAACTTTAGATCTAAACCTATTGGATTTCTAATTATAGCATTAAGCACTCATCGAAAATATCACGTTTTATAGCAAGCGTGCACTCGCTCAATTTACCGATTCATGAAGTTGTAACATACGTATAAAATAATAACAAATTAATGTAATATTAGTCAGGAAATTGGATGAAATTCAATAATCGGTTTAATCAACAGTTAACTATTTACCAGTTAACTATTTAACTATTTACCTACTTAGTCATATTTAAACCCTATTTGTCCTTCGCAACTTTCTTTACTGTCGCTTTCATGATTAATAAAATTAGTGACTGGTTAGAAAAATACAAATAATAGATCATTTAAAAGAAAATAACCAAAATAAGTTCGTGATCATCATACTGAGGCTCATGAAACTTGTTTTTGTTACAGGACTGCTCTATCACTCGGAGCGCATCTGACGCCCTGGTGACGGTGCCGTCTCACTACGACACGCTTCCATCCAACTTATGGCAAAACTCCGCTGAGGCACAACTTTAGGCCTCACAGCCGGGCTCCCGCCTGGAGCACTCGTACCACGTCAGCATTACTAGGGCTTCGCCCTCGATGTAACCACGGCCCGCTGGGGCAGCGTCCACGGCTGTGAAACGCCTCGGACTGAATACGACGCCACACCAAGATGGAGACAGCGATTCTGCCAGAAAGACTTTGGTGTGTGATCTAACATCAGTGTTATACTGCGTCGAACTTAGCCTTTAAGTACTTATACTAGACTTAGATTACGTAATCATAGATAATTATGAGTGTTCAACGCTCGCCTCGCCATCGATCTGCGATCACCCGATAGCTCAATTATTTTTGTACAAAATGTGACACTTGCTTCCAACTGCGTATTATAAGACTGAAAGATAATACCTACCTATCCATGATGATCAAATCGAGTCACATTCATATTCACTCTTATTAATTTGTCATGATCTTTATCAAATACATAAGTCGTTTATTTTTAATTCTAAGTAGGTATGTGAGATAGCTCCCGTATTCTTTATTTGTAAGTTATATTGTAAGTTTGTTTGAATTCGTAAGCACTTTTGCATGTAATAGTTGGACGTAATAATTCACTTAGTTTTCGATATACTTTAACGAGTAAAATATAGTTAATTATTTTTGTAAGCACTTAAATAATTTGCTAACTAATACAGTAATTAATAATGAAATTATTGACTAAGTAATTCTAAAATGTTGTGTTTAGTTTTTACATTACGTAAACTCGATTAAGTATAACGATTAAGTTGGAACTAATTTTATGAGTATACTTTTTATTCTCGGGGTATGGATTTGCGATAATACTGTCCTTTTTTCGTTAATTATAAGCCGGGATGTGCTTCGCAATTTAATTAATTTTGGAAGGGTTATGCTATCAACTTGCTTACTTATTTTATTTCATGAAACGGTATCCACGATACTGGTCAATTAAATATAAGACTTATGCTTAGTTAAGTTAATCTCGATAACTGCCTTATCTCTCTGGAAATATCATGGGCGTAGCCAGGCCAAATTTTTAAGGGAAGGGGATCAGTCCATGTTTAAAAAAAATGGTGGTAGGCCAACTAGATCTATGTTAAAGACCGCACCATGTCTTTATTTCGGGGAAAGGGAGTCCAAACCCCTAATCCCCCCCCCCTCGCTACGCCCTTGGGAAATATCATTATATTTTACCTCTAACCTTAGAATACCCTTTAACTAACGACATTGGTTTGGTCGAAATGGATCAGCTTTAGAAAATATGTCAGTAGATAATCATAGATTTGGATTGGATTGAAATGACAATCTTAAACTTCTTTTTATATAAATAAAGGTAGTGAAACTTACACAGATGATCTTTTATTTACCTAGTTTCCGTTATCGAGTGATTTTATGGAAATTCTTTAAACTAATCGCATCTTGTTTTTCTTTCTGAATTTGTCTAAGGGACATACACCTAGAAATTAATTGTGCCTTAAGGAACCTTTACAACTTGATTTTTTCCTAAAAATAATAGTATATAATCACTCACATTGAAAATCTAGCCATGTTATCCCTATTCTGTGTGAGAATTGTGTTTCATTACAATTAATTTTCGACATTGTCCACTCTAAGACTATTTTTATACCTAGCATTGCGTGTTTTCCAGAAATGTCACGAGGTAACATCGTACCAAACACAAAAATAGAAATTTATGGAATTCTCGAAGATCTATTCGTCTATTTTATTAATTTTATTTGATTTTTTTTAACAATAGTGTAGGTATACTATTTATTATTCAGATTTATAATAAACATGCCTAACTTATGCACATAATTGATACCTAAGTATAGAAAAAGTTGTTTTCCTCATTGGTTCGGCTGAAATGTGAAGTGCCAATAACAACTGCTTAGCACATCAGACACAGAAGCCAAATAAATCATAAAACTTCGAAAAATTCAAATATTCCGAAGTTCATCAGTGCCCGCGCCGATGCGCGCGCGCCGGCGGCGTTCGGACAGCAATAGAAATTTCTATTAGAAAAAATATGCAGGTTGCAAGTTTAACCCATCAACGCCCGGAAAATGAGACTTGCAACCTGCATATTTTTTTAATTTTGGAAAATTCAGAAGTAATGAAGGGTAATCGCGTTATTGGATTAATTACCTTACCTCTACAAAGTTTGTTTACTTATATTTTTATACATCAACAGCTACAGTTACAAAAACTAGAACATGCTGTCTATAAAACTGCTTATAAAGTTTATAAGACTATCAATATAAATAATAATACAATGTTAAAAAGCTAAGAACAAGTAAATATAGGTAAGTAAGTATAAGATAACTTAAAGTCACGTCTTCATATTCACGGACGTGATTGATTACCTACCAACAGAAATGGTTCAAATTATATTTCAATAAGTACTGATAGATACTTACACAAAATTTTCTGAATAAACAAATAAAATAAAATTCAATATAGTGTCTCTGACGAATTGATCTTTGTGGGACCCGAAAGATCAAAGTTTGGAAAACATTGTGAATCAAAATAATGTCATAATTTTGTAAGTTAGTGGGTTAGATATTGCTGTGATATCTACAGGTTGCTTAAAATAAATCTAATAGGCATCTAGTACATACCTTTTCTTTAACGTTGGCCTGGCCTTCAGAAGTCCATCTAGATGACGGAAGACCAGCGCTGGTCGCAGACCAGCATTATGCTGAGTTTGGGACCGTTTTGAGACAAACAGTGGTTTAAGTTTTATTGTATGTTGGTATATTATGTAATGTCTGTCTCAAATAAATTATTTATAATTATTTTTCTTATTTTTCTTTCTTTCTTTCTCGGATTATTTATCTACTTCTCGATGACGGAGGAAAGCTCTAAAAATTTTCACCTGATTTCAAAAATTCTTTTGCACGGAAGCTAAGTAGGTATTCGAATGACAAAAGCTATATTTCCCATCGAAATTCCAAGGTGTAATTACAAGTTGCATGCGAACGAAGCTTTTAAATTAAAGTATGGAGGTACCTACTATAGGTATCATGTAACTTTTTTATACAAACCATACCAATACATACCATGTTGAATTGTTGATAGATCGCGTTCATCACCAACCTCGTGACTACCGAACCCGTCTGATACTTGCGAAGGTTGGCGGTGCTCGTGCGTGATCAATGAAAGATAATATCGATTAAGCAATCCAAGCTAATTGTTTATAGAAATATACACCTCCTAACTGTCACGATTTTGACCTACTTGTTCTTGTTTAACAAATGTTCCAAAGCTTTTGTAGCCCCTGTCCGTCCGACGAAGAAAAGTTTTGATTCCACTTGTTCTAGTGGGCAGTTCTACCGTAGAACGTAGAACATAGAACTAATACGACTTTTTCTCATTAGTTCTACCACAAAGTACTATCACCATCACAATTTTTTTTCTTTGTTCTGTGCTGTGCATCGTACCTAAATTAAGATCGTGACGTAAGTACCTACCTATTCTGTGCTTCAACCTCTAATAAAAAAGCAAACTACCTAATACCTACCTACCAGGAAAAATATTTATTTTGCCCCATCTGCTCATACACTTAGCTACTTAACAAAACAGTTCTGCCATCTTTTGATGCTCTCCGTATGACACCACAAAACAAATGAGCAACGATTACGCCATCGCCAAGCTAAAATAGCCGGACAGATCATGTCGAGATAACTTGATTGATTTCGATCTTTGGGTGGGCCGCCGGTCCGGTAGGCGGGCGCGAACAGCTGTCCATTGATATGTGCCGAGTGAGAGGTTCCACATGACCGTGACTTACTTCATTCACGGATTCTGTTCTGTCAGGCTCGACGCGACCCGCGACCGACCCCCGAGAGCTAAATCGGCTTCAGCCGCATTGTCATACAAATCGTTAAGTCGCGCACACGCCGTGTTTCCGTAATGAACACACAATAACACGGGATAAAGTTTTTATTTGTGCATCCCAAACTTTTTGGTTATGAAGTGTCTGTGATTGTAGTGTATTAAAAAAACAAGTGAGTAAAGTTTTTTTTAAATCGGAACAGTGAAGAATCACCATAGGTATTTAAAAAGGGGCAATAAAGAAGAGGCACCTACCTACATTATAATTATTTATTTTGGACTAGATTTAAGAGTACTTAGTTCAGTTCTTCAACATTACGTAGGTAGTAGGTGGAATAGGGACTGACAGAAAGACTATTACCTACATGATAAGAAGAAATCATATTTTGGGGCACATAAATCAATTACTTACTTACCCGAATCCGCCGCCCGCAAGTATCAGCCGGCGTAATAAACAACATCATCTTCTAAAAAAACAAAAAACCGACTTCAAAAAACCTGCCTCTAAAAAAAGGAAGAAATAATATACAAATCATTAGATACGCATTATCATTGTTATAATAAAACACGTCTATTAAAGTCGGGTGGGGCTGGAGAACATCTTCCTTTTTTTATTCTAAAAGCCTCACCCGACTTCAATTGACGTGTTTTATTATAACAATGATAATGCGTATCTAATGATTTGTATATTATTTCTTCCTTTTTTTAGAGGCAGGTTTTTTGAAGTCGGTTTTTTGTTTTTTAAACAATTTTTTTATTTGTTTATTTTTAGTGTAAGTACCTTCTGCATTAGGTAGTGTAGGTATATTATTTAGGTAGAAAAATCGGCTCAGCCAAACGTGAGATAATCGCGGAGAAACATACAAACTGAAAACTTACCTCCTTTTTTTGAAGTCGGTTAAAAAGACTACACAACGGTATCCCTTCCCCAACAAAAAAAATCATCTAATTCGGTTCATAAATAACAAAGTTGTCAAGTTAGTTGATTTAATATCATAGTATTTTCAGGATTACTTGTAAACTACTGAACCGATTTGAAAAAAAATTAAATGGGACCATCTCGCAAGAAAACTCAATCGAACAAAAAAAAAATTATCGAAATCGGTCCATAAATGTCGAAGATACGCGCGAACAACGATAAAAAAAAAAAAAAAAAAAAAAAAAAAAAAACATACAATCGAATTGAGAACCTCCTCCTTTTGATGAAGTCGGTTAAAAACTGACCAGTAATATTATCGTTTATTATTTTCCTTAACTTTAAAAAAATCCTATTTTTTTTAACCAACTTAAGTATCTACAACAGGTTTTGACATTATATAAACAATGTCTTTATGTAAGTAAGTACAAAGACATTGTTTATTTAATGTTAAAACCTGTACCTACCTAGTTACTGAACAGAAGAAGATAAATATTTTATAAGCGCGTCATAGCGTCATACTACCTACACACAATAATAAAAAACCCGCCTGCATAAAATGAAAAGTCGACTGAAAAGATGGAAACAAGATTAAATAAATATTAAAGGCAACATGTCATAATAACATGCAGTCGGAGTCATGCATAAAGAAAGTGACATTATGAATGATTTAAATTATTTGCCTCCGACTGCATGTTATTATGACATGTTGCCTTTAATATTTATTTAATCTTGTTTCCATCTTTTCAGTTGACTTGTCTTTTTATACAAGCGGGGGTTTTTTTTTATTTAAGTTTTTTTTATTACGGTCATGATATACCTTTTTGAAATCCTTATAATAAGCCCTTTAATTTGACACCCATATTGCAGTATTCTAAAAAAAATTTTTTTTCACTACGTGTAATAACACCGTACAGCCGCCATGTTGGTTTTTTTTACCATCGCCACTCAAAAAAGTGCGTTTAATTCAACGATAAGAGTGAATAAAACGATAAAAATATTTTGAATTTGGAACAAGCGCGCATCGTATGAATTATGGAAAAAAAAACGTGCTGAAAGTATGGAGCTATTCCATGGATAAAGCCATAGTCATACAAATAAATAAAAAAAAATATCCCGCCAATTTTATTTAGGTTCTTTTTAGTGTCTTATCTTTGGGTTCTTTTCTAAAAAATATCCCGCCAAATTAATTAGGTCCTTTTTGTGTCTCATCTTTGGATTCTTTTCTATATATTAGAGGGAGATTAGATGTTCAGTTTTGCATCAGTCCATTCCATCAGTCTGGTACGATCTTCAGTCTGTAAAAATTCAAAGTCTATACAAACTGATGAAATGGACTGATGCCAAACTGAAAATGTAATTTCCCTCTTAGCGTGGTTGTTTAATGTCATTGGAATTTTTTTTTAGTTTCACTATTTTCTAATGTTTAAATATTACTGATTACCACCTAAATAATAAAAATGTGATAACTATAAATACTATAGGTATTGCTACTTGTTTTCTCGCAGTCAATGGTAAAAAGTAGAGTACACAACTCGTGAAAAAAAAAATTCATCTCGGTCCTTTGTACCTCGAACTAAATTCCCTCTTTTTTCACTTGTTGTATAATCTACTATTATAACGCAACCTTCTTAAGAACACTTGGGCTGAAAAGACAAATCTAACGATATCTTAATCAGTGAAATCCGTTCAGCCGTTTGAAAGATTATGAGGTAATAAAGAATATTACCTACATACAAACATACTTACAAGAGGGATTATTTAATAGCACTTTAAATTTGATGAAACCAGCTATAAAATTGTATATCATCACTTTAAAATAATGATAGATCTAAAATTTAATACTATCTATAATTTAATATTATCACTACAAAAATAATGGTTTGCACTATAACTGTGTCCCAACTCTGAAACCATTTAGTTTCTGTCCAACCATGTCAGACTGACCACTGTTAAAATGAGAAGGCAAGATGATAACAACTTGTGGCATAATGCATACACACCAGCAGGTCGGTTCTGGCGTTGTTGGTCGCAATGGAACCTAACCTCCTCTTCGGCTCCTCTCTCGCTGCGCCCGCTCGTCGTCGCACCTAGTCGTCTGTTTACCAGCACTAAAGTTATAAAATTAATTTGTATGGTGTAAAGTATTAATTTTAAAGCTAAGCAATTAAATTGTATAGTGCAAAGTATTAATTTTAAAACTTAGCTTAGCTAATATTTATAGTGGCAACCATTATTTTTATAGTTCATTCAATAAATTTTGAAGCTAAACATTTTAAAGTGTGTTACATTAATTTTAAAGTGCATTTATATATTCCCCCTTACAAGATACGCGCGAAAAACATAACCCTTTCTTTGCAGTCGGGTAAAAAATATGAATAAAAAAAATTTTTTACTCATAAGTATCTTCTTTTATTCTCCGATACGTGCCGATACCTTCCTACTGTAAAAAAATCCTGGAAGGCGTTACATTATTGCAACGATTTTCTTTGTTTTGTACATACCTTACTGGTACAAGTAAAACAAAGAAAATCGTTGACTACATGCAAAATTGCACATGCTACGATTTGTAATAGCCTATCCTTTATGTTTTGCAAAGAGCTAGTTAGATAGAACCCATTTTTAAAATAAAAATTAGAACGTACCTAAGTATTAATAAGTAATAAACAGTTAGGTACCTAGTTTTATATCATTTAAATTAAATATGCTGGTACTAACTAAATAATGGTACTTATTTAAAGGAATTAAGTCTGAAGTAGGACGACCGAAAAAGTATCCGTATTCAGATTTAGAATAAATACCATAAGTCGTTTTATAATTTGTATCAGGATTAATTTCAATCTGAGTCAAGTAGGTAAGTACGGTCAGCAAAGCTATGAGCTGAACACCCTAAGGTGCATTTCTAGATTGAGTAGGTAGTCTGTATTGTCTTGCATTTACCCAAAAGTCACAAAAGCATCTACCTATTGTATAAAAACAATGGAGGCAGGTAAAGACGAACTTTTAGTTCCATCCTTGCAAGCGATTTATTTTGCTGACTGTACCTACAAAATTTGTTAGCATTTTTTGTATAAAAACAATGGAGGTAGGTAAAGACGAACTTTTAGTTCCATCCTTGCAAGCGATTTATTTTGCTGACTGTACCTACAAAATTTGCAAGCATTTTTTGTATAAAAACAATGGAGACAGGTATAGACGAACTTTTAGTTCCATCCTTGCAAGCGATTTATTTTGCTGACTGTACCTACAAAATTTGTTAGCATTTTTTGTATGAAAACAATGGAGACAGGTATAGACGAAATTTTAGTTCCATCCTTGCAAGCGATTTATTTTGCTGACTGTACCTACAAAATTTGTTAGCAATTTTTGTATAAAAACAATGGAGACAGGTATAGACGAACTTTTAGTTCCATCCTTGCAAGCGATTTATTTTGCTGACTGTACCTACAAAATTTGTTAGCCTTTTTTGTATAAAAACAATGGAGACAGGTATAGACGAACTTTTAGTTCCATCCTTGCAAGCGATTTATTTTGCTGACTGTACCTACAAAATTTGTTAGCATTTTTTGTATAAAAACAATGGAGACAGGTATAGACGAACTTTTAGTTTCATCCTTGCAAGCGATTTATTTTGCTGACTGTACCAACAAAATTTGTTATCGAAATCAATTGGCAGCAGTTAAATAAACTTTGATGCTAACTAATTTAATTTCCTAATTATACCGCGCCTTTGGTCTTGTACTTAGCGATAATTTAAAGGCGTGAAATATAGATCCTTCTATTCCAGATTTTCCATCCGTAAAATTGAGGGATATTTTTTCTTATAAATTTCCTGAATTAAAAAATATAAAAATAAGAAAAGCTCTGCTCGGAAAACGCGCAAATAATTGAAAAAATATATACAGTGTGCTAGTATAGATATATTTGATATATTTAATGGTTCTCTTGCCTCAGCCAAGCGATGTATTAGAATGGCTCTTTAGTTGTTTTCTGTAGGTACCTAATTAGTTAACTTTTCGATCTGAAACTTATTGTATTATTTAAGTTTAAAATTTAGTATTTAAAAATAGAATTAGGTAGTCTACATTTTCGAATTGTTAGTAAATGCATGCTGTGCTTACTTCGAGTAGGGTAAATCCTAGTAAGTTAGTTTTTAATAAGTTATTGTTAGCATAGACAAAATAGATTATACCCAGTTTAGTAAGCCAAATAAAAAAAAAATAGCACCCAAGCGAAAACTTTCAGGGCATAGTCGACTCATGATTCTGAGTCTATCTGGAATTTTGGGGAATTTTCCGTCGCAAAATTCATGAAAAATTTAGTTCTTTTTTCTATCACACACAGAGTCTGTCTTAGTTGCATACCCCACAGAAAATTAAATAAAATATCAAAATTTTATAAACCCTCAATGTACAACCTGATCGCGATATTATCGAGTTGTTATTATCTTGTTGGTTGTTACGCGTACATTGCTTCTCAACAAAAATTCAAATCTCAACAGCTAGAATATTTGCGACAAGTGGCTCCATAGAGAAAGTTTCTTATTTCTAAGGGTAGAATCATCCCTTAAAAGTTTTCGCTAGGGTGCTACTAACACCCTGTATAGAAAAAGAGAGTTTTAAGCTGGTTTTAATTTTTTTTACGTAACTCTGGAGGTTTTTTGTTCATGGGACTTTTAGTACCATGCATGTGTGTAAGTCACCTTACACTCATGTGTAGAATGTGTAATTAAGTCTCGCTTTAAGTACCTATAGTGAAGTCGAGACGTTCGCCTTGAAAACCTGATCCCAATAAATTTTTATACGGGTACCTACCACTACTGACTGACACTTTATTTATTGCTAGGTTCCACAATCTCTATTAGGATACGATAAGGTTCAAAATTCTTTGAACCTTTTTTTAAAGAACCTGTATGTGAACAGGTATTGACAAAATAGGTCGTCAACATTGGTATCTACGTGTGCAAAATCAAATCTGCATCTCTATTAACGCCCAGACGATAAATAAAACATATGATGATAAAATAGTTTAGAGGTAAAGATTATCTTTATGTCCGTTTTCCAAATGCCTCTAAGGCACCCATTACACACTCAATCAGATTGACAAAGATTGACAAAGATTTACCGAGATTGATTGTGTAACGTCGTTTCAATCTGGCGTGGTTTTGTATCAATCTGGCGTGGTTTTTTGTCAATCTGGCTTAGGGTTGGCACCTTTTTTTCGAGGTAATAGTATTATTTTCAAAACATTTAAACATTATAGTAGGTACTTACTTTTGGGATATTTATAAAAATGTAGTCCACATTTATTTTTAACTAGCTTCCGCCCGCGACTACATCCGCGTGGGTGGACCTTCGAAAAATCGCTAAAAAACAAACATACAAACGAACAGAGAACTTGCAGTCTGCTTATTGCAATCTACTGCTATCCATAAATGTTTTTTTTAAGGCTGAACTGATTTAGATGAAATTTAGCACACAGTTTATTAGCCTAGATTAAAACATAGGATACTTTTGATCTCGGTCAAAGATACCCTAGGGGTTTTTATTTTTTTAACATTGAAATTATTTTGTATTACTTTTGGGAATTTTATAAAAATATAGCCCATATTTATTTTTAACTAGCTTCCTAGCTAGTACATCCGGGTGGACATTTAAAAAATACCCTAAAAAAACATACAGACGATAAGAAAAACAATCTATTGCTTTTTTGAAGCCACCACAGTAACTGCGATCCAATATTTTTAACCGACTTCAAAAAAAGCAGGAGTTGGTTTTTCTTTTCGTCTGTATGTTTTTTAGGGTATTTTTCAAATGTCCACCCGGATGTACCTACTATCTAGTTAAAAATAAATATAGGCTATATTTTTATAAAATTCCCGATCCCGATGTCCTGTCCATGGGCATGTCCATGTCCATGATGTCCTGTCCATGTCCATGTTTAAGTCCATGTCCATGTCCATGTCCATGTCCATGTCCATGTCCATGTCCATGTCCATGTCCATGTCCATGACAAACAATCTCCTGCTTTTTTGAAGTCGGTTAAAAATATTGGATATTAACTGCGATCCAATATTTTTAACCGACTTCAAAAAGCAGGAGATTGTTTCTCTGTTCGTCTGTATATCCGTTTTTAAGGCTGAACTGATTTAGTTGAAGTTTGGCAAACAGTTTACAGTCTGGATTAAAACTTATATTTATTTTTAACCCCACATTTATTTTTAACTAGCTTCCACTGATTACTGATTTGGATAACTGATTTGGATGAAATTTGGCACTCAGATAGATCATAGCTTGGTAATGTAGTATTGTAATTATCAATATTTGATTTTACACACACACAGCGCCATCTAACCCTAAACTAATCAAGGCATAAGATGGGTGCTAGACAACTGATTTTACTAGGTACCTACCTTCTTACTACTTACTTTTCGAAATAATAGGTACTTATTATACGCAGACCGTCACAGAAATTAAAATTCATCATTTCAATTTCATCCGGGAATCGAACCTGGGATCTTTTGCGTGGTAGACTGGCATGTTGAAGACTGCACCACTCAGGTCATCGATCGATATCACGCGAAAATTGATGCAAAAAAGTTGGCAACCCTACCAAAAACCACCGTGGATTGCTTGCTGGATTGACCGTGTAACGTCGCATCAAAAATCAGATTGATGAGAAACCAGATTGATGTGTGTAATGGCGACCTAATAGTAGGTACATTATGAGACAAGTTAGCTTAGGTTGCTCATTGCACACAAGGCTGTGGGTTGCAGCCTGAGCCGTAGGCGAGGGCGTAACTCAGCCGAGTGTGCAATAAGCAAGAGCTCACGAGTTTCATACGACGTTTTTCAACACATTTGCGAGGAAAAAACAAAGTAATATATCACAAAGCAACAAATATGGCAAAAACAAAATATGATTATTATGGGAAAAGGCGCGCATGTTTTTTTTGTTTTTTTTTTCACAGGCTAACGCAGGAATTTTTTGCGAACAAAGGGGTGAGGAGCATACAGCCTACTAGTAATACTTCAAAATTATCATTTTAAGTGCAAAATGCAAATATTTTAATATTTTATAACAAAATATTGTGAATTATGAATAATTTGATAATAATATATATTTATTTGACTTAATTAAGGACTTACACATTTATTTATTCCAAAAATGTATATGAATTTTCAGCAGCATAAAACCTCTTTGTTGTCAAAAAAAAATAACTGTATTACCCGGCTAAATTGGGAATGCTCTGTTTACTCGCATAGAACTTGCAGTAAGGTACTAATTAAACTTTTCAACACACTTGCTCGTAAAGTGAGCCCTAAAACATCGCTTTTAGGGCCATAAACCGAGCTATAACAAACGCGTTCAATAATATATAAAACACTAGTACGTAATAGAATTAACCCTGCAAAGTTAAATTAGTACCTTACTGCAAGTTCTAGGCGAGTAAACAGAGCATTCCCAATTTAGCCGGGTAATACAAGGTTATTTTTTTTAGTAACAACAAAGAGGTTTTATGCTGTTGAGAATTCATATAGATTTTTGGAATAAATAAATGTGTATGTCCTTAATTAAGTCAAACAAATGTTTATTATTATTAAATTATTCATAATTCACAATATTTTGTTATAAAATATTAAAATATTTGCATTTTTTACCGACTTCTATCACTTCAAATTATAATTTTGAAGTAGGCTGTATGCTCCTTACCCCTTTGTTCGAAATATATTCTTGCGTTGGGCGTGTGAAAAAAAACAAAAAAAAACCTGCGCGCCTTTTCCCATAATTGTCATATTTTGTTTTTGTCGTATTTGTTGCTGTGTGGTAAATTACTTTGTTTTTTCCTCGCAAATGTGTTAAAAAACGTCGTATAAAACTCGTGAGCTTTTGCTTATTGCACACTCGGCTGAGTTACGCCCTCGCCTACGGCTCGGGCTGCAACCCACAGCCTTGTGCGCAATGAGCAACCTAAGCTAACTTGTCTCATAATGTACTATTGTAGGGTTAATTCTATTACGAACTAGTGTTTTATATATTATTGCACGCGTTTGTTATAGCTCGGTTTATGGCCCTAAAAGCGGTGTATTAGGGCTCACTTTACGAGCAAGTGTGTTGAAAATTAATTTGCCTAACGATGCGGCTTATGTTTTGCTCAACATATTGCTGAATGAACAAACAAATCTTTAAAAATCGTCTTATAATTAAATTAAGTATAATTTATCGGATTCGGATACCTACCCTCGAAAAGCTAAAAGGCTCAAAGGCCTGTTTTTGTAATAGGCCCCAGACTGATGCTGTTCCTATTACTATTATGCTCGCCTTGAATGTTACATTCCGGCAAAATGCTCAGAGCCTGTCAATGATATTACTTTTAATATCATTGGAGCATGTAGCCAATGTCACATTTGCTTTTCGCTATCGCTTCGCTCTGAAAAATTTGACGTTTTAAAATTCGATAGTTAACGTAACCTTATGTCAATCCCATACAATATGTTTCGAAAGCGAAGCGATAACGAAGATTTGCAAATGTTACTTTGGCTAGGGGGTCAGGTCCTACAGAGGGAGGAGTCCCAGGTGTGCCACCATTGTGGCGCACTGCAAGACACTGCACGCCACACATTTGAGGAGTGTTCGGCGTGGGCGGTGCAGCGCCAGGAGTTGGTTGCTGCGGTTGGGCCGGACCTCTCGCTTCCCAATATCACTGTTGCGATGCTGCGAAGCGAGGGGGGATGGCATGCTGTGGTCTCCTTCTGCGAGGACGTTATCTCGCAGAAGGAGGCCGCGGAGAGGGTTCGCGAGGCGGATGTCGCAGCAAGCCAACTCCGACGTGCGCGGCGGGGGAGAGCGAGACGCCAACGTGCGCGTCTCGTTCTCCCCTAGTCGCAAGGGGGGGCGCAGTAAGGCCCTCTGCCCCCCATAGGGTGGAGCCCTAACGGGTCGCTCTCCCTGGGCCAAGTGGAGCGTGCCAACGCGTACCCACAGACTCGGGAAAGGAAAGGCGCAGGTCTTCGAGAGGAGTTTAGTTGGTAGTGGTGCCTTCTCCCATTCGCCCCATCTGCCCTGCCCACATAAGTGGGTAGCCTTATGGGGGGATGGGGAGGAGGCTCCCTCCCTCTGCCCGGCCCCCTCTCGATCTTTCGAGATCGTTAGGGGACAGGGCAGGGGTGAGAACCCGGCCCTGACACGAAGCCTATTAGGCTTGGTGGGAGGGTCGGGTGCGGCGAGGGACATGCTCGGGTTTCCCCGAGTATGACCGAGTCCAACATGCCGTTTGAAGAATAGCTCGAGTATATGATCTCAAGATGCTGTTGAGAGCAGTTTATAAATACGGGCCTTAGTTTCTTTCAACTACAGCATTTTTTATCTTGAGCTCCTCCTCTGTGCTTCGGAAGGCATGTTAAGCCGATTGGTCCCGGCTGGTGCATAGTCACATAGTGGGTTATCTCCCTCCACTCTACCCATAGGAAGGCCCTATGGTGCCCTGTAGGTCTAATAGGTACTAAGTATTATAAGTACATAGGTATATTGTTGTGGGGATAAAAATGACACACCGACCCGCGTGCGGGAGCCTGTTCTCACCATTGTTTTTACATCCTTTAAGCTTCATATTTAATTTTGATAAGAGGTCCCAAATTACGTAGGTACGGTCAGCAACGAAAGTTGCTTAACATTTTAGTACTTTGTCATAGTAACTTTTTTTACGAATGCTTCGGAATTACTGTGACATGCCAAAAAAGTTGTTATGACAAAGTACAGTCACGAGCAATAAGATGTACACACCATATAACTTTGTCACATTACGTATTGAATATACCTAGGTACCTATAACATTATCACACTGAGATATATTGATTGAATGTGACATAGTTCTAAAGTGTGTACATTTTATTGCTCGTGACTGTACCTAATAAAGTGTTAAACAATTTTCGTTGCTGACTAAAATCTACTAAACTAGATAAGTAATACATATTTTTTATCCAGAATGAACGAGCAGGACCTAGTGGTGGCGCGGGCCTTGGCAGCGGAGTCTCGGGAGAGTTCTCCCAGCGGCTCGCCAGGACCGCTCCGGAAAACACATCTCACCAAGTTGGCCGACAAACTGAACACTTTTAGGTGAGATTTGATATTGAATATTGGCAGGAATTAGCTACCCTTTTCTCTGCACCTTTCTATTAAAAGGAAGAATCAACGAGAGGGATTACACCACAGATAATATAATACTAGATTACACGATCATGCAGACTGACATCTGACTGATACTGGCCTGCCATTTGTAAGATTTATTCTAAATTTCATAGAAAAAAATTGTACAAATGGCAGCCCTTCAGGGGCATCGAACTTCGGCAAGTCTACTCGGCCGGCTTCAAATTAAAACAGACAAATCGAGCCCCAAAGAATGAGTTTGAAATCCAGCAGAGTTGTCGAGCTTCGGCGAATTAGCCGGTCGGTACGGCCATAGTAGATATGGTACGGCCCCAGGCCAAAATGGTGAACCCCGTTTCAGGGTGTCACACGAACACCGATAGCTCCTATAGTTCGTTGTAGTAGTAGTACTTAGTACGAGGTGGTAGTAGGCAAAAGAGCAAAAAGTGGCCAAGGTTACTGATCTATTATTGGGAAACACTGGTAGGTTATTTATTTTTTATTTGGAAAACAAACAGTCATTCATATATTATGATTGTTTGCTTGTTCATAATGTCCGCAATCTAAATACCTATATACTATATAAAAGTTTCTTATTGTGACGCTATTTTGAAAAAAGTGGCGGATTTGGACTATGCGCTTCATGCCATAACACTTTCATGTTTTTCACGGAACACTGAGCAAGTAATCACTACGTTTTAGTCATGGAAGGCGGAGCGGATGTAGCCTAACATTCTTCTTAACTTATACCTCATAGATAGAGTATTTTACACCTACTTTAAAAAAATATCTACCGTACCTACCTATTCAACAATTTAAAAAAATATCAGATGCGATGGCTTAAAAGATCAGTCTCCATGCTATGTGCAATATTTAAAAAATGTATGTTCTGTCACTGTCAAATGTCAATAAGTTAGCTGTCAGTGGGTGCATTCCAGCAGACAAATCGCTAAGACATCGATCACCACAAAGGTATACATTTTAACCATGCAAAGTAATGTGGGTTTTTCTAAATGATAAAAAACTGAAGACTTATTAGATGGCGTTGATATTTTTTAATGACACTTTGAAAGCCCTCGTTTGTTTAAAATGTTCAAGAGCCAATGACTGATTTTGGCGCCTTTTTCTGCTGCCTGTTACATGGAGCACACTGATGTCCATTTGCACTAAACTTAAGAATCGCATAAGTTCTTGCCTAACTTGATTAGGCTACTCCTAGCAAAAAATTTGCTTGCACTAACCTTAAGCCATTCCTAAATCCACTTAGGACATTCCTAACTTTATGACCTCGAATAGGAAGCGCCCAACGCGTTAGGCGATACCTAAGTAGTATTTTTGTGTTACAGCATGGAGGTTTCCTTAGCCTGTCGAACTTTACTTGACAAACAGCAAAATAAAAAAGTATTTTTATGTCATTTTCTGTCATTTCTCAAAGACATTCGTCTTCTTATTTTTGCTATGTCAATCTCCTCTCCTCTTTAGGGAGTAATTTTTGCCAGTATCAAGTGTTGAATAGTTCAGTGATTTGAAAAATTCAAACAGATTTTGTTTTTTTAAATAATAGATCATAAACAATCTATCATTTCAATCGTTCGTCATTCGTTTATCATTCGCTTTACTAGGCAATTCCCATGTTTTGTCACAGCTGAGACGGAACTGTTAGTGCAAAACAAATTTTTAGTTAGGCTGCTCTTAAGCTTAGTTGTATCTTAACTAGGACAAGCCTAACCCAAGTTTAGTGCAAATGGGCATGATTTATTTAAGTTTTAAATAATTCAACAAACACATTTATTATGAGTACTATATTCTAAACGCAGTCCGAGTGGAGTTAAAAGGGGTTGGAAGTTTAGTAAAATGATGCAAATTACTATTTTTCTAACTTCTAATATTTATAACTCCGTTCGGATTCGGACTGAGTTAAGAAGTACAGTGGTTTAATAAATTTTGCTCGTTATATTATTCTCTAATTTAAAATAAGTTCAAAAAAAAGGCGCCACTGGTTCATATAAATCCGGCTTTGCCCTTTTTATTTTGCACGGTTACAATGTACTCTATGACGATCGATGACTCAGCCATTAGCCTGCTGGAATGCACCCGGTGTCAATGTCAGACAGCTTTATTTTCATGAACCTAACCTAAAATGTTTCGAAATTGCGAAAATAATTTCTCTGAAAAGTAAGTTAATTGCTACATTTATTAAAATAATTTGAATTATTATGAATGTGAATGGAATTCAAATAATGTTATGATAACGGAGTGCCTAAAAAGCTTAAAAATGGCTGGAAAAATTAGAGGAAAAGCTCCGAGTACGAGTAATGACGACGACGACGAAGAACGGTAAGTTTAACATTGAATAATTATTAAACATCACCATTAAGGTATTACATGTAATGTAATAAATAATGATAGGTACTATAAAAATAAAACTAACTTGAATTTATTTGACACATAAGAAGGAGGTTATGTTATGTATCAGAATTTTGGATAGAGCTCATTGATTGGTCATTCTGTTGATTTCCATTTAAAACTAAACCCTAGTGATCTTATGCCTGGTTTGTACGATGTCAGCAACTCGACGTTATTTTAGACCCAGTTACTTGGTATGTACATGTAGACAGGATCAGCAGTAAGTTATCTAGCTGTAGATTATTGACACTGGCAGTCGTAATTGTGGGAGCTGCTGGGTCCTAAATAGACGAGTAGATTAGTCAACTGGATTGACTTAGGCACGCCACTGCGTTAAGCGGAATCCCACCGCGGGTACACGACGCGGTAATATAGATTGCTGGTTTTTTGACGGACTGATGCTTGCAGTGCATGAGTAAGCTCTAATCTATGTCGCCCCGCGCCCGTGTCCCGATTAACGCAGAAGAGAGCCTTAGGGGTGCAAAGTACACAGCGTAGACTAGACTACACAAGCCTAACAAGTCTGCTCTAGACTGGGATCTGTCATATTACTGACCCCGTATAAACAAATTGGTAGGTTGATGGATTAAAATTCAGAACCTACCTATACCTAAATAAATATTTGGACAAGTCAACACAAGCACATAAGCCCTGTATCTGAGATACTTTATCAGATCTTTACCTCCGATAAAGTACCTCAGAGACTGGGCATTGGTAACTAATCAAAGCTAGTAGTATTGATGGGATGGTGACTGAACACAAAACAGTTAAGAATTTATAAATCCATTAAGTACTAAGAAGCAATTGGTTATGCTCATCACACTTCTGACAAAGCTGATAAGTTTCTTGTGCCAATTCTTCTTGTCAGCTAAAAAAGTCTGGAATGGGTGGTAGGAAAATATAGACAATTCAAAACTTAATTTCTAAGTTTATTTAAATAAAGAATTTTTCATTCATTCATTCACTGAATATGGCCCTTGGGCCTTTGGCTTAAGAGGCAGGATTTCTACCATTGCACAAATAAGAGGTATTTTTTTTCATTTTATACTTACATAACTAACCTTTTTCTAGCCAGTGCGAGAAAGAAAGAGCTAATTCAATAATAAATGTAGACCGCTAATACAATAAGAAATAATCTGTGTTATAACAAAAGATTTTAAAACACTGTTTAACTAAACACATGTTTAAATGTGATGCTGTCTCTTTTAAACAATATTGTCAAAAAAGTGACAGCATCAGTCATCACATTTAAACATGTGTTTAGTTAAACAGTGTTTTAAAATCTTTTGTAATAAAATAACACAGAAAATTTCCAACTTTTCTAAAAATATTGGGTCAGGTTTTTCCAAACCAAATCATTATGTTGGCACTTTGTTCAATTAAATTGATTCACTTTGGTTGAAAGGCACAGAATTGTACAAAAATTATGTTGAGCAATGACATTGATTCATTTTGTATGTTTGTTTACATGATTCAACATGTTTGCTTTATCCAAATTGAAAGACATTAGAAACCTATTAAGCAACAAATATTCAAAGATTTAACTTGACAAATATTGAACCACCACTTTACAATTAGCTATGATCAGCCCCACCTTTTTCTGTGATCAGCTCATTTATCACGTTTCAACATCAAAATACAATGGATTTTGACAGTTGAGTGCAATGATATTTGGTTGAGTGTCGATAAAATGGTATTTCACACTATATGAATCACTACATAGTATAAAACAAAGTCGCTTCCCGCTGTCTGTCCCTATGTATCTTTAAAACTATGCAACGGATTTTGAGTTGTTCAGTTTGATGATCCCTCCCTATCTACTAGAATCGACTTTATAAGTCTATTTCCAAACACTTTGAATATCATGTTTAGGTGTAGTTATCTCTCCATGGTTACCAGTTACTTTTCTATAAAGATCTCA
Source organism: Agriphila straminella (assembly GCA_950108535.1). Taxonomy (NCBI): domain Eukaryota; kingdom Metazoa; phylum Arthropoda; class Insecta; order Lepidoptera; family Crambidae; genus Agriphila; species Agriphila straminella. Next base: position 12,062,744 of record OX467319.1, read on the forward strand.
CTAATTATGATATTTAACTAATGAAAACTGATTAATGATCTATTTATTGAATTTCTTTAATGAAAGCAAATTTTATAAAAAGAATAAAGATGTGAAAAAGTACTAACTTGTTATTTGTGTTTAAAAAAAATAACAGGAAGAGGAAACTGAATAAAATGGTAAATTGATTATCAACCCAATATACTTTTTGTAGTTAAAATCTAATAATGGAAATTAGTTGATGTTTTTTTTATTCCAATCAATCGAATTTTGGCACTGGATGACATAAGCTACTATTGTCTTATTCTGTGATCATACAGATCACACCCAAAATTGCAAAGCTTTTAGCTATCTTAAAAAAATCTACAGTACAATACAAACCCACGCATTTACTCGTGTGACATGGTTTGGTTTATAATGAAATGACAGACATGGTTCACATGGTTTGTTTCCATGGTATATTATGACAATAATGACGCCGTCGTCGTATATAATGTATGGCACAGGAATAAAAAAACACTTTTACCCTGTGATAATGGGGTGGGTTGTAGGTAGGGTTGCCATATTTATCGAGCCGAATCTCACCCAACCTCACGGGGGAGAGGAAGAGGAGGTTTCGGCAAATATTACGTGATTTATTTTTCTGCAGAAAAAGTATCGCGAATAAACTGGGTTAAATCAAGTTAATCATTATTGATTTTTTTTAGATTTTAGACATTCACAATGCTATTTTTATAGATAAATTAAATAATACGAAAAAAATACTAGAAAAAATCTACTCACCCGTAGCAGCTCAGACGGGATCCCGTCTAGTATTTTTTCTATTAAATTAATTATCAAGTTAATAATTTTTCATACCAAAATATTGCTCAATCCTAAACAATAATATTTATTTACATAGATGCAAAGCAAACAAGCACAGATTACCGTAATTTCACGTAAGATTTATGGGGGGTGAGGGTGAGGGGGTCGAGCCAAATCTCACGACATCTCATCAAGGGGGAGAGGGGGTCGAAAAATGACCAAAATAACCTACGTAATTTAATGGACGCCCCCCAACCCAGATTTCGTGCGATAACGAAAACGCGGACTTGCGGTGCCGGCATGCCGTTGACTCACGGCCGACCCGCCAGGAATGTAACAGTTTTAGGACGATGCCTTTTGACATTACTGACCGTAGACCGCACCTACTTTACTTTCATAAATATTTTGCTGAGACCTATTTATTTATCAATTATCTTGATTACGGACCAAGAACCGAACGATGAATGAGGATTTATCGCGAAAGTGAAACATTAAATTTGTTTATTCAAATAATAAAGAGTTGGTTGGTCCTAAGTTAAAGCCCTATGGCACACCTTTCTTTTTATTTCTCGTATGTATATTTTTATGTTTATCAGGATAGGTAGGTATCTTATCGCTGTCATTTAGTAAATTATTAAATTCATTCGATAGTTTTTATGCCGTTTCAAAAAGGCAAAGGCTAAAACATATTTATAACGTAGCATACATATTATTGTAATACTTACTGAATAAAATGAAAACTATACCTACCACCGAAGAAGTTTTGTTGAAAATATTAATTTACTTAATGCTTCCGATGGCATTAACTAATACAGACAGACCGAGGGAAACCAAACATAAAGAATGTCCGTTTGTATACTTTATTGTTATTTAAGTGCGATAAATTTAGGTCAGCTAGAACAATATAAATACGATTAACTACTTAATAAAGTTATCATTTGGTGCAAGCAAAAACATTGATACTGATAGGGCAACCTCCCGTACATGCTGATTTATGTACAAGAACGCCTTTTCGCCTCCTCCATATTCATCCAATTCAATGCATCGATTTGCCTGCATATCGACCTAATCAATGAAGCTGGGCAGGAATTCCGGATCGACAAAGGGAACAATTCTCGCTTCAGTTGGTTTGGTATTTTACTCGTTCGTTTTGTGCAATCATCCGTAATCGTATCCTTTGTAACAGTTTTCTTTTGCTCGTTTTAACTTTACTGATAATATCTCGTGTTAAATGAATGACCCTCATTTTGGGTCAAGCTTATTGATCGAATCGTCTTGTCTGGAGTTTTGTTTGCGATTTTTAACCACTCGATCGCGTCGTGTCGTGTTTCGGATTAGCGTGCTCTTTGGCTGATAGCAGCTGTGTTGTGTGGTGTGAGCGACTGATTGAACGGCGCGCTGCAGTCGGTCAGGCGCTCCACTCGGGCTCTCACGTGCGCTCGCTCGCCAGGCCCACTACAAAATCCGTTTACATTTCCGTATATCTCAATAATTCACAAATTGCAGTTCACGCGTAGCCTTGCTATACACAAGCATCCAGTCGAGCCGGATTCATGTGTCGATTTTGCAACTCGATTTCGCGCGCCGCTTGTCTTTAGCCGTTTAAAAAAATCAGCGCGCCAAATTTTAAATACTTACTGGTTTAATTAAAATATATTAAACTTTAGGAAGTGATGGTTCGTTCTCTCCTGTAAAAATGTTGGCCATGGAATCTTTGTGGTCTGGATCTGAAGGCGAGCTGTCTTCGTTGAGGCTATCTAAAAGTGCTGCTGAAAGGTCCGAATATCGTCTTAGTAGACGGAAGCCCTCCAATAGCCTGATCCCCCAAGGCTTGCTTCACGCCCTGTCGGAGCCGCAACCTAAATCTCACAGGCGACGGAGATCTGGCACATGGCCGTAAGTAATATTAACTGAACTTTATAATTCATAAGCACTTTTGCTGCTGAATATTAAGCACAATAATTGCACATCAATCATTTTGGCTTTGGTAGGTATTGTCTTCTCTTTATGTGAAATTATAATTGACACATGACAAATATGTAAAGGTTTTCTAGCAATTCGATTGTATGATGATGTATTCAGAACCTTGGAAATTAAAATTAAAATTTATTTTGTAAGTAAAAAACTTAGAAGGTTTGTACGAATACAAACAAAAGGATGTTATGCCCTAGTTGGTTCGGTATCACTGTTCAATTCAACCTCTAACAATTTAAGTTTCAACTCGATAAAAAAATTAAAATATTAGTAACATTTCGACGAGTGTCATATCAATATAATCTATAGTATTATCTGGGCTAACATAGAATGAACAAGCTTTAAATGACTGAGATAAAATCATTCACGTAGGTAACCGATTTTCTTCTATCACTAAGTCTTATTATTATCAGACTATCTGAACTAATGCCAGAAATTGATAAAATTAAAAAGTTGTTCTTTACGATATCATTACCAGAAATAACTTCTGCAATGAGTGCAATGGGTTAGTAATTTGTACATTTTCGAATGTTTACGATTACATTATTTGCTGTAATTCTTAGGTAATCAATTAGTCTTCTACACATCTAACAATGTAATTACACAAACGGATGTAATATACACATCCACTTCACTGTACTCCAAATCGTTGCATTTAAGTAAATTAAACAACAACAACACGTTAAAATGAAGTAAATTAATCAAAGTAAGTGCCTAATTAAAATCCTCAAGTTGGTTAATAATCAGTTATACCTCTTCTTAAGTCTAACACTATACTTTAACACTGTCCATCCAGCGCAGCGCAACGGTTCTGACCCCCAACTTAAAATAAACTTATCAAGTTCGTTTCACTGAAGAAACAACATAAATATATTTCTTCATAATATACACTGTGACGACCCAGATAACTTGCGAAGCGCAACCGCAACCTTCAAGTATATTATTATCGCTTATCCTACGGACCTAATTGGGATAACGTACCCTTATTATTGTTTGTTAGCCCCAAGTCCCCAACGCTTACTAACGTTTTCGGATTTAACACATCAAAAAAGTACCTATTTTATCTCGATTAAATGCCCCAATAGCCCACCAAATTAGGGACCTAATGATATAGGGGACCCAATTAATGAGTCTAGGACACAAAACTTTCACAGATATTTAAGAAATGGACGTTTAGTGAAATCTGATACATTTAAAATCCAATCATTGTGAAACTAGTTCTCACTAAGTGTGCGCTGCGTGTCAAAGGGTTCTTAGAAAATCCTCTCCGGTTTATCAATCGACTTTCTCATTCAGAAATGCATAAGAAAATGGCAATTTAAACCTGTTCATTCTTACCAGTTTATTTTCATATATTGCTAGCTGTTGACGTCTCCGTCTGATGGTGATTGCTGCTTGCAGTTGATTGTCGTTCATCATAACATAACTGCCATAAGACGCCTACTGCCGGGCATATAGGCCTCTCCCAAATCCATATGATTATAAGTATTTGATTGAATCAGGCGTCACTTGGCGGAAGTCCCAAACCATTTTGAAAAAAGAAATATATGTAGCTTACTTCCGCAAACAAAATATGCAAGATGCACCGCCCGCCCGCCCGCAAAAATATGCAGCACACCACAAAATATAAGTCCACAATACCTGCATTTAGCAAGACAGCAACACACCTTGCACCTTCACCAATTAGGCTACTCTAAGCCTAATTGGTGAAGGTGCAAGGTGTGTTGCTGTCTAATTGGTGAAGGCGCAAGACAGCAACACACCTTGCACCTTCACCAATTAGGCTACTCTAAGCCTACTCTAAGCCTAATTGGTGAAGGTGCAAGGTGTGTTGCTGTCTTGCTAAATGCAGGTATTGTGGACTTATATTTTGTGGTGTGCTGCATATTTTTGCGGGCGGGCGGGCGGTGCATCTTGCATATTTTGTTTGCGGAAGTAAGCTACATATATTTCTTTTTTCAAAAAACCATATGATTATCTTTAGTACTAAAAGTACTACTTATACTTGTCACAGATTATTTTTTTGTTTCTTTTTTATTTCGGGCAAAAGAATCGTGTTACAATTTATTTTGTTCTTTTACAAGTTTAGTTAGTTATGCAGCATGATACTGTTGTTTTGTTGTAATCTCTGAATGTGTCTATTCGTTTTTGTTATTGTATGTATTTATGTAATTATATACATACACACCCACTTCTTTTTTCTTCTTTGTTATCGTTTCATTGTACTTATACTGTTTTCTTTACTTTATGAGTTGTCAATAAACTATTTATATTCTTATCTAGAAATCCATTATTATATAAAACATCTAAAACATTTATTATTATTTTATTATTATAGTATTTATAGTATTTTTTTAGTTTACTTTCAGAATCAATGATCATTGATCAGAATCTTCGATCAATAGATGATTAGAATAATATTATTGTACTTATCTTACTTAGGTATTCTTAGGGAATCAACACTTTTTTATAAACGGCAGAGTTTAAGTTAGATATAAGTGACTAATGAGATAAAATATCGTAATGTCTTGTCAATTAGTCCTTAATTAGTATACTTACGTGAATTACTAGAAAGTTCGTTTCCTTTTCCACAAAGTTGCAACTTGATTCAATCTACATTTGCATAAATATGAAGTTTTTCTTATCGAGCTATGATTATGGCCACATACTGCAATGAAGATTTCCTGAATTATTCGACTCTTACCCCTCGATATTAGCTAGTTATTTTTTATACTAACGTTATTGAGTCCATCAAATCGTACACTGTTGACAAGTGCTCAATTTTGTAAGATTTATCATCAATTTTAGTGTCTTTTGCATGCGCCCCATCGTTTTTAGGTTTAAAACTTCTGTATAGAGTTATTTATAATTGTTTACCGAAGAAATTATTTTATACTTTTAGTCCGTTTTAAAAACGTTTTTTTAATACAAAAAAGGTTTTTTTTTCAGTAAGTTTTTATTTTGATTACCTACATTATCAAAGCCGAATTCATTATACGTCGTAGTTGCGTATTTCGAAATTCAATGTTTCGCAAGTCCCATGGCTCTGATAATGAGTATCATATCATATTACCAATAAATGCCTTTCTAAGAACGTGTGAGACTTTGTCGCGTTCTACGAATAAAAATCTGCCCCTAAATAAGACTGAGACAATGTTTGGTCTTCGCTTATTTAGCTACAAACAATTGCTTATAATAATATTATAAATTCACCCAGTTGTCCGGACTCCAGATGCAGCTTATTTCTTATGAACAACTCGATTTCATGCACATCTATCTATCTATTATGATGAAAAGTTTTCGTTTTACCGACTATGTAGGAAAGTCTAAAATAATGTTAGTTAATAGGCAGTCATTTTGTTAGAACAGCTCAATTTAGATTTTTATCTCAGTCTCTAGAAAATGTAATCTGAAAGTTAAAGACTCTAAAGTCCAACTTTTATTGCTAGACTTGGTTTCGATTTTACTTACCTGTTTTAAATAGCTGCTACTTTAATAGACAATACATTTGTATTGGCCCAAAGTAACCAATTCTCTACCAATAAATTGATAGCCAGACCCAATTTGTTGTGTCAAATGGTCACGTTTAGGCATGCGATAAAATACATCTGTAGCGACGCTATTAAACTGGTAATAATAATTTCAATTTTTATTTGTTTAAAACATTGGGTCAATAAGCCGTTTAACTAGTAACCATAATATAATACCTTTATGTAAGTAGTCACATATATTAATGGTGCAGTTTAGTAAAGATGGTCAGCAATCTATTGCGTTGCGGTATTCACGAGGTCGTCCCCGGTATTCATACCTTAAATATGTACCTACTATAATAAATGATATATGTCATGAAATGTACTGGTCACTATATATATAGCCATTTGTTTGCACCTTGGTTGTCATAGCGAGGAGCCAGCCACTAGTCAGTCCGTGCCTTGAAATTACGTATTAATTTGTTATGACTATACACAGCAATGACATTGCTGAAATATTGTTTATACTTATGTTCAAATTTTCCGGTACTTTTTGAGATATAGGAAGGCAGATAACAACTGTTTTTGAAGCGTTGCGTGTAATTATTTCTTTATCTCTTTTAACATTTTCTTGTCGTTTAGTATTTTTGTTGGCCTATAACAATACTAGGTCTGTAACTGTTAGGACCCAGTAGTTTCTATCATAACCATAATTGGACACGCTATTCTATTGTTAGTCGGAGACATCCCAACTGCTGGTCAAACGCACCTCAAGCAGACAGTGAAAGTTATTACAGTCCTTAACATAACTCTATGTATAGAGAAGCCTGTGTGCTAATCTCAACTTTACACCCAAGCGTTAAATATTAAATCGCTGAACCACTATCCAGGTTGTAAAGATTGGCCATAAAATGGACAAATTCACTTTCTGTGACATTTTGCGATGAGAAAGTTTCGCGGTCAAGGGTTATAAAGCGCCATACAACCTTTCACATTTTTGAAAATGAAATAAAATGTTGTTTCAAGCATTCATTTAAATTGGATCACACTTTAGAAGAACTAGACCTCGACCAGATCACCAGACAGAATTTAGCTTAAAATGCTAATAAGAGAAAGTATGTAGGTATTCTACATAAACGCATTGGATTAAAATGTCTAGTATTCTGTATCTTTTTGTGCAAAGAAAAAAGTAAGACTCGGTAGGCAAGTGAAGTAAAAAATGGTGCAATGTAATACGAGTCGAGGCTAGAAGTTATCAGTCTTACTGTTCCAGTCTCACTTAGGTCACTTCATTCAGATGAACAACTGGTTCATTAAAAAAAACCTTTGTTATGATTAGAAGTATAAGTAAAGTATGTTGATGTTTGTTTTGGATAAAAATCAAACTTGCCAGAATATGTTCACCAAATGTTGTAGATTATTTTGAATTACATACATACAATCAGTGCAAAACATCATGTAAGGTGGGTATCCACTAGAGATTAATAGTGAAAGGTATAAAATAGTAACTTCATTTCAATAAGTACGGAAATGCTATACACTGAAGAATTTATTTTATTTATTTAAATACTTATTTGAATTTTCATGTTGTAGAAAAACTACAAGATAGTCAGAAATTCACTACAGAATTCAATTAAACAAACAGAGGTTCCTTTATATTTTCATTCAATGCCGCATACAAAGTACATTACTACATTACATACGATTAGATAGCTCCAAAAGCACATAAGCGATAAAACCAACCTAGTTACAGAGTAATAATACTTGAAGTAAAAGTTTGACCTGGTGGTAACAGTTCATTAGTTGTGGTTATCAAGCACGAGGGTAGTCTGTGGTCAGGGCATGCCATTGCACGGGTGCATGATAGAAACGTAATGACAAACTAAAATTATTAATAAGAAAGAAAATGACATTCATTCGTTTCATTACACATACTCGTACATTACCTATCACTTTCAAGCTCGATCAATGAAGTAGGAATAGATAAGGAACGAGTTTTATTAAATTAATACCACAAAATGAAACTTACTATGATTGATAAAATTTTCTGCCGGACCAATAAAAACTCTTTTATGTGTAAGTATAATAAACTTTGATAAAATCATTTACAGAACACGATTTTACGAAGATATTGAAAGTTATCGACGGATGTACCCATGTACGTTGAAAGTTTTAGATTTTCGACGTGTCAGGATCGATGACGACGTCGACGATATACCTTCACAAATTAACAAAAGAACAAACAGAGTAACAAAACTATTCTATTAGTTACTTATAAACGAGATCAGGCATTCTCGACTCATTTCAGACTTAATAAAACGACATTTAAGTAAATATTTGAAATGCCATAAATCCAGTCTAAACTTACAAATCAATACCAGCGACTTATGGCCTGCATACACCATCCTGCCGATCGTCCAATTGGCATGATACTGCCGATTGGATCCAATCGAATTGACCATGTGTGGCCGTGGATCGATGGTCATGGTCAATTCGATTGGATCCAATCGGCAGTATCATGCCAATTGGACGATCGGCAGGATGGTGTATAGCCTGCATTAGTGCGATGTTCTCTAAATTCATGGCATTTACAGGTATCATGGATGAGCGAAACATTTTGCTCCAAAAGTTGAAGTTTATCTCATGCCTATGATTATGTAATGTGATGTGACAATCAGTGTAAATTACTACTATGTATGTACTTGTGTTGTGTGAGTAGTAAATATATGAGAAGTACCTAGGTTTATAGGTATCAATGAATCATAATTTATATAGAAAAACTAAATACACCTTACCTAATAGATGAATACGAAAAAGTAGGAAACTTTCAGAATTTTAAATGTGAATGTCAAACGTCTAGACTAGAATGTAGGTTAGTCTTGTACTATTAAAGAATATATGTATTATATGGTTTAGTGCTATTCATGCTCCTTTGAAACATCTTTGAAACTATCTGGCTAAGTTAAGGCAAACTTAAATTCAAATAAGTTGTCAGATTTGACAAAAACACAATGAAAAAAGGAGACCGCAACATTATCCTATTCTGTGCCTCAACCTAAAATTTCAGATAAGTATGCGTTTGTTGAGTATTCAACCGTAAAAGATTATGTTAAGGTCTGCTTAGAAGTAGTTTTTGAAAAGATAGGACATGCTCTATTGCAAGCCTCTGATAAAAGCTCTAGAGGAAAGGGAAATCGACTGGGTGAAGACAGAGGACAGACAAATCAAGGAGATCCAGAGTCCAACCGAAGTTAACTTCTAATAAACCTTTGTACCTGAATCCTAATTGAAGGTACCGGTCGCTCTTTACAAGACAATAATTTTTTACGAAGAAGAAGATAAATAGTTCAGGGACGTTCTCCATTTCTGCGTCACTCGGTTGCGTCGAAGGTCCACCAAACAGGCGAAGGCTGTCGTAGCCTCTTGCCGGTCAAGTGTTGAAATCGCGATGCGCTATGTCGGTCAATGCTGCCAGTTGACATGACACCTAACACCGGTAAAGTGCCTCTGTACAAGTACGTACGTGATTGAACAATTTGCTACTGAGACCGCTTTCGCATATCCTTCCTCAATGATGAAACTGTACGGGGAAATTGGAAAAATATTTCTTACGATTCATGAATACCTGCCTACATAGTTGTTTCAGGATACGATTTTCTTGCTTTATCCCAGAAACTAGCTAAAGATATGTAAAGGCATTCGCGATCGCAATTAAACTACTTGACTGAACGGTTGATGTTGCTACAGTTTCCGACGCAGCAATAAAATCCAATGAAATAAGTTAACGAGCATTTAATTGGTCATCAAATTAGAGTACACATCTAAGCTTCATTTGGTACAGCCTTTTCTAACTTGACCCCCTTGGCTGATTATGGCGAAATAAAGTGCAAATAACTGGTGCAAGTGGGCTGGTGTAATATGTTCACACATTACACTCGTGTGTTGCGTGAAAGGCGTGTTCTGGGTGCATTTTGGTAGGAATTTCTCAATTGCGTAATGAACCTACATTTGCGCTATGTACATAGCGCAAATATGGGTACAACTTCGGATAGCCGAATTCCTAAAGTTATCAAACCATAGCAAATCGTAATGAAAACAATTTTGAAAAATGTGGTAAAAAAGAAAAACATATTAATGTTATTCTTGTAGAAAATGCAACGATTCCATGAATGGGTCAAGTCGTTTTGGAAACTCGGTCAAAACGGCATGGATCGCCGACTATATTGGTCAATGTCGAAGCGGACAACCTGCATAATATTATCACAAATTCATGAGTTCCTATGCAAATAAGTTAGAACAACGCCACAATGCTAAATTTTTGAATAACTTGAAAAAAGTTGAACGCTAGGAATAAGGATTTAAAAAAAATAAAAGATTGAATAAATTTTTCGTCATTGTATCGCCAGTTGGGCCTATATCCAATCGCAGTGATGTACAACTGTTCTCCATTACATCGGTGGAACAGACCAGCGATAACATCACCAAAATCACAAACAGTTAATTATTTCCTAGTTTCTTGAATTCTATAGCCGCGTTAAGGATGTTAATTTGCAATCCTCACGACATCATTAGATTTTCGGTATCCTCAAACTTTTCCTTTTGGCTACACTGAGGTATTATTCAGTGTTTAGCTAGCTAAAACTGCAATAGCCGCCGCTAGTCTCAGTTGTGATTGTTTGTAACTCATATCACGTCTTCCATAGATATCATATCGGTCCAGCAGCCGTTGCCGCGTGTGATAATCTCGCGCATACGCACCAAGGTCAGAACTGTCACCACACTCGAAACGAGTAGGTGCTCCAAGCGCGCGCGCGCCAGTCGCTGCGCGTCTTCCGTGCTAGCTTGCGAGTACCCCCTCATTATACTACATCTCCACCATAATGACGCGACTCCATAATAATACATCCATTAATCCAAGACTGTGATGATGTGTAAAAAGTTTACTAGACTAGTGTGTCAAGTTCCGGTATTTGTGAAACCTTGTGATCCGCAAATGTCCACATGTTTGAATCAAACCGATTCATTCCTAAATTGTAAATGAAAATGTTTGTATTGTTTTTGTGTTTGTGAAAACTTAAATGATGCTTCGACGCCAGTTTTCTTGCGAGTCTGGGAAGTCTGCGCTGGTGAGGGCCAAAGAAGAATACTTTGACCGGAGGTATTTCATTATATTAATCGTCCTCGAAAACTTTTTTGCCTCTTCCAAAGTTCATAAATACAAGTATCAGCGAAGCATTTTGTTCGTTATGTACTTATATGTTGTTCAGTATCAACATAAACACCAACGACGGAGCGCCCGCGCATCCTACTGCAAACAAACCACGAAATGAACTCGGTTTTTTAGCTCACTAGATTTTACCGGCGACTTCTAAAGCTGGAATTTTTTTGTTTACTCGTTGAAGTCTGTTGATGATACTTACTTTGGAATAAATCGTAGGTATACAAAGTTACCATAGTTTGAGCATTGAATAAAATTACCTCATGTAACATGTAACGTATTTTTACCTAATATTTACGGTTTACTTAGACCCAAGAATCTTTTCTACTAAGACCCGATGTCTACTGTGAATGTAAAGCCAACCTATACAGACAAGCAAGATGAATGAACGGTTTAGTCGACAAATGCCAACTTAGTTTAAAACGCCTCTAGAAATGCCAACTTCTACAAATGCCCACTTCTACAAATGCCAACATTTAGTTGTAATATTTTCAATCACTTTTTGATAATATTTTGAGTTTGGGTTGTTAGCTGTAACACAAATCAATAATAATAAAACAAATTGTTTAATATGTTTAAGTTACTTTACTAGTTACTTAATAAAGGCGATTACTTCATCACCTTTTTATTATTTCAATCAATGGTCAGTCCGTCTCTGTGTAAACAATAGTTAATTATGCTGCTGTTGTAAATAAACGTTTTCCTTATACCTACTTGATTAAAACTGGATAATTAGAAATCCATCGAAAACCCATCGTTACTATTTAAAATTCATGATGACGAAGTATGTATTAGCTACTACTTATTTAAATTGTAGGACAGTTAGGAATATCTAATTAAGTTTAATCTTGCAGAATTCGTAACCCTTCAACGCCCGGAAAATGAGACACAATAGAAAATCTATTGTGTCTCGGTCGCCAGCGACCGCTCCGGCGTTAATGAATTAATTCTTAAGTGTATTAGCATTTGGATAATCTTTTGTCTTTTGTTATTACTTTGTTGGTATCTTTATTGATGTACCTACTTACTTTGGTTCTTTCTACTCCTACTAGGTATTAAACTTCCTACTTTTTGAAAATTGATGTAGGAAAGTCACGCCTCCAAATATTGTCTGCCAATATTATTGTTTGTTATCATTTTCAGTAGTATAAGTATCTATACCGCTGATTAAACTTACATATCTGGGCGAAGATATAATTGAGTGGGAAACTTTAACACCTGTGCGTCCACTTGATGTTGATTTATTATTATTATCAAAAATGAAAAACAATTATAATTGTTTTATATACCTAGACCTTATTTTATTGAAAATAATAAATAATTAATGTAATATTTAAATTAAAACCTCTTAAAATTTTCTTGTTTCACGTCATTTTTGTTGCGGATGACGGACGTCAACGTGGATGTTAATGTGACAAGGTTCCATCGTGTTGTGATATGTAGCGTAGGTTACAGAAAAATCTGATGATCATCAAAGAACGATTCGCCATTCTTAATTTCCATTTTTTTTCTGGTTCCAACTTAATTAATAAAAAGTTAATGAATTTTATTCACTGTTTTTTTGTCAGTTTTAAAGTATTAAAAGACGTTCAGCTCATTAACAAGGTCACTTTATGTCAACACACGCCTGTTTTCAATTGTATTACTTAAGTAACAGGTTGATGTGTTGATTCGGTATATTAAGCATTATTTTCCTAATATAATTTTGGCTCTTTTAACCCCAGAAGTTACCTGCCACTTTGCGTCATTGTATTATTGATTTGTATTATGTATTGTAGGTTGACAGTTTGGATTTCGTTAAATTTAAAATTGGGAAGATGCTCTCCACTCCAGCCACATTTCTTTACACTTTAGCTAGGTATACTTAGGTACCGACGTAAATTTTTTTGAGTAGGTATGTAGATACTATCGAGCTTTTTCAGGAATAATATTTTAACCGCCATTTTGCATATTTTATAGGAGAAGGTTCTAATAGATATTATTAAATTATTGCAAGCGACAAGTATTTAACTTAACTATTAGTTATAAGCGCCAAGTAGGATACTTAATATTATTCTGTATATTGATTCATGTATATACATATTTATAAATAGAATATTGCTGGTGAGCATGATGTCAAAAATCCACTGGTTCAAATAAAAGTAGATATCCAAAGGTCGCGGTCGCGGGTTCGATTCCCGTCCGAGAATTGATTTGGTGCGAGTCGAGTTTTTTCTAGTACTTAAATCATTTAGTATTGTATAAAAGTGGTGTCTTTGTTGCCCTTCATCAGAGTCATTTATTTTTACTTTTATTAAAAGTAACTATTTTTAATTTTAATTTATTGATTCTAATTATTACCAGAACTAATTATCAGAACATTTAAAATCTTGACGATATCCTTTAACGATTTTTAAGTAAAGTAAAGTATGTTAGTAAAGACTTAGTAATTTTCGAATCACCCTGTAATACACACCTCTACGTGTGTGCTCATGTATATTAAATGAGTTTTAAAATATCATTGCAGTATAACGTGATTTCCACTCGGTAAACACGACGTGTGTTCAGAAATATAATCCAATAATTTTTATAATGCTATGATATAAAATTGTTAAGGTGAACAAAACAAAAACTAAGATAAAACAATAACTAAGATTTTTTCCTTAATTGTTTTCTTCTTATTTTTAATCGTACGCAGATATAAAAAAGAAAACATTTTGTTGCGTTTTCGTATAAATCTTTTTCAAAAATATATGAGCACTTTTAATAAAATTATTTTTCTTTGATTCCAGGAGAACTCGGTCCTTAAACGCACCATCCCCTATACAACAGTTTGGACCATGCGGCAGAATTATGAAAAACTCGGCTATGGTGATGTAAGTACCTATTTTAAGCTTATAATTCTTTATAAATATAGTTTTTTTTTATAAACTTCCATAAGACGTCCAACTTCCGTAAGACTTTGATCCTAGTTATAAAGCCACTAGGAGTAGGGGAGAGTGGGGCGGCTCGACCTCTCCACAGAATTATTCTAAGATCACAGATTAAAAAAGTATACAACTTCAGCATTCCTTTTGAAAAAAATCGGGCTAACCTACACGCCCTGTATAATAAGTCGCTTCAGAGTTCAGACAGTAGTATCCAAAAAATTTCCCAGTTTGTTCCAAAGTTATCCCACTGTGAACTAACCACTAGTTTTATTTAAAAGTATAACAGGATTTTGGTAAAATTATCTGTTTTTGGAACCAGTCGAGATGGACTTAAGTTAGGTCCATCTCGACTGGTTCCAACTTAATAACCTCAGGCAAACAGGCATTTAGATTTTAGATTAAAGTCCGTGGACCTCGCTTTAAATAAATAGTCGAAAATAATTCAGTCAGTTAGATCAGTTGGAAATTGGAATTTAATCAGTGTCTATAGGTAACTGCAGTTCATTAATAAGACTAGTCATTTCTAAAATATGGTAATTAATTAGTATCAATAAGGATGATGTTAATTCATTTTGCGAACCAAACTAATTTAACTTGCATATTTTTTTTAATCATGTAAGTTCACTAATGTTCGTACTTTTTTTAATGTTTTTAAGTAACAATCACTTTTAGCAATGACGTTATTGACCTTACTGTTTGAAAGTTAACTTACTGATTGTCGGTGCAGTCTCTTCTCTTCCTTATAAAAAAGCTTACTTAACTCTAGTATGTTATGTCGTAACGTCTTGCATTATTATTCACAATTCAAATCTATAAATCAAAACCCAAAAAAATAAGTAAAATTATCAGGATCTCAAAATACCATTTAAAAATATTTTTTTCTCTAACCTCTTGAATAATCAGCGTTTTCAATGTACCAAAATAAAAGTTGTGACGTTTATTCTATCTTGATGCGAACTCGATCCCGTCGAGAGTAAGGGGGCACATTCCCAGGAAGATCTGATATTTCTGACACTGCCATGTCCAACCCGTCTCCAAGAGTGTAGACCATATAACAACATCCTCCCACCCACGGGACTTGCGGTGGACTTGAATGAGCTGTTATGATTGTTTCAGGCAAATCCAAGATCCGGCGTCGCAGCGACTGACGTGGTACAAGCCGCCGCTGACGGTGCTCGTCATCAAGAAGGTGCACGACGTCAACATCCTCGCGCCGTTTGTGCAGCTCGTACATTGGCTGGTGCACGTGAGTACACACTTTATACACAAGCCAAGGTGCGGGTCATTTCGGTTGGAGTTGGTCTCTTGGTATGCAAAATTACGTACAATGAAAGTTTGGGTGTGATTTTACAAAAAATAAACAATAATAAAACAAAAACATAAATGGGTGAATCAACTTTTTGTTGTTTTGTGGAATTTCTTAAAATATCTACGTGAACTATTTTTATATGAAGTAAATCTGTAGTTGCAAATACTCTCAGCTAATTATCTTATAAGAAAACTTAAAAGACATGAAAATTGTAACGTGATTTTAAAGAAAAACATAGGTGACCCAGGAGACAACTCCTATTTTTCATATAAAAGCTGGGGACAACATTGTCCCCTGGGTCACCCATGTTTTTCAATAAACTATTGATTATATTTGTACAAAACTAAGTATGTTTTATTGGCTAAGAATCTAAATATCGTTAAATATAGATTTCTTTAAAAAAAGTTATGTAGTTTTGTTTTAATTTATGAAAATTTACACAAAGGTCGATTTTTTCCTGACATTAAAAAGTTGATTCACCCATATATACTACTCTTTATTTTTCAATAAGTTTACTTTTTAAAACACCGTTTATTTGTCTATCTGACCTTCACAAATGCATAAGTTGGTACTTATTAAAAATACAAGTCACTATGACGTCAGCTGTTTATATGGAATAATACAATAACATCATTCGATGGTAATTGAGTTCAAGTTACATAGGCGGCCGAAAGGGATTTATTATAGCATAGCTTAGCTACGAAGATTTTATCGAATAAGAATCTATAAAAAGAGAAGCCTGACCCCCTACGCCCCCTAGTTCTATTTTGTATTCTGTGCCCCTCGCCTGCCAAACTAACATTGGCAAATCTTTAAGAGTTCTTAAGAGCCCCCGCAAACTGCAGACTGTCTATCGGCTGATAGTTGGGTCAGGCCTTTAATCAGTGTGAAACTGTGAAGAAGTATGCAAATGCGCACATTACATCGATTTGGTATCGGCCGTTTCTTCATATTAAAAACGGTCCGACCCAACTATCGGCCGATAGAAAGTCTGTAGTTTGCGGGAACTCTAATTGCCTTATTTGTTTCCAGGATAAAAGCATGGTAGTGTTTGTGGAAGCGGCTGTGTTGGACGACGTCCTATTGCGAGACCACGAGAGCTTCGCGGCGGTGCGCGAGCGGCTGATGACGTTCCGCGCCGGCACCGACGAGCTCACCGACAAGATAGACTTCATCATCTGCCTCGGCGGTGACGGCACGCTACTGCACGCAAGCTCCCTATTCCAGGTACCTATTGTACCGGCCATAAGTCTTGAAACTATAGTATCCGAGATTAGGAGAGCTTCGCGCGGCTGATGAGGTTCCGCGCCGGCACCGACGAGCTCACTGACAAGATAGACTTCATCATCTGCCTCGGCGGTGACGGCACGCTGCTGCACGCAAGCTCCCTATTCCAGGTACCTATTGTACCGGCCATAAGTCTTGAAACTATAGTATCCGAGATTAGGAGAGCTTCGCGCGGCTGATGACGTTCCGCGCCGGCACCGACGAGCTCACCGACAAGATAGACTTCATCATCTGCCTCGGCGGTGACGGCACGCTGCTGCACGCAAGCTCCCTATTCCAGGTACCTATTGTACCGGCCATAAGTCTTGAAACTATAGTATCCGAGATTAGGAGAGCTTCGCGCGGCTGATGAGGTTCCGCGCCGGCACCGACGAGCTCACCGACAAGATAGACTTCATCATCTGCCTCGGCGGTGACGGCACGCTACTGCACGCAAGCTCCCTATTCCAGGTACCTATTGTACCGGCCATAAGTCTTGAAACTATAGTATCCGAGATTAGGAAAGCTTCGCGCGGCTGATGAGGTTCCGCGCCGGCACCGACGAGCTCACCGACAAGATAGACTTCATCATCTGCCTCGGCGGTGACGGCACGCTGCTGCACGCAAGCTCCCTATTCCAGGTACCTATTGTACCGGCCATAAGTCTTGAAACTATAGTATCCGAGATTAGGAGAGCTTCGCGCGGCTGATGAGGTTCCGCGCCGGCACCGACGAGCTCACCGACAAGATAGACTTCATCATCTGCCTCGGCGGTGACGGCACGCTGCTGCACGCAAGCTCCCTATTCCAGGTACCTATTGTACCGGCCATAAGTCTTGAAACTATAGTATCCGAGATTAGGAGAGCTTCGCGCGGCTGATGAGGTTCCGCGCCGGCACCGACGAGCTCACCGACAAGATAGACTTCATCATCTGCCTCGGCGGTGACGGCACGCTGCTGCACGCAAGCTCCCTATTCCAGGTACCTATTGTACCGGCCATAAGTCTTGAAACTATAGTATCCGAGATTAGGAGAGCTTCGCGCGGCTGATGAGGTTCCGCGCCGGCACCGACGAGCTCACCGACAAGATAGACTTCATCATCTGCCTCGGCGGTGACGGCACGCTACTGCACGCAAGCTCCCTATTCCAGGTACCTATTGTACCGGCCATAAGTCTTGAAACTATAGTATCCGAGATTAGGAGAGCTTCGCGCGGCTGATGAGGTTCCGCGCCGGCACCGACGAGCTCACCGACAAGATAGACTTCATCATCTGCCTCGGCGGTGACGGCACGCTGCTGCACGCAAGCTCCCTATTCCAGGTACCTATTGTACCGGCCATAAGTCTTGAAACTATAGTATCCGAGATTAGGAGAGCTTCGCGCGGCTGATGAGGTTCCGCGCCGGCACCGACGAGCTCACCGACAAGATAGACTTCATCATCTGCCTCGGCGGTGACGGCACGCTGCTGCACGCAAGCTCCCTATTCCAGGTACCTATTGTACCGGCCATAAGTCTTGAAACTATAGTATCCGAGATTAGGAGAGCTTCGCGCGGCTGATGAGGTTCCGCGCCGGCACCGACGAGCTCACCGACAAGATAGACTTCATCATCTGCCTCGGCGGTGACGGCACGCTGCTGCACGCAAGCTCCCTATTCCAGGTACCTATTGTACCGGCCATAAGTCTTGAAACTATAGTATCCGAGATTAGGAGAGCTTCGCGCGGCTGATGAGGTTCCGCGCCGGCACCGACGAGCTCACCGACAAGATAGACTTCATCATCTGCCTCGGCGGTGACGGCACGCTACTGCACGCAAGCTCCCTATTCCAGGTACCTATTGTACCGGCCATAAGTCTTGAAACTATAGTATCCGAGATTAGGAGAGCTTCGCGCGGCTGATGAGGTTCCGCGCCGGCACCGACGAGCTCACCGACAAGATAGACTTCATCATCTGCCTCGGCGGTGACGGCACGCTGCTGCACGCAAGCTCCCTATTCCAGGTACCTATTGTACCGGCCATAAGTCTTGAAACTATAGTATCCGAGATTAGGAGAGCTTCGCGCGGCTGATGAGGTTCCGCGCCGGCACCGACGAGCTCACCGACAAGATAGACTTCATCATCTGCCTCGGCGGTGACGGCACGCTGCTGCACGCAAGCTCCCTATTCCAGGTACCTATTGTACCGGCCATAAGTCTTGAAACTATAGTATCCGAGATTAGGAGAGCTTCGCGCGGCTGATGAGGTTCCGCGCCGGCACCGACGAGCTCACCGACAAGATAGACTTCATCATCTGCCTCGGCGGTGACGGCACGCTACTGCACGCAAGCTCCCTATTCCAGGTACCTATTGTACCGGCCATAAGTCTTGAAACTATAGTATCCGAGATTAGGAGAGCTTCGCGCGGCTGATGAGGTTCCGCGCCGGCACCGACGAGCTCACCGACAAGATAGACTTCATCATCTGCCTCGGCGGTGACGGCACGCTGCTGCACGCAAGCTCCCTATTCCAGGTACCTATTGTACCGGCCATAAGTCTTGAAACTATAGTATCCGAGATTAGGAGAGCTTCGCGCGGCTGATGAGGTTCCGCGCCGGCACCGACGAGCTCACCGACAAGATAGACTTCATCATCTGCCTCGGCGGTGACGGCACGCTGCTGCACGCAAGCTCCCTATTCCAGGTACCTATTGTACCGGCCATAAGTCTTGAAACTATAGTATCCGAGATTAGGAGAGCTTCGCGCGGCTGATGAGGTTCCGCGCCGGCACCGACGAGCTCACCGACAAGATCGACTTCATCTTACAAGACGAACATGCATTGTAGACGTATTGCGCCATTTTGCAAGTTAGATTATCTGCATTTAGACGTTTTGCTTTAAAGACATTTTGTAAGTTAGGCTTTCTGATCAGAAATGATTTATTTATTTGCAAAATATGGCACAATATGGCGCAATAGACGTCGAGTTGCGGAAACCGCCTGCACTGACAAGACAAGACAAAGGTCGTTATAAATATATTTTCCAGCATATTCTGTCGATGTTTCCACGTGCAATTATAAATCGTTATTACAAATTAAATATGTATTTATTCCCTGACAAAATATTTTAAATTTATTGAAATCATTTTTCAAATTTCATTGTTAAAATGTTACTCGTACAATAGAATGACATGACAAGACACAAAATCATATTTGCATAATGTGTGCATAATTATATGAGTGTGTAATAACAATAATTTTATCGTTTTTGTAGTTAATAATACAGTAAAATATGTATTTTCTAATAAATAAAATTAAAAATATTTTACTCAGAAATTAACAAAAGATCATATTTACCTATTAATACTTAGTTTTTAAAGAGTTATTTTTGATATCTAATTTTCTTTTCAGCAATCAGTCCCTCCAGTAATGGCATTCCACTTAGGTTCATTAGGATTTCTCACACCCTTCGAGTTCAATAACTTTCAGGATCAAGTTATGAACGTTTTAGAAGGTAATTCCTTTGGTTAATTCTAATTTAACAAACCTTTCTGTACTAAATAATATAGATACTAGAAACAATACGACTCGCACCAGATCAATTCTAGGACAGGTTACAGGCAGACAGGCACTGTAGTGTAGTGACTCGGTAGCTCAGCGGTCAGAGCATTGGACCGGACATCCAAACGTCGCTGATTCGATGTCGAGTATTTTTTTCTAGTATACTATTTAGTATTGTATAAAAATAGCATTGTTAATGCAAAAATCTTAAATTTAAAAACTTTTCTGTTTTTATTTTTTTAAAGTTGTTAAACTATTTTCACCCTTAAAGAATTATTGTTTATGTAAATTTCAGGTCATGCAGCGCTGACGTTAAGGTCGCGATTGCAATGCGTAGTGCTCCGTAAGAGCAATGATGGCAAAGACAAGAAGAAGCCCACGACCATCCTCGTCCTGAACGAGGTGGTGGTGGACCGGGGGCCTTCGCCCTACCTCTCTAATATAGACTTATTTTTGGATGGCAAACACATCACCTCTGTACAAGGAGATGGTAAGACATATTTGGATATTTTTTTTAAGTTACTCATTTAGATTTGATTTTATTCTCATTAGTTTACATCTTTTGTGTCTTTATTTTAATAATGCGACTTTGAAAAATAGTGTTTGTTTTACCGACTAGATTTGTCATTTACAAATAATGAGTCGTATAGAATTAGAACCGGCTATGTATCATTTTTGTCAAAAATTACTTAATTGTGCAACAGCATCAAACGTTATCGAATGTTTAGAATCAAAAGCGGCCGTTTCTTTTGGTAAATTGAATTGCAAATCTCTTTTTTTTTTTCATTTATTATCAATAAAGTTATACCTACAATTTTTTTACATTTAAAGCACATCAGAACCCACTGAGATTTAGATTAATGTGCTAGAATTCGCTATTGTATACTTAAGTATATAGGTATTTTGATCTATGATTATTAAAGAGAATATTACAAATCTCGTATTAGATCTTTTGCTTATACAAAATCCACAAAATTCCGTCATCTTGATTTTTAGCGGGTTTTGATTTTATTTTGTTAATTCTGTGAGGATCCGTTACATTTCCGCAATCGTATTGTCTAAGGCTCGCAACAGACAAATTTACGACTTCTGTATTGCGCAAGTAGCCAATCAAATCACGTAACTAAAATTGCCTCTCTAAAACTAAAATAAAATTACCGGTTACATCTCCAAATTGACTTCTGCGTTTCTCGCTCAGCGCTAAACCGTGCCGAGAACTATAATAATTTAACTGAAAAAGACGACCATTTCTGACCTGTCAAAATGACGATTTAACAATTATCGTGTATAGAGAAGTTATATGTATAGCTCATAAAATTCATCTCGCATCTTTATTGCTATTTATAAATTACTAACTAAATTTAAAATCGTCAATACAGAAATAGAGAAAATTCATAATAAAGATTAGCAATGATTCTAATAAATAAGAACATACTGATTTTACCACTACATATTTTTCTATTAAGATAAATATTTTTATAGAAAAAAAAATCTGATTGTCAAATTAAAATTCAATAAATACAAGTGTTTTATGATCATAGCAACTATTCAAATACAACATCAACTATAAAAAAGCTATTCGACAGGTCAATGCATGTATGGGAAGTGGTCATGGTTCTTTATGAAACATGGTGTTATTGTGTTGGGCAGGTTTGATAGTATCGACCCCGACGGGCAGCACCGCGTACGCCGTGGCGGCCGGCGCCAGCATGATCCACCCGTCCGTGCCCGCCGTGATGGTCACGCCCATCTGCCCGCACTCGCTGTCCTTCCGGCCCATCGTGGTGCCCGCCGGCGTGGAGCTCAAGGTACGCCTGTGTAGTGCTGTACTCTGTACCGTGATGTGACGTCATCTGCCCGCACTCGCTGTCCTTCCGGCCCATCGTGGTGCCCGCCGGCGTGGAGCTCAAGGTACGCCTGTGTAGTGCTGTACTCTGTACCGTGATGTGACGTCATCTGCCCGCACTCGCTGTCCTTCCGGCCCATCGTGGTGCCCGCCGGCGTGGAGCTCAAGGTACGCCCGTGTAGTGCTGTACTCTGTACCGTGATGTGACGTCATCTGCCCGCACTCGCTGTCCTTCCGGCCCATCGTGGTGCCCGCCGGCGTGGAGCTCAAGGTACGCCTGTGTAGTGCTGTACTCTGTACCGTGATGTGACGTCATCTGCCCGCACTCGCTGTCCTTCCGGCCCATCGTGGTGCCCGCCGGCGTGGAGCTCAAGGTACGCCCGTGTAGTGCTGTACTCTGTACCGTGATGTGACGTCATCTGCCCGCACTCGCTGTCCTTCCGGCCCATCGTGGTGCCCGCCGGCGTGGAGCTCAAGGTACGCCCGTGTAGTGCTGTACTCTGTACCGTGATGTGACGTCATCTGCCCGCACTCGCTGTCCTTCCGGCCCATCGTGGTGCCCGCCGGCGTGGAGCTCAAGGTACGCCTGTGTAGTGCTGTACTCTGTACCGTGATGTGACGTCATCTGCCCGCACTCGCTGTCCTTCCGGCCCATCGTGGTGCCCGCCGGCGTGGAGCTCAAGGTACGCCCGTGTAGTGCTGTACTCTGTACCGTGATGTGACGTCATCTGCCCGCACTCGCTGTCCTTCCGGCCCATCGTGGTGCCCGCCGGCGTGGAGCTCAAGGTACGCCTGTGTAGTGCTGTACTCTGTACCGTGATGTGACGTCATCTGCCCGCACTCGCTGTCCTTCCGGCCCATCGTGGTGCCCGCCGGCGTGGAGCTCAAGGTACGCCCGTGTAGTGC
The DNA here is from genome assembly GCA_950108535.1 of Agriphila straminella. Taxonomy (NCBI): domain Eukaryota; kingdom Metazoa; phylum Arthropoda; class Insecta; order Lepidoptera; family Crambidae; genus Agriphila; species Agriphila straminella. The sequence goes on from OX467319.1 coordinate 12,085,963, forward strand.
TGTACTCTGTACCGTGATGTGACGTCATCTGCCCGCACTCGCTGTCCTTCCGGCCCATCGTGGTGCCCGCCGGCGTGGAGCTCAAAGTAAGCCTGTGTAGTGCTGTACTCTGTACCGTGATGTGACGTCATCTGCCCGCACTCGCTGTCCTTCCGGCCCATCGTGGTGCCCGCCGGCGTGGAGCTCAAAGTAAGCCTGTGTAGTGCTGTACTCTGTACCGTGATGTGACGTCATCTGCCCGCACTCGCTGTCCTTCCGGCCCATCGTGGTGCCCGCCGGCGTGGAGCTCAAGGTACGCCCGTGTAGTGCTGTACTCTGTACCGTGATGTGACGTCATCTGCCCGCACTCGCTGTCCTTCCGGCCCATCGTGGTGCCCGCCGGCGTGGAGCTCAAGGTACGCCTGTGTAGTGCTGTACTCTGTACCGTGATGTGACGTCATCTGCCCGCACTCGCTGTCCTTCCGGCCCAGCTCATTGTATAATCTCTAGCTCTTAAAGGTGGATCCCATACCGAAAGTGGCGCCCTCATAGGTTTTTGTTTATTAAGTTGTTAATATAAAACTTTGGAATTTTTCTAGTATTAGAAGGTATCATTACATTCCCTCGTAGTAATTCGTAGAAGTAGACAGCAAATGTGACAAAACGTCCACTTTTGTAGCAGACATAAAACACGAATTCCTTTCTAGATTGCACTGTCGCCGGACGCCAGAAACGCAATGTGGGTGTCGTTCGACGGCCGGAACCGGCAAGCGCTGCAACACGGCGATAGGTACTGCCCGCGCACGCTACATGCATGCGGCGCACGCGCATGCACGCTTGTTACACGCTTCCAGTACTTAGGCTGCGTTTACCACCTCTATAGGAGTGAAGGTCGCTGTAGACGTGACGGGAAAATATCTCGGACGGAACGGGGACCATACATTTTCCCCAAAGGCATCGAACTTCGGCAAGTCTGCCGGGCTTCAAATTAAAACGAATAAATCGAGCCCCAATCAAGCCAAAATGTCGAACCCCAATGGGGTTGGTAAACTTTTCCAAAACTGTTGTGAATTATATATTTTCTGATAGCTTTTGGCTTTGGAGTCAGGAATAACAAATTGCGGAATTATATAATGCTTCATTTTAATTTAAATAAAAATTTAATTTTTTAATTAACAGCATAGTACAATAAATCACTATTACGGCTGTATGCGTAGGTTATGCCTTTGCTGCAAAGACTTTCTATGTTGTTGCTCAAAACAAAAAAAAACAAAGGTATGATTACTCTTTGTCACTGTCTGTCAAATCTGTCAATCAGTTTTTTAAATCAGTAAATGCAAAGGAACTTCGTGTTCAGCCGTATGTTTGATATTTTATCGTGCTAATAATATAAAAAAATATATTTAGTTAACAAGGTAAAATAAAAAATAAAATAAAAAATCTTTATTCTTCAAACTTGTGCTATCAAAAAAAAACAATTCTCTTCGAAAAAGTTTACCAACCCCATTCATAATGTGGCACGAACCTAACATCGATATCTTCCAAATAACTTCAGCAAATAGTAAAATACGAAATTCCTTACTTCGATTTATCTGTTTTAAGTTGAAGCCTGGCAGACCCGCCGAAGTTCGTAAAGTTATCCGGTAGGGCCCCCGGCCGTGTTTTCGTCACGTATATTTGATAACTATATTTTTATATGCAACGGTGTCAATAAATCGCCCCGTTCCGTCGACGGACGTAAAAAAACCACGTCACGTGTACTGAGACCTTTATTTTTAGCGAGTAAAACCCTACAAACGACACAACAGAGCTATTTGATTTATTCGTATTTAGACAAACGTTATAACATACAATTTTAGTGCTTACAACATTCATTGATGATTACAAAGAGCTTTCATTTCATTAGGTCGAAAAAAATATAACCTGTTGCGCTTGTGTAGGTAGAAGGGCCACAGCACAGCAGATTTCATTGTACATTTTTAGCGGTAACATTTAGTTTCCATAGACCTGCTAAGTAACTAATAGTGAAACTGTTAGTCTGTTCGTATAGTAAGTTGTAGGAGCTTGTTTCAGATAACGCCTAGCGTAGAGGCTCGCCAGGCAGCCAGTGTGTCGTTCGACGGACGCTCACAATTGTTCCTCAAACCGGGCGATAGGTAACTTACTATTCCCGCAAATTGGTAATGAACCTGGCGGCCATGTTTTGAACCTCAAAAACGAAAAACAATTGTATTTTTTACATCTATCTTATTGAAAAAATAATTAATACAGGGTCATTTTGTATTCACCATCCAAATTTTGAGGATGTGTTCAGTCCATGAAACTGAACAACTTTCTCTAAGAAACACATTGTCAAATATGTAAAATAAAAATCGACTATATATACAAATCAAAGAGATCACGTGATCAATTTAGTATGGGATGACCAAAACTTTATGGCGAAATTCAACACAATATGTTTCTTAGAGAAAGTTGTTTATTTTCATGGACTGGACACATCCTTGGAATTTGGGTGGTAAGTTCAGAATAAGCCGATATATTAAATTACCTATTAGAATTTGATTATTACGTCAACGTGTATGTTAATGTGACAAGGTTCCATTGTGTTACCAATTTACGGGGATAGTACAAACGAAAATCGCAAATTCATTCGACATCGATTCTCAATTCGGAATGTAGGAAGAGGTGGTGATTCACTAACCATATCGCTTGGCATGTCAAAATCGCTACTTTTGCACCTTTTTTATAACATTGAGAATTTTTCACTCATCTTTTTGTTTAACGTACACAGTTTATACGTGACCACATCAGTATACCCGGTGCCGTCGATCTGCGCGCAGGATCAGATCTCGGATTGGTTCGATTCCTTAGCAGAGTGCTTGCACTGGAATGTGCGAAAGAAACAGAAACAAATGGACGAACTGAGCGATCACACGCATTCTTCCAATGATCTAGAAGAGTTAGAAGCCAACAACCATGACGACAGGCCAGCGGACACGTGACGTGGCGAAACTAATATAAACCTTATTGTGAACAGCGCAAGAAACACTTAAAAATGTTAAATGTCGACGGAACTTTTTGATTCTCAACTCTTTGGCAATTTAGCCATCGCATTGTGATTACTGTTTACGGGCTAATCATAAGAGCATGTGTCGTGGCCTTTTTATAGACCAAATACTTCTTGGTTATGTCAGAATACCTTCTTCTTATTTTTGTTATGGCAATCTTCTCCTCTTGAGGGAGTAATTTTTGCCAGTGTCAAGTGTTAAATAATTCAGTGGTATAATAATGTATTTATTGTAACGAGTGGATAGTTGATGTTATAAACAAACCCTATTTTGTTTGGTTCCAATTTAGAGATTCAAGGTGCTCGCTAAGTAAAAATGTGATTATTATCATTCACTCGTTTTAAACACCGTCTGATAATCAGATTCGGAATCATATGTTTTAACTACGACATTCCCACAAGGTTGAGCAAAAACAATTACAAATCTCTTGTATTAAAAAGGCCAACTTACTTAGATAAGTTATTTGAATGGTTCTAAAAGCTGATTTAGGAACCCCGTAAACTTAAATATTTTTCACTCATTAGGAAGTGGTGGGTAAGCTCATACGTAACGTAAGGTTTCTGGCTTGATCAAAAACATTCCTATTTGTTTTGTATTAAAAGGATTGTAAGCCTATTTTGTTTAAAGCAATTTAATTGCATTGCTTGTTGTTTATGAATTATGTATAATTTCTGTATTATAATAGTACTTTTTGCTTGGATCCGTTTAAGCTGTCTTATAGTAGCATAGCAAGTATGAAAATACTTCACGATAGACGCATTTGATTCGGGTAATTTTATTGAGGCGATGGTGGTGCTAAATAATTCAGTGCCAATATACATAAAATAAGGTTGACCACTGGTGTTCAAAGGGAGCACAAACTGTAGCGTATATTAGTAATATTTAGTTGCAGATTTAATTTCAGTAATCTCTTACGCATAATGGTTGTATAGCGAGTTATTAGTTAGGGCGTGTTCAGATTTAGCTCACAGTAAGCCGCTGACTAGCTGCCGGCGGCGTAACGCCAACAGACGTTTTTTGTATTGAAATTGCTTTAACATTACAGTATGTCTGACACCGCTTAACGCAGGCATACTGAAAGCGTACGTAACGGCCGTTCGCTTACTTGCACACAGACAGTTTTATCTTCTAGCTCAGAGTCAGCGCGCTCACAGTCAGTCGCGGCTCACTATACGCTGGGTGTGAACACGCCCCTAGGAGCCTGAAGCTAGACATGCCTGTGTACTAATACACAGACATGTCTAACTTCAGGCGTTTCACAAAGAGTTGTCGCGTGTGTAACTATACATCCGCTGTGTGTGATATACTACGTTTTAACATCCGTTATTATACTACGTTTTTTAGTAAAAAGGTGTTAAAGTACAGGGGTTGGATTGCATTGGATAGTTCCTAGGTACACAGGATAATAATTGTCTGAGACTTTAGATTGTAGTTCTGAATAGTCAATGTCCTGTTCAGGTATACACAAAGCTAAAAACTTACTCAATTAGCGAAACAGAAAAAAAAATAACCATTTATTTTTCAAAAAAACTGCAGTCGGCTACATGTTACATTTCCGGAATTAGGTAAAATGGTAGCCGAATGTTCATTCTATAACGTTTTTAATCTTCAAATATTGCATAAATGCACTTTTCATTTCAGTTATTGATACGGAAGAATGTCTCAGTACTTATGTATAATTTTAAAATAAAATAATTAGATTGTTTTACTAAACAACATCAATAATGTTAAAATTGTTTTATTGTAATATTTTTGCTTGTTATTTGAATGAATGTTTGTTTGGTGTTCACGAGTTTATGATGAATTGTATATTATGTTTTATTATAAATTATACAAATTTGACTAAATTTGCTCTTTTTTTTCTAATTCGAGCTCGTGCCCACCCCAGAAAAAAGCCTTAATTTTCTATCGCCCTCAAAAACTAACGTGGCTCCCCTCAAGCTTTGCCCCGGAACTGGGGTCTTACTATGAGCTCATAAAGCAGCTTATATTGAACTGCCTTACTCTTTCGTACCATGACCTCGATTTTAGCTCAAGTTTCGTTCATAAGCAGCGGGGGCTTACCATCAGCAAATAAGAATCCGTTCAGTTCAAAAGCAGGCCTTAAACAGGACGGCTTAAGGCCTGCTTTCATACTAACCGTTGAGGTCATAGTACGAAAAAGAAAGGCAGTTCAATATAAGCATAGTAGAATCAAATAAGTAAGTCGTCTTACTCATTATACGCCCGAACGCGGTTTGTATGTAGCGCGGCCCGTACGTATGAGCGTCGCACGCACACACTGACAACATTTATAGATGATAAAGATGCGCCAGTCGTGGCTGCGCCGTGCGTGATCCCGCCCGCGCTCACGCACGCTCCGCGCCACTGCGCTGCCGCTCGTGATAATTTGTACGTGTACAGTACATACCATGCTTTCCAAAGATATTTTTGCAAAAAAGATTTGTTAGAATGAGGATTTATTTTACATTTATTAAACTTTAAATAATAAGGCATTTTGTACTTGTCGAAACAGTCGTTTCTTTCTGTAAGTAACAATAGGGATGTTGACTAATGAATAAAATAACAAAATACTAATAAAAATCGTAAACATATTAAACTTTTAGAGTAGCTTGTATACCTCTTGGTTTTATATATTGCATATTATTTGTTTTTTACCATCGCCACTCAAAAAAGTGCGTCTTATTCATTGATAACAGTGAATAAAACGCGTTTTTATTCACCGAGTGAATAAAAATATTTTGAATTTGGAACAAGCGCGCATCGTATATGAATTAGGTACAAAAAAATAAAAGGTGCTGAAAGTATGGAGCTATTCCATAGATAAAGATATAGTTCTACAATTAGATGACAAAAATAATTTCGCCAATTTTATTTAGGTTCTTTTTAGTGTCTTATCTTTGGGTGCTTTTCTAAAAAATATCCCGCTAAATCAATTAGATCCTTTTTAGTGTCTTATATTTGGGTTCTTTTTATATATTTGAGGGAGATTAGTTGTTCAGTCTTGCATCAGGCCATTCCATCAGTCTGGTACGATCTTCAGTCTTTAAAAATTCAAAGTCTATACAAAGTGATGAAGTGGACTGATGCCAGACTGATCATGTTATTTCCCTCTTAGTTAGCTCGGTGGCGCAGTGGTTTAGCGCATGGCCCAGCGATTGCGGAAGTTAAGCAACGTTCGCAAGGGTCGGTCATGGGATGGGTGACCAAAAATGTATTATCTCGAGCTCCTCCGTGCTTTAGAAGGCACGTTAAGCCGTTGGTCCCGGCTGCATTTGCAGTCGTTAACACCCACCAATCCGCATTGGGCCCGCGTGGTGGGTTATGGCCCGTCCTCCTTACCACCCATAAGGAAGGCCTGTGCCCCACAGTGGGGACATCAAAAATGGCTGATGGACAACTATAAATGCTATAGGTACTGCTATTTTTTTTTCTCGCAGTCAATGGTAAAAAGTAGAGTACACAACTCGTGAAAAAAAAATTTCATCTCGGTCCTTTGTATCCCTCGCTTCGCTCAGGATTCTACTTTTGAATCCCTCGCTACGCTCGGGATTCAACTCTAGAATCCTTCGCTGCTCTCGGGATCCAACTTAGTCCCTCGAACTAAATTCCCTCTTTTTTCACTTGTTGTATAATCTACTATTATGACCCTTCAAAGTTGGGTGGACAAGTCCATTTAAAAAGTATAAAATTTATTAAAATAAATGATACCTTTAATTAATCCGTAAAATGTATAGCAAATTTGTCGAAGAAACCATTTTGATAAACACAATATTCAATATAGCTGCTGAACAAATTTCCTATGCGTTGCATACAAACTTGCAAGGCGTGACGTCATAACGTGCAAGCCATTAGTATGGAGCGTTTTTGATCGAGTCCATTTGTGTGCATTTCACACTGTGATATCTCGGGCAGTTTTCATGCTAGCGAATTAATTCTTTTACCAATGTTTCTTTTTTTGAGAGGTAATTTATGTAACATAAAATAAAAAAAATAGTCAACATCCCTATTGTGTAATTTTGTTTACAAAATCACAAATTCCTACAGGAAAAAGTATTTTAATGTCAATTATTTGAGGTTATTGTAAAATATCCAATTTCCGAATTTAAAGATTATAATTTTATTTTGATAATTAGTGTAGGTAAATGAAAAAGTAAAAGGAATAAATTAATAGTGTAAAAAAATACAATTTCATAATCATTTTATTTTATTTGAAAAATACATGATTCAGTAAAGCTACGTTTTAACTAATCCTATTTCGACCGTGATTTTCAAATCAATTTCAAATCACATAACATGACGTATGTAATATAAACATTGTAGACAGTTATTGGTCTATGTACAAAAAATAATTAAAAAACTTTGTATTATAGATCCCTGATGCTTACCATACAAGGAAAAAATGTTTTGTATAGAGATTGAATATGCATTTTTGACGATTGAATAAACTAGCGACAGCCCTACGTGGGCTACGTGTTTAGGCTATTATCGCTCGCTCGAGGCGTGAGTTGGCCTACTTATTTGATTCTACTATGATATAAGCCCTGCTATAAGAGCTCATAGTAATGCCCCAGTCCTGTTTAAGGCCTGCTTTTGAACTGAACGGCTTATAATGGTTTCTTATTTGCTGATGGTAAGCCCCCGAAGTAAATAAATCTCGTAAATATAATCGATCGACTATGTTATCGGAAATAATCGGTTAACACAACATTACGTAAATTTTTTGTAAGTGCTAATCTGTGTATGTAAAAAAACCATAGATATATATAAAAAAACTGTTTTTCTATGATCTGTCATTCAACTGGGTTGCGTTCCAAACCCACGCTCCGAGTGCAACCTTACCACAAGTACAACCAAACGCTCTAACGGCGGCGGGTGTTCCAAACATTAGAGCGTGACGAGACGACACAACCGTCCCGTTCCAAACGTCAGGGACCTTACTATGAGCTCTTATAGCAGGGCTTATATTGAACTGCCTTACTTGTTCGTACTATGACCTCAACGGTTAGTATGAAAGCAGGCTTTAAGCGGTCCTGTTTAAGGCCTGCTTTTGAACTGAAAGGTTTAGTATTTGCTGATGGTAAGCCCCCAGAGCGTTGCAACTTTTTAACCATCAAAATGGATGGTTGTAAAACGCTCTGACGTTTGTCTATAGAAAAAATGACAATGTCAATTGACATTATTTTGTATTTTGATGTTTTTGAGTTTGATTCTTAAAATAATCATGGTAGATCCTCAAAAAACGGATTTTATTTGATTTAGAATAAAGAAAAGTTTAAATTATTCGTATTCCAAATGGAAAATGAAGATTTTGTATTGACATTGTTCTTGGTCGTTCCGAACCTTAGAGTGAATTAAAAAACAACCAACAACCGCGCTCTAAGGCTCAGGGGCCTTACTATGAGCTCTTATAGCAGGACTTATATTGAACGGCTTTACTTTTTCGTACCATGATCTCAACGGTTAGTATGAAAGCAGGCCTCAAGCAGTCTTTTTTACGGCCTGCTTTTGAACTGAATGGTTTCTTATTTGCTGATGGTAAGCCCCCTGAACGCAGGGTTGCGTTCAGAACGTTTGAGCGTCGGTTGTTTGGTTGTTTATTAACTCGCTCTAAGGTTTGGAACGACCAAGAACTTTAAATGTCAATGTCAATACAAATTCTTCATTTTCCATTTGGAATACGAATAATTTAAACTTTATACTAAATCAAATAAAATCAGTTTTTTGACGATCTACCATGATTATTTTAAATATTAGACATAAAAACATCAAAAATACAAAATAATGTCAAATGACATTGACATTTTTTCTATAGACAAACGTCACAGCGTTTTACAACCATCATTTTTGATGGTTGTTTGGTTGCAACGCTCTGACGTTTGGAACGACACGGTTGTGTCAACCGAACGTCACGCTCAAATGTCTGGAACGCCGTTAGAGCGTTCGGTTGTGGATAGGTTGCACCCGGAGTTTAGGTTTGGAACGCGCCTCAACCCTTAACCTTATCTTATGTCAATTATTATTGTGACAGATAAGATAACCTAACCTCGCAAGAAGTTTAAAATTATAAATTAAATAATAAATATGTCCAAATTACCTGCATTAATAAACTTTATATCAAAACGTAGTATCTCCATAACAACACCCCGCGAAGGAAAAAGAAATTTTAGAAAGTTCGTCCTACCAAACAAGAGAGGTTCTCGCTATCATAAACAACGGCAGGCTGGTCCCGAACCCGAATTACCAATTGATAAAAGAGGAGTTCGCGATGTTGGATACTCTCTTAATGGCTGCTTTGTGAAAGTGCCCGAAATGATACCAGAATTGATTGTACCAGATCTTAAAGACTGTGACTTGAAACCCTATGTCTCTTACAAAGCACAGGATGTGATACAAAGCGAGTTTACGCCTCAGCAGTTGTTTGACGCAGTGTACAGCAAAAAAATTGTTATAGATTACAAACAAGGCAAACTTAATGAAGACGGAGATCCTATAGAACCATCAGAGGAAGAAAAATTGCAACCAGAAGAGGCTGTTGCGCGGGCCAGACGAACTGGCTCAGATATTTTCTAACTTATTTTAGATCCATTGTAGTGTTAAAGTTCAAATTCTGTAAATTGATTAGTCAGTAAAATATTGTAGTGTTATTTTTTTCCTTTTTATCATCATCCAAATTTATTTTTTATATCTAAACATTTAATTAATCCTTCAAGCCCTGGAAAATGAGACACAATATCCGCCACATGAATCTTTTTTCATCCATGGCAATCAATGCCATGATTATATCAGACTTCTTTTGCAACCGTATGTACGGTAAACTAATGAGATCATTAATTTTATACACCCTTTAATCACAAATATAGTGTTTTTAATAATGGTATTTTTATTTAGGCATGAAATTATGAAAAAGTTCAACATTAATCATTTGAGCTGTAGGTAAGTACATTGGGGTAGAAGGGGGCGGCGGGGTGGGCCGGACCCACCTCAGAACGGCCTGGTGCCCACCCAGAAAAAAAATTGGATATATTTTTAAAACTCTAACTCTAAAGTGGTTCTAGCAAACCTAACTATAATATAGTACAGGACCAAGACCTTATTTATCCAGAAGAACTAATTTTCGTCACGGGTTGAGGTGACTTCTCCTTCCTTCCATTCCATACTAACTTACTTAAAGCTCTGGATGAAGTGAGGGAAGATAAATAGTAGGTACTTATAATCCGCGCGCGATGAGAAATTGAGAATAGGATGGAACCTTATCAAACTGAGACACGCACCACGGTACGCCGCCCGCCGGCGCGCCAACCAGCCACAGGAATATCCAAAAACACGCGGTGTCACGCATCCCAGGTAAAGAAAGAAAGAAAATACATTTATTTTGAACAACACACAGGTAAGATAATTCTGCTGCAGAAATTTCAATAACAAATAAACAATTAGTTGATTTAAAGTAAAATTAACTAATCAGTCGATTTACTTTTACAAGGTTCCATCGCATTCTCATCGCGCGCGGATTATACTTCCTTTAGTAGGTAAGTACCTTCTTAAGTATATTTAAAAAGAACTAGGTACCTACTTAAATGTTGGGTCATTTGGCTTTCTACTTTTCGTCTTCAAGATACCTATTTATAAAAAAATACTTGGTGTTTTTTGGGTAGGTACTTTGCAATGATTATAAAATCATTGATATTTCGACTATCTAATGAGCTAATAAATTTATATCATCTTCAAACCACAAACACGGGAAAATATAAGACATAGAGACAAAATTGACCCCAAAGTTTATCTAAATTATTGACTCTTTGCGGATACTGAGCGTAGGTAATCAACAAATCCATTTAAATTGTAGATATCGCTTCGCGCGGTTGTGAGCGCGTGCGCAGTTCAAGCCGGTTATACGTATTTATCTACACACTTATCATGGGCGGTAACTATTCCGCTATGGATCCGCTGCAAGTGCCAGTTCCCGATATACAGAAATTATTCGATCGTGATGGTTATTTGAAGCCATACGAACGTGAAATTCGACGCAGGTAAGTCTTATGTGCATAAAAAATAAATTGTCGGTGGTTTATCACAGTGCATTCAGTTAAATAAAATCTGAAACTAGTAAAAATACATGTTTGAGGTTAACCTATAAAGCAGCTGTGTTTATAGTTACGCTCTTTCAAGCTCAAAGCGCTTATTTGCGCTATTTGAATCCGAAAGCCGGGCTTATTATTGACTTGTATCACAGAATATACACTTGCATAGACTAAACTTTAGAAAACCATGCTTTATTATCAAAATATAATATTTGTAAAATAAAACTGACTGAAATATTGATCATTAGTAGGTTTTCGCTTCAAGCGCTTTTTGTCCATAGCATCGATTCCAATGTCAAATTTAAAGGTCAATTCAATATTCAAAAAGACTTGTTTGTTTGTTGTAAGTTTGTTGTACTCGAATTGAAAGGTATAGTATGGATGGATAGTTAATTACTTAGGTACTTGTTTATCCTGTATGACTAAAAATAATTTAAAAAAATATTGAATGGAAATGAATGCCAAGGTTAATCTTAATATAGCGACATTGAGTTAAAAAAATAATTTGAAAGCGAAAATAGTCTATCATAAAACAATAGCCCATTAAAAGACCGAAGCATAAATTAAATTACTTTCACCTATTTTAACTTAGCTAAGCTACAATCACATGTCTACAACCGTCATCGTAGAATTGTTTCTTTTCCACTTTGCGGTTATCCTAGATCCTAGGGAACCGCAAATTACCTAAGTAGAAAAGACCTAGGTAGGTAGCTACAGCTAGATCCTAAGCTAGGCCATCCACACAACACGCAACCGGTAGACGTGCACTAAAGTTAAATTCTTGGTTTAAAATTGATGCTGTTACTTTCATTTGCTGAATTAATGGAAGACAGACTGAGATAGCATCAGTTTTAAACCGAGACTAGCTTTATTTAGTCCTTTTATTCTGTTATTTTATTCTGTGTCCATATTTTAAAACAAGGCGCAATAAAGTTAGAAATTAATTAGGTTAAAAGCAAAAAAGAGTCTTTGTATATAGAGGCAGGAAACCCCAAAAATGATTGTGTTTCAGATATGGTTGCTACAAAGACCTCTGGGACCGCATAGAGTCGTGGGAAGGTGGCGTTGAAGGCTTCACGAAGGGCTACAAATACTTCGGACCGCAGTTCAACCAAGATGGGTCCGTCACATGGCGCGAATGGGCTCCTGGAGCGCACTCCTTGCATCTGCAGGGCGAATTCAGTGAGTAACACAGACTATACAAAAGTACACGTATAAATGTACGAAATTTAATTAAGATGTGCTAAAATAAAAATAAAGACTAATGTAGATAAAAATACAGTTACTTACCTCAGTAACTGTAGTTTTCTACATTAGTTTTTATTTCGACCGTCCAACAACCAAACATTCAGTCATAATCAGTGATAAAACTGTTCTAAAAATATAGTCACCAATATATTTTAGAGCACGCTACCACATCGTGAAATCGTAAAAATCGCCAAACAAACAACGCTGGTCAACGATCGCGTGATCGCATATTTTCGATGCGAAATCTGTGACGCGGGGTATACCTACTTAGAATGCAAAACATCTAAAATATTAGGTATGTGATAATAATTTTGGAATTATAAAAATATAACTCTATGTAATGAGTTGCTAGTAAGATGACATTTTCGTCACGGCGGCGGCGGCGCAGCAGTATTCTGTGGCGCAGCGTACTTCTCCCATTAGAATATGCAGCGTCTAATTGAAATAGAATAAAAATAGAAAATATTTAATTTACTAATCCATCCATCACAAAATAAATATTATTAGGTAAGTACTTAACTTACTTAGGAACCTGTGGTAACATCAAGATTCTATCATCACTGATTGCTACTTTCGGAATTGGAACCCCAAAGTATTAGTTAAGTAGATCAGTTTTAACCATTTGATAACTGCTGTACCTAAAGTAAAATGATAGATTGTCGCACTACGTTACGTAAGTACTTGTAACAATCTTATTTTATCTCAATGATATATATTTTATCTAACGTACGACGGTTATTATTATGCAAATTAAAACAAAATCACTATACCAAACTAATACTAGGTAGGTACCTAAGACAATTTTTCCTACAGCACAGAATAGGTACCTATCAGGCTGAAGGCTTACCTATAGCATGTAATATTTGGATACATTATAGCTACCTAATTTGCAGTATTCAGTGCTAAATGTGTTATCAACGTCACCTACTCCCTCCAGATGGCTGGAACTCCAAGAGTCATCCCTTCAAGAAGATCGAATACGGCAAGTGGGAGCTCCACATCGCCGCCAATGGCGACGGCTCCTGCCCCCTGAAGCACGACGGCCGCGTCCAGATCATCGTCAACGACCACCTCTACAGGATGTCTCCTTGGGCCAACTACGTGAAACCCTTCGAGGGATTCACGTACCAACAGTTCATCTATAAGCCTGACCAGGTAAGCACGGCGAGATTTATATTAAGGTCAACACCTTGATATAATTTGCTAAATATTGTAGAGCTTAGGGCCACAGAATAACTAATAGCTAGGGCCTAGGGTTTACCGATATTGCTTTAAAATTTCCTTAGTGCCTAAGCGTCTAGCTAGGCTCTAGACTTTAGCAGCAAGATTTAAGTTATCTTAATCGATGTCATTTTCATGAGCGTAGCCAGCCATGGTCTCAGCTCAGGGTGGGGCAGCAGTCTAAAACAATACATGTAACGAGCAAAATATATACCCGCGGTCTTACCCTGGTAAATTTTTTCTATGCATATTTTGTATTGCTACTGGCCTATCTCATTAATTCCGCGTCATTTTTATATTTTCTTACTTAGGTAAGATTAAGTAGGTACCTCACAGGTCAGAGCCAGGGTGGGGCAAGCGCCCCACCCTGCCCCACCGTGGCTACGCCCATGGTCATTTTCATTCGATTCTACTTAATATTGCAATTGCTGTTCTTAACAAGCACTTCGAACTACCTACTAATAATATGGTGGTATTAAATGTTATTATTATAGAATAGATAAGATAAGTACCTACTGAATATATAATAATCAGAAAATTTTGTTTACGATGTTTAATAGATACTATTACTACCTACACAATGTACAATAAGTATAATCATCTAATATTATGTAATGCCTAAGATAAATAAATAGAAGATTGTTTCATAAAGCTTATGTTCAGTCAAGTTCTGAAGAGTTATTTTACTCTTCTTGTTCCAGCCATACCAGTTCAAACACCGTAAGGTGGAGAGGCCAGCTTCCCTGCGCATTTATGAATGCCACGTCGGCATCGCCACCTCTGAAGGAAAGGTCGGCACTTACAATGAGTTTAGGGACAATGTGCTGCCCAGGATCAAGAATCAAGGTAAGATTCAAATATTATGCATAAAAACAACAAATCATAGTATCCTAAATCTTATAAGTAGGTAGGTAGGTACTAGAAAAATCATATTCTACTCAGGCAGGAATCGAACCCGCGACCTTTGGAAATCCGGTCCAACCAATGCTCATCCAACTGAGCTACCGAGTCACTTTTTCTAGGACCTACACACAGATATTTTCTCTATTATATTATTTAGTATTGTATAAAATAGCATTGTGAATGCTAAAATTTCAATTGAAGGTGGTACCCTGAGCGAAAGTGGCGCCGCGGTGAATTATATTTAATATTATAATTCTAATACGCAATTTTAAAAATGTTTATCTAGGAGATTTTAGGGCCCACAGTCTAGTATTTTTAGCCGGTATCGTTACATTCCCTCGTAGTCACTGCTAGAAGTAGATAGCAAAACTGCTAAAAGTGGCCGTTTTTGACACTTCTTCTTCTACGAATGACTACGAGGGCATGTCTATATATAGATAAAAATACTAGACCATGGGCCCTAAAATCTCCACGATAAACATTATTAAAATCTTTTTCTATTAATAACTTATTAAATAAAAACCTCTGAGGGCGCCACTTTCGGTCATACAACCGCCTTAAAAAATCAAATACTTTGTGTTGCCTAAACATTATTTCTTTTTTTAGGGTACAACGCCATACAGTTGATGGCGATAATGGAACACGCCTATTATGCTTCTTTTGGTTACCAAGTAACCAGTTTCTTCGCTGCCAGCAGGTACCTACACGAGAACTAATTCATAATAAATAAATAAATAAATAAATATTTGACAACATCACATACATTGCTCCGACTCCAAGGTAAGTAGCTAAAGCACTTGTGTTACGGAAATCAGAGACAACGGTGGTATCACAAACACCCAGACCTGAGACAATATTGAAAAGTTCATTTTCTACATTGACCCAGCCGGGGATCGAACCCGGGACCTCAAGAGATTGTGACGCCTTGAAAACCGGCATGCAAACCACTCGACCACGGAGGTCGGAGGAGGAGAGGAGGATAATTGAAGTATGATAGGTACTTCCATCTCATAAACATTTTGTTATTGTTACATTGAAAATACTTAAATTGCATTGCTTTAACTTAACTTTTCAAAAATATTAAAACCAGCTAATTTAATATTTTTGAAAAGTACCAGGACAACATAAATCTAGAGAACGATTAACTTCTATAATTATTTTCAATTAAGCCTCGCTCGTATCACGTAACGATTTATAGCTGGTTTTTCGCCAGCGAAAATAAGCGTCGTGTAAGCGTGCACGAGCTAGAAATCGCTGATCGAAATGTACGTTAGCGGCGATTTATAGCTGATAGTCGCAAGCAGTAAATAGCAGCTATAAATCGTAACGTGGGACCGAGGCTACCTAAGGTAAGGCCTACTCAAATCTGACGGTATCCTGTACCGGTGGTGGTAAAGATGTCCCGATGGGTTTGCGGATAACGCGCTGTTCAAAGGTGTTTCGCAACAGCTGCGGTAATGCCATACAAAATACCGGTCGGGATATCGGTCGGGTGTAGGCGGTAGCGGATACCGTTCCGGTTTGAGTAGGACTGTAGGTAGGTAGGTACTCGTTATATCGGGTCATTTTGAACTTACCATCCAAATTTCAAGGATGTGTCCAGTCCACGAAACTAAACAACTTTCTCTAAGAAAGATGTGTCAAAATTCGCCACAAAATTTTGGTCATCCCATACTAAATTGATCACGTGATCTCTTTGATTTGTATGGAAAGTCGTTTTTTTACATATTAGGCCATGTGTTCCTTAGAGAAAGTTGTTCAGTTTCATGGACTGAACACATCCTCAAAATTTGGATGGTGAATACAAAATGACCCTGTATAAATTTCCAGCCGGTACGGTACTCCTTGCGAGCTGAAGCAGCTGATCGACCGCGCGCACGAGCTGGGCCTCTACGTGCTACTGGACGTGGTGCACTCGCACGCCTCCAAGAACACCCTGGACGGCCTCAACGAGTTCGACGGCACCACCTCCTGCTACTTCCACGACGGAGCGCGCGGCACGCACTCACTGTGGGACAGCCGCCTCTTCAATTACTCAGAGTGAGGAAAAGTCACACATACCATTATACAAACTATGTAAAAATATACACAGTCATCTCTATCCAGTATTTGAATTATTGGAAAAAAAATTAAGGCCAGCCGATTGCAATACCATGAAAACAGCTGTGCAAGCCACTTGACCACAGAGGTTGTCTGACATGACAGAGCGTTATGCGTAGCCAGTGCTTAAGGCGAGGCCAGTTCACGATCTGATGAAAAGTCTGATTTTTGAACTTCCAATGTGAAGAACTGATGTAAAATTCAACTTCACAAAAATTACTGTAGACTGAAAAAGAAACAAAGAAGCAAATTAACCAAACAGAATTTATTGAAAAATGGCATGGTAACTCTGTAAAAAAATCCTGAATAACACCATAAAAACTTATAAAACTAAATTTCAAATCGTCAGATTTCGTAATTTTCAACGACAGTGATATGATTTTTCATGCAAAAAGGATAGCTTTTTTATCGATCTAACACAATAACCGAGTACATTTTTAATAAATGATCCAGTATTTCAGAAATCAATAAAAATGTACTAAAATTCGTCAAAAATCTGACGAAGCGTCAATTAAAGTTATGCAATATTCAACCTTATTCTAAAGACATAGTGAAAGAGTAAATTTCGTGAACTGGCCTCGCCTTAAAGTGCTTTGTTATTATTCTGAGCCAATGTGTAATCCATCTAAAACTACTTCCACTAGGTAGTATGTATATCAGCCGCACCTTTGTGGTAATACCTCCCTACATAACTACCTATATATATAGATACATAATTTAAAAAATCTCAATATTTTTCAGAACCGAAGTACTCAGATTCCTTTTATCGAACTTAAGATGGTATCAAGAGGAATATCAATTCGACGGATTCAGGTAAGAACTACTTTCGTCAATTAGTTAAAGTAATGTCTGCTGAATAAGCTAAATTGTTAAACAATGTCCTGTCCTAGTCATGCCATAACATGACAACGATTACCTACCTACTCGTATTAGTTAAAAAAAATAAGACACATAACGCTAAAAATTATAGCGATATATGGTGTCCTTTTATATTTTTAGCTTTTGTCTCAAATAATTAAGTAAGTTGCATCCTATCAATATCTATGTAATCGTTCCCGCGTAGGTTCGACGGAGTGACATCGATGCTGTACCACAGCCGCGGCATCGGCGAGGGCTTCTCGGGCCACTACGACGAGTACTTCGGGCTCAACGTCGACACCGAGGCGCTCGTCTACCTCATGCTCGCCAACCAGCTCGTCCACGGCATCGACTCTAGAGCCATCACTATTGCTGAGGTTGGTGACCATTAATTTAGAAATTATAACTCAAACTAAAAAAAAACTCAAAATAATTTATTCAGTCTAGGCTGTTATAACTTTGCAAAGATAGGATAAATTTACCTTGGACAAATAACAAAAGAAAATTGGCTTTCTTCATAGTTACAAGGTCTTCTTGTAAGTTACAAACTTATTGATCAGTTTGATGGTCCCTAAGCTATCTAAGTATCTACCATTTTCGGTTTTAGGAGTTTTTACTTTTTTGTAACACGTTGTATAGAATAACTAGATTAACGAAGTTGTTTAGCAAACAGAGAGTTTAGCAGAGAGCGTAACAGACGAAACGAGTAAGTACTTAGTTTTCGTATGCCACCTACAAAAATGCGGCTGGTTAGAAAGAGTTTCGTTCGCTTTTTCTAGAAAAAGGACTAAAACCAGGGCTCTGTCACTCCGCGCGCGAGTCTGAACCGCTCGGCGTCCTCTGAGAGGACAAATTTCATACATCAGAAAAGATAAGACCTACGCGATAGAAAGAGAGGCAACTACTAAGTGAATGTTTTGGAGCGAAGGGAGCGCTGTGCGACCTGAATTGCACCTTATTGTGTCGGAGCAAGAGTCGCAATTTATTTAAACGATTTTACGGAGTGCAACTTCTGTACGTTAGTACTATTATCTATTCTGTGCTAAAACATTAATACGCTCATGTTTCTTTCGCTTTTAAAAGAAAAAGAACTAAAACAATACGGCAAATTTATTTCACCCAGGACGTATCAGGCATGCCAGCGTCTTGCCGGCCCGTGACAGAAGGCGGCACCGGGTTCGACTACCGGCTGAGCATGGCCATCCCCGACATGTGGATCAAGCTGCTCAAGGAGGAGCGCGACGACGACTGGAAGATGGGCCACATCGTCCACACGCTCACCAACCGACGGTGGATGGAGGGAACTGTTGCTTACGCTGAGAGCCACGATCAGGTACGTTATAATCATAATAATCATAATCATTTTATTCGCTCAAAACATGGTATAAAAAGTTGTTACATTTTTGAAGACTCACATGTTTTGCCAAGGTTGTGGCATGCAAATTATTTATATAAAATATTTAAATACTACTTAATTAATTGATTAATTACTATTTATAAACTTTAAACGGGTTTAGTCTACAAAAAAGCTACATGAGTTTAAGACGCCATCCACATTCTACAAAATGCCAACTACTACTACTACTACTTATAGGTACAAAGTTATTTCATCTTATAAATGGTCCCTCATAAATAACATTAGCACGTCTACCTACACATAACCCATTGTATTTTCAATAAGTATTATTATCTGACAGTTTTATTTTACTCGTGATTAACTTCCAGGCGCTCGTGGGCGACAAGACCATAGCATTCTGGCTGATGGACGCCGCCATGTACACGCACATGAGCGTCGTGAGCGAGCCCAGCCCCGTGATCGAGCGCGGGCTCGCGCTGCACTGCATGATCCGCCTCATCACGCACGCGCTCGGCGGCGAGGCGTACCTCAACTTTATAGGTCAGTCCTACCATAGGCATATTGGGGTTTATTAGGTGCTTACGATAGTGATTCTAGAAAAAGCTGAGCTAGGCTCTGCTCGCGGTAGAGAAGTCTACACTGTCCGGCCACAGCCCACCGCGGTGGGCGAATTCAATAATCACTACGCGCTATCTTCGTCGTTCTTCTATCGTCTTCATGACCGCTCAGTGATTACCAATCGCTTGCCACGCCGCCGCCGTCCGCCGCAGCGGGCTGTGGCCGAACCGTTACACCTATAATGAAATTATTAGGAAATTCTGTAAGTAATTAGAGAGATTTATAGCGAGCTAGGAGCTAAAGTAGCTCCTAGACTTTAGGAATTTCATCATTGAATTTTTTTTTTCGTCGTCTTCTTGACTTTTGTTGTGATTGATACATTCATTTTTAAGTCCATATCTAAATAATTATTTCCTTTCCCTTTGGCAGGCAATGAATTCGGCCACCCCGAGTGGCTGGACTTCCCTCGCGCGGGCAACAACTCGTCGTACCACTACGCGCGCCGCCAGTGGCACCTCGTGGACGACGACCTACTCAAGTACAAGTTCCTCAACCAGTTCGACCGGGATATGAACCAGCTCGACGATAAACACCGGTGGCTCAGCGCGGGTCCAGTGAGTACGGAATGTGGGAGTACGATAGTAGCTGATGCTGCTTATCGGGGAAAAAAAGTTTTTTAGCTTTTACATCTATAATCATGGGCGTACCGGGGGAGGGGCCGCTGCCCCCCCCCCCCGGATTTTGTTTACCTTTAACTATCAATTGTTATCAATAAATGTTCTTATGTGCCATACAATATATTTGATTTAAGTACAATAAATTTGCCCCCCTTGTGGGGGCGATATAATAGATTTGCTCCCCCCCCCTGGCCCAGAACCTGGGTACGCCCATGGCTATAATGTTTAACCCTAAATAAATTACACTATTTTCTTAGGCATACGTGTCGTGCAAGCACGACGGTGACAAGGTGGTTGCGTTCGAGAGGGCGGGCCTTCTGTTCGTGTTCAACTTCCACCCGAACCAGAGCTTCACCGACTACAGAGTCGGCGTCGACGTGTCTGGGAACTATAAGGTACCTTATTTTATTAACTACTTCAAGAGCCAGCTAACTTTTTTTGTTCACCTATTCATTAATTTATTTAGTAGATAACTAATAATAATAAAATGCTTTTTCTCCACAATTAGGTACAATGTTTATACATTTATGGTTAGATTGTATAAGTAAGTGTTTGATAAGTAATGTGGAGACTGGCGCCCGTACTAAGGTCAGGAACCTGTTTTACAAGTCACCAGAACTAGATGCGTATTTATGCTATAGGCAAACTCCAAAGTTCCGGCGCTCCTAGGTTTGACTAGTCAAACCCTGAGGAATAACAAATTCTGTACAGCTAATTTAAGTCTGACTGGTCAAACCCCGATTTGATGGAATTGAGTTTCGGCGGAGCTATTATACTGCGCGTACTGCGCATAGGAAAGGAACATCGCTTCTGACTTGTAATAAGTGGGTACCTGCAACTTAATTAATTATTCTTCGTTTCAGGTGGTTTTATGTTCAGATAGTAAAAAGTACGGCGGCTTTGGTCGAGTAGAAGTAGACGGTGCATCCCACCTTACACAAGAACAACCCTGGGCAAATCGGAATGATTCTATTCAGGTAAAATAAATTGTTCTTCATTTTACTGATAAACTCAAATTCGGTACTATTATAGCTTTGACTTGAAACAGGGTTGGAAAAAATCATGATTTTTTGCAAAAAATAAAAAATCACTGATTTTTTGCTTGAGCCTTTAAAATTCACTTAATATAGTGCGTGAAACCACAACGCGCTTTTGTTTGACTTATTTAACACTTTAATTCGGAAGAAACACAAGTAAAGATCAATAAAACAGTTCAAAATAAAAATGCCTGGTGAAAGTTGAATATTAGGACAGATGATTTGGCGGTTTTTTTAGAAGAAAAAACAGTGTAAAGCAGTAATTCTAACACAAAGTTACATTTAATATACATTTTTATGTGTCAATCAATTATTTAAAATTAAGAATTTTATATTTTTATACAAATAGGAAAGAAAAAAGGCAATTTGATTTAATCAATGATTTTTAATCAAAAAATCACTTGATTTAAATCATGATTTAAATCACGATTTAAATCAATGTGATTTAATCATGCCAACCCTGACTTGAAATAATTGTATTATAGATATTTTTTTGCAATAGTGTGTTTTGCACCTTTTGGTGGTCATGTTGCCCTGAGTTCAACTCCAGATAGGGACATACTGTATGTATGTATGGTATACCGTATGATGCATCATGCACATGTATTTGCTTATGAGTCACGGATTTTTGTATTCTTATTTAGATGTTATTTAGACACTAATGCAAAATTCTGCTTAAATAGACTAAATGGTTGGTGTAATTCCCATTTGTAAAAAAGTCTTCAATAACGATTTCCGTGGTTATCCATGGAAGTTACACCATGTTCACAGTTGTGTGGTTGTGGGTATACATTTATAATTAGTGCATTAATTATATCTTTCCTCTACAGGTATACATCCCCTGCAGAACTGCCATTGTTTATGCTCGAAGTGATTAGTGTAGATCTGTATGTAACGAAAGACAAACTGTTAACAAATATATTGGTACTATAAGTAGTAAGGAAGTAGAAGTGAGTTGTTCAGTGATTTCACCGAATGTCTTTTTTTATGAAGTGTTGAGATTGTTATAAAATTACAAAAAGACTTATATTTTGTAGTACAAAATTATATTTTTATTCAATTTTGTTATAAATAAACTACATTTTCTATTATGTTATTCATTTCATGATGGCACACCGATAAGTAAGTTATTTTTAGGTGTACAGGTAAGAGGCTTTAGCCTCGACAAGGTTACTGTGTAACCAAACTCTTTGGCTAATCGAGCTCTATCTGAGTCTATAACTGCCATGCATAAATCTCCCCTTATAGTCAAAGGGTGCTCTTCATGCGTTTGGTCAGCAGCATGGCCAATACACAAATATTGCTCAATGGACACACTTCTAAACTTATTGCTTCGAGGGTATGCCAATCTATCAGTGGAGTGCAGAGACCCATAACAGCACGGGCAAAGGACAAACTTAGCATTTACCTTTAAACACTTATCCAAGACCAAGTCACTTGCTATGCCACATGCGTGCAATGCAATACCAATGTCAAACTTCCCATTGAAAAAATCTAAATTACATTGAAAGAAAAAAACATTGTTCAACCCCATATCGTGTACTCTTTTCCTTGCTCTTGTAAGCGACTGTTCTTTATTCTCTAGCAATATTATAGTGCTTTTTGGTAATAAATGAGCAATCAGAATCCCAAGATGGCCACTTCCACTACAGAAATCTACTATTTTATCGCCCTCTTTGGCTATACTCAATACAGCTAATGCTAGGTTTTCAAGTTGTTGTGATTTCCTATTTATTCTTGCATCAGGTAAGTGGCCCGCTGCCGGATTGGCTCCATCAGGTATATTGCTCCAGTTCCAGATATAGTCAAACTTGTTGGCAGTTTCATCCATTTTCATGCCATCTTTAAGAACACCTAATGCATTTTCTATATCTTCCTCTTTCGTGAACAATCTTTTCTTAGGGTTGTGTCGACTCCGATCACATTTATAAAGACTCACACCTTCAGTTGCAGGGATTGTTGTATCTTCAACCAAAACCGTTTTGTACTCGAATTGGTCAATAATGTCACAAAAGCGTTTAATTTCAGGGATGCCAATTAAATTTTTATACCATTTCCAAGTCAAAGGTAAGTAGGATTCAAAAATAGATGCCCCTAAAGATTGAATCAGTAGACTAAAAGACGGCAACAAAACTAAGTCCGCTAATGTGAGGAATGGACCTTCAGCAAACTGATGAGTTATATTTAAATCTTCAATTTTGACAGAGCTATCAATCTCTGATTGCTTCTTAACTTTGGATTTCCATTTCCTAGGCTTGGCTAATCTTAGTTTATCTTTTTTTTCTTCGGATGGTTTTTCATCAGTGATCTTTAACCTCTCCATCTCTGATATATTCTCCTTATTTAATGTTCTAGCAATTTTGTACACATTATGAACTCTGACTGGTTTACTTAGGTGATGCTCAAAGCGAAATAAATTTTTGGGTAACTGCTCCACTTTATCAGAATTGAGAATTTCTGTGACAGTTTTAATGATATCAACTTCACAATATTTAGTCCAAATTGACACTTCATTGGGAGCTTGTAAGCAGCTGCTACGGAAACCTAATATGCCATCTTCATGTTCCTTGGAGCTGGAACATCTCGTTTTATATTTCGTAATATGTCTAGCTACTGCACATAGTCCAGTTATAACTGTATCCTCGCACATAGCAACAGGGTATACACATGCTGCCACTTGCCAGGGGATCTCATTGTCTTTAGCAAACTTTAGGTTACATTCAATAAATTCTATTTTATTCAGCTTGTATAGTTTCTTCTCTTTTGTGAAAACTAGCTGCAATTTTACATTTTCTGGGCAACAATATTTATAAACACAAAAAGTAATGAATGATTCTAAAGGCAGAGAAATTCTGGAAGACACTTGATAATCCAGGCGATTTGTAAATGTCTCTAGGAATATATTATTTTCCATGATTTAATAAATTTTGAGCACTGTAGTTTATTTAACTAAACTAAATTAATTATTCTTAGCTTGCTGAATGACATATTGCTTTCTCTGTGGCACGTCTCATGACGTCATAGGTAGGGTTGAGGCGCGTTCCAAACCTAGGTTGCGTTCAGAACGTTTGAGCGCCGGTTGTTTGGTTGTTTTTTAACTCGCTCTAGGGTTTGGAACGACCAAGAACTTTAAATGTCAATGTCAATACAAATTCTTCATTTTCCATTTGGAATACAAATAATTTAAACTTTTCTTTATACTAAATCAAATAAAATCCGTTTCTTGAAGATCTACCATGATTATTTAAAAAATTAGACATAAAAACATCAAAAATACAAAATAATGTCAAATGACATTGACATTTTTTCTATAGACAAACGTCAGAGCGTTTTATAACCATCATTTTTGATGGTTGTTTGGTTGCAACGCTCTGACGTTTGGAACGACACGGTTGTGTCAACCGAACGTCACGCTCAAAGGTTTGGAACGCCGTTAGAGCGTTCGGTTGTGGTTAGGTTGCACTCGGAGTGTAGGTTTGGAACGCGCCTCTACACTCCGAGTGCAACCTAACCACAACCGAACGCTCTAACGGCGTTCCAAACATTTGAGCGTGACGTTCGGTTGACACAACCGTGTCGTTCCAAACGTCAGAGCGTTGCAACCAAACAACCATAAAAATGATGGTTGAGGCGCGTTCCAAACCTACACTCCAAGTGCAACCTATCCACAACCGAACGCTCTAACGGCGTTCCAAACATTTGAGCGTGACGTTCGGTTAACACAACCGTGTCGTTCCAAACGTCAGAGCGTTGCAACCAAACAACCATCAAAAATGATGGTTGTAAAACGCTCTGACATTTGTCTATATAAAAAATGTCAATGTCATTTGACATTATTTTGTATTTTTGATGTTTTTATGTCTAATTTTTAAAATAATCATGGTAGATCCTCAAAAAACAGATTTTATTTGATTTAGTATAAAGAAAAGTTTAAATTATTCGTATTCCAAATGGAAAATGAAGAATTTGTATTGACATTGACATTTAAAGTTCTTGGTCGTTCCAAACCTTAGAGCGAGTTAAAAAACAACCAAACAACCGACGCTCAAACGTTCTGAACGCAACCTTGTAAAACGCTCTGACGTTTGTCTATAGAAAAAATGACAATGTCATTTAACATTATTTTGTATTTTTGATGTTTTTATGTCTAATTTTTAAAATAATCATGGTAGATCCTCAAAAAACGGATTCTATTTGAGTTAGTATAAAGAAAAATTAAAATTATTCGTATTCCAAATAGAAAATGAAGAATTTGTTGACATTGACATTTAAAGTTCTTGGTCGTTCCAAACCTTAGAGCGAGTTAATAAACAACCAAACAACCGGCGCTCAAACGTTCTGAACCCTGAGTGTAACTTTTCACAAAGAAAAAACGTAACTACCGCGTTTGCGTTTCGAGCAATATTTGTATGGGGAAAGTACAGCGCCGCCATGCGGCGAGAGGTCGAAACAATTCACGCGAGTGTGACTTTGCCTCAATACGTAAAACGATTCGTTTCCAAACGTATCGAGCGCGTTTGGCTATCCGAATGCGTTTTTGTGTGCTTTTTGCGAGTGTAACTCACAATTTTGACAGTTCCACGACAGTACGAAGTTAACTTAACGTAAACGTAGTAGTTAAGTCATTCACTTGTAGTTTCGCTAGTGAGATCAAACGTTTCGGTGTTTTGCAAGGATTTTAATAAGTAATATTATGGTTGCTCGTTATTTTTTTGCTTGGAGGATGTTAGCGATCGCTGAAATGCAAGATGATCGTAATCGCCTACGCAGACAAAGGACTTTTTTTAGATCGTCCTTTGATCCAATCAAGCATCTCACGGAGAATGAATTTAGAAATAGATATCGCTTGTCTAAGGAAGCTGTGCTATTTCTGTGTGAAGAATTAGAAGAATTAACAAATTTGAAGTCAACACTACAAATAAGTCTCCAAGAAAAGGTGTGTTTCCTTTTTTTATTAGTACTTGTACCTACTTACTTACTATAATTTGCAACTAACATGATAAACCATACACCAAGCCATAATATATTTAGTGCTACATATTATGTAAAAATTGTTTTGATTTTTAGGTTCTCGTTGCTTTATTTTTTTATGCGACTGGAAGCTACCAACGTCCAGTAGGAGTCGCCAAAAGTGTATCACAAAAAATGTGCAGTGTGTACATACAAGAAGTGACTCAAGCATTAATTCATCCAACAATGCTCAATAAATACATATCTTTTCCAAAAACACGGTCAGCTAGAAAAGCTGTCATGCAAAAGTTTGTATTTAAACTAAAACTTTGTTCAATACATCAATTTTGGTAAATTAAGTAATGTTATGTAGATAACTTAATAATTTTTTATATTCTTTTTTGCAGATTCCACAACAAATATGGTGTACCAGGAGTAGTCGGTTCTGTGGATGGTAGTCATTTTAAAATATTTGGCCCACCAAAAGAAATAGAACACCTCTATTACTGTAGGAAACACTATCACTCAATTAATGTTCAAATAGAAATAGAAATAGAAATAGAAAAAACATTTATTGACGCTCACACAACACAAGTTACAGGAAATAAAACGATAAAAAACAACTTAAAATAAGATAAAATAAAACAAAAGGATTTATAGTAATACCTAGATAAAAGACAAACATAGAAGAAAAAACAGAACGTAAAAATAAAAATCAAGGTAAACACATATATTTTGTGTGAGGCCCATAAATTGCCCTGCCTCAGCATCAAGCCTCTGTGCCAGTCTCAGTTGGGCAGAGTGAGCACAAAGGCGCTGTTATTCTGACAGGGTCAGTGCAGTGACGCATTTAGTAGGTACATTCACAGAGGAAATAATCACTACGTTGGTACATTTATGAAAACAAATGGTTCTGTGGTTCGCGAAGTAGTTTACTGCTCTTTGCGCTTGGTAAATGGTAAGTAAACTAGGTATAAATACCTACTTAATTATGTATTAGAAGTCTTAACATTTGCCTATTTAGTTACAATTATCTGTTTTCATTTTTAGGTTTGTGATAGTGAATATCGAATAATAAATGTTAATCCTAAATTTGGAGGGTGCAATCATGATGCCTTTATATGGAACAATAGCCAACTAAATGACTACATACAAAATCTCCATGCACAAGGAGAAATTTGTTGGTTATTAGGTATGTATATGCCAATTATTTCCATTGTTACAGTTCGTACAATTACAACCAATATATAATGTCCTTATTGTATTTTAAAATTTTAGGAGATTCTGGATACCCCCAGCGACCCTGGTTAATGACTCCATATTTAGATGCACCCCAAAATTCACCGCAAGCATCATACAACGCTAAGCACATGGCAGCAAGAGTTGTCATAGAAAACACCTTCGGGAGACTAAAGAACCGATGGCGATGCTTGTGCAAAGACAGGGTGTTACATTATAAACCTAAAAAATGTGCACAAATTATTCAAGCTTGTTGTGTGTTATATAACATTGCCCTTGATTATGGTGTACCGGAGCCAAGTTCTATTGGTAAGTTTAAACATTTAACTACACAAAAAAATTGAGTATTTGAATTAATTAATTTTCAATGATTAATTCTATTATTATTAGTGTTAGTAGCTTTGCTATACACCTTTATTTCATGGGCATAAGAATAAATATTAGTTTATATAGATTTATAGACTATATGCCGATGAAATAAAGCTCTAATCTAAAAATGGACAGTCAGTGCCTAGACTAGTGTCACAGTATAATGTACCTATATATATGAGCAATAGATGATCAAATCACATGTCAAAAACTTTGTAAATCACACACTTCGAATTGACAAGCTTACGACACGTAATTTTATAGTTTACTGCTTATTTTAAAGATTTAATAGTAAGCATGGCGTTCAAACGAATAGAATTTTGGTCATTTGGGTAGCGGGGCTGGTGTGGGGGCACACAAAATAGTAGTAACGCTGTTTTGTAACCTTTATCTTAAAGCAGTTTGAAAATACTTAACTTCTCAACTTACCTAAATATTGTATTAACTTACAGATTCAGGGGAACTTCCACAACCAGAGGAAATTAACAGGGAAAGAAACACTAGTAATAATGACTTGATAAGAGGAAGAGCTTACAGGGACCGATTAGCTCAAAGACTGCATCGTTAAACATTTATTCATATTATGTACTTACTTACATA
Source organism: Agriphila straminella (assembly GCA_950108535.1). Classification (NCBI taxonomy): domain Eukaryota; kingdom Metazoa; phylum Arthropoda; class Insecta; order Lepidoptera; family Crambidae; genus Agriphila; species Agriphila straminella. The sequence continues at coordinate 12,114,208 of OX467319.1, forward strand.
TTTTTTCTTATACTTAAACTTAAGGCATTGTTTTTTTTGTTTGTTTCAAAGAGTTCAGTAGTATAGTCTTATATATTTTTGCTAAGTACTTAAACTTAAAGCATTGTTTTTTGTTTATTTCAAAGAGTTCAGAACTTTAGTCATATAATAATATTATAATATTTATTCTTATACTTATATAAGGCATTGCTTTTTTGTTTGTTTCAAAAAGTTCAGTAGTTTAGTTTTATATATTTTTTTCTAGGGATGGGCTGAATTGCGAGGGGGTAAAAAAAAACTTAAACATAAGGAATTGTTTTTTGTTTGTTTCAAATAGTTCAGTAGCTTAGTCTTATTTCAAATAATTTTAATTAATTAAATTCGGTTATAAAAACATATTATAATTAGAATGCAGCATAAAATATTAAAAAAATTAAAAATCCAATAAATAAAAGTAATTATGTTGAATTCTGTTAAAGTGTTTTATTTAAATTAAGCTACATAAAAACCATTACTTGTATACCATTACCAGGGATTGACCGAGCTGTGATCTGAAATTATCTGGCCACCACTATATTATTTATAGATTAGGTACATACTGTTAATGTAAAAGCTCATATTGCATAATTATTGGTAAATTTTAGGTTTTACTAGTAAATGTTAAGATTTATCAACATAAGTTGGTAAATGTATTGATTTTATTTTATTTATAAGGGCAAAGTTTTCGAGCTTTTACCATTACAGTTTGGTACATGTTACGTTTTACCAATGACTTTGTAAATGTAGAGATTGTAGAGAATTAACTTAATAATTTATTTTAATACGTACTTATTATTAAAAATTCGTACTTTAATTACAATACAACATTATTACAATTAGTACATATCAGTCAAATTCTTACACAGGTAGTTAAAATTAGCTTTTGGTATATTTATTAGTAACTTGTAAAATACAATCTTAGGTAAGTATTACTAAAAAATCTTAGGATTTTACCTAAATTCGGGCTTTTACAGTAACATAACACTCTTATCATAGTTTACTACCCATATTATTATTATACTATATTAATTATTATTATTATTATATGTTTTGCTAACTTATATACTAGTACTGTTTTAGTAAACTATAAATTATGCACATTAAAATTGTTCACTTAATACTGGGCATAAGTACCTACAATTTTTTTTTTTAAATATGTTATAAAAAAGCTAATAAAAATTTGATAACCTACTTTTTGTTTTAAACTAAGCCTACATAATAAAGAAAAGTGATTGAAACTATAATTATAAAACATTGGTGTCATTTTGAAACCTAAAAAATATTATTATTGTATATTCAAATGACCATTATACACTCTTATCATAGTTTACTATACATATTAATATTATTTGAATCTTGTTTTGCTAACTTACAAGTTATCAGTCATTCATAAAATTGCCTATCCTAAAATACTACTATTGTTTTAGTAAACTATAAATTATACACATTAAAATTGTTCACATAATACTGAGTAGGTACCTCCAACCTTTATTAATAATAAAATGTTAACCTTTATTAATAAGGTAATAAAAACGTTTTTAATCAAGTACCTAACAAAAAGTTGATTACCTACCTATTTTTTGGTTTTAATCTAAGCCTACATGATAAAGAAAAGTGATTGATACTACTTACTTATACATAATTTGAAAACATTATTGGTATCAATTTTAAGCCTTAAAAATATTATTATTTTGTTTTCAAATTACCTTCAACTATTTTATTTAAAGCAGCTATCGCCGCCATCGAGATATCTTGCCACCTTTTCTGTGACTCTAGCTCCCTTTCTTTTAATTGAAGCTTTTTCAGTTCTATCTCTTTATTGTCCGTGTGCTGCTGCTTAACAAAATTTCGCCACTCCAAATCAGCATTTAAAAAATGGTCAGCTGCCTGTTCCACATAAGAAAGTGGTCTTCGTCGTCGAGGTGACAGAGACATCAAGTTCCGACGAGCAGTGGGACCACGTCTTCGACGAGGCGTCTGTCCTCGGTGGTCAGGGTGGTGGGAAGCTGCTGGTGGCGGAGGAGGGGTATGATTTCCCTCTTGGAGTGGCGACATTTGAAATGGTGATTCGATGGGTGGAGGAGGTATGTGGAGTACATGAGATGGTCCTGGATGTTGATGATTCCATACCCCATAATCGTCCACTGAAAATAATGTTAAAGTTTTATAAAACTGATAGATACTTGCACATTACACAAATCAAACAATCACAAAGAAGTAAGTACCTATACACATATTTAAACTTTTCTTACAGAAATTATTTGGTTAAGTAGGTAACGTTGTTGTTTAGTTTTCTTTTCTTTTGTTTGCTTAGGCTTAATTTCTCTAATTTAATACTAAGTACTTTCTTACATTAATGTTTCTAATTTAGTTTACTTTTTCATAGGTAAGCGGTGTTTAGTTTACCTACCTGTAATTGACTTAATTAGGCTCTTAGTTTACAAGTATATAAGTTTTTGGGGAACCAATAATTAAAAATAAAATAATGAGTAAACGGTACTTACTTTGTACTGTAAAAACAGTTGGACTCTCTTCGGGTATGACCTGAAGAGGTGGTGTAGGTGGCAGTGTTATGGTCCGATCTTCACTTAAAATAATGTTTGGTTCCGGCTCCTGCAAATAATTTTATTTCACTTTACTAGGTCAAGAAATGTAGGAAATATTATTTATTGCCGTATAGTATATATTTAACTTGATTATAAGGGTATTCGAACCTGTGAAAAGCCTGATTCCACCACATCAACCAAACCAGTAGCAGCCTGGTTCCCAATAATATTTAGGACCCGCTGCTCTAGATCTGTCAGTTTAGACAATAAAGCAGGCCCACCACCAGTCCCACCAGCAGCTTTATTAATCTTTGCTGCCTTTTTCTTCGTATTATTTTTAAGGTCACTCCATACCTAAAATTGATAAGTATATGAACACGGGGGTTAATTATTTTTACATTACAGCACCTACTACTTATGAATCCAGGACTTGCAAAGGTGCCTTTAATTACCTTTTTCCATTTCTCTGTTACTTTACTTTCGCCTGCGGGGTCAGCATTTAACAGATTGGTCAGCTTTGACCAATGTTCTATGGCTTTTACTCTGCCTCGAGCATCTTTGGTCGGCTTATTGATATCTCCATATCTATAGGAAAACGAGAAAGTTTTATGTGAAACAATCACCTCTGGGGCGGGAAGACAGTCGATCTTGTATTATACTACAATACTATTTTTTGCGTAAGTTTATATACTTACCTATATACAAAAATATCATAGTAAGAACTTTAGACAACGCAAATCTTTTATTTGCAGTGCATCAAAAAGTATTATAGGTAGGTAGGTACTCACTGTTCCATAAAATTCACCAACATTTCAAATTGCGTCGCACTGGTTTTCATGATAAAAATATTAAAATGCTCTCTGAAACTTTGCTCTTTAACCACGGAAGCTCGCCGAACGCCGATATGAAATGCACGCACCACAATGAAGCCGAATGCCGCCGAAATGCATTTTTTTTGCAGTTTTTTAGTAATAAAGTTCATGACAAAGTATTAGAAAGTTTCTATTGTACTTAAAAACAAACAAGTGCTCACCACATGTCACAAGAACTTCTAATAGTAGACCAGCCCCCCTAGCCAAAGTAACATTTGCAAATTTTCGTTATCGTTTCGCTTCGAAACATGTATGGATTTGACGTTTTAAATTTCGATTGTTAACGAAACCTTATGTCAATCCCATACATGTTTCGAAAGCGAAGCGATAACGAAGATTTGCAAATGTTACTTTGGCTAGGCCCTCAGGGTATACAATCTTAGTACTAACAAAGCAGTATGAGAAAACAAACGAAACTTTAGTTCCAAAACACGTATACAGATGGCAGGTTTTGTCACAGTTTCTTAAGTTGTACGCAAGATGGCGCTATGATGGTGAGTCGGTATTTTTAGGGTGACCAGCTACGATTCCATTCTTACATTAGTCCATTTATTATACAAATTGGTACCTTTGAATTTTGATAATCAATGGTTTAGTAATCCACTTTGTTCTTGTGGACATTACTTTTGCATTACAGTAGTCTAATCCTGACTTTCTTTTTCAAAATCATTTGTGATTTAATGAAAAATTAAATATTTTACAAAATAATGATGTTCCCTAGAAAAATATTTGGTATTTATTATCGTTTTAGCTGGCAACACTACAAGCAAATGGTCGCCGGTTCTGTTTACAGTGCTGTGTCGTTATTTTGTTTGTTTTACTTAGTTAATTATCGATTACAAAGTGTTTCTCCACCTAAGTCCGTTGAGTTGAACTCTCGTTCCTCCGGCCGTGTCGAGTTTTGTGCTTGTGACGATTTTTAAGCTAAGAATTGAGATAGGACTCTTGAGATAGGAGTATAGGACTCTTATTGGATCTTGTGAAGACGGTGTTTGTTTTCATAATGTCTAACAAAGTGTGTTGCGTACCGGGATGTTCAAACAGAGCAGGTACTTATACCTATATTATTCACTCTTTTTTGGGCACACTCGACCAAAGCCATTTATGCGTCGCATCTTTCATAACATAACGAACTCATACCGACCGACCGTTCCTATTTCAGGTTCGAAGGACGTTTTGCATAAGTTCCCGAATCCAGCTAAGAACAAGGATCGTTTTAACACTTGGGTCTATTCTGTTGGTGGTGAAATTTTGGGTCTCAGCAATGACCATATTTTCAAATACCGCCGTGTATGCCATCAGCATTTCGAAGAAAAGTACTGGTGCCGAAATAATTTGCTCAGCAATATTGCTGTACCAACGACGAACATGCCAGGTCAGTTTTATAATGCAAACATATCTGTGTACCTGCTTGTAATTTTTTTAAGGCCGCTGACAAAAACTTCTAGTCACATTATTTTGTCATTAAGTCGGCCAAGTTGTATGTTCCATTGAATCCCTAAAAACTCAACTCATCTCATTCTTTCACTCATCATTAATAGGGAAATATTTGTATGACGAGCGAGCATAAGCTTTTGTGACTGTCATGGATTTTTATTCATATTAAGTTTATTTACACTTGTTCAGTCGCCATATATAAGTGTGGTCTTTGGAGATAAATGATTGGTGTGAAAGTAAATACTGTTTATTTATAATCTATGAAGAATTTAGTGCAGAATATATCATGTCACAGTATGTAATTTATAGGAATAACGGTCATTTTCTGAAATAAAAAAATAAATTTGAGTACTACGCACCGTTCAAATATTGCTAAGTTGCTTGAATAATATTTAACCTATCAAGACATGGAAAATGAGACACAATAGAATTTGTTATGTTGTCCGGACGCCGGAGGCCGCGTGCGTGGGCATTGATGAATGTAATGCTCAACTTTTTTTTTTAATTCAGTAAAAAATTGATAACTCTGTTCCTTCCATTTCAAAGTCAAAGTCCAAATGGCTTTATTCAAATAAACTTAATACTTAAGCACTTTTGAATCGTCTATATTTTCCTACCACATTAACATTATAAGACCGCCTTTGCCCACCGTAGTTGTACTATTATGTATTCTGTGACCGTAGATTAAAGTTTTAATTTGTAATTGTATGTTTTGTAATGTGTGTGTACATACAATAAAGTGTTTATATAGCTATCTATTGAATATTATAGTAAATTCGTTTTTCAAATGTGATATTATTGTTTCAGGATTGACATTGCCAAAATCAACTTTTAGTGAAAGTTTAAGACCCTTGCGATCAATTCAAAATGTGTTGGAAGCATCAACCTCAAAAGGTACTTTACTTTTTATTTTAATTTAATATATCTTCCTTAATTTTATAAAATAATAAATAATCTGCTCATTATTTTATTTTATTAGATAAGTATCTTATTTCACTATAACATTTTAATTGACTAATTAATAATAATAATAAATATATACCTACATTTAACTATTGAATATTGAAGTTTGGAATTTTGAAATTATTTTTTTTACGTAGTCTAAAAAATAAATAATATTATTTCAGGTCCTGAAGCTTCACAAGATAAGGTTCAAGTCCAACCAACTATTTTTGATGCTCAAATGAAGGAAAATGTTGGTAAGTGAAGAATCAATTTTTACTCTTATCAAAAATGCCTTATAGTAATAATTTAATATCAACATCATCTGTTTGGCTTTGAAATATCGTGAAGTTGACAATAACTTAATGAATTTATGAAGATATACAAATTTATTAATAAGTTCAATACAGTATTAAGGCGCTTTCCTTAGCGAAAGTGGCGCCGCGATGAATTTTATTTAATATTGTAATTCTAATACACAATTTAATTTACTATTTTTCTTTTCAGAACCAGTTCCTGAGACTACTTTAAATGTTGCTGCAATTCAACCTACTGGAATTACCAAAGACATGGAAATTGTTCATATTCCTGGTAAGTCATCCTCGTCATTTTCGATTTGGCTTTTTGAAAGAGTGAAGTTTACAATAACATAAGGTAATTTCTGATGTGATACCGGTGATACTTTCATTAATAAGTTTTTACTGCAGTAGGAATTTCTTTTGAAGTACTTTTTTTATGTAATTAATTGTTGTGATCTTCAAAGTAATTTAAGATTTATCGAGATGAAATAATACAACTTTTAGTGTCAGTCAACAAGAGAGAATTCATTTACTCTTTTTACCATAGTACAAAAGAACAGATAACACAACATTAATTATTTTCCTTTTCAGAACCAGTTCCTGCGACTACTGCTATAAATGTTGCTGCAATTCAACCTAGTGGAATTATTATTTCTAAAAATATAGAATCAGATCAAATTCTTGGTAAGTCATATACCATTAATAAATATTTTTTCTCACTTAGGGCGGCCGCATATTGTAAGAAATTTCTGTCAGAAAAATTCTGACGGTTGTCAGAACGTACTTGGTGCATACATTTTGTATTTGACCCCGCATGCTGTTAGAAAAATTCTGTGTGCAGGAAAATGACAGAAATTTCTTACAATTGCCCTATTAACTTCCCATTCTCGGCTGTAATGTCCTATCGTCAATGATAAATGGCTACACTGCTTGTCTAATGTTTATTAAATATGCTGTTGATTGTTCTTCATTTATGTTATTTTTAAATTGCAGAGAGCAGTATAACTGGTATAACCAAAGTTGTGCAGAGAAGAAAACGATGCACTCCTGTATCTCAAGTTGAGCAGCATTTGCGTAGGAAGCTCATACGAGTTGGAGTCAGGCTGAGTAAATGCCGCAGCAAAGTCAAGAAGCAGGCACTCAAGATCAAAGCCATGCAAAATATTGTTTCACATCCAGAACTATCAAAAGCTCTTGACAATTTGCCCAGCACGGCAAAAACATTGACATTGTTGCAATTTCGAGAGCAGAAAAAAGGCCTTAAAGGACGACGTTTTTCACTGAAAGAAAAACTAATGGCTTTGTCTATTTTTAAACAAAGCCCAAAAGGGTACAGATTTTTCCGAAAGATATTTATCTTGCCTTCACCGCAGACACTGGTCAAATTAATAAATATGGCAGATATCAAGCCAGGAATCAATGAAGCAACACTACAGCAGATCAAGAAGGCGGCTGAAAAAAAGAAAATAGAGGATCGACTGTGCATGGTATTATTTGATGAAATGTCACTCAAATGTAGTTTAAGTTACAATGAGAGGAAAGATTATGTTACTGGGTTTGTTACCAATGGTAAAGAAACGCGCCCTGAGTTTGCAGATCATGCTCAAGTTTTTATGCTGAGAGGCTTGATAAAAAATTACAAGCAGCCAATTGCTTACACATTTTCGCAAGCTGCCACAAAAGGGCCTGAATTGGCAGCTCAATTGAAAGCCGTTATAGGCAAATTGCAAGAAGCTGGTCTGATTGTGGTTGCCACTGTATGTGATCAAGGGACTAACAATGTACAATGCATAAAGCTTTTAATGCAAGAAACACAAGCTACTCTTTTAAGAAAAGGAGAAGAACAAAGAGGAAATTATTTTCTTATAAACGAGCATGAGATAATACCTTTGTATGATCCACCCCACTTAATGAAATGTATCAGAAATAATTTGATTACAAAAGATTTGCAATATATTAAAGACAAGAGTAAGAAAAAAGCAAAATGGTCACATGTACTTGGTTTGCACAATGAAAACCCAGGTTTCCGAGGAATAAGGCTTGTGCTGAAATTAACAGACTATCATTGTATCCCAGCAAAAATCCCTAAAATGAAAGTTAAATACGCTACACAAGTTTTCAGCCAAACTGTAGCAACAAACATGGGCTACCTTGCAGGTAAGCATATGATTACTGTTCAAAATTTGTATTTATTGTATAATTGCTCATAAAAGAGACTGCCGATGGAAGGTACTTACTGATAGCGTTTGACTCTCTACTTGGTGTTGTTTTATTATTGGAAGTATTAATTTTCTGTTTTATGAGAAATACAGTGCTCTCTACTTTATCACTTACTCGAAGTAGGTTGTTTATACGTAAACAGTTCCCAGATAGTACCATCCATCAGAGAAATATAGAAGTTTGCCAAAATGTTCAAAATCCATCCTGTCAAAATTATGAGATTAAAAACAAATTATTTTTTGATTAATTACCACAGTATTCCATATATATCATTAAGGCGCTGTAGGTAGTGAAACTAGCGCCGGCCGCCACTATATTTATTTTTATTACTCGTAAATCCAAAATGTTCAAAATCCATCGTTGTTGTTCAAAAAATATTAGAGACAATTTAAGAGATAATTACATGAGCTTTTTTTAAATATTGACTTTGCTTACGAGTAATAAAAATAATTGTAGTGGCGGCGCTAGTTTCACTACCACCACGCCTTAAGGCGCTTTCCTCAGCGAAAGTGGCGCCGCGGTGAATTTTATTTAATATTGTAATTCTAATACACAATTTTAATAAAACTTCTCGTGGAATATTAGGGTCCATAGTCTAGTATTTTAGAAGATATCATTACATTCCCTCGTAGTCACTGCTAGAAGTAGATAGCAAAACTGCTAAAAGTGGCCGTTTTTGATACATTTGCTTTCTACTTCTACGAATAACTGCAAGAAAATGTAGTGATACCATCTAAAAATACCTAAAAATTCCACGAAAAGTTTTATTAAAATCCTTTTCTATTAATTAAATAAAAACCTCATAAGGGCGCCACTTTCGGTCAGGGAATCGCCTTAAGGCCAGTATATTCCAAATTATTGGCCTTTGGCCTATGTTTTATTCAACGATAAACAATCAAATATTCTTTATTTTGAGCAGATAAAAATATATGTTAAAGTTTCATTAACGATCTTGATTATTTTACGGTTAAAATACGATATTCGTATCTTCACTCGACTAAAAAATATGCAAAGACAGAAATTTTTCATAAATTTTATATTTTTTGGATAATACTTAAAGTTTATCAATCACTTATTTACGAAAAATATATAGAAAAATAGGTAATGACATATAAAAGAATATTCAACGGTTACTTTTTCAAAAAGTGTCTTTATGCTCAAAATAACAACAAAAACATTGAAAAAGTGAGGTTATTTTCATTACTCTTCACGCGTAAAGAAAAAGACAGAGACAGAGTTTTTGGAATATACTGGCCTTAAGCATTTAATGCTTATACCTACCTTCACCATTTTACATAAAGCTTGTAAGAAAGAAAATAAAGTTAGTTAGTTAAAGGTAGGGTAATGGTAGTTATTTATTTGTCTCAATAAAGTCAGTCTGTCTAATAAAGGTAGTTATTTGTCTCACACCAATGCTATATTGAATAATTAGTATTAACAATGATTATTTGATTGTTATTTTATGCTAGAGAGACTGGTGCTTGAAATAAGCCCTTCTTCGAATCATGGATTTCAAAGCATAGCTGTAACTGTTTCTAACAATCATGTTTTATTTATTATAGATAAAGGAATTCTATCATCGGAATGCAAGGAAACGGCCGACATATTGTTATTTTTCGACCGACTTTTCGACTCCGTCAATGGGAGCTTCGGGAAAAGAAAAAAACATGGAAAGCCACTCCTAGGACCTGCAACTCCAACATCAGTGCACCATGAAGTATGGAAAGATTCAAAAATAATGTTAAAGAAAATGAAATTCATTAATTCTCAATCTTTAAAGGAAGAACATGTCCCTACTCTTAATAACTGGGTATGGACAGTAGAGGGCATAGAGTTATTGATAAAAAAACTAAATATCAAATATGGGATCAATTCTATTTGGTTGCGGCATCTGAATCAGGACCCAATCGAAAACTTTTTTGGGTCCATTAGAAGCCATGGGTGTCGCAATGTAAACCCATCTCCCGAAAAATTTGAGTCTGCGTACGCTACGTTATTGGTGAATAGCCTCTCTAGTGTCCATGCTCCGGGCGCAAATTGTGAAACTGACCATTGTTATGCCCTTAGTAACATAATCATCGTGGACAGCGACTGCAAAGAGAAACCTATATGTGAGTTAAACTATATACCAGATGTAACAATAACACCCCTTGAAGACAAAAATGACCCACGAAAAATGGGTGCTTTACAGTATGTGAGTGGATATTTTGTAAAAAACGCTAAGAAAAAAGTCTTCAAGGGGTGTAGTCAATGCAAAAAAGATATGTTGAGTACAGAAGAATTAGAATATATAAAATATAGAGAATATTGTAATAAAAAATGGCTTTGCAGTCCAAGTCACGCTCTCTTGTGCTGTATATCAAGTCTGCAAGATATCAATTATAGTATTTTAAAAGAAAATATTGAAAAAAAAAATGTAAGTGAGTTAATTAAAACGATAGTATTAAAATATGTAGAATTTGATTTTATCAAATGTGAAAAACATAAAGAATTGTTAATAAATTATTTAATAAAGATATCTTGCAGATTTTTCATATTTAATTATTGCAAAGATCTAAATAAAATATTAAACAATAAAAGAGAGTGTGACGATGACACCGATGTTTTTAAAGCAAAAGCAAAAAAATATTATCAAAAATGTTTTAAAAGAAAAAATAAATAATGTATTTATTTCATTTACATCGTGTTTTATTTCTATCCAGTAACTACCTTGGTATAGTAGGTACATTTATTAAAGGACCGATTTTTCATGCCTCTGTTAAGGTTTAATCAGAGAATAGATTTGTTGTTTTGAAACTCAGATTTATTTCCTGATTAATTCTTAACAAAGGCATGAAGAATCGTCAGTGAATTAACCTAGTTTCCCAGCTAGCTAGAGCATCACATGGTGATATTAGTTCCAAAACTCGCGTAGAGATGGCGGTACTGGGTAGTTTCCTATTTTACCGCCTGAGTTAAGTCTCTATTCCCTATTATAAAAAGTACTCTGTGTAGTAGACCAGGGTATACAATCTTAGTACTAACAAAGCAGTATGAGAAAACAAACGAAACTTTAGTTCCAAAACACGTATACAGATGGCAGGTTTTGTCACAGTTTCGTAAGTAGTACGCAAGATGGCGCTATGGTGGTGAGTCGGTATTTTCAGGGTGACCAGCTACGATTCCATTCTTACATTAGTCCATTTATTATACAAATTGGTACCTTTGAATTTTGATAATCAATGGTTTAGTAATCCACTTTGTTCTTGTGGACATTACTTTTGCATTACAGTAGTCTAATCCTGACTTTCTTTTTCAAAATCATTTGTGATTTAATGAAAAATTAAATATTTTACAAAATAATGATGTTCCCTAGAAAAATATTTGGTATTTATTATCGTTTTAGCTTGCAACACTACAAGCAAATGGTCGCCGGTTCTGTTTACAGTGCTGTGTCGTTATTTTGTTTGTTTTACTTAGTTAATTATCGATTACAAAGTGTTTCTCCACCTAAGTCCGTTGAGTTGAACTCTCGTTCCTCCGGCCGTGTCGAGTTTTGTGCTTGTGACGATTTTTAAGCTAAGAATTGAGATAGGACTCTTGAGATAGGAGTATAGGACTCTTATTGGATCTTGTGAAGACGGTGTTTGTTTTCATAATGTCTAACAAAGTGTGTTGCGTACCGGGATGTTCAAACAGAGCAGGTACTTATATTATTCACTCTTTTTTGGGCACACTCGACCAAAGCCATTTATGCGTCGCATCTTTCATAACATAACGAACTCATACCGACCGACCGTTCCTATTTCAGGTTCGAAGGACGTTTTGCATAAGTTCCCGAATCCAGCTAAGAACAAGGATCGTTTTAACACTTGGGTCTATTCTGTTGGTGGTGAAATTTTGGGTCTCAGCAATGACCATATTTTCAAATACCGCCGTGTATGCCATCAGCATTTCGAAGAAAAGTACTGGTGCCGAAATAATTTGCTCAGCAATATTGCTGTACCAACGACGAACATGCCAGATCAGTTTTATAATGCAAACATATCTGTGTACCTGCTTGTAATTTTTTTAAGGCCGCTGACAAAAACTTCTAGTCACATTATTTTGTCATTTAGTCGGCCAAGTTGTATGTTCCATTGAATCCCTAAAAACTCAACTCATCTCATTCTTTCACTCATCATTAATAGGGAAATATTTGTATGACGAGCGAGCATAAGCTTTTGTGACTGTCATGGATTTTTATTCATATTAAGTTTATTTACACTTGTTCAGTCGCCATATATAAGTGTGGTCTTTGGAGATAAATGATTGGTGTGAAAGTAAATACTGTTTATTTATAATCTATGAAGAATTTAGTGCAGAATATATCATGTCACAGTATGTAATTTATAGGAATAACGGTCATTTTATGAAATAAAAAAATGAATTTGAGTACTACGCACCGTTCAAATATTGCTAAGTTGCTTGAATAATATTTAACCTATCAAGACATGGAAAATGAGACACAATAGAATTTGTCATGTTGTCCGGACGCCGGAGGCCGCGTGCGTGGGCATTGATGAATGTAATGCTCAACTTTTTTTTTTTAATTCAGTAAAAAATTGATAACTCTGTTCCTTCCATTTCAAAGTCAAAGTCAAAATGGCTTTATTCAAATAAACTTAATACTTAAGCACTTTTGAATCGTCTATATTTTCCTACCACATTAACATTATAAGACCGCCTTTGCCCATCGTAGTTGTACTATTATGTATTCTGTGACCGTAGATTAAAGTTTTAATTTGTAATTGTATGTTTTGTAATGTGTGTGTACATAGAATAAAGTGTTTATATAGCTATCTATTGAATATTATAGTAAATTCGTTTTTCAAATGTGATATTATTGTTTCAGGATTGACATTGCCAAAATCAACTTTTAGTGAAAGTTTAAGACCCTTGCGATCAATTCAAAATGTGTTGGAAGCATCAACCTCAAAAGGTACTTTACTTTTTATTTTAATTTAATATATATCTTCCTTAATTTTATAAAATAATAAATAATCTGCTCATTATTTTATTTTATTAGATAAGTATCTTATTTCACTATAACATTTTAATTGCGCGCCTGCCGTCGTTGGGTATCGGCGCAGCCGGCGCCCATTGGCGGCGGTGTCGTCGGCGGGTGTCGGCGTGCCGCCCATGTGTAGGAGCCGTTGCATCTCACATTTAATAGTAGTACATTTAACCTATAAAAATGGCGTCCCTTAACTTATACTATCAAAACGTACGTGGTTTACGCTCTAAAACAGATACTTTGTATAGAATGGTCAGCTTAAATGATTATGACGTAATAGCATTGACTGAAACATGGCTTGTTGATGGCATTGCTGATGCTGAACTATTTGATGACCGATATTTAGTCTGGAGGAGGGATAGGGACTATGCTCGAACGGGTCAGACTTTGGGAGGGGGTGTTTTGATTGCGGTTAAACGTAATTTCACAGTAATAAATAGGCATGATTGGGTAAGCTCGGCAGAGGATATGTGGATAACAATTGCGGTGCGTGATAAACGGCTTCCAGTATCTTACAGCATCCATATCTGTAATGTTTATCTAGTAAAGGAGGATGGTGGAAACAGTCACAAGGTGCAGTTAGGTAATTTTATGGAAAAGTTAACACAGTTAGTATTGTCACACCCCCTAGATAGATTCATTGTTTTGGGCGATTTCAACCTGGCGGACACGATCGACTGGGCTATAGACGCTGAGGACAATGAATTTAAACCTGTATTGGCTTCCAGCTCAGAACATTTAGTTGATTTTATTGATGGACTTCACACTTGTAATCTCAGTCAATATAACAACGCCCTGAACTGCAACAACCGTGTACTCGACTTAGTATTGTCCAATGATGTAGTTGCAGTTCAGGCATGTGACAAACCTCTTATTAAAGAAGACTCACATCATAAATCGCTGTGTATACGGGCTAACTTTGTACAGCTTCACATGCTCGAACAAGATAAAATCGCTAAACATAATTATAATAAAGCCAATTACGCAGCCATTACCTCTGATCTTATTGATACAAACTGGAATAGCCTCCTCAATAATATACCGCTCCAGCAATCCGTTGATCGTTTTTATTCACGCCTGCTTGAACTCCGCGATAAATATGTGCCCATTAAAACTTACACATCTAAATCTTATCCACCCTGGTATAATGCAGCTCTCATAAAAATCTTAAAAGAAAAATACAAGCACCATAGAAAATACCACATTTACGGAAATATCTCTGACTACAATTCCTTCACCATCCTCCGTCGTCGCGCCGACGAATTGGAACACGATTGTTTTATTAACTATATGAAAATTATTGAAGATGACATAACTAAAGATCCAAAAAAATTTTGGTCATACTTAAAAAGCAAAAACAAGTCAGGGCCCTGTCCGAACAAGATGACATACAACAATGATACAGCTGACAATGGGCAAGCCATCAGTGACTTATTTGCTAACTATTTTTTATCGACCTTTAATCATCCTAGTAGTTCCAATCCATCGTTGATCACTGACAACACTATCTCAAGCACAACTATTAGCTCAGTCACTATAGACCCTGAAAATGTGTTGACATTATTAAAGAATCTTGATCCACATAAGTCTGGTGGTCCTGATCAAATACCTCCATATTTGATAATTAACTGTGCCGACGGTCTTGTAGTGCCGTTATGTATATTATATGAACGTTCTCTTACTGAGGGTGTCATGCCACACGTATGGAAGTCGGCGTTCATAACTCCTGTTTTCAAAAAAGGGGACAGAAGTCAGGTCCAGAATTATAGACCTATATCGAAGCTGAATCTATTTGCCAAAATACTTGAAAAAATCGTACACCACCAGGTTTACGCCGCATTGAAAAATACATTTGGCGATGAACAGCATGGCTTTCTAAGAAATCGATCCACAGTGTCTAACCTTTCCATAGCTAATGACTTTATTACGGCCGGTATGGAGCAAAGGGCCCAGGTCGATGTAATCTACACTGATTATAGTAAATGCTTTGATCGTATTGACCACACCATACTCCTCAGTAAGTTGGCGTCAGCCGGTATCCATGGTAGCTTGTTTAGGTGGTTTGTATCCTACATTGAAAACCGCAGCCAGGCGGTTGCACTTTGTGGCTATACATCGACTTGGGGTCTGATTCCGTCTGGTGTCCCTCAGGGTTCCATCCTGGGACCGCTTTTGTTTAACATTTTTATTTCAGACGTAAAAAGTTGCTTTATTTATTCTAAAATATTATTGTTTGCTGACGACATGAAAATTCTTAAGACTGTTCGTAATGCCGAAGATGTTAATGAGCTGAAAACCGATCTCCTTCGATTTGAAACATATTGCATCCGCAATAAATTAGATCTCAACGTCACTAAATGCTTTTATATGTCTTACACACGCTGTCACCAATTTATAGCTTCAAAGTATACATTAATGAACCAAGAATTATCAAAATTACACGAGATCAGAGACCTCGGTGTTATTCACGATGAAAAACTCTTGTTTGACCAACATATAGACAGTGTCGTAAAAAAGGCGTCCAAGGCAATGGGTTTCATCATACGTAGATCACATAACTTCAAAAACATTAAAACACTAAAAATACTGTATTGTGCATACGTACGGAGCAATTTAGAATACGCCTCCCAAATTTGGAACCCTCAATATGAAACGTATAAGTTAAGAATAGAGCGTATACAAAACCGATTTTTGAGATACCTCGACTTTAGGACTAATCAACGCTCGAGCGATTACCTCCAAAGATGCAGAAAGTACCACTTTCTCCCTCTTGGAATAAGACGTAACATTAGTGACATATGCTACCTTATGAACATTGCTAATGGATCTGTTGACTGCCCTGAATTACTTTCTAAAATAAACCTAAAAACTAACTTACTGAGGTTTAGACAGCGACCCATTCTAAATGCACCTCTAGCTAAGACCCGGTACAGAGCCAACACATTTGTTTTACGCTCATGCAAATCATTTAATAAACTGACCCATGATATTGACCTGTTTTGTTCCAGCATATCTTCAGTAAAAAAACTCATTTCTAACGATTTTTTCTTAGGTGAAAGTAACTAAAGCCAAATTAAGTCTAACATCTTTATTCACATAACTTAAATTTAGCATTCTTGAACTATTGTCTCAACTCTTTAAATAGCTCATTATTGTAATCCTTTGTTTTTGTTGGAAAGAAAAAGTGTATACCTACTTGCTAAAATCTTATAGCTAATGCAACTTACCTATAAACCTATATGTGGGGATTTGTAATTGGCATTGGGAAATCTATATGTTATTCTATTGTTTACCCACTGACCCATGTTATTGACCTGTTTTGTGCCAGCATATCTTTTCTAACGATTTTTTCTTAGGAGAAAGTAACTAAAGTCTAATTAAGTCTAACATCTTTATTCACATAAACTTAAATTAAGCATTCTTGAACTATTGTCTCAACTCTTAAATAGCTCTTCATTGTTATCTTTTTTTATTGTGAGGAAGAAGTGTAGATATACCCACTTGCCAAAATCTTATAGATAGTTAATGCAACCTACTTAGAAACCTATATGTGGGGATTTGTAAATGGCATTGGAAAATCTATTTGTTATTCTATTGTTTATATTTGACTGTAAATCCTCCTAAAAGCAAATAAATAAATAAATAAATAAATAAATTGACTAATTAATAATAATAATAAATATATACCTACATTTAACTATTGAATATTGAAGTTTGGAATTTATTTTTTTTACGTAGTCTAAAAAATAAATAATATTATTTCAGGTCCTGAAGCTTCACAAGATAAGGTTCAAGTCCAACCAACTATTTTTGATGCTCAAATGAAGGAAAATGTTGGTAAGTGAAGAATCAATTTTTACTCTTATCAAAAATGCCTTATAGTAATAATTTAATATCAACATCATCTGTTTGGCTTTGAAATATCGTGAAGTTGACAATAACATAATGAATTTATGAAGATATACAAATTTATTAATAAGTTCAATACAGTATTAAGGCGCTTTCCTTAGCGAAAGTGGCGCCGCGATGAATTTTATTTAATATTGTAATTCTAATACACAATTTAATTTACTATTTTCCTTTTCAGAACCAGTTCCTGAGACTACTTTAAATGTTGCTGCAACTCAACCTACTGGAATTATCAAAGACATGGAAATTGTTCATATTCCAGGTAAGTCATCCTCGTCATTTTCGATTTGGCTTTTTGAAAGAGTGAAGTTTACAATAACATAATGTAATTTCTGATGTGATACCGGTGATACTTTCATTAATAAGTTTTTACTGCAGTAGGTATTTCTTTTGAAGTACTTTTTTATGTAATTAATTGTTGTGATCTTCAAAGTAATTTAAGATTTATCGAGATGAAATAATACAACTTTTAGTGTCAGTCAACAAGAAAGAATTCATTTACTCTTTTTACCATAGTACAAAAGAACAGATAACACAACATTAATTATTTTCCTTTCCAGAACCAGTTCCTGCGACTACTGCTATAAATGTTGCTGCAATTCAACCTAGTGGAATTATTATTTCTAAAGATATAGAATCAGATCAAATTCTTGGTAAGTCATATACCATTAATAAATATTTTTTCTCACTTAGGGCGGCCGCATATTGTAAGAAATTTCTGTCAGAAAAATTCTGACGGTTGTCAGAACGTACTTGGTGCATACATTTTGTATTAGACCCCGCATGCTGTTAGAAAAATTCTGTGTGCAGGAAAATGACAGAAATTTCTTACAATTGCCCTATTAACTTCCCATTCTCGGCTGTAATGTCCTATCGTCAATGATAAATGGCTACACTGCTTGTCTAATGTTTATTAAATATGCTGTTGATTGTTTTTCATTTATGTTATTTTTAAATTGCAGAGAGCAGTATAACTGGTATAACCAAAGTTGTGCAGAGAAGAAAACGATGCACTCCTGTATCTCAAGTTGAGCAGCATTTGCGTAGGAAGCTCATACGAGTTGGAGTCAGGCTGAGTAAATGCCGCAGCAAAGTCAAGAAGCAGGCACTCAAGATCAAAGCCATGCAAAATATTGTTTCACATCCAGAACTATCAAAAGCTCTTGACAATTTGCCCAGCACGGCAAAAACATTGACATTGTTGCAATTTCGAGAGCAGAAAAAAGGCCTTAAAGGACGACGTTTTTCACTGAAAGAAAAACTAATGGCTTTGTCTATTTTTAAACAAAGCCCAAAAGGGTACAGATTTTTCCGAAAGATATTTATCTTGCCTTCACCGCAGACACTGGTCAAATTAATAAATATGGCAGATATCAAGCCAGGAATCAATGAAGCAACACTACAGCAGATCAAGAAGGCGGCTGAAAAAATGAAAATAGAGGATCGACTGTGCATGGTATTATTTGATGAAATGTCACTCAAATGTAGTTTAAGTTACAATGAGAGGAAAGATTATGTTACTGGGTTTGTTACCAATGGTAAAGAAACGCGCCCTGAGTTTGCAGATCATGCTCAAGTTTTTATGCTGAGAGGCTTGATAAAAAATTACAAGCAGCCAATTGCTTACACATTTTCGCAAGCTGCCACAAAAGGGCCTGAATTGGCAGCTCAATTGAAAGCCGTTATAGGCAAATTGCAAGAAGCTGGTCTGATTGTGGTTGCCACTGTATGTGATCAAGGGACTAACAATGTACAATGCATAAAGCTTTTAATGCAAGAAACACAAGCTACTCTTTTAAGAAAAGGAGAAGAACAAAGAGGAAATTATTTTCCTATAAACGAGCATGAGATAATACCTTTGTATGATCCACCCCACTTAATGAAATGTATCAGAAATAATTTGATTACAAAAGATTTGCAATATATTAAAGACAAGAGTAAGAAAAAAGCAAAATGGTCACATGTACTTGGTTTGCACAATGAAAACCCAGGTTTCCGAGGAATAAGGCTTGTGCCGAAATTAACAGACTATCATTGTATCCCAGCAAAAATCCCTAAAATGAAAGTTAAATACGCTACACAAGTTTTCAGCCAAACTGTAGCAACAAACATGGGCTACCTTGCAGGTAAGCATATGATTACTGTTCAAAATTTGTATTTATTGTATAATTGCTCATAAAAGAGACTGCCGATGGAAGGTACTTACTGATAGCGTTTGACTCTCTACTTGGTGTTGTTTTATTATTGGAAGTATTAATTTTCTGTTTTATGAGAAATACAGTGCTCTCTACTGTATCACTTACTCGAAGTAGGTTGTTTATACGTAAACAGTTCCCAGATAGTACCATCCATTAGAGAAATATAGAAGTTTGCCAAAATGTTCAAAATCCATCCTGTCAAAATTATGAGATTAAAAACAAATTATTTTTTGATTAATTACCACAGTATTATTCCATATATATCATTAAGGCGCTGTAGGTAGGTAAAATCCTTTTCTATTAATTAAATAAAAACCTCATAAGGGCGCCACTTTCGGTCAGGGAATCGCCTTAAGGCCAGTATATTCCAAATTATTGGCCTTTGGCCTATGTTTTATTCAACGATAAACAATCAAATATTCTTTATTTTGAGCAGATAAAAATATATGTTGAAGTTTCATTAACGATCTCGATTATTTTACGGTTAAAAATACGATATTCGTATCTTCACTCGACTAAAAAATATGCAAAGACAGAAAATTTTCATAAATTTTATATTTTTTGGATAATACTTAAAGTTTATCAATCACTTATTCACGAAAAATATATAGAAAAATAGGTAATGACATATAAAAGAATATTCAACGGTTACTTTTTCAAAAAGTGTCTTTATGCTCAAAATAACAACAAAAACATTGAAAAAGTGAGGTTATTTTCATTACTCTTCACGCGTAAAGAAAAAGACAGAGACAGAGTTTTTGGAATATACTGGCCTTAAGCATTTAATGCTTATACCTACCTTCACCATTTTACATAAAGCTTGTAAGAAAGAAAATAAAGTTAGTTAGTTAAAGGTAGGGTAATGGTAGTTATTTATTTGTCTCAATAAAGTCAGTCTGTCTAATAAAGGTAGTTATTTGTCTCACACCAATGCTATATTGAATAATTAGTATTAACAATGATTATTTGATTGTTATTTTATGCTAGAGAGACTGGTGCTTGAAATAAGCCCTTCTTCGAATCATGGATTTCAAAGCATAGCTGTAACTGTTTCTAACAATCATGTTTTATTTATTATAGATAAAGGAATTCTATCATCGGAATGCAAGGAAACGGCCGACATATTGTTATTTTTCGACCGACTTTTCGACTCCGTCAATGGGAGCTTCGGGAAAAGAAAAAAACATGGAAAGCCACTCCTAGGACCTGCAACTCCAACATCAGTGCACCATGAAGTATGGAAAGATTCAAAAATAATGTTAAAGAAAATGAAATTCATTAATTCTCAATCTTTAAAGGAAGAACATGTCCCTACTCTTAATAACTGGGTATGGACAGTAGAGGGCATAGAGTTATTGATAAAAAAACTAAATATCAAATATGGGATCAATTCTATTTGGTTGCGGCATCTGAATCAGGACCCAATCGAAAACTTTTTTGGGTCCATTAGAAGCCATGGGTGTCGCAATGTAAACCCATCTCCCGAAAAATTTGAGTCTGCGTACGCTACGTTATTGGTGAATAGCCTCTCTAGTGTCCATGCTCCGGGCGCAAATTGTGAAACTGACCATTGTTATGCCCTTAGTAACATAATCATCGTGGACAGCGACTGCAAAGAGAAACCTATATGTGAGTTAAACTATATACCAGATGTAACAATAACACCCCTTGAAGACAAAAATGACCCACGAAAAATGGGTGCTTTACAGTATGTGAGTGGATATTTTGTAAAAAACGCTAAGAAAAAAGTCTTCAAGGGGTGTAGTCAATGCAAAAAAGATATGTTGAGTACAGAAGAATTAGAATATATAAAATATAGAGAATATTGTAATAAAAAATGGCTTTGCAGTCCAAGTCACGCTCTCTTGTGCTGTATATCAAGTCTGCAAGATATCAATTATAGTATTTTAAAAGAAAATATTGAAAAAAAAAATGTAAGTGAGTTAATTAAAACGATAGTATTAAAATATGTAGAATTTGATTTTATCAAATGTGAAAAACATAAAGAATTGTTAATAAATTATTTAATAAAGATATCTTGCAGATTTTTCATATTTAATTATTGCAAAGATCTAAATAAAATATTAAACAATAAAAGAGAGTGTGACGATGACACCGATGTTTTTAAAGCAAAAGCAAAAAAATATTATCAAAAATGTTTTAAAAGAAAAAATAAATAATGTATTTATTTCATTTACATCGTGTTTTATTTCTATCCAGTAACTACCTTGGTATAGTAGGTACATTTATTAAAGGACCGATTTTTCATGCCTCTGTTAAGGTTTAATCAGAGAATAGATTTGTTGTTTTGAAACTCAGATTTATTTCCTGATTAATTCTTAACAAAGGCATGAAAAATCGTCAGTGAATTAACCTAGTTTCCCAGCTAGCTAGAGCATCACATCACAGAATATATAATAGTACTAACGTACAGAAGTCCGACCCCGCGAGGACCATCAAATAATAAGCTACTCTCGCTGCACGGCAATAAAGTACAATTTCAAACTGCACAACGCTGCGTGGATAAAATTATATGCACCTACGAAGAAGAAAGAGAGGCGTCTCTTTCTGTCGCATAGCTCTGTCTCAACCGACACATTTCGGGGATGCTACTCGCTAGTTACTGATATCATAGAAAACATTCGTTATGCCCATGAATAAACAATGAAATTACTATAATAGGTACCTACTTATAAAATAAAATAAATCTACCTAATAGGTGAGCTGAGCATATTTAAAGAGCATAAATAATAAGTATTTCTAAGTAGTTAGAGAAGCTCGATGGCGCAGTGGTATAGCGCCTGGCCCAACGATTGCGGAGGTTAAGCAACTTTTGCAAGGGTCAGTTATGGGATGGGTGAAAAAAAAAAGTATTTTTTAGCTTTTTTCTTTACTGGTGCCATATTTCGAACTTCGATACAACTAAGTATGTAAATATGTATACAAAAAATACAATAAACTTTGGTAGGTAGGTAGGTACGTTAGTAATTAAGTATCAAAAACGAAGTGCATGCAGTTTCGCATTCGGCGCTTGACTGACTCGTTTCGTTGGTGACGTTCACGCGCCGCGCTCTCGTCGCTTGCACACGCCGCGCGTTTCGGTCGGCGCGGTGATATCCCTCGACAATGGCCCTCTTGGAGTGGGCCGCGAGCAGTAGGCTAATATAAAAGTTTAAGCGCGGAGTTATACCCCCCTGATCACATGGTGATATTAGTTCCAAAACTCGCGTAGAGATGGCGGTACTGGGTAGTTTCCTATTTTACCGCCTGAGTTAAGTCTCTATTCCCTATTATAAAAAGTACTCTGTGTAGTAGACCGGCCGGCGGGGCCGGGTCGAATTTTTTGTCTCTGTCTTTCTTGCGAGTAAAAAGGAATAAGCACTAAACTCATTGATAAGAAATGTTATCCTATTTTAGGAAGAGGTATTACGTTACACAAAGACGGCTCTCTTAAAGTATAGCTGTTAATTTGGTCACATAATATTGGTCGAAAACGATTCCGAAAACAGGCCGACAACTTAATAACTTAAACTTAACTTTCGAATAAGTGAGCTAACGCAAACGTTTATCGAGTAGTAAGACAGAACTTACACTCACATCTGTTACACACACTTTCAAGTTTGCGTCTACTCGATTAACTTTTTGGTGACGTTTTATGATTTGGAATGAAAAAGTTACACTTGAGGTTCTGAACGCAACCTTGCGTTCTCGTGTCAAATTACATAGGGTCAGCGTTTTTTGCGTATCTTATTTAGTCGGTGCGAAAAAATTCTAATATTTTTGGGTGCAAACTGTTACTGCCATACTCTAACTTATTTAAAATGAAGCTAGTTAATCAGAGATGTAAATTAAGTGTGAAAATAATAATTGGAGGCTATTTTCTAATGCATTAAAGTTCTTCTGACATCTTGTTTGCCTCCGCCATGTTTGCGTCAGATTGAATATCAGTGTATGTTTTGTTAGTACGTAGTATATTATAGGTAGTTATTAAAAATAAACACAGTTATTTAATAATAATAAAGTAATATATAATACTAAAGTTTTGTTTATTTTTTGGTTATTTACCAATCACTAGCAATGATATACTTACCTGTCACTGACAATTTTTTAAATGTCACCGACAATTATTTACTAGTACCGACAGCTGTTTTATACAAGACTTGTGAATATGGTTTTATGAAACAAACAGAAAAATGTGACAATTTACCACTGAATTCTTGTATACAATTATATGAAACGGCAAATGTCGTGACGATCCGACATAATATGTCATGATTTCTGACAAATTGTCGACTTGTCAAGCTTTATGAAACAGGGCTGTTTGGACATAATTTCATTTGCTTTTAATAATTGTAGGAATAAATATTAAAAAGTTAACTGTCATTGTCAATTTATGACACAACACAACAAACTCTATGGTTGTGAACGTGTTGTAATGTAAAACATTTTATTTTAATATTTTTATTCATTCAGCTTTTTTTCATTTACAAAATGTTGGAAGTTATAAATGGTGCTTTGCTGATTTACTTTATTGTGCTGTGTACAATAAATGTTTTAATATCCCAAATAGTAAAACCAGTAAGTATATATCCAATATACTTATGTAAATTATTTTCTAAAATAAATCATTGTTCCAGCAACATGCAACATAGAAGTCATTGGTAGAACCAGTAGAATAAATTTTGTTATTAGATTGCAGCTTGCTTCAACAAACCATCCTATGAAGAAAGATCATTATGGTCTGAAATACTAAGACTGAAAGCAGATCAAAAGAAAATATCAATGAAGGACGAGTTTGCAGCATATTCCAAGATACAGCGGAGAATCAACAAACTTGAAGGAGAGCTCAAAGAAGATTCACAGTCGCGAATGAGTAAAAGTTTAGCTGTTAAAAGTTCTATCCAAATTGTATTGCAGGGCGTAATAACGTTGATAACTGTAATATCAGTAATTTGGTTCAGAAGTACTCCAATAGTGGCATTGAAGACCAATCTCTTTCCATTGACGACTTTATTGAGATATCCTAGTGAAATGCCCAACGCTATCTCGACACATATGTGGGTGTTAATTTCAAACGTGTCGCTGAGGTCTCTATTAAAACCTATTGTATCTTAGTTTAAAATATTACACCATTTCTTTTTATCAAATAAAACAAGCGAGTTAATAATCATCTATTTATTTAAAGAACATGATAAAAAAAATACTCAGTCCAACTGTTTCCATTATTTTACAATAATAATTATCATAGCTGCTAATTTTCAATCTCCCATACCAATTATAATAGGTTTCATATTTTTGTTGTAATATGAAAAAGTTTTTTTTGGCAAATATGTAATCTATTATTGTTTTATATATTTACAACATTTGGAGATTGACCAATCAGCATTACATGTAGGTAACAGTTTCTGAAAATTTAAAACTTCTGAAATTTATTAGATGAATCTATTATAAACTTTAAACATAATAAACAACACTTTAGTAGCTTAATCAAATAGTTATACACATTTAACACATAATGTATGCAGTTCCCCACCTAAAAAATTATTTAAAAAGTAAAATAAATCAGAATGAATGGGTTATTTCCAGTCCGCCCCTCTAGCGTAGCCCTCTTTCCCTTCCCCTCAGGTGGCAACTGGGAACTGTTCATAATAATAATATAAATGTTCATTATCATATCTGGGGTGGGACTCTATCCTACAAACAAAATTATTTAGGAATAATAACAATTTAATTTCTCCCACAATTTGAAAAATATTATTTTTACGCCTACTTAATTAGGGGTGGCGCGGCGCGGCGACTGGCAATTTTTAAATAAAATTGGTAGTGTGTAACATTTTTTTTAAATTCCGCGGTAGGCACTCGAGGGGGATACTGGGAATAACCAAATAAATGAACCATGATTTCCCATACTTTGTGCAAGATGTGTTTATGCAGCATCATTTCACTCATCAAAATTGTATTTTTATTGTTCAATTGGATTGCAACCTTTGCAAAATTTAATATTTTCTTGATCATTGATGAGTTCTCAACCGCAGTTATGTGCCTCTTTATTGGGATTAATAATCTAATATTTACAGGCTCTATATCACAGCTTACGACTTACAAAGTGTGCTAAAGGATTATTATCTAAGAAATAGGTTGACAACTGTCAAAAACTTGCAAGGCAACAATTTGCAATTAAAAAAATAATGCATCATATTGTGCTTATTTGATTACATGGAGTAAGTAACAATATTTTAAGTTCAGTAGTATAATTGTTGATTGAAGGATCAGCAGGTGAAAGTAATAACAAACATTTAATACTAAAATAAAGTGTTTTGAAAATTAATTTCAAATGAAGATAGATCTTTCTTTGATCCAAAGTGTATTTTTAAACTTACATGTTAAATTAAAACAGTTTTAATGCCATTATATTGACTAGTGTTAATTGTAGATTGTAGACAAATAGCTATGACACTTTCGTTTAGGGGTCGTCCATTAATCACGTGATGCTTTTTTACCAACTCTTGAACCACCCCCCTTTTTGGTGATACAGTCATGGTGAGGTTTTAAACTAAGCCCTAGCCCCACCCTTGCGAGCCTCGTGCTACGTGATTAATGGACAAACCCATAAAAGGCAAATTTACATTTTTGTGTACAGACCAATACAAAATGGACAGTAATGTTTCATTTTTTTATTTATAAAACTAGTCTCAATGTATTTGCGATCATTTATCATAGGTACTAATTAACAAATTAATTGGTGTTCAACCAATACAACCAGGGATTATTAACGAGACTAGAAAGATGACTAACAATTCTAACAAACCAGTTAACAATGTAGGTATGTATAATATAAATTATTACATGATCAATAGCAATAAAACTGTAAACACATAACAAGAAGACATTTTCGTTTGTTTTAATTTGATATAATCGGCGAACTACAATCTATGGAACAAGCATACCACTCAAAAAATAGCACCACGCAAAATGACAACGAAGTGAGCGGAGCTAAAAAATGTTTGCATTTAATTATGCAGCACAAAGCGACTGAACACTGGTTGCATAATAGCGACCATAGTCTGTATACTCCTTTATGATATTTTC
The DNA here is from genome assembly GCA_950108535.1 of Agriphila straminella. Lineage (NCBI taxonomy): Eukaryota > Metazoa > Arthropoda > Insecta > Lepidoptera > Crambidae > Agriphila > Agriphila straminella. The sequence continues at coordinate 12,140,773 of OX467319.1, forward strand.
TATACTCAAATGAAATAGTAGTTTATGATACAAGGTTGGTAAGGAGGTTTTTAAAACGAGTTGACGTTTTATGAGCCCGAGCCGTAGGCGAGGGTTTATAATCGTCACGAGTTTTAAAAAACCTTAACAACCGTGTGCCATACTACGTTTTTCAATACATTTGCGAGAAAACATTATAGGTACTGCTGAAATTGTAATCTATACATATAATAAAACTGTAAATTCTAAATATTTGTGCGCGAATTACGCAAAAACCGCTAAACGAATTTTGATGGATTTTTCACAATTTAGTAGATTGAGGTCCAACTTAAAATCTAAGCTATGTTGCATCAAATTCAGGTGGGTGGAACCAGGGAAACAGCTTGAACTCTCCGTAGTACTAGCTTTCATACACTAAAGGGATCATTTTAAACTGGTTGCAATATTTTTCAACTGTCCACGCGGATGAAGTCGCGGGCGGAAGCTAGTAGAAATTAAAAAATACGTTCGTAAACAAAAACGCACGGCGCCGGCGTGCGGTAAAATTAACTTTCCGCACGCTGTACTACTCCGTAAACAAAAACGCACGGCGTGCGGTAAAATCAACTTTCCGCACGCTCGACTGTCATCGTAAACTTACATTTTCGAGCAACTGTATTGAAAAAAATATTTAATACTTATGAAACGTTAATATCTGCCCTCTTACGTCTTTTACACCATTTCCGCTGTTCCCAGTAGTCTTACCGAGTAGTTTCCGCTTGACTACACAGAACGTCATTTTTAATACTCTCTTTTGTAATACAAACTGCAGTTACTGCAAACAACGCTAACGTCTGTCACCGGTCGCGTGGCTGGCCCGATTAACCAAAGAGAATATAATCACTGACTAACTAAATGCTGCGCGGCGGGTTTGTAATTTTTTAGCCCCTTGGTGCTATTTTTAAGAAATATTTATTAGCGATTACACTTTCATAGAATTTAGTTCGCTGGATGTAATTATGAGTTAATAAGTAAGCTTAACTATATTTTTTGTTGCATTTATTAATGAATTAACTCGAAATATCATTAGAAATCTATTGTAAGGTTAACTCTTACTATAGAAGTATTCATACATGTCCATATAAGTACAACAGCTGAAGTGTTTTTTTTTTATTTTGCTGTTTTAATAAGCAGGCTCTCTAATATATAATATACTATGTACAACATTAATCAACAGCATCTAAGTAAATCAGTCACTTTATGTGGCATGTGAAATAAATTTCACTCAAGCATACTTAGTCCATACTAATATGCTAACTACAGATAAAGATTCGACTGAATTATTGTTTTGTTGAAGATGAATCAAAGCTCTGAGTCTTAAAGCTGTGCTACACTGGCAGAAAGCGATCACAGCGCTAACTATTTGTGATCAGAGTTTCAGACTCGTAATCAATACATAAGATTCAAGCTTTACGTTCGTTCGATGGGCCTAGCGTATAATATTCAGTTGCTAAGTGTTTTCATAGAAGGAACTATTGAAATGAGTGGTCAAGAGGTAAACAACTGCTTCGTATGTTGACATCATGATTGCTGTATTTGGAATTTGCCGGACCAGTTGCGTGCCTAAGCCCCTAAAGAAAAGAAAGGACAATAAATTAGAAGAATTTAAAAATATGTATTTGGCCAGTAATATTGCATTTGCATTACAGTGAAGTAAGTAACCACACAAAATTTATAGCTTATTTTTTACAATTCTTGCTGCAATTTCTTTTTAACATTGTTAAAGTTGCAACAGGTGACTAAAAACGTAAATAATAATTTCCACCCAGTTCTTTTATAATATTGTGAAAAAAATTTGCTTACCTATAAACGCCACGATATCCTTCTTCCAACCAAACAGTATGCAGCGTTTGCCAAAATTTACGATACTTGTCTCCTTCCTCTCTTAGCCGCGTCCTTGCCACTTCTGCAAATTATATTAATTTATTGAAATATTTGTAGTTGTGTAATAAACTAGTAATGCTGGTATACAACTATAGTAGGCGGGTAAACAGTCGCTTGCCAGTGTCAGTAAATCCTCCTTCCTTTACGGATAGAAAAGGAGAATAGGCAGGGTGAAAAAAACCCCCGACGAAAGTCGTGTCGAAAAATGGTCAGGGAAACCTGAACATTTTTTAAATTTCTCTGACCAATTATTTTAAAAAGTGCGATACTTATAAAATTTTAATAGAATTATGCAGTGCACTGCCCGCCCCCCACAAATGCACCGCATGATTTATCACATCGAAAGTTTCGATTCCTGAAAGATGCCTATATTTTGTTCGTACTTTGTACCCACTTACTTAAACGCACGCCGAAAATAATTGAGAAGAGGACAGAAGTAAAGCTTAGTACAGATTCCGGCAAACATCTGGACGCTCTTTCGACGGAGTGGGAGTAAGTTCGCGCATTTGCACTTGCAAGCGACCAATAGCGCTCGCCCCTACCCCTCACCGCTCCGCATACCCAAAATACGCGTTCTGTGCAATTCCCACCCGATTTCAAGATGTTTGCCGGCTATTATACTTCCTGCGTTCGAGCAACGCACACCGAACCATCCCTAACTTTCCAGAAAGTGGACACCCTCATGGGTCTTGCGAGCTCAATGCGGATTGGGTTTGAATTGAACACCGCAGTCCGAAGCAAACTCTAAGCTCCTCGCTCGAGATATTTTGTTCACCCACCAAAAGACAGACCGAGTCGAGTCGACCCTGGCGAATGCTTAAACACTGCAATCGTATTGTTCTAAACGAACAGTCTCAAACTTACCATGTGGATAAGCGATGCAGGAGGCGACAGTCTTAGAGAAGGCGCCAGCACCCATGAACTCCAGGAAGTCCCTCGGCGACCGCTGGTCTCAAACTCACCATGTGGATAAGCGATGCAGGAAGCGACAGTCTTAGAGAAGGCGCCAGCACCCATGAACTCCAGGAAGTCCCTCGGCGACCGCTGGTCTCAAACTCACCATGTGGATAAGCGATGCAGGAAGCGACAGTCTTAGAGAAGGCGCCAGCACCCATGAACTCCAGGAAGTCCCTCGGCGACCGCTGGTCTCAAACTCACCATGTGGATAAGCGATGCAGGAAGCGACAGTCTTAGAGAAGGCGCCAGCACCCATGAACTCCAGGAAGTCCCTTGGCGACCGCTGGTCACTGGGCACGCCGTCCACGCTCCTCGCAGCCACCAGCCTCGCCTTCACGCCCTCGTACAACACGAAGTGTACCACTGTCTCACTGATGCCCATATACGAAGCTGTTATGCCTTTATAGAAACCTCTTATACCCTGGAAAAGAAGTATAAATCGAGTTATTACAGACAAAAATGTTATATAAACAAGAAAAAAAATATCATGAAAAGAATTAAGAATCGAGTGTATGTCGCTGACGAATTAAAAAATCAGTAATTACACAAAAATACAATGTTAATGTAAATGTAAAACATGGAGTATTGATAAAATAAACGTGAACTACTAAAATAAACTAGCCAGACTATTACCGTTTTAGCGTATATCCTTTTGATGCATTTTACTGCTGTAACGTTTTGTCCGTCTAACTGTAGTCGAGTTTTCACAAACCAAATTGGGTTAGTCATAGTGCAGGATACAAAACCTGGAAGTAATTAAATATCATAAATTTTTGTTTTGTGGTAGGTAGTTAGTTATTAATTAAAAATCTGGTCAGTGACAGGCTGTCGGTAATCATCTCATTATCTCCAACCGAAGTTTTAGTTACTTCATTTGCCTACTTACTTCTCAAAACACTGGATGCCCTTTCAGAATATAAAATCATGCTAAGTAATATCAAATAGATTACCTGCAGCGCTAGCTGCCGAAAGATGTACAATGGGGGTGTCTGGTGGTATATTTTGATTTAATATCGCCTTCGCTTGTGAATATGTGCAGAAGTATATAGCTCTCGAGGGCGCCACGCCCACGATGTTAGGTCCGAGGCCTTTGAACAAAGCTTTCGGTCCTTCATTTTGGACTATATGTCTGGAAAGTTGAGATCAAGGTTAAGTCACCTTTGCACTCTATTGATACTGAATGAAGCTGATAATAACATTGACGTAAATGGCAATCGACTCGTCTGACTGAAGATTATATTTTGTAAATGTCAACATGCATCTAAGAATATCTTTTAGACATATTAGTAAAGTATTTTTAATTAGAACGTAAATTAAAAACACGTGAGAATTTTCAAAGAATATTTTCGAAGTCTAGAAGGCCAACTGATAAGCGATTAGCCAATATTAGCCGGAGTTGCTAATCAGACAATATTTGGCGAACCAATGACTCCAGTGCAAATCCGTCTCACGCGTGCTTCTCGTGACGATCGGTGGGGGCATATATACAAATTTCTTATCTATTAACATATACACGATAACATTGTCGGTTTCAAGCGGTTTTCCTAATTTGCTGGTGGTACATCAGTCTTGCTTAAACAATTTATCTGTTTTTTTTCCTTTAAGTTGGTTATAACAAAGGGTTACAAAAAAATAGATGGCAACGGAGCACACGGTCACGTTTTATCTTCACATAATCGTCCGAAGCACGCAATGGCAGGAAGCCAATATGTCAGTCACTCATTCTATCACAGAGAGAAACTACAAGAAAGTTCAGCTACTTATATTTTTCTATATTTATAGTGTACCAAATTGATTTTCTATCGGTGACTTTAGACTAACACAAACAAAAAATTATAGTTTTGGTCATGAGGACTCACCTGATACATTGGATGAGGCTCATTCTGGAGGTGGTCCTAGCGTGGCCAGCCCTTGCACACTGCTGTACCTGACAATTGTAGGACATCAGCATGCGGTCGGCTTGCTTGCTGTATGCGAACATCGCGCCCATCGTACGTCTGTAGCCCCATTTGGCCTCCTGCATTACATGGCCAATATTACGATAGAACCATCGCTTGTGTCAAGCAAGTTAGCATGCGTCGGTTTCATATTGGTACCTATAGATTAGCACAATCTACTGAACATAAAATAGAATCGATTGATGAAAAGTATTCTGTTACTGTGATTCTAAAGGTTAGTGACTAAGATACTAGGTACTAAAATAAACTGTAGTTGCACTTATAAAGAATAAAAAAACAATTGATAGCGCTTTATTAATTGTTTCTGGTAAGAAACTAACGTAAAATGCGCACAGTAAGATCAATATTAGCATAATGCGGCACTGTTTTGCTGAACACAAATGATAAATAATTTAAAATAGATAATGTGGCTTGTATGAAACAAAAATGTATTGACAATTATTACAATGATACTAAATCAAGTGCATGGAAATTGGAATGGAATAAAAGCGACATTATTTAAAACAAGTTCGCTTTACACAAGTGATGGAATTTGATGGAATTCTTTAAACAGTAGGGCTAAATGTTTCCATACGGCTGTTCGCGAATTAAAGTCATTAACCTGGCTTTTATTTTTCTATCATTGTGCTTATTTATTTAATTCACTGCGCTAAATTATAAAACAAGCTGAATTCTTAAAGTTTTAACATATTTTGTTAGATGAAACTAGGAATTTGTGTTACTTTTAACTTATAAAATTTTACCTAAATATTTATATTGATATTTTCATAATAAAAACAGTAACACAAAATATATCATAGTTCTAGCTATACTATCATATTATTAAGATCTAGCTATACTATCATATTATTAAGATAAAAAGGCAAACATGAGATTTTTTCTTATCTTTTGGAAAGATAAGTAAGTATAGGTGCGGTAGATGCAGATACAATAATATCATACAACTTATAACATTGCCGATAAAAGCAAAACGGTCGAGTGACATTAGTCCTTGTAGTTGTAGTGATTACATATTAAACTATGTATCGTTGATTACTGTTTTCCAGAATATAGGTAACTGTTATCAATATCCAATTGTATGCAGGCAATGCCATGCTGTGCGTGTATACTGTTGTTTACTTCTAAGTTTAGACGGCCTTGAAACTTCGTTAGGTTCGATACAGCAAATGACTTTGTGTAAGGTCGCCGAGAATTGCGACTTAGATAATTTCATGAAAAGACAAATAAGGTACAAGAGAGTTACTGTTAAATTTGATAAGCTTTAATTTAAAAAATAAAAATATAATTATACCATCTGAATAAATAGACAAATGTTTTAATGTTGTAGGTATCTTTAACTAACATAGATTTATTATTATACTCTTTATTGCACTCATAAAAACAGTTACACATTACAATAAATTGAGATATGTACACAAAGGAGGACTTATCTCTAAAAGAGATCTCTTCCAGCCAACCTGAGAACGTGTTCGAGATTTCGATATTAAGCGGGTGACATAAAGTGCAAAAATTAAATTAGAAAAGCTGTCTATATAAAGTCTAAAATATAGTACCTACAATATATAAATAAATAAATATACCTAATTTACCTATAATACATACATACACATACATACATACATATTAACCTATATTATAAATATACATACATAAAATAAATAAATAAGAGATGGTGTTAGTTAACTAAGTATCTCATGATTCTGATTGGGATAACTGTGATAAAAAGTGCGACTTAACTTTGGATTTAAATGAGTTTAAATTTATAACTTTGAATAATCCTTTTGCCGCATGACCATGAATCTTTTTGATTTGGTGTCTTTTTGAGTGACGGTAAAATAAGCAATATCCGGGCATAAGTAGGTAGGTACTCACTCCGAGTCCCTACTAGTTTACTGCCTGTTTTTCTTACCATCATCAAAACATTCTACATGTGGTAGCTTGTCATTGTCAATAGCTTTTAGTTATATATATATATTTGTTGTTTTCTGTATGTTTATAAGCTGTTAGCTATCCAAAAACGATAAATAAATAAAACAATGTTGCTGCTTCGTGGCTAACTAGGCAGGTATATTAAAAAAAAACATTGTAGTGCCGATTATATGAATGGGAAGTCATCCGCTCTAATAAACATGAAGTACTACTTAAATTGAAATGATGGTCGGTCGTTTATTGAACTCTTTGGTCAGACTCAGTTTTCGGTCGGGCATAAAATAAAATATTAAAAAGAACCCACTGAAAATGGTCAGGGGGCACTTCTGCTGGAATCTCTAACCATTATCAATTCAGACAGTAGGAATGTTAACATTAATGTAGTATACTTCAAATAATCATTACTTGCAATTGCAAAGCTCACCTAATCTTAATGATCGATTAATGGCATTTATTTTTGTATTTTATCGTGTGTACGTACAGCAGTGCGGTTTCCTTTTCACGATACCGATGTTTCTTGGCGTTTAGAATTGATACCATTATTCTGATTGGACGCTTGCCAATAGCGGGTCAGTAGCATTATCTCTATAATTCATTTTTAATTCGTGATTGCATAGTTATAAATAGAAACTGTAATAGTTCATCACGACATGGAACGAAAAAAACCCGCTTGCCAATAGCGGGTCAGTAGCATTATCTCTATAATTCATTTTTAATTCGTGATTGCATAGTTATAAATAGAAACTGTAATAGTTCATCACGACATGGAACGAAAAAAACCCGCTTGCCAATAGCGGGTCAGTAGCATTATCTCTATAATTCATTTTTAATTCGTGATTGCATAGTTATAAATAGAAACTGTAATAGTTCATCTCGACATGGAACGAAAAAAACCCGCTTGCCAATAGCGGGTCAGTAGCATTATCTCTATAATTCATTTTTAATTCGTGATTGCATAGTTATAAATAGAAACTGTAATAGTTCATCACGACATGGAACGAAAAAAAACCCGCTTGCCAATAGCGGGTCAGTAGCATTATCTCTATAATTCCTTTTTTAATTCGTGATTGCATAGTTATAAATAGAAACTGTAATAGTTCATCACGACATGGAACGAAAAAACCCCGCTTGCCAATAGCGGGTCAGTAGCATTATCTCTATAATTCATTTTTAATTCGTGATTGCATAGTTATAAATAGAAACTGTAATAGTTCATCACGACATGGAACGAAAAAACCCCGCTTGCCAATAGCGGGTCAGTAGCATTATCTCTATAATTCATTTTTAATTCGTGATTGCATAGTTATAAATAGAAACTGTAATAGTTCATCACGACATGGAACGAAAAAAACCCGCTTGCCAATAGCGGGTCAGTAGCATTATCTCTATAATTCATTTTTAATTCGTGATTGCATAGTTATAAATAAAAACTGTAATAGTTCATCACGACATGAACGAAAAAAAACAAGAAGTAGGTACCAATTTTATCTTTTGTGTTATACGAGTATGTATAACATTTTTGGGACAAATAAAAAAACTAGTTCACTGTTTTCATCTAGCTTTCATAAATATTTCCTTTCCAAGACCGTCAGAAATGAGTAAGTAACTAACTTATCCGGAAAACATACCAGAATCGAAACAGTAAAATAATTATCTAAGGTAACATAAACACCATACAGAACTGTTGTCAAGTTATTTTGATGAATTGTGTCGATGCTTGGCGAATACTATTAAAAATTAAAGTGTTCGTTTTTATATATGATTGGTCACTTACACAAATATCCCATTTATTCGCGATTAATGTTTCATAAGTTTAGAGCCTGGAGGACATCGACGCGACGCGACGTACCTATAATCTAGGAATTTTATGAAAAGTCGGATTATGTTAATTCTTAGCAACGTGGTCTTTTTCAACAAAATTATTAATGTATCTATCTACCTACTACGTTTATAATCAACAATAGGGATACGGATCAATTTATCTATTTAGTTCAGTGGAGTCGAGCGAACCACGCAGACTTAGTAGGTAGGTAGGTACTAAAAATTGCGAGCACTGCTGAATATTTAGTAAGTACCTACGTTAAAATACACAGTAGCTTCACAAACTGTACTGCTGACCAACCTCATTAAGTACATTGAGTAAATCACTAAACTCGCTAAACACATATTCCTTGTGGGTTATTATAAGTATTAAGTATAACATAACAGGAGTAGTATGGTTTGTAATGACTAATGACATAAGGTATTTTTTTTCATTAGATGTATTCACTTGGCACATAAATGTATTTTTTTTATTATTATTAAATGTATCCTAACATCCTAAGTAAAACTGAGATGATTTAGCCCGGTAACCATCCGCCCCCCCCCCCCCTTGGGATAATTTTATTTTCAAATGAGATAATTTTGCTTTGATAAGATAGTTCTTAGTGAAGAATAGGGATGATGACTAATGAATAAAATAACGAAATACTAATAAAAATCGTAAACATATTAAACTTTTAGAGTAGCTTGTATACCTCTTGGTTTTATATATTGCATATTATTTATTTTATGACCCTTCAAAGTTGGGTGGACAAGTCCATTTAAAAAGTAAAAAATTTATTAAAATAAATGATACCTTTAATTAGTCCGTAAAATGTATAGCAAATTTGTCTAGGAAACTATTTTGATAAACACAATATTTAATATAGCTGCCAAACAAATTTCCTACGCGTTGCATACAAACTACTTATTCGTGACGTCATAACTAGGAAGCCATTAGTATGGAGCGTTTTTGGGCGAGTCCATTTGTGTGCATTTCACACTGTGATATCTCGGGCAGTTTTCATGCTAGCGAATTAATTCTTTTACCAATGTTTCTTTTTTTGAGAGGTAATTTATGTAACATAAAATAAAAAAATAGTCATCATGCCTATTGGGGTTAGTTGTCGGACACGCTAAAATATATTGTGTAAAAGCTAAAATCCTGGCAAACCACGCTATGGTTAAATCAACGCCATATATTTGGACTATAGTTTCGAGTCCAGTGCTGATGTTTAACCTTAATGTATGCAAGTAAGTACCTAAGTATCCCATTAAAAAAACTATACAATTTCTATAATTTTTATGCAACCCACTTAATTACGTAGGTAAATAAAAATTTAGTTTCACCTGTCTTGTGTTTGTCTGTAATCAAATCTTTTCATGAATTAAATAACAGTTAAACAAAAGTTTTCTCTTTAGTTCTTTTTTACTAACTTTTTAGTAATTTTTTGTTATTAACGTGTAATTAATTATTGAAAGCTTGTTTTTTAATATTTTTTTAAAAGTTACTTGTTCTATTTTAATTTAAGATAGCGAATGTTATCAGCCGACTCAGGAATAGACTTCCAAAATATTCCGTATTTACGCAGTAAGTATACGAAAACATAAAGAACGACGTAAAGCCGGTTCTTAGCAACTCATATCTTATCTATCACCGCCTCGGTGTTGTAATCAATCATATGGCGCATAGTCTACATTTGTCATGCGAATAAAGATCTCGGATGTTGTACGCTTTTGAACGCTTAGTAGCTTACTAGTTTAATAATTTCAATATCTCTTAAGATATCGAAATTATTAACAACTTCAGATAAATGTATATCACATCATCTTTCTGTGTATAAGTTGGTTTCCTAAAAGATCAATAATTATTGTTAATGTTAAAGCGTAAACAACGACGACGTTTTTCATTTTCAAAGCAAACGTAAAGCCGTGTGTCGGCAATCATATGGTGTAGTATGTACGTGTACGTACTTACGTACACCATCGTATGGCATGTCAGCTGATTGGGACGAAATGCCGCATTTCTTTGCATCATATCCCTGGCGGCAAGTGTGCTTTTCTTCAAAGAACCCCTCGAACTCTGCTGATGCGGTTGTGGATGTGATATGATACGGCAGGAAATGGAATATTTTATTCTATTCTCCGACATTCCGCTTGGTCACTGCACCCAAACATGGTTCAACGCAGACTGTGCTCGCGAGAAAAGAATTCGCTTTTCGAGCCTGGGTACAAGCTCGCGACCGTAAAATGCGTGCCAGAAGGGTTCGAGCTAAGAAGAAAGCCTATAATTCTGCAGCTAAGTTTAGCAAAAGAGTTATCTGTAAGGACCACGATTCGACCATGTACTCGTAAGTCGTATATGAACCAAATTATCAAAGCCCTGCTGGCAGTAAGCAATTTTGGTCCCCGTCCAAGTTGGTCGAATCAAATTTTTGCCACCTCACTTTGCCACCCATGTTGCGTCCAGACGAATCGCTAACCCATTCCGCAACTGAGAAAGCAAGTTTGCATCTTTGTTAGCGAACATTCTCGTGTAGAGGCAAGCTCTGTAAATCCACCTACTTTACCTCACTGTGGCGTTTCCATGCTGCATATCACCATACATACTAAAGAGGTCAAAAGAGCACTGCAGAACCTAAATGTGAATAAAGCCAGCGGCCGTGATGGTATTCCTGCTAGATTACTGAGAATCTGTGCTCCTGAGTTGTCTCCTGGTACTTACGCGCCTGTACCGCCTCTCCCAACAGTTTCCAAGTCCTGGAAGATTGCGAATGTGCAACCCGTACCTAAAAAGGGTGACCGTGCCAATCCCACCAACTAGCGAGTCTAGCGACCTATTGCCATCTTGGCTATCGAAGCTGGAGTTCCTCAAGGATCCGCTCTTTCCGCAACGCTTTTTTTGCTACACATTAACGATCTGCTTATACCCAAATTGTTGGGTATGCAATGCAGACGACAGCACCGTTGCGAAGAGGTATTTGTCTAATGCAAAGGCCAGCAGGGAGGAAATTCGTTCCTTGATAGAGGCCATGGTAATGCGGACAAATATGACTGAGTCTTGTCTCCCAATTTGGTCACTTAACGCCACCAAAAAGCAGACATGTCTGTTCACCTCAAAAAAGAGTCCTCTGAACTTGTCTCCTACTTTCCGAGGTGGTGGTGTTACTATACTAGTCACCGACACTCTCGATCTCCCTGGCATAAAGTTGATTTCTGAGGGCCTAGCCAAAGTAACATTGGCAAATCTTCGTTATCGCTTCGCATTCGAAACATGTATGGGATTGACATAAGGTTTCGTTAACAATCGAATTTTAAAACATCAAATCCATACATGTTTCGAAAGCGAAGCGATAACGAAAATTTGCAAATGTTACTTTGGCTAGGGGGGCTGATCTCAACTGCGGCCGAAAAAACTAGGCATCTTGCACGCCGGGACAGCTTTTAAGGCACTCAGCGGGATCCCGCCCCGCGGGTAACCGGCGCGGGAATATAGATTGCTGGTTTTTTGACAGGCAGATGCTTGGCTCTAATCTATGTCGCCCCGCGCGCGTGTCCCGCTTAACGCAGCGGAGAGCCTAACTCTTTACAAAGCGCAAGTCCGGTCGTGCATGGAATATTGCTGCCACCTGTGGGATGGGTCCGCAAAGTACCAGCTAGCCGCACTCGACTCGGTTGAACGCAGAGCTAGAAAACTCATAGGGGATAGTAACCAAGCTTCAGTCTTTCCCACCGCCGCCGCCCGTAAAGTAGCTTGTCTGGCGGTGTTCTACAGATTATACTTTGGAGAGTGTGCTCTTGAGCTGCATGAGCTCATTCCGCTATTCCCGTTCTACCATCGGTCGTCCAGATGCACGGCGGCGTTTCACCCCTATTTGATTGAACGACTGCACTACGAAGCGTTTTTCATCTTCCTTTTTAATGCGCACAGCTAAGGAGTGGAATGCCCTGCCTGCGTCTGTATTCCCGCAGGCATACAAGCCAGCGATATTTAAAGCCCGAGTGAATAGGCTTCTCGCTCCATCTTCGGCCTCTTAGCCTTATGGTTCTCGAATGTGGCCAAGAGTAATCCTATTTAATGTAAAAAAAAACCTACATACCATTTGGCTTTTTATTTTTTACTATTTTTATGATTTACTTACTATTTCACACTACTAACAACATTCAATAGAAAAAATACCTACGAATTTTTTTCGTTGATCAACTTGTAAAGCCTACCTAGCAGTCATAGATTTCCTTTTAAATTCATTATAATGTTCAGTCCTCAATTTTTTCACGTATCCAAAAGCAACCATTTACCTGGTAGACGGGTGGAGGGGTGGGGGGAGAGGCGTAATTAATATACGGATTAGTGGGTGAATGTTAACGACTGCACTACGCAGCAGCAGAGAACTCAAGCTTAATAAATTTTTGGTCACCCATTCTATGACCGAACCTAATCGCAGGACAAAGGCAACTAACCCACTTCCTCCCGACTATAATATTTATTTAAATCTACATTAAGGACCTGTCCCACAGGTTCTGGATAACACTAACTCCTAGTTTAATTTAGAAATGGAAGAAATTGTGATGGATTTTATTGACTTAAATGTAATTAAGGTAGGTACAATGCAGATCATGTGATAGGTACCTGATGTTTCGCTATTTTTGAGCAAACTTTTCTAGCCGTGGCTGTGTTGTCCGATGGTGGAGGTCCTGCAGGAGGGACTCCAACTCCTTTAGAGGACTGAAGACGAGTCTTCACCACCTCTAAGGGACATGTCACAACAGCCCCTGCAGTTCCGGCCACTCTGTAACAGTGAAAAGAGCTTTAAAATACTACTACTTCCTGCTTGTGGGATGGAAAATCTATCTCTATACCAAAATTTATTCAGTGGTTTAAGTTTAAAATTTATAATCAGAAAGACAGTAACTTTCGGATTTATGATTTTAAGGGCCTGCCCACATGATTCCGATAGCTCCTATCCTATCTTCCTAATTTAACAATGTGTTAGTCTGTTTATCCTTACTTGTCTCATTTACTTCAGAGTTTTTGACAGGTGTTATACATCTTTCAAATTTTAATCGTTATAAAAAAATATAGTCTTATTAAATAAAGGCGCTGTAGGTAGTGAAACTAGCGCCGCCACGACATTTATTTTTATTACTCGTAAACCAAGTCAATATTTAAAAAAGCTCATGTAATAATTTATTAAATTGTTTCTAATATTTTTTGAATAACTCTCCAACATTACAGTTTTCATTCATTCTGTAAGTTTTAAAATCAATTTTAACTCAAAGTGGCCAATCAATTTTAACTTTTGGCAATTATGGATTTTAAAACTTACAGAATGAATAATAACTGTTGAAGAGTTATTAAAAAAATATTATTTTAAGAGATTATTACATGAGTTTTTTTAATATTGACTTGGTTTACGAGTAATAAAAATAAATGTAGTGGCAGCGCTAGCTTCACTACCACCGGCATAATTATCAACTTTTTACGTTATGTGTGTGTGGAAAACCATTTGTTGTATTTAAAAAATTAATACTTCAATAAAGAGTTGGGTGAAGATTGTTTACCAAATAAAACAAGTAAGGATAAAGTAAACAGAGTAGAGTACAGATTTGATATCTGGACCATAACCAAAACCTGTAATGGTTCTTTGGACATGGACACACTGTTACTGCATGCCAGCAGGCCGCTTAACACACTGCACTGCGTTAGCAGTCCACTGCACGTCAGCGGGCCGGTTAACGCACTGCACTGTGTTAGCAGTCCGGCACATGTCCATTAGCAAAATGTTGCTAGCATGCACCAGTCTGCTAACGCACAACTTCTTTTGTATGAAAAATAAAAAACGTCCAGGCGCAGTGTTGCAACTCTGTTGCTAACAATTCTTTGATTGAAACAATTTGAAATTAATGAAATTTAGCAGTTAAGAAAGTATGTGTTAAGTTGTTGTTAGCGCCTGAAACTGACAAATTTCATTCATATAAATGGTTTCAATCAATTTCAATCGTGAATTATTGTTAGCAATAGTTACATAATCAGGGGGCAGGACTTTTTTACTTTTGAAATGGAAAATATAAGAGTATTTTTTGTGATTAATTGATTTTTATTTTATGTGTATTGACTTAGTTGTTATTTAACGGTTAACCACAAACCCTGGAAAATGAGACACAATAGATTTTCCATTGTTGCGTGGCCGGATCCGGACGCTCAGCATTTGATGAATAAAATGAGTAGGTTATGTTTATGTAGGTACCCATAGCTATAAATATATATTACCACGGATAAAATCATGCTCTCGAGACTCTCGGTTAGGTACGATATTATAATAATTAGGCTACTGAAATGATAACCAGGCATAACTGTTGCTAAGCTGGCATAGAAACCAGAATTAAAAACTCGTATATTCTTGGTTTTTCTTTGGTTTGGTTGCTTTGCAAACTTTAAAAGAAAACTATGTTTATTGTTTTAAATTTCCATGGTTAGTTAATTGATGTTATTAGAATAAACTATGTCGGGGATTTACACCATGTACCTATTTATTGGAAGAACTTCCGTGACCATGGTGCATGCAACTGCGCCGAAATATATAGGAGCCTCAAAATACATGGTGTAAATCCCGACATAGTTCATTCTAATAAACTATGTTTGCAGTAGGTACACCTACCATTGAGGAATTCATTATAGGTACTTCTAATACGACATTCTAACCCTCAATTATTTACCTGATAGTGATTAAAACATTGATTGTTATTTGCCCATTGGCATATTGCTGAAGTAAATAACCTCTCGGCACATGTTAAGATAATATTTTAATTATAGTACTGTTAGTTAGTACCAAGTCAATACTAGCTAGTTAGTTAATACTAGTTAGTAAGTTTAGTAGTACCTATTCTGTTTTATTGTAGAATTAAAAAATATTTTATAGTAAACATATGATGGTGCAATACTTACCCGCCGGCTACAAGATGTATTGCTGTATCTTTCTGAGACATTTTAACGCCACGGGAATAATTACATGACTGCAAATCACGACCGTCTATAAATAAACAAATGCACCACTAACTACTACTCATTCAATGTCCATACACAACTTGAGATGTATTTATTTACGCACTATTTGTATTAGTTAGTATTTACAGCAAAGTCTTCATCCT
Organism: Agriphila straminella; assembly: GCA_950108535.1. Lineage (NCBI taxonomy): Eukaryota > Metazoa > Arthropoda > Insecta > Lepidoptera > Crambidae > Agriphila > Agriphila straminella. The sequence goes on from OX467319.1 coordinate 12,156,468, forward strand.
CAAGTTAACTTGAACACTACCTACTGCAAGTTTTCTTGTAAATTAAGATTTAGATTCAGCGAAATCCATTACAACTGCGCGGTGTGCACTTTATATTTTTTATCACTTCATGTGTATCGTATCGCACGTCGTCGTACGTATCGTAACAATTTACGCTCACAACTAAAATAAGTTTCGTAAATACACGTAAAAGCCGCACACAATCATAAATGCGTACGTGACGTATTCCGCGGAGACGAAAGCAACCCAAGATTTCCGTCGGTCAATCGTGTCAAATGCTTTTCTTATTAGTAAAACCTACTTTAATATTATTTGTATCTAATTAAATAAGATAATGATTTCTATTTTGATGTGTAAACTTGTTAAATATATGTAAACATGTAAAGAAATTATGTGATTTAACAAAATTAAATTTAAATGGTGAGAAAACGATTGTTAATTTTTGTTTATCGTATTTTGTGAAGGCAAAAGAATTTATGTTCATACAGCACAGTTTTGGATTTGATTAATCCCTTCCTCTAGGACTGGTTTATACGGTTTACATTATATTGTCTTTAGTAGAGTGCTTTAGGAGTTTAGGAGCGTAGACAGAGAATAGGTTTCTCTGTCTACGTTTAGGAGTTGAAAACATAGAGGCGCGTTCCAAACCTACACTCCGAGTGCAACCTAACTACAACCGAACGCTCTAACGGCGTTCCAAACATTTGAGCGTGACGTTCGGTTGACACAACCGTGTCGTTCCAAACGTCAGAGCGTTGCAACCAAACAACCATCAAAAATGATGGTTGTAAAACGCTCTGGGGGCTTACCATCAGCAAATAAGAAACCGTTCAGTTCATAAGGAGGCCTTAAAAAGGACTGCTTAAGGCCTGCTTTCATACTAACCGTTGAGGTCATAGTACGAAAAAGTAAGGCAGTTCAATATAAGCCCTGCTATAAGAGCTCATAGTAAGGCCCCTGACGTTTGTCTATAGAAAAAATGTCAATGTCATTTGACATTATTTTGTATTTTTGATGTTTTTATGTCTAATTTTTAAATAATCATGGTAGATCCTCAAAAAACGGATTTTATTTGATTTAGTATAAAGAAAAGTTTGAATTATTCGTATTCCAAATGGAAAATGAAGAATTTGTATTGACATTGACATTTAAAGTTCTTGGTCGTTCCAAACCTTAGAGCGAGTTAAAAAACAACCAAACAACCGACGCTCAAACGTTCTGAACGCAACCTTGAGAATGGTAAATATACCAGTCTGTAGGCAGTATTTTTTCTTAAGCCGCGATTACATATTCCAATCTAGCATAACAATTTAGAGTTGCCACCCGTGTAATAAGTTTAATTTTAACAATTAATTTAAACAAATAACGCAAAGGTCAACATTGTTTATGTTTTTTTTATTTTCAATTCTCATCTCCAATCTTATACAATGTTTATCTTTCCGTAATAGGGTAAATTCGCTTTTAAAATCGAACTTATTATACAATATTTTATTGTCAAGTGTACGAGTGGCAACCCGAAATTGGTATGCTAAATCGGCGTATGTAATCGCGGCTTAAATCAGACATTTTGTGCATCCTAGACAGGGATCCCTTACATAGACCCTAGACCCGAGGCTTCGAGGGCCCCAACCAAATTTAAATCCTGGATCCGCCCTTGATTCATTCGGCTGCAATTTGTATGGGATGACATTTAATATGATACAATATGAACTGTCAAATGAATACGATTGACTTTATGCAATCGCCTAGCAGGACTGCTTAAGGCCTGCTTTCATACTAACCGTTGAGGTCATAGTACGAAAAGGTAAGGCAGTTCAATATAAGATGAGTGGGTCTCCAGCTTCCTCACAGGCTATAGAGAAATTCTAAGCATGCCATATTTTAAAGCATAATAGCAGCAATCAAACTTCCAAACATAATAATAGCAGCCACCATAAGCTCGTTACCATGAGTTGTTTTATGTGTGCGAGCTGGCGACACGTGTCTACAGCTTACACATGCCGTTAAGGCAAACCAGTGAGGTTAGGGTTTTAGACTATAGTCAGAAATTTAGAGCCTAATTGCAGCAATAAGATCCAAAAAAACCAACCATTACACTCAAATACTCTTGAAACTACGAGCATAAAAGTGTGTGTGAGCTGGGGACCCGTGTCACTGGCTTGCACAGCTGTATTTTCGTAATTATTTAAGCTACGATTATGTACTATACCTCAAAATTTTCAGCCGAATTGCAGCATTAGACTCCAAATTGATCGAAACTTTAACTCGAAAGGTTTTTGAGCTACGAGCCGATATCTATGTGTAAGCTGGGGACCCGTGTCGCTGTCGTATGTTAGAGTTTCGTTTTAAAAATTAAATTATTTGTTATAATTGCAGCACACACGAGGCAAAATTTCAAATCTCTGGGCCTCTTAGTTTCGAAATTATAAGCCAAAAACCGTTTTCCCGTCAAAAAATTCAAAATAATGGCTCGGAAGCGGCTAATCGCGCCGTTGCCGTTCCGTGCGCTACACTATTGCAATCGAATTTGAACCTAAGAGCTAGTATTATTTTGAGTCATTTTAATTTGCGCTCTCGATCGTTTCAATTTCTGTACTGAGAATTTTAGTCTAGGAGGTAGGAGCTGATATAACTGGTTACCTAATTTAATATAAAAGCAAAGTCTATTTATATAGGAATGTTTATATCGCTAAGGTATAGGTACTTTATTTTATTTATTAACACGTTTTTATTAGGTTACTTTCTCGTTTGTTTGTTTGTTTGTAGGACGGACATTCGCAGATATTCGCAAATGATTTTCCATACATAATTGAAAACATTCGTACAATGTACGAACTTTTGCGCGCATGGGAGTGACCGGGGTTAGCACCACAGACTATTAGCACGAACATTAATTTATCGAGAAAACAAAATCACAATGCTGTCCTATCTCTGTGCTAATCCCGATTCCAGTTCAGAGACCATAATTTTATCTGTCTTTATGCCCGGCGTGAAAGAGTAACAAACATACAGACAGATAGACAAAAAAAAATCGTACTTACAATATAAGTGGGATTACTGTAAAAAAAACATACAGACAGACAGACAAAAAAAATCGTTCTTATAATATAAGTGGGATTGCTGTAAAAAATAAGTATAATAACTAAGCATAGTTATCTATACATTACTAAATAAAAAGACTTTATTTTTCTTTTAAATTAGGTAACCGGTTATATCAGAAGGCTCCTACCTCCTTGATAGACCAACAAAGTACTCGTCAAGACGATTCTAACGAGCCCAAACGCGATGGTATTGTATGGTTTCATCATAGAGTTCCTGTGGCCTTCTTCCGGCTCCATCATCAAATCAGCTCAAGGGCACCATAATACTGCATTGCCTTTTAGTTCTGACCTATGTTTAAAGTTTTAAGTCTAAAGCTCTGCGGGAAGCTAGTATAAAATCGTTCGCAAACTTTATGGACAAACAAACAAACAAACGAGAAAGTAACCGAATAAAAACGTGTTAAAATAAAATAAAGTACCTATAACTTAGCGATATAAACATTCCTATATAAATAGACTTTGCTTTTATATTAAATTAGGTAACCAGTTATATCAGCTCCTACCTCCTAGACTAAAATTCTCAGTACAGAAATTGAAACGATCGAGAGCGCAAATTAAAATGACTCAAAATAATACTAGCTCTTAGGTTCAAATTCGATTGCAATAGTGTAGCGCACGGAACGGCAACGGCGCGATTAGCCGCTTCCGAGCCATTATTTTGAATTTTTTGACGGGGAAAACGGTTTTTGGCTTATAATTTCGAAACTAAGAGGCCCAGAGATTTGAAATTTTGCCTCGTGTGTGCTGCAATTATAACATATCATTTAATCTTTACAACGAAACTCTAACATATACAGTTACAGCAATTCTCCATGTGTCAGCCGGCGACATGGGCCCCAGCTTACACATAGATATCGGCTCGTAGCTCAAAAACCTTTCGAGTTAATGTTTCGATAAATTTGGAGTCTAATGCTGCAATTCGGCTGAAAATTTTGAGGTATAGTACATAATCGTAGCTCAAATAATTACGAAAATACAGCTGTGCAAGCCAGTGACACGTGTCCCCAGCTCGCACACAGTTTTATGCTCGTAGTTTCAAGAGTATTTGAGTGAGATGGTTGGTTTTTTTGGATCTTATTGCTGCAATTAGGCTCTAAATTTCTGACTATAGTCTAAAACCCTAACCTCACTGGTTTGCCTTAACGGCATGTGTAAGCTGTAGACACGTGTCGCCAGCTCGCACACATAAAACAACTCATGGTAACGAGCTTATGGTGGCTGCTATTATTAAGCCCTGCTATAAGAGCTCATAGTAAGGCCCCAGTATGGGACATGCCAAAAATTACCATAATTTTAACATAAAATAATATTTTTAAATTATTAAACATAATTCCTTCTATTTTTTAAGGTTTAGAAGTAAAAAGGAATGTAAAATCTTCGATGTCATTAAATATTTAAGCTAGTTGACCGTAGATTTTAACTAATTGCCATGGAAAGTCGTGGGACATATTAAAAAGCGAAGGGACGTCTAAAGACGAAAATGCCCAAATGCAATGTAAATGATTGACAAGCAGTTTTGATCGTTTAGGGGGTCCATTAGATTGTTTCATGAGTGGGTCTCCAGCTTCCTCATAGGCTATAGAGAAATTCTAAGCATGCCATATTTTAAAGCATAATAGCAGCAATCAAACTTCCAGACATAATAATAGCAGCCACCATAAGCTCGTTACCATGAGCTGTTTTATGTGTGCGAGCTGGCGACACGTGTCTACAGCTTACACATGCCGTTAAGGCAAACCAGTGAGGTTAGGGTTTTAGACTATAGTCAGAAATTTAGAGCCTAATTGCAGCAATAAGATCCAAAAAAACCAACCATCTCACTCAAATACTCTTGAAACTACGAGCATAAAACTGAGTGCGAGCTGGGGACCCGTGTCACTGGCTTGCACAGCTGTATTTTCGTAATTATTTAAGCTACGATTATGTACTATACCTCAAAATTTTCAGCCGAATTGCAGCATTAGGCTCCAAATTTTTCAAAACTTTAACTCGAAAGGTTTTTGAGCTACGAGTCGATATCTATGTGTAAGCTGGGGACCCGTGTCACCGGCTGACACATGGTGAATTGCTGTAACTGTATATGTTAGAGTTTCGTTTTAAAGATCAAATGATATGTTATAATTGCAGCACACACGAGGTAAAATTTCAAATCTCAGGGCCTCTTAGTTTCGAAATTATAAGCCAAAAACCGTTTTCCCGCCAAAAAATTCAAAATAATGGCTCGGAAGCGGCTAATCGCGCCGTTGCCGTTCCGTGCGCTACACTATTGCAATCGAATTTGAACCTAAGAGTTAGTATTATTTTGAGTCATTTTGATTTGCGCTCTCGATCGTTTTAATTTATGTACTGAGAATTTTAGTCTAAGAGGTAGGAGCTGATATAACTGGTTACCTCATTTAATATAAAAGCAAAGTCTATTTATATAGGAATGTTTATATCGCTAAGGTATAGGTACTTTATTTTATTTTATTAACACGTTTTTATTAGGTTATAAATTTTGATCACTCGATCAGTTCAAATAGGGATGTAGCTATTATACAAAATCATCGTTACCATTAAAAAAAGACCATAAAACCACAGGATTTTTTATTAATTAACTGGATAAAAAGAGATTAAAAAGAACAAATAAACTTTTCACGCAGATGAAGTCGCGGGCGGTCACTAGTCGACTATAATAGGTATACCTAGGCACATTTGGAGCAAATAATCAACATAACTAAAACTTTTTAACCGACTTCAAAAAGAGGAGGAGTTATGTATGTTACTCGATTACTCGAAGACTGCTGGACCGATTTGAAAAATTGATTTTTTGTTTGAAAGTATATACTTCCAAGTTGGTCCCATTATCATGAAGTCAGGATCTAATGATGGGTTCCTGGACAAATCAAGGGAACTCTTCAAATATTATAGGCACACCTATAGCGATTTTGGTATTTTCTTAAGTAACCTATGCATTTGCTTTCGGAAAGTACCATTTTGGTGAAATGGAACTGATGATGAAGACCATACATGATAATCGGAATTATTCAATACTAAGTTTTATTGGTGCGAAATGATTACTTTTACATGGTTGCATTAATTATTTTAAGCTCCTTAAAATAAAGTACCTATACCTTAGCGATATAAACATTCCTATATAAATAGACTTTGCTTTTATATTAAATTAGGTAACCAGTGATATCAGCTCCTACCTCTTAGATTAAAATTCTCAGTACATAAATTAAAACGATCGAGAGCGCAAATTAAAATGACTCAAAATAATACTAGCTCTTAGGTTCAAATTCGATTGCAATAGCCGCTTCCGAGCCATTTTTTTGAATTTTTTGGCGGGGAAAACGGTTTTTGGCTTATAATTTCGAAACTAAGAGGCCCAGAGATTTGAAATTTTGCCTCGTGTGTGCTGCAATTATAACATATCATTTGATCTTGAAAACGAAACTATAACATATACAGTTACAGCAATTCACCATGTGTCAGCCGGTGACACGGGTCCCCAGCTTACACATAGATATCGGCTCGTAGCTAAAAAACCTTTCGAGTTAAAGTTTTGAAAAATTTGGAGCCTAATGCTGCAATTCGGCTGAAAATTTTGAGGTATAGTACATAATCGTAGCTTAAATAATTACGAAAATACAGCTGTGCAAGCCAGTGACACGGGTCCCCAGCTCGCACACAGTTTTATGCTCGTAGTTTCAAGAGTATTTGAGTGTGATGGTTGGTTTTTTTGGATCTTATTGCTGCAATTAGGCTCTAAATTTCTGACTATAGTCTAAAACCCTAACCTCACTGGTTTGCCTTAACGGCATGTGTAAGCTGTAGACACGTGTCGCCAGCTCGCACACATAAAACAGCTCATGGTAACGAGCTTATGGTGGCTGCTATTATTATGTCTGGAAGTTTGATTGCTGCTATTATGCTTTAAAATATGGCATGCTTAGAATTTCTCTATAGCCTATGAGGAAGCTGGAGACCCACTCATGATTGTTTCGTAGTATCTTCTACGTCTGTGGATTGTTTGTTTTTGTCATGAAGACAGTGACATACATAGAGTACATGACATATCAAGGTCGTGATCGTGACAGACCGATTTTATTTTATTTATTGCATAATTTTTAGGGATTTGGCCGAAAAGTTAAATATTTTTGAGTTTGCAAAAAAAGTTCACCAATTAACGATCCCAGTGACTAGCGCATTCCCTTTTTATGCTTATGCTGATCAAGCTGTAATTTAACATGTTTGCCTCACGCAGAATTGGAAGTTTCATGTAAGTACATTTTATTTTTAACCTTCGAATTTATATACTTTTTTGGTTTTAATTATTAACAGGCTTATCAGCTGATATTTATGTTTGTCTAGTCGTGTTGCTGGCGCCTCTCGCCAAAAGCACACACTACCCGACCTACCATACGAGTACAGTGCCCTGGAGCCGGTAATTAGCCGAGAAATCATGAGTCTTCATCACAGCAAGCATCACGCGACTTATGTGAACAACTTAAACGCCGCTGAAGAAAAACTAGCTGTTGCCCAGTCGAAAGGTGAGTACATGAAATATATCTTTTATTATAATGAGGGCCATCTAGGATGTGAATGGAGGAGGTTCAGATTGGTATACACACCCAACCCAACTGATCTGATTAGCATTCTAAGAGATTAAGGATATGTTTAAAAAAACATGAAATTAGCATATATACATGTATGGAAATCCTTAAACTGAAAACTCTGATCCTTATATCTCTTAGAATGCTGACCAGATCAGTTGGGTGTGTATAGCGATCTGAATCTCCCCCATTCACTCCCTGAATGGCCATCATCAGATCACAGCTCAATCCTTGGCGGAGAACCAAGGCTTCAAAGTTACCTCACTTGTATGAAAATTAACTGGTGTCTTTAATTATGTGAAAGCCACTGTATAATTTGTAAAGAACTGGATGTAGGTCAGCAAAAGGAAAGCAGCTGCCCTATACCAAAATTACATATAATCCATTTATATAGTTTGCTGATGTTATGAAATCGAAATCATAACAGGGTCATTTGCTTTGGCAGCGGCTGACACGCACACCATACTGGGTCTCCTGAACACTATAAAGTTTAATGGAGGAGGACATGTCAATCATTATATTTTATGGCACAACTTGAGCCCGTGCCGAAGTGAACCCACAACCCAATTACTGAATGCAATTGAACAGTAAATTACTTATGTTCCTCTCATTTTATTGTATTAGTAGCTTTTTGTGCTGATTAGATTGTAGGTTAGGTTGTAAGTTTTCCATTCTCTGTTATTTAATAAACTTCTAGGTTCATACATCTAGTTATATATTATATTGTATAATTATTACCACACCTCCCATTAATATTATAACTATATTTTTAGTATCTGTTTATTTAATAGTAAAACAATAATAATTGGCAACACAAACAAATAAAATAAATATAGGAGGGATTAATATAATAATATAAACTACTTAAAAGAAAATATGGGCCACTAATGGTTAACCAAACAAACAAGCTAATTTCTGAATAGTTTTTTTTATATAAATTCAATCTGACTTTATTTGATTGAATTTGATATTGTTCAAAAGCTGTAATAGTCAACTTGCGGACTTTACTGTCGAATTCACTGTAAAATTTCTCCTATTCTCTGTGTGTCAGTTAAAATAATAATATAAAGAAATTGGAGTTTCATACAAAAATATGTGAAATTTAAAACTTTTCAATTCTAACGGACACATGGCAAATAGGAAATATACAGTAAATTTGACAGTAACATCCAGAAGTTGACTACACAGCTATCAAACAAAATCAAATTTAAATAAAATTAGATCTAATTTATCACAATAATACCTTTCAGAAGTTAGCTTTTTTGTATGGAAAACCATATGGTGGCCCCTATTTTTTGGGCAGTATGTATGTGTGTGACTTTTGGTCATTTGCTGCAGGTGACATCGGGACCGTGATTGGTCTGGCCCCAGCCCTCAGATTCAATGGTGGGGGCCACATCAACCACTCAATTTTTTGGCAGAATCTCTCCTCTGATGGTGGTAAACCATCAGATGCACTCGTCCAAGCTATTACAAAGTAAACAAATTTGTTGTGCATGCATTTGCATATTATCTTTCTACCCATTTTACATGGCTAATATAATATTTGCATTCATTATAATCAAGTTTTTAATAAAAACATACTGATAAATCACTATAAATACATGTTTATATTTGGACTGATAAAGATTTATCATGTCAATGTTCATTCTCTGCTTTTTTTATGAAAATAATAAATATAATTGCATTGATAACTTGAGCAACTACCAAATAACCCTATTAATATTTGAGTCCCTTTTTTAATGCAAATTTATAGATTGTGCTGTTGAAATAACAAACTTTATTCATACATTAGTGTATTGATTATTTAGCTCACTTTCTCTAAGTAGTTTTACTTGTATTATTCTAGTATTTAGCTTGCTATTAAACTCATATACCTACTTATTATTAGAGTAGATGTTGCTCTCATTATCTATATGCATTTGATGACTTGGTATAAATTCATTCAGTAGTATGTACTTTAATTACTTATTGTGTTATTTCAGGGACTTTGGTTCTGTTGAAAACATGAAGAATCAGCTATCAACCGCGTCGGTGGGCGTTCAGGGCTCTGGCTGGGGCTGGCTCGGCTACAACAAGCAGATGAAGAAATTGCAAATTGCCACATGCCAGAACCAAGATCCACTACAGGCTACTACAGGTTATTTTTCACTACCTTCAGAATACCATAGGATAAAGCAATGTCATCCTTTGTTTTTTTTTAAATATTGCCCTTCAAAATTTTTTGTCACAGTATGGTTAAGTTAGGTACACTTGACATCACATCACATCTGCTCAAACAGAACTGCGAAAATAGCTTTTATTACAAAGGGTATAAAATGTATAGTCTGACGTACCGTCGTCACTACAATACAAGTTACTTTTTAAGATCATCCCCTGTCCTTGTCATATTTGGTAATATCTAATGCGAAAGAGACAGCCTGACCTTAAGTTCCCTAACAAACAACATATTATGACCTGTGGGCCTAGCATGCGCACCGCGACTATTTGTCGACACTTATCTTGCGATGTCTGTTCCGCTCACATCAGTATACGGTTTGATCGGTACAGACGGCGCTTACGCCAGAAATGTCGAGAAAATGACGTGAAAATGTCGTGGTGCGTGTTAGTCTAGGCCACGCCACAGAATAGATGCGAAGGCCGGCGCGGCGAACGAATTCTCTCTTCATTGCGCAGTCAATAGTTCAATACGCTCACCGCCCGATCGCCGCATCAGTTAATGGCGGCGTTAAAAGACATGTATGTAACAAAGCAGTTCTGTTAAAGATGGCCGCACACATTATTTTAGTGCCAGGATCTCTATCGCCTGAGGCGTGTTTTCGTTCAGCGAGCGATTGCTAGCTGGCGCTACCGGTGCTGTTTTCGTTGACTCTAGTGACGTCACGCTGCTGCCGATCGGCAGGTCGCAGCTCGCAATCTGCAATCCTCCTCCAAAGGTGGTTTGCATCGCTGCTTGCTGTCATAGAGTAATTTATATGTCACTGTCAGCGGTATTGTTGTTGTTGATCCAGTTCGGTAAATTATGTATATTATGTATATTATATAAAATCATTACAGAATTCTTCTGTCAGAAGACCTATTAAAGCACTTTTAGTATTTCGGTTCATTTTCACTTCGCGCCAAAAAAGTAACTTGGTTGGTTACCATCGCTTGATAAAAATCCGTTTTCGTTTCCCGCAGCACATGCGCAGCAGTTTGTGACGTCATGAGCTGCGCATCGCTGCGGCCGCTAGCTAAACGAAAACACGCCTCTGGCATCACGTCAATCGCTAGGTTGGACGTGATCAATGATATGATCGCGCGCCTATCATTTCGCGTTCAAACTAGCGACAATGATATACGTCGAGTCGATGCCATGCGACGGAGATCCGGGGCCCTACCGCCTAACTCAAAGCTTTAGCCAGAGCGATAGCAATGCTCTGTCCGTCCTTGTCATATCATAACACGATGACAAGGACGGACTGTGCACTGACGTCATAAACCAAAGCCAGAGTCAAAGCGATTGAGTTAGGCGGTACGGGGGCAGATCCTGATACTTATACTAAAATATAAACCACAGAATACATAATAGTACTAAACGATCAAAATTGCTTGTCAATCATTTACATTGCATTGCTTGTCAATCACATTTTGATCGTCTAGGAGCGATGCTTGACAAGCACCACAGAATAGATAGATTACCGTGGCCAATCAAAAGTAAGCCACACCCCCAAATGGTAAATGCAATGTAAATGATTGACAAGAAATGCTTGATCGTCTAGGGGCTCCATTACATTTCCGACTTTTTGCGAACACGACCCGTTTAACTGCTTTGCGGTGAGCGTTTTGACTGCGCAATGTAGAAAGAATTCCCTCGCCGCCAGGGCACAGAATATATACTCTAACGCGAAGGCCAGGGATTGAAATACCGTTAAAAAAATTAACGATACAAAAAAATATACGTTAAAAATACCGTAAAAACATTTTATCGGTTTATTTACCGGTAAAATTACCGTTAAATATAGCTCTAAGCTTTACCGGTACAATAGTACCAGCGGTAAAATTATCGGTAAAAAAGTAACGTTATTGATTGGAATAACGTTAGTTTTAATGTAACGGTAACAAAAAGTAAGAAATAACGTTATAATTAACTTTATTTACTGAGATAACGTTAATTTCAATGTAACTTTATCTAAAGTAACGTTATTTATTGACATAACGTTTATGTTAAAAGTAACGGTAAAAAAAGTAAGATTATTTCTTACTTTTTTTACCGTTTCCAACATTTAAAAATAACGTTATCAATCCCTGGTTCTTACAAATTCTCTTTTACGTCAAGGGAATATCCATTTATTAAGAAAAACTTATTGGAATATTATTTTTTTCAGGGTTGATTCCACTTTTCGGCATCGACGTCTGGGAACACGCTTACTACTTGCAGTATAAGAATGTACGCGCTGACTATGTGAAAGCCATCTTCGACGTAGCTAATTGGAAAGATATTTCCTCTAGATACGCGCAGGCCATAAAATAAAATACTGTATCTCCGCATTTATACCTAGGTTAAAGTTTCGAATTCTCAGTAATTAAGTGGTGACGCTTTGCATTAGATTGTGATAATATCCAATGATATAAAACTTGTTAGTTCCAATTAATTGTGTTTGATTTTAAAGAATTCCCTTTCGAACATAGTAGTTATCTGTATTTTAGTTAGTTAGGTCCGGCGGGTCCGGTAATTTTTACAGTTACTTTTGTTTGGTAATCACTTTTTATTTATTTATAAATAGGTACAGTCTCGAGCAATAAAATGTACACACTTTAGAACTATGTCACATTCAATCAATATATCTCAGTGTGATAATTGTTATACCTAGGTTATTCAAAACGTAATGTGGCAAAGTTCTATGGGGTGTGTACATCTTATTGGTACACTGACAGATTATCATCTCTAAAAAATGACAACTTCAAGAATGAGATATAGTTAGAATACCTATAGAATAATAATCCACAATGTACACACAGTATTAGTGTACATACATACACAGCATGATTAATTTTTATCTAATGCAAAAACTAACAAATACAATTAAATTAAAAGTAGGTTAACAACTTATTTTTAACAAATCAATGAGATGAATAAAAAAATTGCAAAAATAAATCAACAAAAAAATATTAGTAAGTATACAAATTAAGTTTTTTAAGTTTAGGGTGGGATTAATTCCTAGTCTCTAAGGAGGTTACTTAAAGTCTTCTTAAGGCGAGGCCAGTTCACGAAATTTACTCTTTCACTATGTCTTTAGAATAAGGTTGAATATCGCATAACTTTAATTGACGCTTCGCCAGAAATTTGACGAATTTTAGTACATTTTTATTGATTTCTGAAATACTGGATCATTTATTAAAAATATACTCGGTTATGGTGTTAGATCGATAAAAAAGCTATCCTTTTTGCATAAAAAATCATATCACTCGTTAAAAATTACGAAATCTGACGATTTGAAATTTATTTTTATAAGTTTTTATGGTGTTATTCAGGATTTTTTTACAGAGTTACCATGCCATTTTTCAATATTCTGTTCGGTTACTTTGCTTCTTTGTTTCTTTTTCAGTCTACAGTAATTTTTGTAAAGTAGAATTTTACATCAGTTCTTCACATTGGAAGTTCAAAAATCAGACTTTTCATCAGATCGTGAACTGGCCTCGCCTTAAGCTGCGTACGGATAGCGCGTTCCTGTGTTACGTGTAGTTGGGTTACACTGTCCACGCGTTACACGCGTACATTGGATACGCGTACCTGCAGCTCCTGTACGGACCGCCGCGAACCTGAACGCGAGGTCAATCGATCCAGAGCGCTACGCGAGCCCCAGTCATTCGCCATGAATAATTGAATTTTGATGAACTTTCAGTTCCTTTGAAATTGCCTTCCATTCATCTTGACGTAAATCGTTATTTCGATAATTAATTAGTGTGCTATCCCACAAAACCCGGTGTGATTCTTCAATCTGAAAATATTTTCATTATTGAAACTCGATGAACACGCGTGTTATCCATTTTGCCGTCCAAATATAGCGTACCGACCCGGTCGTGCGCGTCCCCTTTGACGCGCGACCAAAAACTCGCGAGGCACGCGTCCTCCAACTCCAAGTGTAAAGATATACCTACACTTGGAGTTGGAGGACGCGTACTTTACCTACGCGTAAAGTCTGTCTATCCTTACTTGTCTTATTTAGAAACAGTTTTTGACAGTTGTCTTACGATATGTTTGTAACTTTATTGCCTCGGCTCCATCTGCGTCAACGTTAACGTTAGTGGTAATGTCCAACTACGCTTTAGCTAATGCGTTAAGTTTGTAAATTAACACCGTTAAGTCTTGGCCACATCTGCGTAACGCCTAGATTAACGCTTTAAGCCGTGCTTTAAGCTATGCGTTAAGGCGCAGGTGGAGCCGTAGCATAAGAAATTGTTATTTATTATTAGCAATTTAAATCGTAATCTATGTGTGGAAAACGATTTGTTGTATTTTATAAATGGTTATTTCAGTAAAGAGTTGGGTGAAGATTGTTTACCATATAAGACAAGTAAACATGGCGTTCCGGGACACGCGTAACCGACAGGGTACGCGCTATCCGTACGCATCTGTATACCGCGCGAAATATCGATGTCTTTGCTACTACGCGCCACTTCATTGTAAGTTTGTAAGTCCGACACATTCTAACCACATCACATAGGGTTATAATAAGAGGTATTGTTTTTATAAACTTGGATCGCAAAAGTGTTGGGACGGCGGGACCTGTATCTGTTAATGCTCAATGATGGAAGTAGATCAGGTGCATCAATGCATGGAGTAATTTATAAAGACACAGACGATCATATCTTTTACGATGTGAGAGATCGACCGAGGTTATGTTTGTAGGAAAGGGATTTCAGGAATCTTTTCTGAACTCTTTCCAGGTTATCAACATGAACCTTATAATATGGAGACCAAACAGGACAGCAATGTTCCAGGACACTTCTAACTAAGCTGTAAAAGAGACCTAGAGTGCTTTGTGGCCTTTTGAATTCTTTTGTAGTCCTCAATATAAAGCCTAAAAGGCGCCGACTCTTTTTTTCAGCATAAAGGAGAGCAGGGGCCTTACTATGAGCTCTTATAGCAGGACTTATATTGAACGGCCTTACTTTTTCGTACCATGATCTCAACGGTTAGTATGAAAGCAGGCCTTAAGCAGTCTTTTTTACGGCCTGCTTTTGAACTGAATGGTTTCTTATTTGCTGATGGTAAGCCCCCAGGGCATGGTAATTGGGTAGATAAATCATGAACATGACATTCTATTGCTAAAATTCTATGGTGATCGATGACTTAGCGATTGACCTGCTGGAATGGACCCAATGTCATATACGATACGTACGAACTGTCATCTGTCAATGTCAAAACATTGATTTGATTGTCATGCATGTCAGTATTCTTCGGACGTTACTTATTGGTGTTTTGTGACGAAAAATAATATTTTAAATAACATTTTGAACTATTTTACTGACTCTTTAGGCCTCTCATCGCTGCTGTTTTCATTGCTACAGTAAATGGTAAGTTGTGAAATATTTACTAGACTCTTGTTTCTTCGGAATAAGAACGCTGCAAATCGTTCAACGTTTCAATGTAGTGTTATTGATTTTTCAGTGAATGGACGGTGCTTTCAGTTTTGAAATACCTATTTTTAATTCTTTATTATGTCTCTCCTTCTCCTCTTACCATGTAACGATTCAAAACGGGTATATCTTTAGGAATTCTTTTACTATTTTATTTTAAATTTGTCTTTGAAAATTCACTAGATTCATTTCTGGGGGTTAAATTCAGTCTTGCTTTATATTATGTAGGATTTTATTTCGTTTTCCGTTACGTGTCCGTTCTACAATATAATTAGGCATTTATTGAGGCCTGCATTCCTCTCTTAAGTCCTACTAGGTGGATAAAGTAAATTATTTTGTTGCCCATTAAGTTTAATCATAATATCTGCATCCCAAGTATTTTTAAGTTATCTGATAAAACTTCTTAAATTACTTACACTCTTAGGTTATTGAATACTTATTTTTTTAATATTATTACACCCTCAATTACAGGGAAAATCAGTAAGATATTAAATGACCAATTCCGTATTTTGTTGAATTCTGATTTATTTTGGGATGTATATTTAATAGCACTTTAAATTTGATGAAACCAGCTTTCAACTTTAAAATAATATGATCACTACAAAAATAATGGTTTGCACTATAACTGTGTCCCAAGTCCCAACTCTGAAACCATTTAGGCTCGTATTATAGAATCAAACTCAAATTCAAATCTCTGCTTGAGTACAGTTAGAAAGGGATGGTGCGATTCATCGCATATATCGCCATCCCTTTCTAACTGTACTCAAGCAGAGATCCGAGTTAGAGTTTGATTCTATAATACGAGCCTTAGTTTCTGTCCAACCATGTCGAGACTGACCACTGTTAAAATGAGAAGGCAAAATGATAACAAATTGTATAATATATGCATAATGCATACACGCCAGCAGGTCGGTTCTGGTGTTGTTGGTCAAAATGGATCCTAACTTCCTCCTCGGCTCCTCTCTCGCTGCGCCCGCTCGTTTTCGCACCCACAGAGGAAATAATCACTACGTTTTAGTCGCACCTAGTCGTCTGTTTACCAGCACTAAAGTTATACAATTAATTTGTATGGTGCAAAGTATTAATTTTAAAGCTTAGCATATTTATAGTGGCAACCATTATTTTTATAGTTCATTCAATAAATTTTGAAGCTAAACATTTCAAAGTGTGTTACATTATTTTTAAAGTGCATTTATATATTCCCCATTTATTTTGACTGAAATTATTGGAAAAAAGTGGCCACTTTTAGCAATAAACTAAACGACAGGTTATAAAGTATTGTTTGAAAGATAAAAAGTACAACAAAGCTTCTTCGGAGTACACTAGAAGAACACAATTAACAATTTCGTCTTTATTTAAGCACTACGATTTTTTTTCCATTGGCGGCGCTCCTAAGAGGTGAGGCGTAACAAACAAACGGACTTTCGCATTTATAATATTAGTAAGGATAAGGATATTAGCAAAGCTTTGTGTGATAATAGTGATTATTCTAATGTTTTAAATCGAGTTCGGAATTACGTCTACGAAGGAAGTATAACCTAGTACTATTATCTATTCTGTGGTACCTATAACTAAAAGCAGCTTGAATTTGGCTGCAGTATACCTACGTAATAGTGTTGCGATGGGTTATCGTTGCGGAGCTGCCGCCGCACGCGACCCCGGTGAATGCACTCTACTCGGGCTCATCTATAATTGAGGTCCTACTGGGTTATTGTGTCGCTGTCCATGGAAATTTATTAAATTACTACCACGTAAATTGGCCGAGTTGGGTTAGGTTGTGGTTCTCGATTCTTAATTGGGCCATGGAAATTAGCACTGTGGAGAAGTTATTTTCAGGACTGGTACGAAAGCGTTGAGCCTTATTTGGGATGATATTGTCATTTTTGCATGAAGTAAGTGAAAAATGTATATAATAAACGTGTCTCTAATACGGGAGTGAAGCGCTCATGGCGGAACTTGACAGACTGATCGTACTCGATCACGTTTGTTAAGCAACGCTCGGTCCGGTCAGGTGTTGGATGGGTGACCGTTAAGTGGCATTACAACTGAGCGCTTCCGTGCTGAGGGCACGTCAAACCGTCGGTCCCGGCTTTTGTCATCTGATAACAGTCAGTAAGCCAAGTTAGAGGCCTTACAGGCGGCTTGATAAACTCTA
Source organism: Agriphila straminella (assembly GCA_950108535.1). Taxonomy (NCBI): domain Eukaryota; kingdom Metazoa; phylum Arthropoda; class Insecta; order Lepidoptera; family Crambidae; genus Agriphila; species Agriphila straminella. The sequence continues at coordinate 12,173,945 of OX467319.1, forward strand.
ACACCAAAGGTGGCCACTAATCCTCATTCGATAAGAAAGAAAGAAAGAATTCGGTAGTGTGGTTGTGGCTAATCTCCATTCTGCTGTTACTTTTGTACATTTGTGAAGTCGAAGTGACTTTATTTTTTATAAATTTTTCACGCCACATTTTAAATTTTGAAACTTTTTTGGGAACTAATTCCTACCTATAAAAAAATATTCCAGCCAATTTGTTTTTTTTCAGACATTCTCCATTAGTTTTCTTTTTTCTACTTAAGTACTTTTTTTCTTTTTCGTTCGTCCACTGCAATACTTCAATCAGGGTATTTCGCATGGTTTACGGACATGCTTTAGAATCTTGTTTTGAGTATTATATGGGTCTTAGACGAGAGAATGCGCCGGCAATAAAACTTATAACATCTAGCACTTTATTACTCCTGGTAACTTTATTTCGCAAAGTCAATTTAATATTTTTACGAGACGCTGACCATAAAAAGTCTTTCTTGAAGAAATTCTTATGTTGTTCTTTAAGGTTTTCCTTATGTATTTGGTTTTCCAACACAACGTTAAATATAAACGCAAAGCCATTTGTTTGGTATCTTTTGCAGTTTAAATACTCTACTACTAAAATATTATCAAAAAAGAATAAACCATAAAGAATAAATAAATTGTCTATATATAAATAATACCTCAAATAAAAAAAAATACCTACGTGTTCTCGTGATAATATACTATATCTATGTCGTGATGTGACAGGATTTTTTTCTCATTTATCAATGTCAAACGTCGTCTGAAAATCATTTGAAGTCAAAACCTCGCAGTCTCTTTGGATTGGAATACGTTCGTATGTTTTGTATGGCGACGAGTTCGTATTCGTACCTCTTATTAGAGTATGAGAGAACTCGTTTATTTTCCAACAGAGATCTCGTAACAAAGGCTTGGTAAACAATAACGGGCTTATTGAGAGAGAGTTCTCGAGCGTAGGCTGAAATGATACACATTTGAAACAGCGATGTAGACAGCACTGTTTAACAACTTGCGAACTATGTATTTCTGAACAGTATATTGATTTATGTCCCTCATGCTTTATTTTTAGATTGTATGTATTGATAAATGTAGGTACTTGGATAGCTTAACCTTCTGCATATTTGAATTCCTTGTATTTATCCTTAGTAGCACAGCACCCCATCGTTGAAAAAAATATTATTCGCTAAATATTCAAAAATCTGCTGTAGTGTACACACGATTGAAAAGTAAAGGTAATATATTTTTATCAATTTACAAATACTTATACGCTAAGGAAGAAAGGAAAATAGAATAGAATATTGAGACAGTATAACAGTAAAAGTTGAAATATTCTCTTGAATTTAAACTTTTGCGTCAAACGATGATGATGATTGAGACAAAACACAGATTCCTTAAGGCGAGGACAGTTCACGATCTGATGAAAAGATTGATTTTTGAACTTCCAATGTGAAGAACTGATGTAGAATTTTACTTCACAAAAAAATACTGTAGATTGAAAAAAGAACAAAGAAACACAATAACCGAACAGAATATTGAATAATGACATGGTAACTCTGTAAAAAAATCCTGAATAACACCTGAAACATTTCAGAAATCAATAAAAATGTACTAAATTTTGTCAAATTTCCGGCGAAGCGTCAATTAAAGCTATGCAATATTCAACCTTATTCTAAAGACATAGTGAAAGAGTAAATTTCGTGAACTGCCTCGCCTTAAGCAATTATTTTAGAGCCGGTCACTCGATCGATGCAAATGTAATTACTACTCGACGTGTCTTAAGGCGCTGTGGTAGTGAAACTAGCGCCGCCACTCATTTATTTTTATTACTTGTAAACCAAGTCAATATTTAAAAAAAGCTCATGTTATAATCTCTTAAATGTCTCTAATATTTTTTGAATAACTCTTCAACAGGTAGGTATCATTCGTTCTGTAAGTTTTAAAATCCATTATTGCCAAAAGTGGCCACTTTGAGCTAAAATGGATTTTAAAACTTACAGAAAGAATGAAAACTGTTAAAGAGTTATTCAAAAAATATTAGAGATAATTTAAGAGATTATTACATGAGATTTTTTTAAATATTAACTTAGTTTACGAGTAATAAAAATAAATGTAGTGGCGGCGCTAGTTTCACTACCTACAGCGTCTTAATTAAGTTGCCGTCTTGTTTCTGTTTTGCTTGGCAATAATGTCATCAGCCTATAAAACTCAGCTCGCGAAATGTTTTAAATAAATAAATAAATCATTTATTTCAGGCAACAGAAATATCATTTACAATATTAGGCCCATATAATAAATACCTTACAGACTAACATACATATTATATATTATATCTTAACTACTTAATTATTTAAAGTCTGTTGGGTGTTGAGTGCAGTTTGGTTCGCAGGGTAGGTAAAGGTGATATCTTTTAGTCGAAGCTTTTAGTCAATGAAAGTGATCTTTCCAAACCTTAGCATTTTCAAAGAAAGTTAAAAAGTTCAAAGAACTGAACGTAAAGTTTCTTTAAAATTTTCCGTCTCAAAGTCAAATTAGAGGGAATACTTTCAATAGATTAAGATTAGATAAGTTTTTCACACTGTACAATAAACTCTTGCATTCCAAATTACCATTATGTAACTTTTAAGATTATGGTGAGAAATAAATATAATCACTTCTCAAGCTTACGCGCTCACTAGATTTATTATATTATATTTATTTGAAATAAAACACTTTTAACGGATACTAGCGCGGTTATATTGAAAGTACTTTGGTAATTAGTTAGTTAATTAACGGCAGCTGCAAAGGTGCCGAAACGTCGGGAAAACCAAAAATCAAACCAAATACCAACTAATTACCAAAGTACTTTCAATAAAACCGCGCTAGTATCCGTTAAAAGTGTTTTATTTCAAATAAATATAATATAATAAATTATTAATATTATTATTGTATCTCGGCTGGAAACTCTCGGGACGAAGCCCGGCTCTAAATTATTATTATTATTATTAATCAAAATTATGTTTAATTCAAAAGTAGAACTTTACGAAATATGACCCATTAAAATGCAAGGTTTCGCATTTCAATGCAATGATATTTTCAATGGGTTTAATCAAGCAAAGCTCATCGTTTCACGTTTTAATTTGAAGAAATAATTGATGGAGTTTTATATTATTGGAGTAAAGTAATAACTATAGCATGCCAAAATAAACTGCCAGTTTTGAAAACCAAATTACCTCATCAAAGCACGCAGATTTTCAGTCTGTAATTTTACGTCGTCAGCGAGAAGACATTAACGTGGGTATACTTAGTTGCTGCCGACTCCTTGCCTTACTTATGCCGTCTTTATCGGCAAAGTTGTACTTACTCTTTCATATTAATCAAATTATTTATATTCATGTCGCATTACGAACCTACGTTTCGTAATTTCTCCCGGCTCGTACCGTACGCCTTATCAAATTTCCATTACAGAGTATAATATTCGACCTACGTCCTCTTTTCCTAAAAACTTCACCGGACGTGATGTTCTGTTTTCGTATTTATTACTGCGAAACTTGAGGTCTTGGCGATTTGGTCTTTATGTTTGGAGTTTAAGGTCGATATTGTGGTGGAGGTGTGGGAAAGAAAGTCGGAGGTGTCGTTTGGGGGCTTACTCGGGTCGCGTTATTAGAGCCTTGTCCTTCTTTATTGGAATATACGAGGGGCTGGAAGCCGCCCCCCTCCTGAGCGGCTGAGGCTGCGGCGTGCTGGCTGTGTGTGGCCTCATTGTCAGCGTGTACAATTTAACATTATATTCCAAAGTCGTCAGTTATTATATTGGAAGCTTTGAATATTACCTTAGTCTTTTCTACTTGTAACATGAAAGAAGAAATGGCGATTACCGCTTTTTTCTTACGATTTCACCCGGTAAACGCTAAAATGTCCCGGAGCCTATTTTTTCGAAAGGCGGCGAGCGCTCTTTGGACAGCCATGCTGTCGAATGAAAATAAGTAGTAGTAAAAACGTCAGATATTGAAAATCATAGAAGACAGAAGAGGTAGAATGATCGGCCGCTTGATAAGACACGACAAATTTATTACAAACATTAATGGAAGGAAAAATAGAGGGAAAGAAAGGAAGAGCAAGACCAAGAAGAGCCTATATGGAACAGATCAAAGAGAAGGTGAACGTCGAGTCTTATCAAGAAACCAAGGAACTGGCTTTGGACAGAAACGAGTGGAGGAAGCTACACAGACAAGAGCGCGGCTCTTAAGTTGAGAAGAAGAAGAAAGTAGTAGTAGTAGTAAAGAGCGCTCGACGCCAGCCAAAACTAGGTCTCTGTAAGTGTACAATTTTTTTACGATACAGTACTATCTATATTTATAAAATCGTAAACTGAATGACTGAATGACTGACTGACTGACTGACTGACTGATCTATCAACGCACAGCCCAAACCGCTGGGTCTAGAGACTCCAAATTTGGCACGTAGGTTCCTTATGAGGTCTGGGGGTGCACTAAGAAAGGGTTTTTCAAAATTCATCCCCTAAGGGGGTAAAAAAGGGGATCAAAGTTTGTATGAAAGTCCCTCAGTTTTGAAGCTAGGATCTTCAAATTTTGTGTTTAGACTGACCATTGAAAACAAATAAATACGGATCTCAGCGTTTTTCAAAATTCTACCCCCGAAGGGGTCAAAAGGGGGATGAAGTTGTGTATTGAAGAAAATCCTTTATTTTCGAAGTAAAAATCGCTAAATTTATAATTTAGGCTTACGGATAGACATCTAACGCAACGTATATTGTTATTGTTAGTATTTGAACCCCTATTGGTATGAAATGGGGGTGAAAAAGGGTAAAAAAACCCCAAAAATTGATATGGATGTCGTTATTGGGGTTTTCGGGGATGACGATTGCAAAAATGACATTTAATTTGAAGTCCAACACGTTGGACATGATTTGACCCCTAAAGGGGTGAAAATGGGGTTTTGTATTTTGTATAAAATAAATAATATAAAATAGACATTACAACTTTAAAGTTCGTTGAAGCACATCTAAAATTAAATAGGCAAACATATATTTTGTAATTTTGAAAATCAACCACTTAGGGGTAAATGGGGTAAGTAATCATAAAAATCGATATGGATGTCGTTCTTGAGGTTTTATGGGATGGTGATTGCGAAAATGAGATTTATTTTGAAGTCCAACACGGTGGACATGATTTAACCCCTAAAAGGGTGAAAATGGGGTTTAAATTTTGTATGGAAAAATAATATAAAATAGACATTACAACTTTAAAATTCGTAGGAGCATGTCTAAAAATAAATACGCAAACACATATTTTGTTATTTTGAAAATCCTCCCTTAAGGTGTAAATGGGGTGAGTAAACATGAAAATCGATGTGGATGTCGTTCTTGAGGTTTCATGGGATGGTGGTTAGTGGTAACACGGTGGACATGATTTGACCCCTAAAGGAGTGAAAATGGGGTTCAAATTTTGTATGGAAAAATAAAATAATATAGACATTATTATGTTACGCATGTCTGATAATAAAAAGTAGGTAAGTAGTGGAGTTTTTAATGATTTTCAAAATTATTTATTTATGTAAGAAAAAATCGGCAATTTAAGACATAAAGACCTAACTAAGAATACCTATGTAATCTGAGCATAAAACAGAAATAATAGTTTATCGCATGTAAATCTATATTTATAAAATCGTAAACTGAATGACTGACTGACTGACTGATCTATCAACGCACAGCCCAAACCGCTGGGTCTAGAGACTCCAAATTTGGCACGTAGGTTCCTTATGAGGTCTAAAAAAGGGGATCAAAGTTTGTATAAAAGTCCCTCAGTTTTGAAGCTAGGATCTTCAAATTTTGTGTTTAGACTGACCATTGAAAATAAATAAATACGGGTCTCAGCGTTTTTCAAAATTCTACCCCCGAAGGGGTCAAAAGGGGGATGAAGTTGTGTATTGAAGAAAATCCTTTATTTTCGAAGTAAAAATCGCTAAATTTATAATTTAGGCTTACGGATAGACATCTAACGCAACGTATATTGTTATTATTAGTATTTGAACCCCTATTGGTATGAAATGGGGGTGAAAAGGGGTAAAAAAACCCCAAAAATTGATATGGATGTCGTTATTGGGGTTTTCGGGGATGACGATTGCAAAAATGACATTTAATTTGAAGTCCAACACGGTGGACATGATTTGACCCCTAAAGGGGTGAAAATGGGGTTCAAATTTTGTATAAAATAAATAATATAAAATAGACATTACAACTTTAAAGTTCGTTGAAGCACATCTAAAATTAAATAGGCAAACATATATTTTGTAATTTTGAAAATCAACCACTTAGGGGTAAATGGGGTAAGTAATCATAAAAATCGATATGGATGTCGTTCTTGAGGTTTTATGGGATGGTGATTGCGAAAATGAGATTTATTTTGAAGTCCAACACGGTGGACATGATTTAACCCCTAAAGGGGTGAAAATGGGGTTTAAATTTTGTATGGAAAAATAATATAAAATAGACATTACAACTTTAAAATTCGTAGGAGCATGTCTAAAAATAAATACGCAAACACATATTTTGTTATTTTGAAAATCCTCCCTTAAGGTGTAAATGGGGTAAGTAAACATGAAAATCGATGTGGATGTCGTTCTTGAGGTTTCATGGGATGGTGGTTAGTGGTAACACGGTGGACATGATTTGACCCCTAAAGGAGTGAAAATGGGGTTCAAATTTTGTATGGAAAAATAAAATAATATAGACATTATTATGTTACGCATGTCTGATAATAAAAAGTAGGTAAGTAGTGGAGTTTTTAATGATTTTCAAAATTATTTATTTATGTTAAAAAAAATCGGCAATTTAATACATAAAGACCTAACTAAGAATACCTATGTAATCTGAGCATAAAACAGAAATAATAGTTTATCGCATGTAAATCTATATTTATAAAATCGTAAACTGAATGACTGACTGACTGACTGATCTATCAACGCACAGCCCAAACCGCTGGGTCTAGAGACTCCAAATTTGGCACGTAGGTTCCTTATGAGGTCTAGGGGTGCACTAAGAAAGGGTTTTTCAAAATTCACCCCCTAAGGGGGTAAAAAAGGGGATCAAAGTTTGTATAAAAGTCCCTCAGTTTTGAAGCTAGGATCTTCAAATTTTGTGTTTAGACTGACCATTGAAAATAAATAAATACGGGTCTCAGCGTTTTTCAAAATTCTACCCCCGAAGGGGTCAAAAGGGGGATGAAGTTGGGTATTGAAGAAAATCCTTTATTTTCGTAGTAAAAATCGCTAAATTTATAATTTAGGCTTATGGATAGAATCTAGCGCAACGTATATTGTTATTGTTAGTATTTAAACCCGTATTGGGATAAACCCCCCCTTTCATCGGGGGTGAAAAGGAGTAAAAAAACCCCAAAAATAGATATGGATGTCGTTATTGGGGTTTTCTGGGATGACGATTGCAAAAATGACATTTATTTTGAAGTCCAACACGGTGGACATCATTTGACCCCTAAAGGGGTGAAAATGGGGTTCAAATTCTGTATGGAAAAATAATATAAAATAGACATTACAACTTTAAACTTCGTTGGAGCACATCTAAAAATAAATAGGCAAACATATATTTTGTAATTTTGAAAATCAACCACTTAGGGGTAAATGGGGTGAGTAAACATAAAAATCAATATGGATGTCGTTCTTGAGGTTTTATGGGATGGTGATTGCGAAAATGAGATTTATTTTAAAGTCCAACACGGTGGACATGATTTAACCCCTAAAGGGGTGAAAATGGGATTCAAATTTTGTATGGTAAAAGAATAAAAAATAGACATTACAAACTTTGAAATTCGTAGGAGCATGTCTAAAAATAAATAGGCAAACACATATTTTGTTATTTTGAAAATCCTCCCTTAAGGTGTAAATGGGGTAAGTAAACATGAAAATCGATGTGGATGTCGTTTCTGAGGTTTCATGGGATGGTGGTTGCGAAAATGACATTAATTTTGAAGTCTGTTGGACTTGTGGTCATGGTGGCCATGATTGGACCTGGACATGCACATCCAGGGGACGGGGACGGGGACAGGGACAGGGACAGGGACAGGGACAGGGACAGGGACAGGGACAGGGACAGGGCCAGGGACAGGGACAGGGACAGGGACAGGGACAGGGACAGGGACAGGGACAGGGACAGGGACAGGGACAGGGACAGGGACAGGGACAGGGACAGGGACAGGGACGGGACACGGGGACGGGGACGGGGACGGGGACGGGGACGGGGACGGGGACGGGGACGGGGACGGGAACGGGAACTTGGACGGGGACGGCGACGGCGACGGGGACGGGAACGGGAACGGGAAGCCACGTGCGAGGCCCGCCACACGCGGCAAATGTCTTGCCTCGCCAGTTAGCGCCCTTGGTAGGAACCCGCCTAAATGCATAAAAATGGCTGGTCAGATCCTGGTTGAAGGTTCCCTAAGGATTTTAAAGGTTCCCTAAGGATTTTCTCTAATATCCACGCGGACGAAGTCGCGGGCAGAAGCTAGTTATATTATATTCTGTGACGATACTATGAATTTGCAAATAATTCACAGTAAGTAATACTGGGGCCTAAGCTAAATCTTTACCGTTTCAGTTTCGTTTACAGAAAAATACTCGCTTTAGTTTTGTTAAAATTGTTGAATACTCTGCCTAAGGAGTCTAGGATTACAATCTGGGACAATTTAAGTGGAAACTATGAAGCTAAACCAAAGATTTTTAGTTAAATATGAAATATACCTAAATGACAACGTAACGTTTTTGGTTTTATAGTTCAGAATTACCGCGATTGGGCTCCTGGTAATACGAAAGTGGCACCACAACCAGTCTAGATCTTGAGTGGCAACTAGATTGGTATGGTAACGTGTATTTTGTGGTTACTTCTACAAATCGATTAAACACAATATTTCCTCGTTCTATTATTCTGAAAATAACAGTAATTATTTTTTCGCAGTCTGTAGCGTGTTTGTGCTACGACCTACGACGTTCGTAGCACGTAGCGCGTGCTACGGTAACGCTACGGATAGCAAGAACTACTTTTGATGGAATTGGTAGGCCATTGTAAATAATGTTTTAACCATTATAGGTTTCTGGGTCCTTTAAGTATTATAATTGTTTTGTAAAATCTGATAAAAAAGTAATAAGGCTAAAGAACTGTTTGGATTTTGAAACTTACAGAAAAAAAAAATCTGTTAAAGAGTTATTCCAAAATATTAGAGACAATTTAAGAGGCCATGGTTGTTTTCTTTTTTTTAAATATTGACCTGGTTTACGTATGATAAAAATAAATGAATTGGCAGCGCTGAATAAGCACTGTTTTTTTTAAGTTTTTTTTTTTTTTTTAGTTTATTTTTCAATACAAAAGAAAATTACAACAAATATTTTTCCAATCGCAGCAAGAGAAACCGTAAAAGGTTTATGTATTGCTGCCATCACTCACTGACACATTGACAGATAAAAAGTTTTTAATTGACTTTTACATTGTTCCGGGTTATCCAGGATTTCATCAAGTAAATCCTTTTGCAGCTCATTTAACAATGACGGTAACATAAATATCGAGCAACGTTTACCATATGTGTTATTGTATGAAGGCAGCACATACTTAGGTAAGTAAATCAGATTACGTAAATTACTATTTCTAATTCTTAATTTTAACAAAGAGCTGTTTTCTATTTCGTCGCAAATTACATACATTTTTATTTTATTGTATATATCTATTATTCTACAATGTTTGAATAAGTTACTATAATCATTTTTATATTTATTTTTGACTGAGTTAGGCACAATAGTTTTTAATAATCTAAGTTGCAATTTATATATATTTTCGATGTACGTTTTGTATGTCCTGCCATAACTACTGAGGCCATATCCTATTATCGAGTCAGCTAGTGCATTATACAGCATTCTCATAATATTGTATGGTAATTTGTACTTCAGTAATGAAAGTTTGGATAAAACAGCTCTTAGTTTTTTACAAACATATTCAACGTGTGGCTTCCAATTAAATTTATCATCTATTATTAGACCAAGGTACGTATGCTGTGACACAGATTCCAAATTGTTACAGTTACAACAATAGCGTCTTGTCTCCCTTATTGTACTGCTGCGATGATGCAGGCAGAGATGGGAGTGGGCCTGGATAGTTGGCTGGATCACAGATTTATTGTGGGAAGAGTGAATGTGGATATATTTAGTTTTATCATAATTTATGATTAAGCCAACATCGTGGGCCCATTTACAGAGAAGATCAAAGTTAATTTGCATTATGTTTTGTACAGTGTCTAAGTTCTTATCTGCCACCAGTAAACATGTATCGTCAGCAAATTGGTATACAGAGGCCTCCCTAAAGATATTACACATATCATTACAGTAAAAAAGATATTCGGTTGGACCGATAACCGAGCCTTGAGCTGTACCTTCTTCGGTTGGCATAAATTGACTATGTACGTTACCTATCTTAACAGTTTGACTTCAACATCTATCTTTCAAAGCAACTATCTAATCCGATTCACTTCTCTACGCTTAAGGTTGTATAAAACTAGTTAACCTATCAGATGTTAGCAGTTGTGTTCGTTTAAGAGTTTAAAGAGCTGCAACTGCAGCACTCGCGGCCGTAAATCGGCTTCAGTCGGCTTGCAGTGCGGTGCTCACTCTTTATACCCTCAGGGGTGTCTCGGTCAGCATTATGGATATAAATTAAATAAATAAATTTATCTCTGTCAGCATTATGGATATAAATTAAATAAATAAATATATAAACTAGTATTTTTAAAAGGTATCACTACATTCCCTCGTAGTCGTTTCAAGAAGTACATAGCAAATGTGATACGGCCACTTTTAGTAGTTTTGCTATCTACTTCTTGAAATAACTACAAGACAATGAGTCTTAAAAAATCAACGTAAACTTTTATTAAAATTATGTATTATACCTACTTATAATTACAATATTAAATCAAATTTACCGCGGCGCCACTTTCGGTTTGGGTACCGTTTTAAAGATCCCCCTCATTCTTGTAGAGATTTCTTATATTTATTAATATTACACACTCATTACTATTAAATTGCAAAAGCAAATACTCGTGCCCGTGCGTAATTTGTAAACGTAATTTACAAATTGGATAGTACGCTACGCATTCATAAGTCTAGCGTGTGTTATCCACAGCTCACTTTGCCAACTTACATACTTAAGTTACGCAGAAGGTCTTCAAAAAGCATCTTGTTTCAACAGAACTTATGCTCGAGGTTGCTCCAACTTGTTAGAGCCAACTTTGACCTCCATCCCCGTTTGGGCTTAGTTTGAAAGACGCAGAGATGATGTAATCTTATACGTATTTTATTTCATAAAATATGCGGAGAGACCCAAAACATTATTTATCTAAAAGTTTTTTTTATATTTTGTTAACAAATAAAAATAGTAATGACACTTGGTTGGTTATTTCTATTCAATTGAATAAGTAAGTAAGCAAATGCATTTTCAACACACTTGCTCGTAAAGTGAGCCCTAATTCAAATCGCTTTTGGGGCCATAAACCGAGCTATAACAAACGCGTGCAATAATATATATATTATAAAATCGTAAACTGAATGACTGACTGACTGACTGACTGATCTATCAACGCACAGCCCAAACCGCTGGGTCTAGAGACTCCAAATTTGGCACGTAGGTTCCTTATGAGGTCTAGGGGTGCACTAAGAAAGGGTTTTTTAAAATTCACCCCCTAAGGGGGTAAAAAAGGGGATCAAAGTTTGTATGAAAGTCCCTTAGTTTTGAAGCTAGGATCTTCAAATTTTGTGTTTAGACTGACCATTGAAAATAAATAAATACGGGTCTCAGCGTTTTTCAAAATTCTACCCCCGAAGGGGTCAAAAGGGGGATGAAGTTGTGTATTGAAGAAAATCCTTTATTTTCGAAGTTAAAATCGCTAAATTTATAATTTAGGCTTATAGATAGGCATCTAACGCAACGTATATTGTTATTGTTAGCATTTGAACCCCTATTGGGATGAAATGGGGATGAAAAGGGGAAAAAAACACAAAAATAGATATGGATGTCGTTATTGGGGTTTTCGGGGATGACGATTGCAAAAATGACATTTATTTTGAAGTCCAACACGGTGGACATGATTTGACCCCTGAAGGGGTGAAAATGGGGTTCAAATTTTGTATGAAAAAATAATATAAAATAGACATTACAACTTTAAGCTTCGTTGGAGCACACCTAAAAATAAATAGGCAAACATATATTTTGTAATTTTGAAAATCAACCACTTAGGGGTAAATGGGGTGAGTAAACATAAAAATCAATATGGATGTCGTTCTTGAGGTTTTATGGGATGGTGATTGCGAAAATGAGATTTATTTTGAAGTCCAACACGGTGGACATGATTTAACCCCTAAAGGGGTGAAAATGGGGTTTAAATTTTGTATGGAAAAATAATATAAAATAGACATTACAACTTTAAAATTCGTAGGAGCATGTCTAAAAATAAATAGGCAAACACATATATTGTTATTTTGAAAATCCTCCCTTAAGGTGTAAATGGGGTAAGTAAACATGAAAATCGATGTGGATGTCGTTCTTGAGGTTTCATGGGATGGTGGTTGCGAAAATGACATTTATTTTGAAGTCCAACACGGTGGACATGATTGGACCAGGACATGCATATCCAGGGGACGGGGACAGGGACGGTGTTAAACCTTCATGGTCAATGCGAACAGCCTGTAGTTCCAAATTCATAATATTGACTCTGTCACTCACTCTTTATCTGTCTGTCAAACCACTGCTAAATAATATAAATATATATTATTAAATCTAATATAAATAAATAGTAAGGTGTAAATAATTATGTTAATTTTGAATTGTGTTTGTATAAAGTATAGATAGGGTGTTTGTTCTTTGATATGTCGAATGTATATTTTTTGGAGCACATAGGTATAGGAAGATACAGGGTGTTCACATTGCGGGGGGGTGTTAAACCTTCATGGTCAATGCGAATAGCCTGTAGTTCCAAATTCATAATATTGACTTTGTCACTCACTCTCTTTTCTGTCTGTCAAACCACTGCTAAATAATATAAATATATATTATTAAATTCAATATAAATAAATGACGGGAACGGGAAAGGGGACGGTTACGGGAACGGGAACGGGAACGGGAAATGGGACGGGGACGGGGACGGGGACGGGGACGTGGACGGGGACGGGGACGGGAACGGGAACGGGGACGGGGACGGGGACGGGGACGGGGACGTGGACGGGGACGGGAACGGGAACGGGAACGGAAACGGGAACGGGAACCTGAACCGGAACCGGAACGGGAACGGGAAGCCACGTGCGAGGCCCGCCACACGCGGCAAATGTCTTGCCTCGCCAGTTAGCGCCCTTGGTAGGAACCCGCCTAAATGCGTAAAAATGGCTGGTCAGATCCTGGTTGAAGGTTCCCTAAGGATTTTGAAGGTTCCCTAAGGATTTTCTCTAATATCCACGCGGACGAAGTCGCGGGCAGAAGCTAGTAATATATAAAACACTAGTACGTTATAGAATTAACCCTACAAAGTTAAATTAGTACCTTACTGCAAGTTCTATGCGAGTAAACAGAGCATTCCCAATTTAGCCGGGTAATACAGTTATTTTTTAGTAACAACAAAGTAGCTGCTGAAAATTCATATACATTTTCGGAATAAATTAAATGGGTAAGTCCTTAATTAAGTCAAACAAATATTTATTATTATTAAATTATTCATTATTCACAATATTTTGTTCTAAAATATTAAAATAATTGCATTTTATCACTTAAAATTTTTGAAGTTTGCTGTATCTGACTATTTGAATGATAAAATTTGACTTATATTTACTTTTTTAATTTTATTTTAATTGTCAATTTTTAAATTATGGACATACACTTGGTTTTTATTACCTTACTTATTAAATATTAGTCATACTTACTTACATAGTCTACAATTTTTAAATATTTGCACATCGATTGTTTAACGATAGAATATGTTGGAAATAACTTAGTTTAAGAACACTTTTGTAACCGTATTCTTGCAAATAAAATTACTTACTTACTAAATTCAGCTTTTTTATGATTTTATGTAAATTATTTAGTTAAATCGTTGCTGCCGAAAACTAGGACAAAATGTAATACAAAATAAAACAAAAAATATATATTTGGTGATTGGCAACCCTGCGAGGGTTGTAACACGTGTTACTACCGGTCGTATATCTTTTAAACGAGTCTTTTAGATTTCTGTAACTGAATTTTATAGTTTAGTATGTGGAAAAATGGCTGAACGTAAATAACATAGAAAATATTTAATGTTTCTGACAAAGTTTATAGAATACTAAGCTCTGCGTCTCTGGAATAGTCTCCCTGAATCTATCAGAAGTTCTCCCAGTAAAGTAAAAGTTCTTCAAAAAGAAAGTTCATGCCATAGGTACTCTTAGAAAGGTTATGTGAAATCATCGATATTTGTATCTCCTTCTTATATTATATTTGTTAAAAATGTAGATTATTATATGTATTAAATTATATGTTATGTTGTATTTATTAATATTTTACCCTATGTACCGCCTTCATTGATATCTGTTTCCTAAAGGTTGACTGGGAGGGAATGCTTTTAGCATTCAGTTCGCCTTTTGTAACATTATGTTTGAAATGTACAATAAAGTTTGTTAAATAAATAAATAAAAAAATACTTTAGTATAACCATTTACAAAAATTGTTACTACTACTACTACTTATAGCACTTATTATAATGTTGCCGATTACTTCGTTGGAAGCATTTTTTGCGACAAATGATCATTGAAAGAAAAGTTATTTTCAATGTAGGTAAATGTGTTTTTCATGTATTTCCTCCTTATATCTGTATTCCTCACGCGTTTGGATACTGCTTAACTAATTACCAGCACAAAATTCTGTGTATTATTACGTTTTATTTCAGTTATATGTTAGTCATCAAGTTTTTTACATTTTTTTTTCTGTTACAGATAATTATGTCCTTCTAACTGAAGATAATTACATTCTTAAGGTAAGTCAGTTATTTTGCAATTATTATTTTTTATTTTATTCGTCTAAGTAACGATGTGAGACCTGAAACAAAACTCGACTTTTGATAATATTTAACTTGTTTATAACACACACAAATATTTTAACATCAAAAGACTTGTTAAAGATATTGTAATTCACAGATTAAAAAATAAAGACTGCTGAGGGTGGAGCGTTAATTGCTATTCAGAAAATCACATGATTCTGAAAAAGAATAGAACAAAGAATGCAAGATATTTTTTCATCTTTATAATAATGCATACAATGAATAAATTTTGTAATCTAAAATAAGTCCCTGTATGATGTATTGTCTTAGAACTGGATGACAGACTAGTTATTAAAATGAGTCCTTCATGATCAATCAAAATTATATTACCTTTGAAACTGTTTTTTTATAAATATTTATTTTAAAATAAGATGTCCATTTCGCGCACGCCAATACAGAAAGCAGAAATCTTTCGCTCAAAAGTGTTTTGAAATTGATGAAAAAAGACAGAAAAATTAATCATTACTTACTTACATCACAGAATAAATAATAGCACTTACACTTTGACTTTATAGATTTGGATGGTTATTAAACTTTACATTAGAAACAACAAATACCACTCGGGAATCGCACATGATACTGCATTATTTTTGCGACTATAAAGTTTAACTTTAAAAATTTCATTGTGAATATAAAAAAATAAAATAAAATACGAACTAATAATGTATAGCTGCTTTGTTTTGCAGCGATTTCAGCACAATTTTCTTGATTAAACTCCGGTAAAACACGTTACTGAGTCTTTTCAATTCTCATAGGACCGTGCAGTGCGTCGCTATACGCCATGTTAATGGGATTCATGCTTCATATTCATTACTGTGAGTGGTACATAGTTTGTGATGTTATGGTTCCTATAACTGCGACAGAACGAGCTTAACAACATTAGCGCTTTTATGCTTCATAGTGAAAGATTTATTGTTCAATTCTATTATGAGAACGAAAAGCTACTCTAGGAAATGATATAGAGACATCTAGAACTCGTCCAGATTTGAGATGGAATAACTTATCAGCTTAAACTAAGATTGTGTGAACACTTGTCTTGAGTGAGATAAACCTCTTTGTGAACCAAAATTATGCTAATTGTTGTTGGAGTTGTGTCTTATTTATTATTATTTTTATTTAAATTTTAAGTAATTATTCTTATCTCTCATGGGGTCCCTCCGGTTCATTTATACCTAATGTCATTACGTCCTCTTACCACTTTTGCCTAATTCTTAATTTGCCTTAATCCTAAAATGTCTGAAATCCAGAATGACTAAAATTTCTAATACCTGAATTGTAAAATGTCATACGAAATGAGTACAGTCAAGTTCGGAATACAGCATCGAGTTTTTGTCTTGTAATTTTTTTTATTAGTTATGGCATTGGTCGATATGACTATGTTTATTATGTCTTAAATAATAATTTTAAACCATTTTCCAAAATTAGACTTTTTGCTTTGACTTGGTGCTTCAAGCACAGAATAACTAATTTGTCCCTTATGAACCGGAGGGCTATAGATCAATAATGTTTTGCTTTGTTGTCTTAGAATTTTTTTTGACTGTAACTAGTTTTTTGCTGCCATTAGAGCTTTCGGGTTAAGTAAGTCTGAAGGAAGGTTTAATTTGTTCGAAGACTGGATTTCTAGTGCAATTGTTTATGGTCTACCGGATATGAGCCGGGTATAAAATTAGTGTGGTGGTACTTTAATTACGTTTTCCCGCGGTTTGGCCTCGGCCAGGTGGGCGAGTTAATAGCCTTCGTATTACATCCGCAAGATGGCGCTCCTCGCACCTGTGCTACTCAAATTACTTCGAGCCAGGTCAGCAATTTGTACTTATAAACAGTTTAAGGGACGTAGAACACATATTTCTGCTTAAATTGGATCGCATTAACCCGATGACTACCAAGTGATTGACAAATCGATTTCCTATTGTTTCTGACTCAAATGATAGTGAATGTGTAGAAGCGTCTGTGTCATGTGAAAGACTACTTAGATAACAAAATATTTAATTGCGTTAGTTCTTGTTGTGTGTGGGTGGGTGGATCAGACTTAGCGATAATGGAACTAGAGATATGAAAAAAAAAAACAATCTGGATTCTACGCATTTTATTTGAATATAATTGATTCGCGCAGAGGAGTGAATAGTTTGTTTTATTTTTATTTTTATTCTGCTTTAAAACAAATATCGATGACTTCGTGTAGACCTTTATCGAAACGATTCCGATTTAGACTTTTCTACACAGTCGGTAATCGGTATGTTTCGATTGTTATTTAACGGGACTTAATTAATTGGGTGATTGGAAATAATTAAAGGCGATTGTTATTGCGATACTTAATTACTAAACAGGGCAGCATTTTATTTTTAGGGCGACAAAATAACTCCACGGGCTACTACCAGTGGATTACAAAAATTCTTAAATGGGCGACAACATATGGGTGACAAATAATTTAACTTAGCAGTGAAAACTCTAAATGGGTGACAAAAATACAGAGTGGGCAACTATTATAGGTAACTATACCTATAACTGATTTAAGTTGCCCAACATTGTATTTTTAATGCGTTTTTATTAGGTTGCTTTCTCGTTTGTTTGTTTGTTTTTTGTCATCTCGATTAGGATATGGTCCCCTTTTTCAATAAAATATATGCCTAAATGTTTTGTGTGCCCTAGGGTTGTCACCCAAATAGTAATTTGGTCGCCCGTTCCGAATAACCAGTTACTCAAGTTGTATTTTAAAGTCACCCATTTTCAATATCTGTAGTCGCCCTCGGTCCGTCGCCCACTTTATGTTTCAGTACGCTATATTCAGTATTTTTGATACCCAAATCTAATATTTATTGTTTATTATTGTTACCGAATAAATACTACCCTTATTTAACTAGCCTTGATTTACTAACCCCTTGTCGACTTTATGAATAAGCTACATACAACCTACGCTAGTCCTGGGACCTGCGTCACTGCAAGACGAAAACTTTATTTATGAATTCTAAATACTAGTCGGTATTCAGTGGCGGTTTCATAAAAGACACCAGGCAATTTTTACACAAACGAGGTAAGTTTGAAGCCTTGGTTCTCCGCTATGGATTGACCTAGCTGTAATCTGATGATGGCCATCCAGGGACTGAATGGAGAAGCTTCAGATCGCTATACACACCCAACTGATCTGATCAGCATTCTCAGGCTCGTATATGCAATGGATAGCACCATCCCTTTCTTACTGTACTCAAGCAGAGATTTGAGTTTGAGTTTGATTCTATAACACGAGCCTATAAGGATAAAAGTTTTTAGTTTCAGGATTTCCATACATATTTATGCTAATTTCACGGTTTCTTAAAACATCAACAACAAACAATCTTTATATCTCTTAGAATGATGATCTGTACCCTATTAGCACGAACAGCTATCGAAAAAAATAACGCGCGTCGAAAAAAAGATGGTGCAACTCAGCCTTAGTCTCTGGATGGCCATCATCAGATCACAGATAAGTTAATCCTTAGCGGAGAACCAAGGCTTCAAAGTTACCTCGTTTGTATGAAAATCCTATTTCTGTATATGTCTCGATTGTTGTTTAACTAACCTTGATTTACTAACCCCTTTTATGAATAAGCTACAACCTACGCAAATCCTAGGGCCTGCGTCACTGCAAGACGACCGACGCGACGCCTCGGCGGCGGGAGCCTCTGCATTCATTTGAGAGCCTGCTATTATCGTCTTTGTTATAGATACGATGAGGACTGCCCTAAGACCTTTAACGTCATGTAACATGATCTTTTAATACTTCTCAATCTGATTAAAAAGTGGTCTGGAGATCTTAAAAACACATGTGTTTCCTAAACAAACTGATTATTTGGGTATAGTCTATTTACAATGCTTCGAATATTTTATTTAAAATTTGTCCATTGCTTCTGTCCATCTTCTTACGTAGTTACAAGTAGATAATACTTTCGGATTTTAGCTACAAACCTCACTCGCCTCTGATAAACATTGCAATGCAAAATGCAACTGACCTTGCACTTTGCACAACACAATTCGCGGTTGCTGAATTCATGTGTTTGGTTTTAAACTGAAATTACTCGCTAGTTCACAGTATACCTACGGGCGTTAGTGTAACAAAGGATTTTCTTAGTAAACCGCCTGGTGTTGCGTGATTAGTCGGGGTGAAATAGTCGATACTTGATGTTGATTGGCCGCCGGGCCCGACGCTCTGGCGCCCGGCTAGCTGCTATCTACACCGGTTGTTCAGCCTTGCCAGGAACGGGTTAATTTTTCTCTGTAATATTTTTTCAACAGTTGGATTAATTCTAGTAACGTAATATTTACTCACAGACCATACAACAAGTACTTAGTGTAAAGGTAACTATAAAGTAAAGTAAATGTAAAGGTAACTGAACGGAACGGGGCGATTTGTTGACAATGTTGCATATATGTTGTATTAAAAATATACGCGATGAGGACACGGACGGGACGGGGCGTGGACGGGACGGGGCGTGGACGGGACGGGGAAAATTTATGATGCACATCACCTCCCTATCCCGTCCGGGGTTTTTTCGCCCTGCAGCGACCTGAAGTTAAGCGTCTACAGATCCATCGTACGCAACATACTCGTACGCATCGGATCTAATCTAACAGATTTTAATATTATTTTTTACATAGGAAGTTAAAAATGTCATTTGCAGATGAACCTGCCTGAATTCTGAATCCATTGTTTGTGATTTCGTAGATATTCAAATCTGCGGTGTATTAGCTTCGGCAAGTTTTGTTTTATTTTATGTTTTATTTTATTTTATTATTTTAATCTCAATTCATTTAATTTGTAATTTGTAATTTTTAATATGGGTTATTTGGCCTTGAAATAAACTTCATTATTATTATTATAAATCAAAGTCAACCCATTTTCGTCACTGTTCACTGTTGGCAGAGAATATATAAATAGTAGGTATGCAGTTGGTTTCGAATGTATTGTACTGTTCACATCTTGCGGAGCATGAGTTTTGCTCATGTTTTATCCTGTAGGAATTCCAGGAAGGCGTAATATAAACAAAGGTAACATATCGTCACCCAGGGACGTGCCGGTACCCCGTCACGAACAACGTGAATAGAATCTATAACCGAATTATAAAACGACGAGGAAGATTTTCCTTTTCATTTCCATTGTTTTGTTCCTTAATTTGTTTTGTTAATAGGTACTCCGATCTAATTGCTTTTTTAATTGCGGAATAAAAGCTCGAGTTCTTCTTTTATATTTGTATTAAGTAAATGAAATCTGAAATTTCTATTTCGTCTCCTTGATATTTTAGACAGGGCTGGAAGCTATGACGTAGGTACATTATGGGTAAAAAAAACAAAGACGAGAACGTATGGCACTTTTGCTTTGTTATCAAATTAGTGGGTTATTTTGGTGTTACGAATAAGTATTTCATAAAACACAAACAGATGTCGCTGAAACTAATAAACACGGGAAACCAAAACGCAGTGATCGATCATGATCATGTCTTTTTTATTACAAGTTATAGTTTACAAATGATAGGGAAATTAGGGACATACATCTAAGGGACTACAGGGTATGCAGAGCTTATTTGCATGTATTATTATTATTTATTTATTTATTATTAAAAAGTAATGTACACAGTTTTGCAACTTGTCTCACGCTGTTTTGTATGGAGTGCACGCCACTGAGTATTATGGCGTATTGATTTGCTCCTGGGTGTAACCATGTCTCAAGAAGAGAAATTCGCTTACATAATTATGAAGCGTCAAATCTGTGATTAGAGGCTATGGAGATGGAAAGAGGACATCATAATAAAAGAAGCACTTTGAACACTTGAACATCTTTTTTTAATTACCAAAATTTAGTGCAAAAACTTTTTATTTTCATCTTTTAAGGCACGTCATTACCATAACTTACTCTTCTTCATCTCCATTACCCATATGAAAACTTAATGAAAACATCGAAAGTATTTTATAAAGACGTGCAATAAGACCGATCCAGCGGCCCTGCAGATATTTACGACCGTTGTTGGGCACCGAGAGATAATGCAATAAATAACTCGCAAACGTGTGCGTAGGTATACCTTATAGTATCGTGAAAACCCACAACATCACCGCAACTTATTAAAATTTCAGTTAAAGTGTTGCAGTGAAGTTCAAATATTTAGTAATTATATTCGCTACACATTTTAATTTGAAACCTATTTATATAACAGCTATAAACTGTATTTTTAAGTGCTATAGTAGAAATACAGGGTTATTTGTAAAGCACTAACAACCTCGCACTCGTAGATTACCAACATCATTAACAACAACATTTGTTCTACGACTTTTGATAAATCGTTAGATTTTACTTTTATACAAAAAAAATATCATTTTAATTTACCGTTCGTATGTTCATAATACGCGCGGCGCGCGGAGCGCCCGGTGCGCGCGACCCGCCCGCCCCGCCGCCATCCATAGACGTAAAAAGTGTCGAACAGTACAATAAAAACTTGAAAATAATTTATAGGTGAATGTATTGAGTTATGATACAAATGTTGTTGTTTATGATGTAGGTAATCTACTCCTGCGAGGTTGTTGGCGTTTTACAAATAACCCTGTATAAATAATGTGTCTAAGAAATGCGCATCACGTTCCATTCAATAAAACTGATCAAAACAACTCTGCGCGAGCCGTATGAGGGCGAACTTTGAAAATTCCTATTAAATTATTAAATAGATATAAGTTTATACAAAACGCAATACATTAGACAAATACCTCATTATCCCTAAAAAAATAAAAAATGACTTTAGAATCTTTAAATACGAGTAGAAAAACATGTCAAAGTACCGATTTGAGCGTTTTTTAATATTTTATTTCTCTGTGATTAAATTTTTATTTTATTTTCTCTCTATAGAGCACTCCTTGACAATACAAACAGTGAAAAAATAAATATGAGTCGTATTCTTATTTATTACAGCTGAAACGTTTGTGAAAAATACCTCTGACAAGCAAATTTGAAATTCTACTTGAACAGATTGTCTTCGTTTTAAAATACCTGATAATTTATTATGTTTTTCTCTCTATACGGCACTAATTTACGAATGTTGCTCCCTAAAACTAAAGTTACATCGATAGTAATGCTTTCGTTCTTTAGATTTCTTTAGTTGATACTCTTCTTTGGAAAAACGCTAATTTCTTTGAAATGCGAATATACAGCTTTAATGGTAATTAATTTAAAAAACTTCACGCGTAGTTTCTATTAGTTCCTTTAATATGCTCCTATATACTAGGAGCATATTAAAGGAACTAATAGAAACTAAATACTATAACATGTTGGTTCGATTGCGTTTGGTATCCTTCCTTTGAGATAAATTCCAAGAACACTTTCGTAACCTTAAATATTTCAGGCGCTTATTAGTTTCATAGCAGAAACTCAATTTTTTCCTCTTGAGCTATAGATATTCTTTCCTTTTAGTTAGATGTTCAGGTTTCGCTTTCTCCTTTTTGTGAGAACTCCACCCACAATGCGATATTAATATGTATAGGCCGGTGTTGGCTCATCAATCATGCGCGGCATGTAGCTCGCAGGTTGCCGAGACCTACGCATTAGTGCTAACTTAGGTCGTTAGGATCCTATTTATATACGAGTGTGTTAATATTATGTTATTAGATCGTAGTGAGATGTAGTTGTTAAACAGGGTGTTAATTGCGTGTCCAGCACGTGATTAAATACCTACCCTACTAATAAAGGATAACAAAAAAAAGATACGGACATTTTAAGTTTTTGTGTTCTTTATGTTCGTGTACTTATCACAGATTCCCGAGGTCTATGTTGCAGTTAGGTCGTTCAAGTCTGTCTGTACAATACTATGCGCTACTGTCATCATCATCATCATCATCATGCGCCCTGTAAAGGTATGATTCCGATCTCAGCAGCAAGCAGCAGTGCTGCCGCAGAAGTGCGCATATTGTACTATTATGTATTCTGTGGCATAGCTATGCGGTCGCGACACTTCTCCGCTCACTTCAAATTGAGCCTTTCATACATAACATTACGGTTCAATTTGGAGCGCACTGCTGCGGCAGCACTGCTGCTTGCTGCCGAGATCGGAATCATACCTTAAGGCTACCCTGGACAAGCCAGATCCGGAACGGTCACTCGCCCTTTGACCAGGGGCGTCTTAGATGCACCTGTCAGTACAAAGCGGTACTGGCCGGCTACCTGCATTCTACTTTAGCCCGCACAATAAATACACACATATTGCCGGAACACTGCCACACTTCCGCAGGAAACAGAACGATCTGATAAGGTGCACCGTTTTCATGCTGGTCGACAGAATAAAATATAGAGTTGCAATTCATTATATATTACTGTCATTATTTATCATAAAGGAAAGACAAATAATGCATGATAATAATTTTTAAAAGTACACCTAAAAATATGTTGTAGTATTCAGATTTAAAAAGCTACCTACTGATGTACAACCATCACAGAACAAGATGACGTCGTAGTATGTATAGGTACCTAACACAAAATTAATTATCGATGAAATTTTATCGACTTTCACATCGCAGAAAATCGCAGTCAAGTTAAAATTGATTGTACTAAAAAGTTGGGAATTCCTTTGGAATTTCGCAGCTCATTCCATATTAAAATTCCAGCCCTTTATCGGCTCCATCAAGGTTGCAATTTGAATTTGATGTGGGTTTTGAGCTACGACGATTGTAACAAATACTTAATCCTTCTAAAACGAATTTGGTTACATTAATTTGTATTTCAGCATTGACTGAAATGCGGGCGACGTCTGCCATCTGCGTTTGTTTGGGGAAACAATATTTTTATCGTTGAAAATATACGAGTATCTTTTTTTTGTTTTGAAAGGCTTTATACAAATGATAGCTGTTTTATGAGAAAGAAATAAAATTTATTTCGATCCTAAAAATAAGCACCTTTCAATAAAAATAACACTTAAGTTCCTTTGTTCTGCAGTTAGTTCGCAACTAATGCTGATAGGCACGCAAGCGATTTACTAATACGTAGCTGTTTGTTGTAATTAAGTTAACTACAAGTGGATGTAGATTGCCTATAGAGCACGAAATAATAGCAAAATAACTATAGGATAAAACATTTCCTTTGTAATATGACTTTCGAACAGTTATAAATAATAGTACTGACGGTATTGTCCTAAAAATTATACTAACTTGCCATATTTTGTAGTACATTTCCTATCTTCCTATATGGAGCTAAAACATGGACGATCAACCAAAAATATCTTTAGAAGATTGACGCCCTTGAGTTGTAGTGCTGGAGGTGCTTACTGAGGATGAAGTAGACCTCTTATCTGACAAACGTTTCCAACCTGAAAGAGTTTCGTATCAAACAAAGACTTTCGTCGATGGTGCAAGTACGTATCTTAAAGATGTTTGGACATATAATCCGCAGCAAGCTTATTGGAACGATTGATGGTTCAAGGGAGAGTGGAGGGTCAAGGTCAACGTTCTCGCGGCCGATCACCCATAAGATGGACAGATCATCTACAAAGTGTTCCCTTGTTGAATGTGCCACGCCAGTGCCACGATTAGAAAGAAATGGAGAAGTATCGCAAGAGCCGCAACATAACTACCAGACAATCCATGACCACGACCACTCCAACAGGAGAAGAAGACACTAATGAGGCGACTCCCACAGGGGACCCTCCGGGCCAACCGGTGGCATATGAGGGCAAGTATCGGGTTTTTTGTGGGTATTCCACCCTCAGGGGTTCTCTATCGAGCCACTGGCTTTGTAGGACCACGGGAGGCAGTCGTGGAGGGAGCCGTAACGTTGAATGTTGCGGTCCCCTCCTGGCGAGCCCCACATACGACCCCCTGATCACCTATGAGAGCAATAGGGCGATGCGTTTGCGTTTAAAAAAAAGAAAAGAAGACACAAGTGTCACTCAAGAGTGAGGGCAAATAAAACTACTTAGGAAGGTTTCTGGAAGGTTTTTTTCGAGCTAAAATCACTTGAGATAACTCATTGAAACAGAAAGGTACATTTCAAAGATCCATTAACGAGCTTTAAAATGGTACCATTTTTAATTAATTCTTTACATCAATTGATTCTGTGCTGAAAAAAAATGTTAAAGGAAATTAGCTTTGTCGATTTCATTGCTGTCAAGTGAAGATTATTATACAATTTCTTTCTGTCTGGATTCTGTAGGAACTTTCTGTGTTTCTCTGATTTTATAGTTTGCAAGGAATTACTATCAAGAGGTTGCATTTTTCCTATTTTGCTATTTATTACTTTAAAGTCAATAGCCAAAACTTTCTTAGAACTGTCAATCGATCGAGTTTTTCCGGATTCACTTCTGCGTATAATTTAATACATATTGGCTAGTAGAAATATTGGCAAGTTCAGTGACGTTGGTTAGATTGGGCGGCTGTCTGACGCACTGTCTGGCTCTGGTTACAATCCTTGGCCTTGGGTCGTTGGGTCGTACTAATCAATGAACATCGTTTGTTCTGTCTACGATACAATCAAGCTCTGGTAGTCTTGTAGTGGTAATCTACATACGATCATGTCGAAGTTTAAAAGTAGGAAATGGTTATAATTTAAAATTATGTAATTATTTTCTTTTTTTATTTAAATAGGTATTTCATTTTGCCATGAAAATATATTTGGTTACCCAGTGGTTAGTTACATAGCACAGCATAACTAGCATAAGCCATTTCAAAATTGAAAAGTTTTGATGAAAAGACCATTTCTTAACTTTTCCTTGATAAATAAATTAGCAAGATTGATTGGCTGGATTATTAAGAATACAATATGGAGTCGGAATGTTTATCTTTTTTTTGTTCAATTCGTCAACAGAATGTGCGATCCAATCGCATTCGTGCTCCGAGTTTCGCGCATGCGTGGCCGTGGGCGTCCGGTCGATAGCGCACGTGACGTCACACGCGGTGACCAATGGCGTCGGTCCGTCTCTCGTCAATCGATGTGACCGATTCTTTTTCCTTTTTGTTCCTTTGAATCGGCGGCCATATTGGAAAATTGCATTTAAATCGCTTTTCACGGTCAAATAGGGTTCTTTTGCAATTTTTCATTGATGCAATGCAATACAATACAAGCAAGATTAGAGTCGTTATCAAATGTTATTATTTATCAATTCCACGTAGATAATGGAAGTACGGTTGACCAAACATAAGTGTCATAAGTCTATGGACCAAACTTTAATTAGTCAAGTTGGCTTTCTTTGCACGAGAAATAAACGGGTAATAGTGGCATAGAATAAATAATAGTTAGGTGGATACCTTTTCGCATTTACCCACATACGGGATCCGAGTGGCACTATATTCTGGTTGAAAATGGAACAGAATTTCTATGAAATTATACGTGAATTAAGTTAATTGTAACTTATCTGCAACCTGTGAAACGATCCTTTAAGTATGTAAAAGCCTACATGCATGCCTACATGTATTACGGAAAGTCTTAAATTTTTATTAGTTCGATGAAGAAGCTCGAATAAAAAGGAAAGATAAATGTGCTTCATCTGAATTCTTTTATTAGACAATATGGGCAAAGGGATCGGTGTGGAGCGAAATTTTCGATATGACGCGGATATATTTTTGTAGCTCATGAATCGTAATGTGTCGCATCGCATAATACTTGTAACAGCTATAGTGGCTTTCCTGGCAGACCTTCGGAGGACATGTTATAGAGTCCTCAAAGGTCGGAAACATTATGAACCGTCACGTTAAGTACCTATTTAGGTAGATAAATACTTGGATGACGTGTTTAGAAAAGTACGGGACGTAGAATAAAAATTAATTTTAAGCGTAAAGCTTGGTATAGTACCGCTTACAAAAGAAAGAATGATGATTGACCACTTTTATTTCAGAAACTATTCTGTAGTATTAAAAATCTGGTGTTTGCACTTTAAATAAGAGGACACAAATATTTCTATAGTTACAGATTTTTCTGTGAAAGTTGCCATTATTTATTAGTTAGTTAGTTACTTATTATTATTAAACCTGTTAAAGGATTTTAACAACTACTTACTGATTGAAACTTATAAACAAAATATCTTGAATTTGATCTTTAGTGAACAATAAAGTCTGTAGCTTTGTAGCTAGTGATTTAATTGCCATTCGTTGGTCATTCATTTCATTACGTAGTTTTGTTTTCTTTTACAGTCCACCCAAATGTTTATGATTATGACGTAACCAATATAAAATGATTCATGAACCACGCAGTCGATAGATTTTAAATATGTATGAAACTCTATTTTGATGTGACAAAACTCTCCCGGTGTTATTACAAAAGATTTTGAACTCCTGTTTAACTTAGACTCTGTTTAAATTAAATGTGATGCTGTCACTGTTTTGACAATATTTTTTGAAAGAGACAGCATTGTTTTGTAATAAATCGTCCATTTTTTACAAATCCAGAGATAATGTAGTAACCTACCTATTAAATGATATTCTGTGCGAAATACTTACACAGATCGAAAGTGTGCAAATATTACGAAAGCGTATACAAGTATTGATTCGCGAACACGGGAGGGCTTTTAACGTGAAATTTATTACTTTTCGTTTAAATGGGTTTAATTCCATTTGTATTTTGAGAAATTAGGCTTAACGCTTCGCTTGTTGGAGCTCAAAATTTCTACGACGACGTTTGAGTTTTCGTAAAACAGTGTCAAACCATTAATTGAGTCTGTCTGTGGTCGAGTTATGTATTCGAATTTACGAAAGTCATCAAAGTTTTAGCACCGCTCTCTAAACATTTTTTTTATATCGAATTTTCTTACTGCACCAAATTATTAAAGCTTTCTGAAAATTATACCGTCGAGGCTGTTTTTTTTTTCATGAATACATTAAGTGTTGTTATTTATACATGTTTTATGCATGTATTTATTTATTTTTAATACATTTTGTGTAAGTTTATTCTTATGTTTATGTATTGTAATATTATAATAATATATTATACAGCGTGAAATTTTAATCATTTGAAATAAAACACTTTTAACGGATACTAGCGCCGTTTTATTGAAAGTACTTTGGTAATTAGTTGGTATTTGGTTTGATTTTTTATTTTCCCGACGTTTCGGCACCTTTGCAGCTGCCGTGGTCACGGGGGACTGAAGCTAGTAGACACAAGTAGCTATAAAAAATAATAATAATAATAATTTAGAAGGCATCGTGGTTTATTTGGAAAAATATTTGAGGCAAAGCTTACCTTATGTTACAGACACCGCCGCCGCATACGTACTTTGCGTTACAGAAGACCAAAAATATTAACCAAATGTGTGTCATAATAAGTTTGGCAATGCGTTAGTATATTTTCATGAATTCGCAAGAGAGGTGTACCAAAGGTAAATAGCCGATTGCTGAACATAAAACTTCGTGGAGTGGTTAAAAAAACCGTACAAAGGATTTTAATATTTGGCAGGGTGGCACAGAATATATAATAGTACTAACGTAAGGTTGGGCTTGCGTTGCCCGGCACCGGCTTTTTTATTTTAGGCATTAACATTGAGTAAATTCTAGTACTAACGTGTGTGATGTGGCTTACTTACGTAAATAAATATCTATGAACATCGTCTGGGCTTCGTATGTTAAAGCCATATTTTATATTCCGCTATTTTTTTTCTTATAAACTAAAAATATTTAGTCACCAATGGAAGCGTAGTGTAAATATTTTAACAAGTCGTACACGGAACACGAGAGGTTGAATTTTCCTAAAGTATATAAAGACAAGTCTGACAAGAATATTTCATTCTGTTTTGTTAAATTAGTCTGACCTAGTGGCAATGATGAAAAGAAGAAAGGAAAATCTAAGATATGAACGCAAATTGCATTGTTTTTAACTTCTTATTTAATTTATTTGTCTCGCTTACTTAAGGTGGTACCCTGAGCGAAAGTGGCGCCGCGGTGAATTATATTTAATATTATAATTCTAATACACAATTTTAAAAATGTTTATCGTGGAGATTTTAGGGCCCACAGTCTAGTATTTTTAGACGGTATCGTAACATTCCCCCGTAGTCACTGCTAGAAGTAGATAGCAAAACTGCTAAAAGTAGCAGTTTTTGACACATTTGCTAGCTACTTCTAGCAGTGACTATGACTACGAGGGCATGTAGTGATTACCTTCTAAAAATACTAGACCATGGGCCCTAAAATCTCCACGATATACATTTTAAAAATCTTTTTCTATAAATAACTTATTAAATAAAAACCTCTGAGGGCGCCACTTTCGGTCATACAACCGCCTTAACGACTTCGTCCATTTAGGTCATGTAGTTCTACATATATGCACAGTTTCAAGTTTTCAAAAGACGTCATTAAGTTTTTTTGTTATCCCACTTTTATATTTTAATCATTTCACTTCTTTTAATGTTGTTAGGTGGTTGTTGCGGTCAATAATTGGTTTTTCTTTCTTTCTTAATAACTTACAAAAAATTAATGATTTAACTTTGTGTAACTTAGTGTAAGTAACAGTAATTTAACAGGGCATGGGTTAATTCGTCCAAGTCATAAAGACAAATATCGTTTTGGGACCCTATTAAGTAAATTAAAAGTGGTAAATTACAATAGTATAAACAAACCTCTTAGTAATGCCTCACTAAACCCTTTGTAATGTACTCATTTTCATAGATTACGTGGTTGCCTCCCACACAAAACGATTGTCAGATAAAGTAGAAAATTCAGTATTTCTACCACAAAACACGCACAAAACCTAATTTTGTTTAGGGGTTTATGGCAGTCACCAACAAATTACATAACACTTACTAACTTGTTAAACTGTTTTGCTGAAAATCAATGATCAAATAAATGAAAGAAATTATTAAGATAGTTTATTATTTGCTGGGGTAATTGGCTCATTGTTTTCTATTGTTGTTATGATATATGATTAAGGACTGGAACATGAGAATTTTTAAAATTCCGATTTTGTTATTTGTAATTTTGCTTTAAAAGGACAGGTATGGCCAGTCCATTTGATGTTAGTAATTAGTGTTTCGTATTATTTACCCATCTTAGCTTTAATGAACTCTTCACTAAATTCATTTTAATGGTGCTAAAAATAATGTATACCGGCTGATAATGTCACCAAAACCTAAAGGTTTTGGTGACATTATCAGCAGTTTAGTGCCTGAATTTGAGATCAATAATCAAGAGTAATGGATACTCGGCTCGAAATGAAATGTCCATGATAATGGATACTCGGCTCGGGACGGAATGTCCATGATAATTGCTTTCACAAAATGTATTAAGTCCCCACAAAAGACAATAGCCACAGTCTTGATAAATGGTTACTTGTCACCATTTGGCTTAGTTTAATATAATGTCGAGGTGTGAGCAGGGACCGGATTAAGCGCTTAAAAACCCCTTCGTGCGTTTGGGTTTTGAGTATTTACAGAATGAAAATAAAAATATAAATATAATAAATTTGATAGGGAAACCCTTTTCGATATGCAAACATAATAATCATAGCATCATAAGAAAACGAGATATCGTAGATCAAAATTGAAAGGATTCCGGTCCCTGGGTGTGAGCCCTCTTCGTGTATCTTTGTGACATATTTGCATGGAAAATAATATATTGTATTAAAAATATTAAGGTGAGTTAATAGTTTTTTCTAATGTTACAGACAGTGTGACATGACATGAATTACGTTTAGTTCATCTTCAACTCGATAGCAAAGCACATAACTCAACTTCCTGCCCAAACTCAGATCATAGTAACTTTAATGAAAACAAGATCTCTATTGTTACTAACACAGTTGTAGCTCTTCAAATAGTTAAGTTTTAAATTACTTAATTCTCGTTAACCCCTTGTTCGTTGTTCGACGTGCGGACTTATTAAATCCGCATATTAAAGTTGCTAAGATTTTTTAATGTGTATTTTATAATATATCACTACTACACAATTAACGCTAATGTCGTTGAAAAGCTGAAGTTATTGTCGTTATAATAACATAATTAATATTTATGTTTTGTGTAAGGCTAGACGTTTTCTGTCAACATTCTTGATGGATTAATTCTTGGCGAGCGTTTAATTAAGGTCTCGCCACATGATTCAAATCTTCGCCTCCGCGACTGAAGACCGTGGCTGCCATCCACTCTACTGATTAGTATGAATTTATAAAGATCGCTGACCAATGATAGCGACTGCGTCGCGAGACATCTTGGTTGCCGGTCGTGGTCGCCGTCATCCGAATCGTAGATATAACACTACGTTCAGTCGAGCTAAGTAGTCGCGCCTCCTGTGTGACAAGTGACAACTGCCAGTATTGCATCGCCGGCCGCCTCGTGCGTCGTAGTCGCGTGTCGCGTCCCCTCCCGCTCGTAGTATGACCACACCTTTATGCTGAATAAGCGTTGGCGGGTGCTCGTTATAATTTCTCGATGCTTCGCTCTCTTACGCAAAGGTGACCTCCCGTGTTTGCTGAATACATTGTCTGAGCACATGAAATTACGCAATTTCATACTTACCCACATGTTTGAATTTGGGATTGACGCAAAAGATTGCAAAAAAATTTGATTTAGTTATTTTTATGTGAAGTGTCACATCACCTTCTTCTGTGTTATTTCCTAAAGTTCATATTAAGCATGTTTATTTCTGTTTATCTATCAAAACTAGTTAATTAATATTTTTTATTTATTTTTGGTTCCTAGTGGATGTTCTTTACTTTAATTAAATGATTAATGAAGCATTTGTACTAGCTTTCTAGCCGTAGCCATATATTTATTTTTATGACCAGGATAATTAAGAAGTTGGAAGTTGTTTAAACTCTTAACTTCAAAACCTGTGTCTGAAATACGATTAAAGTACATTTAATACCAATTAAGTATTGTGATTGGTATATTAATTGGTATACAAATAACATTTTCTTAAAAATATAACTTCAGCAAAATTGTCCAGAGCTTTTCTTTAACTTATTTTGATTTTGTCATAAGAAGCTATATAGTGTCGTGATTATAGTAAATACATTTAGCCCAGTTCGCAGGTTCGGTGCCCCAGATCGTGGCCGTAATGTGCCGAACACATTACTCTTAATCTCATGAAACCTCGTTCATTCAATGACTTTTTGCGCACAGACATCTTGGATATTTTTGCGGAAAAGCGAAGTCATGTTCTTTCGTTTTGCTTTCAACGACATACTTGAGTTTCTTGAAAATCAAACTGTACATATGGATCCTTAATACAGAATATTTGCAGACTCATTCATAATCTGTAGATATAGTAAACGCGAAAGGTATATAACCATGATTTCCACTCCCGATCTTTTTTTTTGTTAAATACAATTTATTAAAATGATTTTTTGTATCTTTGCTGGAACCCACATCTATTTCACCTTCTAATTATTATACTGACGAATAAGTGACTGTTTTATATCCAACCAACTTTGAGTGATTTAGTTGTGCAAAGTGTCACGTTGAAGAGAGCGCGACCGCCCGCCCTCCCTGTCCAGTAGGTGGTAGTGAAACTACAATTATTTTTATTACTCGTAAACCAAGTCAATATTTAAAAAAGCTTATGTAATAATTTCTTAAATTGTCTCTAATATTATTTGAATAACTCTTCAAAAGTTTTCATTTAAGAGATTATTACATGAGCTTTTTACATTTTTTTTTGCTTCTTGTTACTAAAACACAAAATAACCAATAATACTAGTTTGCTTTGTTTGTGAACCCGAATCGGGGTCAAAGACACCCGAAATCACGTAAACGACTTACCCCCTTACTAATAAAGATTGTATAGCAGATGTATAGTTACACAGTGTTTTGTCACTTCCTTTTCAATGTCAAACTCAAATAGTTTGACAGAGAGTACCTAACCATTGTGTAATCTATACATCATCATCTATACATCTGCTATACAATCTTTATTAGTAAGGGGGCTAGTGTACTTGTGTTATTATTTGAATTGGTCTTATTGGGAACAATTTCAACTTTATCCAGACATATTCTAGTAACTCATACTCGAATGAAACGATCGTCTACCAATCGTTATACCCATTTAAAACCCACGCGATACAATATTTTTATGATGGTTTTATGCGATCTGGCAAATTGGAATTGTAGCTTTCATGAAAGAATTCTTGGCATTCCCCCCTTGACCGTGAAGCAAACTTGTTATGAACGATATCAGGAGCCCAATCGCGGTAATTCTGATCGATAAAACTAAAAACGTTACGTTGTCATTTAGGTTATATTTACCTAAAAATCTTTAGTTTAGCTTCATAATTTTCACTTAAATTGCCTTAGGCAGAGTATTCAACAATTTTAACAAAACTAAAGCAAGTATTTTTCAGTAAACGAAACTGAAACGGTAACGATTTAGCTTTGGTTTTATCGTTGAAAATTAGCGCGATTAGGCTCCTGTATAATAAAAGTCAGTGTATAATATGTTATTGGATCTGATTACTACTCGTATATATTGGTTTTTGTGGATCATTTTCTGTGACACATTCTAGAACAAAAATGAGTCTACATAAAATTAGAATTGAATTAATTGTAAAAAATGGTTCTAGAAATGTTAACTGTCAATCAAAATTTCTAAAACATAATTACCTGTAAATAGAGATTACAGCTCTGACATTGCAGTAAATTATGTTAAAAGTAACTAATAAACAAAACATTTCTTGCTTTCCGTAGCTCGTAGCATCTACGAGAGTTGTTTCTCGTAGCAATTAATTCGTCCAAGCGTAGCAAGTATAAGTTCTCATATAATTTGCTCAACAATATATAGAACGTTATATCTGATTATGAAAATCAACTAATCTTTTTATCGTTTTATTGTTTAAAAACAGGTCATATAATGTTCTCCATAAATATTAGTGACTAGTCATTTGATTTCGTAGCGTAGGTGGATGTTTGGCTTTGTCAATTAAAATCGTTTCTGCCATTTTAACTTAGTTGGTTAATTAACCGTTTAATACATATAATAATAGTGAAAAAGCTGTTTATGCTCTTAAATTAAGGAAACATATTTGGAAAAATATTTTTTTGTATTTAGTACCTAAATATATATATACCTAAATATATAGTTAATTTATGTAAATCCCAAATATTTTAAGTATTATACTTACCTGTGAAATGACTTTAAAACTTGGTTGTTCATAATTTTAAATAAATAAATTGTAAGAGACTCCCCAACTCGGTCAGGCTAGGAGGCGTAAAATGTGGTTTAATCTGCAGCATCGCTGATCCCATAACTTTGGTCCCGTAAATCTCCTGACCCTGTATTTTATCTCACTAGATCGAGGTTGTATTGATCGTTTCGTGATAAGTCCAATAAAAAAAACTAATTTGCAGTAGTCGAACATTTATAATAATTATTATCCTTCGCACTTATATTATTTCCCCTTTTAATTTTATTTCTTCCTGTTGGAAGCTGAAAATTTACTTCGCTGTAATTTATACCGCGAAAGTTTTACAATTGAATGAAAAATTAAATCTTTCTAGTGCTTCTTGGTGCAAGTTCTTCCAGGGTAGATTTATAAACAGATGACGAAGCTTTTAAAAACAAATCTTGTTTTTAAAAAGATTTCAATTAAGAGCTTTTCATTTGTAGGAAATAAATAAAATTGCTAATCTGAAATCTACTTGCTACGTTATGGAAAGCAAGTGTTTGATTCTTATCATTCTCTAACGGCCGATTGTAATAACAACTATGTGTTACCTATTTTATCGGAAATAGCACTAGTAACATTTCGTCTAATGAGTTATTATTTACCATACTTTTGACTTCAGGGTATTAAAATTATATAAAAGTTAACCTTCTCTAGATTTATGTGATCCTGGTGCTTTTTCTTTATCTGCAAATTAGTATCCCACTAGAAGTTATGTACAAAAATTGTGCTATCATTTAGAAATGTTAATCAATAGCTGATTCGATAAGAATAAAGTCGCATACAGGGTCTCAATTGGCACAACTAGTTGATCGGTTTAGTTGATCGGAATGGAAAAAGGGGGTTCATATCATTCGCTTCTATAAATACAATATTACGTGCGGTGCGAAGGCCAATATAACATCTATTTCTGTTACAACCCTCGCCTGTTTTTTTATACTGTTTATTCGAATTGAAATTGAAGTATTCTTTATTTAAATAAGCTTACATAATAAGCGTTTTTAAATCGTCAATTCTTTTAGGCTACTACCCATTATGACGTCTTTTAACTTAAAAGAAAAATGGGCGCAAATAACTTGCCAGCTTTATCAGATGGAACAATATTTTGAAATATATATATATCCTTTCCAGACATTATGTTTACATAGATTAACAAAAAATATAACATTATTTAATTAGCACATTTCATTATGAATCAATTTACAGGGGTCAAGCTAAGTTCAATAAATTTTAAAGTAATTATTCAGACTGCCTAATCTTACAAAAAAAAACTATTCATACAAGTCAATATGCGTTAAGATAGGCAGTCAGAAGCAGACCTATTCCCACTGGCAGCACCCGTTCACGAGCATGACGTGTGAACCAGCCAAAGCTTCGCTCAACCATATTTGAGGGAACGTAAATAACTAGCTAGGAGCCTGAAGCATTCAACCTCGTCCCGGTTTTGTAACGACCCAGGGCCAAGGCGAGATCCTAACTCCAGCCAGTGTCATAGATTAAAACGCTATTAAGTTTCATTTATTTTATTAAGAGGAGCTCAGAGGCGCAGTGGTTTAGCGCCTGGCCCTGCGATTGCGGAGGTTAAGCAACTTTCGCAAGGGTCGGTCATGGGATGGGTGACCAAACATGTATTATCTCGAATTCCTACGTGCTTCGGAAGGCACGTTAAGCCGTTGGTCCCGGGTGCATTTGCAGTCATTAACACCCACCAATCTGCATAGGGCCCGCGTGGTGGGTTATGGCCCATCCTCCTTATCCACCCATAAGGAAGACCTGTGCCCCAGCAGTGGGGACATTAAAAATGGCTGATGTCGAAGTTTCATCACGATCTTTCATCTGAAAAACCCAAATTTCTTCCCACTTATCATCATTATCTACTTGCAATCATCAGGCTGTTAATGAATTACTTCGTACTTTTTATCTTCACACAGCGCCCTGAATTTAGTAGGTATATTCCTTTATGTGTAATATTATGCGTTCAATGTATACATACTTTGTTGTATATTCGATTCAAATTAAAACATCACAAAACACCTATATAAAATCACATTGTCTATAGCGTTACAAACAAATACTATGTCAGCTGGTAAGGAGGCAAGGATAATCAGCTTACACAGGGATTTATTCCCAGTGTAAGGAGCTCGGTGGCGCAGTGGTTTAGCGCCTGGCCCAGCGATTGCGGAAGTTAAGCAACGTTCGCAAGGGTCGGTCATGGGATGGGTGACCAAAAATTTATTATCTCGAGCTCCTCCGTGCTTCGGAAGGCACCTTAAGCCATTGGTCCCGGCTGCATTTGCAGTCGTTAACACCCACCAATCCGCATTGGGCCCGCGTGGTGGGTTTATGGCCCATCTTCCTTACCACCCATAAGGAAGGCCTGTGCCCCAGCAGTGTGGACATAAATGGCTGATGGACAAGCTGATCAGATGACAAAGCAATCGCTAGAGGAACAATATGAGACCTATAGAATAGACTAACACTAACACCACAGAATAGATATAAGTACCTAACTCTGCAGTCAATAAGAACATTGTAGCTCCTTCTGCTTCAATAAAGCTAAATCAAACTAATCTAGCACAATATTTTAATTGTATCATTGCTACATTATTTATTAATTTATACGGAAGCTATAGTTAAATAAAAATCTGACACAATATATAGTAAAATAATTAGTTATATATATAGTTAAATGTAGTATGTAATAAAAATAATAAATAACCAGTTAAATACCTAATTGTAAGTAGGTACCTACAACAAAATCTTAAAGAGCGTCAATGAAAAATTATATCCATGTAATCAATTTCGCTTAAAATATTCTAATTACCAATTCTAAATACTAGCACGTCACGACACGACATTGCTAGCTTCTAAATCTATACTTAACTACATTAGTTTCCAAAATCAAACTCTTGTTAATTAAGTTGCCGTAGTACCTACTACTAGCACCGCCAATACATTTATTTTTATAACTCGTAAACTAAGTCAATATTTAAAAAAAAGCTAAGATCATGCCCTCTTAAATTGTCTCAAATATTTTTTGAATAACTCTTCACCGGTTTTATTCTTTCTGTAAGTTTTAAAATCCATTCTAGCAAAAGTGGCGAGAATGGATTTTAAAACTTATTAAAAGAATGAAAACTGTTGAAGTGTTATTCAAAAAATATATGAGACAATTTAAGAGGGCCTGATCTTAGCTTTTTAGGGTTCCGTACCAAAATGGTAAAAAGGAACCCTTATGGTGTGACTCAGTCTGTCTGTCTGTCACAGCTGGATATCTCGAGAACTACTAATGGTATCAACTTGAAATTTGGAATAGTTAAAGATGACGTTTGTCCAACTATTTTGCTAATAAGAAAGAAATAAAAAATAAATAGTTTTTTACAACAGGGACTGAAAAGGGGTCTTAAAATTTTTATGTGGGGCGACTAGGGCATGTGGGGTATCATATGAAAGAGCGCTGTTTGCACATTTTAAAACATTTTTTTCTTTTTTTTTTAGGGCGCATAGTTTTTGACTTATGATGAAAAATGTTCCCCACCCTTACCTCCGAAGTTTGCAAAGATAATAATCTGAAGTAATTCTATGTAATAGTGGTCTATGTAAAGATTACAGGAAAAATAAAACGATGTCTCAATATAACACACTTTTTTAGAAATTCAAAAAACAAACAAAAAAATTATTTGTTCCTCTATTAGTCAACAGATGGCCCTGACCCAAGAAAAAATAATTTAGTTCCACTAACGGTTAAGAGATGGCGCTGTACTAAGAAAAAAAATAGTTCCACTATCGGCCAAGAGATGGTGCTGACCTAATACTGCGATAATAATTTTATTATTTTTCAGCTCTGCAGTGTATTTATTATGATGGTACGGAAACCCTCGGTGCGCGAGTCTGACTCGCTCTTGACCGGTTTTTTTTAGATACTGACTTATTCACTTCTCAAGCTGACTTACTATATAGCAATACTGACTTAGTTTACGAGTAATTAAAATAAATGTATTGGCGGCACTAGTAGTGGGTAGTGGGTAGCCTTAACAATTTTCCATAAATTTCCTTCATCTGGTAGAGAGGAGGCTCCGAGGGAGACGAGTATTGATTGCGCGTGACCTTTGCCATTCGCTCAACACTCTCAGTATATTGTTACGAGAAGATAATTATTATCTGACATAAATAATGTTTAAAATGTATATAAAAGGCATTTATTAACCTCAAATTCCTATCCCGTTAAACCCCCCTATTCAAAAGGCAAACATTATATTAATTTTCTTACTTAAGGCTCCGTTACGCGAAATCACTTGTCTCTGTCTTTTTCTTTACGTGTAAAGAGTATGGAAAATAACCTCACTTTTGCACTTTTTCGATGTTTTTCGTTTTTTTTCATCATAATCTTTAGCACAATCATCTTTCTTAAAAATAAGTTATTGAAGCAACTGCACAGTACATTAAAGTGTATTTTGATGTAGAATTTAATACGTTTCCGCTATTATTTACGCCAAAAATATGGCCCGCGACCAGCGCTTTTGATGATATTCTGATTTTTTTTTACAATCATCTGTGAGGTTTATACGCAATTTAATACTTGTAGGTACTAGATAATCTCTTTAGCTTGTCGTATGTTTTTTTTGTGGCTACAACTTTACGTTTACTATATAAAAATATGGCCCGCGCAAACCATGTTTTCCTATTATGGCCCCTTAAAGCTTAAAGTTACATGTCGCATCGCAAGCTTATGTTAATATCAGTGTTGTAATTATAGTTTATTATTTGAACCAAGTTCCATCCCAATCCGTTCAGCCGCTTTTGCGTGAGTGAGTAGCAAATATCCCAAAATTTTCAATCGGATTGATAATATTAAGTTACTTAATATAACTGATAATACATTGCGAAAGATATTAAAGCTCTAAGTAAATTAAACGTAAATGAAGACGTTTTCTGATAGGCTTACCTTAGAAGATAAGCTGTGAAAACGATGGCGGCGCTCCGCAGTTAGGGTTGCCAGATCGGAAGTCCAAAATATCTGGAGAAAATTTGAAAATGTCGGGATTTTGCGATTGTTGTCGGCAGAAATAAATATTTGCAATAAAAATGTAACTTAAATGCTTGTATATTGAAAGAATACAGCCGCGCAGCGCGATTTTTAGTCAGTTTCATCCACTAATCTATTAAGTTTTAATCTTGCCTGTCAATCGAAAAATAACCGCTGATTTTCCGGGAGATTTTTAGATTTGTAGGGAGTCGGGAGATCACTTGAAATTCCGGGAGAATCGAGGCGAACGAATCCCGACCGATCTGGGAACCCTAACCGCAGTTGTGAAGGTTATATCATAAACTGCGCATAATGATATACAATTCATTAATAAAATCACATCTTCAATATTTAGTCGAAATATGGGGATCTGCCTCCAAAACTACTCTGAAAGATTTACAGATCATCCAGAATAAAATAATAAAAGTGCTATTTCATTTGAACAGATTTACTCCAACAAAAGATCTATATAAAAATACGAAATTATTTAGTATACATCAATTATATAAGTATAGTTCATGTTTATTAATAAAAAAGATAATATCTGGTACTATTCTCTCAAATATCATTTTAACCCAAAGAAAGTTTAAGCATAATTTAAGAAACAAAAACAAACTATTTCTTCCGCTACCTAGGACTCTCAAGTACGGAAAAAAGAGCCTAATCTATGAGGGGGTGCAGTTTTATAATAATTTGCCCGAGGAGGTTAAAAAAGCTAAAAATCTATACAAATTTAAAAAACTGCTCAAAAAATATATAATTGATGAATAAAGAGTAAAAAAAAATAAAGAGTAAAATAGATCTACGCGGCGTTTAACCTGTTAAAAAATAAAAACTTTTACATAATATTATATTCAATTAAAATAAAAAATAAAAAAAAAATTGGTAGAAACTTGCAATAGGCTACTCCATAGATTTGCTTAGTTCTCGTCCTCACATTCCGCAGTGCCTTTGTGTCGGACGGGCCGGTAGTTGGAAATTTTTTAAACAGTAATTATTTCTGCATGTCCTGTCGCATCGCGCAATGAGAGTGTGTTGTGTTGTGCATTAGGTAGATACCTAAATTGTAAACGATTAGGTTTCACTTGGGTTTTTGCTTGTGTTTTTTGTTAAAGTTAAGATGCATTTGCGCTGCGCCAAATTATAACTGTAAGTATTCAATGTAATCTCATTTTAAGTGAACATTGTAAGTTCTTATGAGAATAAATATCTTAAACCTAAATATGAAGGTACCTACGTAAGTTTGTATTTATTAACTTGACCTTTCGCTTCTTATTTACCGCTCGTTTGTGAGAGATATCTACTTATATATAAATTCCTTTGAGAGTTTTAGACAAATTAAAGTAGGTACTTCGAAAAGATTTCGAGGAAGATGATGGTGAGTTTGCGGTAGAATAATTTTTATCCACTTTGTTTATATAAAAAAAAAAAAATTCGAGAGCTGCTTTTCCCTGATCGCATTTCATTCAATATTTGCAGACATAACATTTTACTAACTAAACTTTGTAGAGTGAAACTGAAATATATATATTATTAATATTATTTTATGTGAGGTAACCTATACGAACTTTATTATGAGCAAAGATTCTCGTATATTATCTGCAGCAAAAAGTTTGGAACCTGAGTGATTGAACGCAGTGAGGTCAAAGAAGGTGTCACTGCGTATTATTAACACGTATTAACTTTGAAAGACATGAGATGTAAGTATGTAATATATTTACGAGTACCTATGCTCCATATAAATCCCGCGTGGATGGTTGTTTTGCTTCTAATTTACGTAAACAAATATGAGCAATTCTTTTTATTTCAGTCAAATTTATGTTTTTTCATCTAGGTACCTAGTTCTATCTACTTATTTTGTTAGTGGTAATAATGAAGGTATACTCAAATAAATTTCTATTTGGTGAATGTTCATGACTTTTATCCGTCTCAAATAAAAAAAAGTATTTTTCTTATTGTTCTCCGTAATTTTAGCTATTTATTTTTCCTTGGCTGCTCGCCTAATATCCTGATAAGGTATTTTCTCTTCAGAGCTCTGCTTAATCGTATAGTCCCTGGCCCAGTTACATCTAAACATTTAAAGTGTTGTGTTTAACAAAGTGAAAGCTCGATGTTTGCCTTGTTTTCTCGACTAAAGTATGTTTAACTATTTTTAAATACGTCATTAATTCATATTTAACTTACAAATCACAATTCTATAATGTTTTATTAATTTAAATTTACGTTATTTTAGTAAATAACGTTAATTTTAACGTTATTTCTTACTTTTTGTTACCGTTACTTTAAAATTAACGTTATTCCAATTAATAACGTTACTTTTTTACCGATAATTGTACCGGTACTATTGTACCGGTAAAGTTTAATGCTATATTTAACGGTAATTATACCGGTACAATAATTTTAACGTTATTTTTACCGGTAAATTTACCGATAAAATGTTTTAACGTTATTTTTTGTATCGTTATTTTTTTTAACGATATTTAAATCTCTACCCACTCACTTTCGTCAGAATTGCCCTCTTCGGAAGTCGCACAAAAGGCCGCCGCCTCCCGACGTGTCCCTGTAGGGTCGCCGACTTCCCTAATCGGATCGTTTATCTGGGCGTCGCCAAAACTAATTCCATTAACTGAAAATTGTCCAGTAAGCAACAAAATTAAACTAAGTTGGTTTTTATTTTTATACAATGAGTATAGAACTGTTCCCAAGTTTGTACCCTGAAGAACACGTGAGAGTTGATTCTGAAAAGGCTTTAATATGATGAGGTCGTTGACTTTTAAGTTAAGAAATGTCGTTTACCTTGTCGTATTGTATAGAAATATAATCCAATTACGTCTAAAAGGCGTTCGAGACTAAGAAAATATTATATGTACATATTTTTGCTGTTAAATTTTTATTACTGATTGAAGAAACAGCGTTAATAATTTAATATATTTTAAACGATTAGAAGTAATACAAAGCTGTAGGTAAATCTTTAGTAATAAAAATACAGAAGCTAGGAAAAAGTAACGTAATTACTTATCTTTATTTTTATATCTATGTAAAAAAAGAAAAAGTTATTACAATTAAAAAATCTAGAACAAAGACTCGATAATGCGAAAGTATACGAACATCGCTGGCTAGACTACCCGCTTGTAATTTTAGAAAGGGTTCACTGTGCTTTACGCGTTCAGCCGACAATCAAGATCGGTTCTCTGGCCACAGAATAGTGCGGGCTCGGCCAATCCATAAGCAGCCGCTTTGAAGTCGGCGAGATTGAAACGCCAGCGCGCCGCCGACCTTTGACGGCTCTGATAAATATTCAAATATTCACGAGGAACCCTGAAGAATGTTGTTTAGACTCTGCCTTCACCCAGTCGCTTTCTCTTTCAGAGGCATACGCAGGGCATGCAATAACGCATGTTTTATCTTCTCAAAAAAGGTTAAAAGTAAGTATGGCATGCGTTTGATCGCAAGACGAATTGAAAGTTGAAGATGTTATAAGGGAACTGGAAAGTGACTCTGTGAGGACACACCTAGGCTTTCGGTGTAACGCCGAAAGGAAATTTTCTAGTGGAAGAAGTGAAGAACCGGGAATGTGATTATGTATTGTGAATTGTTGGTTATTGACGTATACTTGGATTAGAACCACTGAGCAATAAGTCATTACTATTGGAACAACTTGGAATAGGGATGAAGTATATTGTTTTTTTCATCCAATGATTCAACGTCATTTTTGCACACCAGAAATGATTAGATATGGCGCTTTAATAATTTATAAGACCAACATTTTGTACTTACCCATATTTTGCAAATAAAACTATTTGATTTGATTTGAAATCCGTGAAAAGTAATAGAATATCTATTTCCTGCTTAAAATTTTACCTTTAACTACAAGTTTGAGAGCAACGACTGAAAATGTCCTGTAGATAATCCCCGTAGAGTAATGGAACTTGTCGTCAAATCGTAATTCAGGTGAATGTACCCATTTGTTTAATTACACTTTATTTTCCAATTACTGAGGCTGTGGCAATTATAAAGGCACAAGCTGACGTCGATGTTTGCTCAAAGATATTTGCTTTTGCGTCGATGATTGGTTTTTGCTTGATGTTTCCAGTAAGTAGTACCTATTAATTAATAAATAAATAATGCTTAGACAATTTCACACAGCACCATCTAGCCCCAAACTAAGCAAAGCTTATAATATGGGTGCTAGACAACTGATATACTAATTATAATATACTTTTTAAATATATACTTATACATAGTAACACCCAGACCCTTCACAGAAATTAAAATTCATAATTGCAATTTCGGCCCGGCCGGGAATTTGCGTGGTAACTGCACCACTTAGGTCGTCGAATAATTCAAACGGCTTTGCTGTTCTATACATTTTATTTATTTATTTAACATTCTTTATTGTACATTTATAAAAAAAAATGTTTCAAAAGGCGGATTTGATGCTAAAAGCATTATCTCCCAGTCAACCTAAGGTTTCTATTAGTTATATTATATTAATTATCTCTGATACTAAAAACCTCCAGAAGGTATCTTTACGTCACATATTGTGGCACCTGTTCATATCCAATCCAACACCGTTGTGCTGATTTAAGAACTATTGTTTTGTTGTTGTGAAGGTAGGTACTATTTTACTGCTGCTGATCACAGTTGATAATACGTGACATGACAACACGCTTTAATTGAAGGTGATAAACTTTTGTATAGAGGTAGGTTATTACTTGCAGTATTCTTACTGATTCTGTATGGTTTTGAATATTAAAAGCTATTTAACTAAAAAAACGTTTAACCACCGAATAGCTTAAAACTTCATCCGAACTTAAAGTTAAAGGTGCTACTGAAGTTAATTAGTCAGTTTGCTCGTCTTGGCTGTATTTTCCAATTGGATTTAGTGTTAGTTCGTTAAGATAAATAGTCCAGCTCCTTCGAGTCCAGACCAGGTAAATTTAGTTCTGAATTTCTGCCACTGAGGGCAAAGTTTTAATTGCTTTATGTTCTTTATCAAATTTAAAAGTAAATAGTTCATCAGATCAAT
This sequence comes from Agriphila straminella, assembly GCA_950108535.1. NCBI lineage: Eukaryota > Metazoa > Arthropoda > Insecta > Lepidoptera > Crambidae > Agriphila > Agriphila straminella. The sequence goes on from OX467319.1 coordinate 12,218,182, forward strand.
ATTGTACAAATACAGATTGGGACAGCGTATTACGACGAAATCCACCTTAAGGACTATTTATTAATAATGCGACTAAATCGATTGCACTAAGTATGTACTTATTCTTATTAAAATTAACAGATAAGTAGTCATTTTTAAACAGAAACAATTTTGTGAAGCAAAAAATAGGAATAGGTATAACGAATAACTTATTATATTTACGACTGTAAGACTAAGTTACGTAAATAAGATGTTAATCAAAAGGTTCTGCCACGTTCTGCTCAAGAATTCCCGCTTGATAAGCTCGTTTCCCTCGAGATTAGGGGAGAATCGCCTGCGTTAGGACTTCAATTTCATAGCGATATTTGTTGCGGACTCCCACGAGATGCGGTGCGGTGTCTACAAATAAAGGATCAATATATAATGCTTGCAATTGCTAAGAGCCCAGGTGTTTTATTATGCACTAAAATATTGCGCTGCTTTTCCATTTTAACACTAATTCGGGTATAGGTAAAAATGCCTATTTATTTTGTAAAAATCAATGTACTTATTACCTACAAATTGAAAAAAAGTCAGTAAAATTATGACTGAGGAAAACAATTCTAGTCCTCGTGAAAAACAATCCTCGTGAAAATACTGTTTGTTTGTTATCATAAGCACAAATTACGTCGATGACATTATCGTTTTATCTAACTGCATTGATACGCTAAGCACACTTCAGGTTTATGTTATCGTTATAAGCTATCATGTTTGCCTGAACAGTGTGTGTGAAGGACGTTGGTCGTTCGGCGGTCCCAGGCCGCTCTCGTCTGGGTCAAATATCGTAAAATTGTTCCGGTTCGTGCGTTCCGGTCGCAATATGGCGCCGATACGTGTCCCGGCAACATTCAGCGATATTTATTTAACGGCCTACCCTACGACGGTTACAGCGGTTAGTTTTGTGTCGGACTAAACTATTAGAACTACATTGTGGTCGTTGAAAATTGCTATAAAGCTGCGTTTTCAATCGATTTAAGTGCATTGTACTGTAGAGCTATTATACCACTGACGTCAAGTACGCTGGACAGGTGAACGTCACCAATCGTTGTTGTTTGTTACTACTGCCATAGTAGAATCTATTGCTCTCAGCGCCAATATATTTTCAAATCGGCACAAAAATTGCTGTTATTTCATGACAATAGCCAGTCCAGCGTACTTATATAATGGACGTCAGTGTATTATACCCATAACTTGCTTCCATAATTTAAATAACACCACTATTTTTACAAGTTCCTCCATACTTATCTCAAATATTCAACCATCATCTATCCTCTGGAGAACTAATTGTGTACCATATTATTTATGAAAGAGCGGGATTCCCTTACACAAGTGATCTCAAAATAAATTTAAGTTTATGTATGTAATCTCCTGTACCTGAATTTTGTAATTTGTATCTTTCTTAGCTTGATCCGATCTCTGTAAGGTCCAGAACTTTTTGTTGACCTGATAGAGTAGGCTCGTCGTGGGGGTTGCGAGCTCATTTGACAGGTGTAGCGTGATGCGATAGCTTAGCCTTCGTCAGATTAAGATTGAACGGCTCCTTTAACCCCATTCGTTTCAGCTGCGGTTGGGGTGAGCACCCCCACCTTTTGGTTGCCCTTTACGGTTAGGATAATTTATTTATTTACTAGTAAGATACAAGTTTGTGAAGGTTATTTTGGTTTAAATGGTCATAAGGTTGCGGTGTGCCGAAGAATTTTAGTTAGAATTAGAGAATTAGATTAGATTTGGAACAACTCTATTTCACCTGACCACATCATAATAATACCTTTTGGTGGTGTTATGTTCTGAGCAGTAATTAGTATTGCCAGAGCTTCGGAATGGAATCGGGACTGGATTGACAACTGCCAATATTACTCAGAACTAATAGTTTTACAATTTCTCATCTATTATAATAGTTTCATGGGCTACTTATTATTACCTCACAGTTATTTAGAGTTTATATTGAAGGAAATCCATTGTTTGTAGATCATTTAAATTTTTTCTAATCACAACATATAGGGACTATGTTATTCATGATTAATTTGTTCATTCATTCCAAAGTCTCGGTGGGCGTCTACATTTTCGTTAATAAAAAACAGCAAAGTCGTCTCGTCATTGTCTAGGACATATGTAGCGTAATTCAGTTAGGGTAATAAGATGTTTGGCAAGGGAAGTGAAGTGCCACAGAGTGAATATATCCAATCAAGTGAAAAGGGAGGGTGGGCCGACCTTGAAACGAGTGGCAACATAATCCGAGCCGTTCGTGAGAGTGATGTAATAACGCACAAAATACGTGAAACAGTGTCCGTAACGTAGTCATTAGATTTTTTTTAATATTCAGAATGTTCCTACATGTAACGTTAGAGGAACATAGGATTGAAAACAAACAAAGGTCGTGATCGTGAAATAAGTTAGAAATGTATACTACAATTTCTTTTTATAAAAACCGACTTCAAAAAACCTGCCTCTAAAAAGCAAGAAATAATATACAAATTATTAGATACGCATTATCATTGTTATAATAAAACACGTCTATTAAAGTCGGGTGGGGCTGGACTGGAGTAGGTACATCTTCCTTTTTTTATTCTAAAAGCCCCACCCGACTTCAATTGACGTGTTTTATTATAACAATGATAATGCGTATCTAATAATTTGTATATTATTTCTTGCTTTTTAGAGGCAGGTTTTTTGAAGTCGGTTTTTTTTGTTTTTTAAACAATTTTTTTATTTTTAGTGTAAGTACCTTCTGTATTAGGTAGTGTAGGTATATTATTTAGGTAGAAAAATCGGCTCAGCCAAACGTGAGATAATCGCGAAGATGCATACAAACTGAATACCTTCTTTTTTTGAAGTCGGTTAAAAAGACTACACAAAGGTATCCCTTCCCCAACAAAAAAAATCATCTAATTCGGTTCATAAATAACAAAATTGTGAAGTTAGTTGATTTAATATCATAGTATTTTCAGGATTACTTGTAAACTACTGAACCGATTTGAAAAAAAAAATTAATGGGACCATCTCGCAAGAAAACTCAATCGAACAAAAAAAGAATCATCTAAATCGGTCCATAAATGTCGAAGAAACGCGCGAACAACCATAAAAAAAAAACATACAATCGAATTGAGAACCTCCTCCTTTTGATGAAGTCGGTTAAAAACTCTGAAGTGTTATTATGATGATCAGATTACAACCGCGTGTTCAAAATTGATGGCCAATCTATGAAGTTTTCATATATCTTGTAAACATTGACTGTGTTATTATGATGATCAGATTACAACCGCGTGTTCAAAATTGATGGCCAATCTATGAAGTTTTCATATATCTTGTAAACATTGACTTTTCCACACATCTGTTATATTTAGTACATATCTATATAATATATGGGTGCACATCTCGTCTTTTCTTCAAACGTGTAGAAAATATTAACATAAGAGAACTTTAGCTAGAGGCGTTATTAAAGTAAAAGCAGCCATTGGACTGTCAAAGTTTGGATAATTCCAAATTTGTTTGAAAGCTTTCTTGGGTCGGTCGGTATATTTACGAAAATTCTTGGAATTATTTCTAGTCTGGAATGTCCCAGCCTCTCTTACATTACTTATTTTATTCACTCGATGTGGGTTGTTTCTTTGTTGATTTTTAAGATTGGTATGTTTTGTCTGATAATGCTTGGTAAATGTGCCATGTTTAAAACAGATGGAGGTTTCTTGGTCTGAATCTTCTTTGAAATAACGATTTTATGATTATTGATAAGATTTCAGTGACTTTAGCTTTAACATTATGTACCTTATGGAGACATATAATATATACTATAAAATAATGTAAAAGTTCTTCAATTATTGAAGTCAATTGTATTGTATTATAATACACGAAGAACGAAAACCATTACTTCCGAACAGTTGATGGAGTGCTCGGTTGAAGAGGGTCTTTTAAATAAAAGCAAAGAGGTGTAGGGCACGGCGCGCGGCGCGCGGCGACCCGGTACGTGCAGGCCGTTTCATAAAGCAACTTTATAGGCCCGTTATGTTGTAACGCGCGCTAGAGATACCATGTCGCAATTTGAATATTCGGGATAAAACAAAGATTTAAATTTTTGGGATAAAAGGCTTAAGAAAAGTCCGGACATTTGCTAAAAAAAACTTCATCATCATAACGGCCTTTATAGTCCACTGCATGACGTTGGTCTGCCTCCACCCTTAGCTGGCAGGTTGGAGATTGTTGCAGTATTAGATTGTTTTCATCGGAAAGACTAATTAACTCGTCAACGCCCGGAAAACGAGACACAATAGATTTTCTGTTGATGTCCGGACGCCGGCGACCACTCGGGCGTTGCTGAATTAAAAAATCCTCTTAAAAATTAAATGTGTTGTACTTACCTACTCCAATATTTTGTTAGTACCTAGTTATATTTTAATCTGGGTCGTCGCGTCGCGTCGGGGGATCGCTAAGTAAAGAAGTTATTATCGCTGGGTGCTGCTAAATCGATAACCCAATCAACACATATTATAATTTTATTTTTAGAGGTATTTTGTGTCGGGGGTGGACAGAGGTAATTTAATTTTTACTTCATACTTTTTAAATTATTACTAGACCCGCTAAGATTAACCCTCTATTCCGTCATTCATGAAATACAACATTACAATAGAAAATCTTGCTATTTATAAATACTCTAAGCTAGCTCTTATAAATGTACATCTTCCACCATGGAGCCTCGATCATTATCTAACATCTACGCATTGAGACCCATTTTAATGAGCCCAAACACGCTGTATCTGCTGTAAGTTGCTGAAGAGTTGAGTATATCCCGCAGACTACCTGATGCTGTAGCATCAGCTCGAGGTTCCTATGTCTTGGAAATACCACTGACAGAACAATACACCCAAATAAATCTGTTTAGCCGTTTGAAGATCATCAGCTCATCAAGTAGATACAAGTAATCTCACCTCATTTGATTTATATAAGCCCGAACAGAAGCCCGATATCAATATGGTTTGGACTTGTCCGGACAAATCATGGTGTTTTTGGTAACCCTACGCGCGGAGAACGGAACTTCTTCTAATGCGCGGTACGCCCGGCCAATCGATGCCATCGCTTTTATTAACATTGCCTCTTGTAGCATCTGCAATTTTTGCTAATAACACTGAATACAAATGGGACACGTTTAGTTTCGATTACGCAGTGCTTTGGGGTGGCTGCTCCGATAAAATGGTAGTTGAGATTCTTCTTCTATTCAACTCAAAAAATTGTATGACAAAACTTCTTGAATCAGCCATTTTAGACTTGACATAAAATTCTTAAATCAGGACAACAAAAATATCTTGTTTCCAAGTAGGTACCTACCCCCACGCATTGGTTAGATATTCTACCGTTACATACTTTTGTAGGATTGTTCAGGGCCCTTTGCTCTATCCTCCATTACCAATCAATACGTATTGATGACGTCACGTGTTGGGCTGTAGTTAAGGTAGTGCGTAATTCGTACAGTTCCTTGACCTAACCGTTCATGAAGGTTTGAATGAAAAAGGCAATAATGTAATTTAAATGATTAAATCCATAACATCTGCGTGTTTGTGTTATTTTACAACTAGTGGCTCTATGAGCGACCTCGCTTTTGTGACATTTTTGGACATTTTTCGAAATGGCTGAAATTAATTTTCAAAAAAGATCCAGGTAAGTACCTATATAATTATCGAAGCTCACAAAGTTACACTAGAATCGGTTGAGAAATGTAACCTGCAGAGGAGAACACACGGATAGCCGGACATACAAAAGCATTTTTGCCCAAGCTGAAATCTACACATAAATCTGCCTTGTGTCTACTATAGAAGACTCAGTAAATGATCAACAGTTTGAAAAAAGCATTTGGTAAACCTAACCTACCTATCAAATTAAAACTTTACTTAATAGAGCGTAATTCATGCATATTGAAGCCACTTTAACGCTATAGCTGTAATGTATTCTACTTAGTATAAGATCAAATTCTATACTTAACTGTTTTCAGTTTCTAAAATTAAGGCACATTAGTATGTCTAGTAACGATAAAATCGTATATCCCTCTTTGAATTGGGTTTCTATTTTGTCTGTCCCATGGTATGTATTAATATTTTTTCCTTCGACACCACTGCTTCGATAACATTAACACAGTAACCTGAATATAATTTTCTTTTCCATCCAATTAAATTAAATTCGTGTTTTCAGTTAGTTCTTACTTCTGGTTAATTACATGCCTGAAATTCAAAGCAGGTCGCCGATCAACTTGATCAGGATTGCTGAAATCAAAGCGCACGTGCCCTGAATGCCCTCGGGCAACCCGCTCTATAGAGACTGGTTTGCATTATAAGGGGTTATCCTGTCAGACTCTCGTTCTATAATGAGATTCATTAACACTGCCTCCAACCCTTTCAGAGGCATAGTCCTGTACTTTATCAAGGAAGTCTTGTGAAAAACCTCCATATTGCACACAAACACGGGATGACGCAGTTAAGTGGGCGGGTAGTTGCGACGTAGAATACCTGACGCCATCCTCGTTCTCACGCTCAGGGGCTAGGGACATTATTAAAAATTGTACTTTAAATGTAGCTATTAAACCCAATTAAAATGTGTTTAGGGAGTTGTCGGGCATTTGAAACGGTCCGGTTTGAGTAGATTGTGTTATTTGCGGTGTGGGCCGCATGCGCGGTACGGGTCGCGCACCGCGGCGTTAGATCGAAGGCAGCCACAGGCCCAGGGCGCCTGCGCCGCGAGCGGCACCCGCGCCGTCGCCGCCGCGCGCCGGCCGCAGCAGTCGCAACGCGCACCCCGCCGCGACGCGCCATGTCGCCATCTGCGACTTGACGGAGCACCTAGCTCAAAGAAAACAAAAAGTGTTAACCGAATCTACGCCTTCCGTTGCTACTGCGACGCTATCCGGTAAGTTACTTGCGATCGAAAGGCTGGTGTGCAGGGACAGAGTGCAATGTCCAAGGTTAGAAAAACCCTAGGAGCCTTCCCGGATACCGATTAAGATCCCGAGGCGGGGGTTGTAGAGGGCGCCAGTGGTCGCCGTGAGTCATCTCTGCGACACGTTTTCATGGCCGCCCCTTCGATCTCTGGAGCTCGTAGGGCCTCAAGATTGCAGCGTTACGTAAGTGCGTCGGCAGCAGTGCAGCGAGCGGCCGTGGTGGCTACACTTTCGAGTTTCGACTGGCCGTGTGCACTCGACCGCGACCAATTATCGCACGCGAGGATTGCTTTCAGGAAAACATTCACCATTTTGTACGCGAACCTTGGTGCTGGCAACTGTGCATCGAATAAAAACTCAGTGCCGGTCCTCAACATGAGATCTAATGGCATATTTTTCTGTGCTTTTCGACATTTTTTGTGTGTTTCGACTCTTTTTGTGTGATTTCGACATGGGATTGTGAAAGTGGTTTTTGGATTTGTTCTGGAAATTGGTAGTTTGCGTGTTTTTGACACGGCCCAAAAATAGACAAATATTTGTGTCTCCGCAAGTCGCAACGTAGGTATTGATTCAATTTGCATTATGCAATTGACTATGATTTCTGACACATTTTTAATCTACAACTGCGCATTTACTTATATCTTCGGGAAAGTGTTACTAAGCGTAAAGTTTTATTTCTAATACATTTTCATAAGCAATGCTTTGCTCTGACTGAAGTGTTAAACCAACGACCTCCGCTTTTTATCTATCTTCTTTAAATATTGTTTACAATAACTTTTTGCCTTAGTCATAATGTCATATTCATAATAACTAAACTTGGATTTTCTTTGTGGTTGGTTCATTATGCTCAAAACGGTAAACGTGTTTCATATTCATACGTTTTCTTATTAAACCGCACGAAACGCCGCAACTCTCACAAAAAACGGTACTCATCATCTTGTGAATTAGTTTCGGACAATTCGCCTCTAATATCAACACAGTAGCCTACTTTGGGGACCGACGGCAAAAACCGAATCAGCTGAGCAACTCACGCGCAAGCCAGCGTCGAACCGTGACGGCCGACCGAACGACACCGGGTTTAATTTGATTTTGCGGCACTAATAACAAATTATTAGTTAATATCAATGTTGTATCAGTAAGTAAACCCTTGTACCTTGTATCTATCCCCATAAATCGATTCGCAAAATTTGTGTTTCCATCCAGTATGAGCGTTGGATTATATCTGACTGCAGCAGCTGCCTACATGAATCGATAGCAAGAATCATCTTCTTAATAACTTATTCCCGAAATCCCGACACGAGTCATGGCTTTTCAGTGTGATAAATTCACTCTCCAACAAATCCTTCGGATTTGGGTTAATAGCTACGAACGAACCTTGATAGTTATTTTTCAAAATTAGGTATTGCACTTGAGATGATATGCAAATGTAAGGCTGCGACCTATTACTATTTTGTATAAAAAACTTTCATTTTACGTTTGCTGACGTCAGTGCGACATTTGGAGTAATTTTCTGAGACTTGGATAACTGTTATTAGCACGACAATAGCTTACTTTTGAGGGTAAAGCCCCAAATTGCCTCCCTTTTAACGTCGCAATCTTATTAGGCATGTTTAGTCCAGCAGATGCCGCCGTTTTGAACCATTTACTAGTCTTATCGCTGTAATATTTGGTGCCAATTTGTATTGTAAATGTTCTTTTGAGTTTTGAGAATGTTTATCTTTAAGTAGTTATTGCTCTTGAGTCTGTACCCAGAACAGAAGGTATTATGTTTTTAACTGCTTTAAATTTCTAACAATAAAGTAACCTTTCCTTTTTCATCCAAGTAACGTACTTATAAGTAAGTTACTTATTGACTCATACAGTAGATGCAAAATAACTTGACTCAAATTTTAGTAATACCATACATGACTTGCGCAGTAGCAATTTTAGGTACCATAATGTTTAGTGCGCAAGCCTCTTGTGGTTGGGTTAAAAGATACCGAAGCTTTTGAGCGTATTACTGAAAAGATTGTTGTTGCCGTTGAGCTTCTTGGTCTTGGCCCTCCGTTCAATGGATTCAAGCGTCTGGAGCTCGTATTTGGCGGGACAATCCCAAAGATGAGAGCAGTACTACATACACGATCGAACTTGCGCTGGGTATAGATGGCACAGCTATCCTTCAGCATGGTTTTCCACATTAATAAAAAGTGTATATTTACATTAGCATCCGTTTTTAACCTACTTCTCGATACTTAAAGAACTGATTCATTGCTGGTTACGGCAATAACATCGTCTATTTATGTGCAAATGTTGTAATATCATGTAAGGTTACTATTTGAATAATCGATTCATTTGTGTAACGAACGATACTGTTCAATATTTCTGAGGTTGGTGTATCCTAGACTTGTACTAACTTGAAGATGAGTTCTGTCTGTTTGATTAGTTAATTTTTATCATATTTTGGAGCGTGGGTCCTTACTTAGGTATCTATTTATAATTTAAACATTAATATTTCAATGAAAATAGACAATCTGGGATTCAAGCAGCTTCAATTTACTTTGCGTACATACATAATTGTTTATTGCGTGTATGTTGTTAGAATTACATAGTGACAAACAGTAAAGACCCAGTTAGAAATAGGGCAATGTTACATTTTTTAGCTTTACTTACTGTATTCATTTTTAAGATTTCAAACATTAACCGTTGAATGGAGGTCAGAAGACTTTGGTCTTTAACAAAGACGGTGCTCCCTTGGCCTACTACACCTTAAATGAGCATTTTACAGCTTTGTTTGGCTAGCATCAATAGCTGGGGGTACCTACTTTCGTTAACCGGCGTCAGCTACCTTATAGTAAGACAAGCCGTCGCTGCTCGAAGTTAGCTACGGTTGATTGACTTTTGTTTAATTCTTAACAAACCTATGAAGTATTTGCCCAACATTAATCAACTTTAAATACCTTGGGCAATTCAGATTGACAAATATAAATTTTCTTGCTTAGAGACTTAGTGAGCTCAGTGACAAACAATTTCATAAAGTGAATAAATCCAAAGCCTTTTCATTTTGCTACTTCTTTTTAATTAGAGTTGATATTTTGTGTACAGACAGAGCCAAAACTTCGAGTTAAATGTACTCGGCAATTCTGAACTTTCTATTCTGTTCTGCAAACTGGGGGGCTAAATGTTTAATTCACGATCGCTCTCAATTTGTAAATTCTACATTTGTCATTTGCATTGTGATTTGTATTGCTGCAGCATTGGGTGAATGTCAAACCGAATGCGATTGTAATAGATGTTGGACTTCGCAAGGGGCTGTTTTGCTAAATGAAAGCATCCAAAATTCAACTTTAACCTTTTCTACCCCAGGTCGAGATCCGTGCAGCACCGATGCTCTAGAGGCCCGCTAAGCAGCCGCAGCCATGTCGTCGGTGAAGGTGGCGGTCAGGGTCCGCCCCTTCAACTCGCGCGAGATCGCCAGGGATAGCAAATGCATCATAGAGATGACTGGCAACACTACCAGTAAGTACTTCGTTTGTATTAGATTATTTGATTATGGCTGGCGGATGCCAAGGACTTGTATGAAGAAATGTTACAAAATATTAAGGGCCCGTTTCACCATCCGAAGTTCCACTATCGTAACTTAGAAGTTAGAAGCAAAAGGCATCGAACCTAATTGGCATACCTAAAGTTGCAAGTACCTTACTTTATTTTATTTTACATCTTCAAACTGAAATATTTCAGAAAGTATATCATTTACGACATTTTGTCAAAGAGTATTTGTTGTTTCTAAACATCTTCTCTGTCGATTGCCGTATGTTTCATATGTGTACACCAAAATGTAAAATTTTAAGGTACTTGCAACTTTAGGTATGCCAGGCTCCATACAAAAAGGTTCGATGTCTTTTCATAGTTTTAAAAACTTCCATAATATATGTATTAACCAGGGGTGCCCATACTTTTTCTTAGGAGAAAGACCTAGCAAAAATGTATGATTAAGAGTTCGACATTGTGACCGTTTAACCCACCAAATATTTATCAAGAAAAACTCAATCGAACAAAAAAAGAATCATCAAAATCGGTCCATAAATGTCGAAGATACGCGCGAACAACGATAAAAAAAAAAGTATACAATCTAATTGAGAACCTCCTCCTTTTGATGAAGTCGGTTAAAAATTAATTGCATAAGTCAAACTACATCGGGTGCATAAACTGTCTAATGGGTTATCCTTGGCGATCAACTTTAAAACCTTTCGCGATCGACCGTTTGGACCTCTGACCGTAAACAGTCTTATAAAACCACACCTGCCCAATGTACAAGCCCACTAATTACAAGAAATATACGAAAGAGATTTAACCCAATATTCCTTCCTAAGTCTCTTTGCCGTTAAAACGCTCTTAGTTCGTAATTTACTACACTTTTGCGTGAGTCTTTTTATAGCTTTCCTTAGCTTCCATGTCACCTTGAGGGCTTAAGTCAGTTCCCTCCCCATCCCAAGTAATAAGGAGTGACGTTAACGGCCCTCTGCCCTCACCGACCTGTGAATAAACTGAATAGCTGTCATGATAAGTGAAAATTATCAAGGAGTTTGTTACAAATTGTGGGGATTAATGCTTCTTTTGTACGGCGTAACAAAGATCCTCCATATATTCAAGGTATGGGATGTGGACAGTCCAAATTTTGAATTAGAATTACCGGAACATATTAAAACAAATTTGCATTCGAGAAAGTACCAATAGCTAGGAGTGGTAAGGGGTGAAATTATGGTGAAGGCAGGTAAGCCGTTCTACAAAAATGCTATGATCTGCATAGTGGATCAGTGGGATGGGATTTCTAAAGGTAAGCCGATGGGATCGGCTTGGATGAACCCTTCGCCACTGTAGACTGTAGAGTCCTATTTGTATGAACTTTAATAAATCGCTAAAGAAGAAACATTTAATTTCTATGACAAGCACGTTTAATATTTTGAAATTATTTAAAGTAGAGTGTAAGTTGGTCTTATGAACCTTAAAAGGTCGCTAAGAAGCCCCTCAAGCAATATCAATGTCAGGAAATATCAATAACATCGCGTGGCTAGGTTTATAAGTAGGTACAAAATAAAATATTTTACTTTCAAACGACTCTACCTCTAAATAGTGACTTTATTTAGCATTGGTAATTTCGGAAAGGTTCAATTACAAAAATGATTTGATTATAGCTGCTTTATTGCGTCGAACTAATAGTAAAGATATTATAATCTTCAATTGTTAGTATTAGAATATGGCAAATACATTCATAAATAAAACACAATTTACAGAATGAAAAAATATATTGTAATTGCGAAGTAATCAGGTAAAATACGGGGAAGATCGGAAAAAAACTCAATTTTTTTCATCTTCTTCTCTTTTCTCCTGCTAGGCGCGCAATTACTTTAGTGGACGATAATGAGCAAAATGTTAAAACAAACCCACACAACACACAATAACATTACCTATCTATATCTGTGTCTAATACACTCCATATCGAGAAGAGTTGATGCATCTTCTGTGCTATGCTATTCTATAAAAGTAGTTAAGTTTTCCCCCGGTTTCGTACCTTCTATTACTACCTAGTATTTTTATCCAGCTCAACTTATGGTAGCCTGGAAGAAATTGCTTTTTAGCGATAAGTCCGCCAATTGTTCTTCTTTTGTTTAACTATGTAAATTTCTATGGTGTTCAGTAAAAAATATTTTATCTTATCTTATCTTCTCGTAGCATGAAATGAAACAATAGATTGGAAATTAGTCTTATCCCTCAATGTATTATCTTAGATAAATAATATATTTAGGCCTTTGTAGCTGTCCTTCAAATCGTAACAAACTGTCGGAGTCGTGTCTGGTTTAGGCTCACCCTCGTTATCTGTCAGTTCAGGCGGACGGGTGTTCCGTTCTGTCATTTTGATGTTGATGTGACGTAAACTTATATCACTTTTGAGTTTAGACCCGCAATAGTTTTACAGAACTCAATTTAATAAAATGTAATCCACTCATCAATTTCGCTTTTATATTTGGCGATTAAAGAAATAAAAATAATAAGCTACGTATTGTTTCATACTGCTGCAAAATCCATGTTGTTCATTTATTAAGTTGACAGTAATGACACAAAATAATCAGTCTGTGTTGTAATTATTAAGCACATAATTATTAAAAGAAAAATTGAAGAATTTTTCAATCCTCAGTTAACAGATTGTTGTTTAAATATTAACCAAATAATAATATAATAAAAGTAAAACTAAAAATGTGACAGACAAATGAATGACAAATATTTTCAATTTGGCGATATAATACGCTATCAAACGGATAAAGCTTTATGTAGACATTGAAAAATCTGCTCTGAAAAAGTATAGCAAATTTTTTTAAAGTCACAAAGTTTTTCAGTAGTAGGTACCTACTTACATTTTAATTCGCCTGATAGAGTCCAAAATTTAGCAGACTTACATTTTAATTCGCCTGATAGAGTCCAAAATTTAGCAGTTAATTGATTAAAACAAAAAAAAAATTATGGCATCTAACAAAAAAGTTTGAGTTTTATTAGCATCATTAACTTTTTAGCAATCTCTTTTTGTTTTAGTAATGTATTCTGGGGTTTTAGTAAGTTAAACTAATTGAATAAACTACCGAATTTAACTTCTCACATCATCTCGTGGAGTTGCAAAACGTTTTTTTTATCAAACTGCAGGATTTTAAACAGCGACCAATTAAGTTGTTCGTTACACTCTACCCACGGACGAGAAACTTCCATAGCCAGCTAACGAGTTCCTACCTCGTTAGTTTTGTACCGGCATCCTCTTGATACGTACTACAGTTTGCTGAAAGCACTCAAGCGAATGTCGACTCTAAATTACTTGTTTTAGTAACTAAATCTCTACAAAACTCAGTTATGTAGAAGACGTCTAGACGCTTGCCACGTAGAAAGTCAGTTTATGTACTTTTCTTTGATGGCGATATACGAAAACAAAACAGAAAAATTAAATTTAGTAAGCATTGGATTTAAGAGGCTTTATCTGCCTTGTTTCTTGTAATGTTAATATTAATTTACTTTGTTTTCACGTACCTTAAACATTTTTAACGGAAACCTCCAAAAGCTCTGTTTTGGACTATGTAAAATAGTTTGCCATATTTTTGAATTGGCCGATAGTCTCGTCTTTGGACATGGATAAGACTATTCTAAAGTAACGCCACTAGTAGGTAGGCTTATACGTTTAATTCGCTGTAAGCAAGTTCATTGTCACGTCACCGCGTGGGGTGTAAGACGCCCCACGTCGTAAACTGCCGTGACGTCATATTCGTGCGTCACATTTTCCACCCACTTTGCCATTTTCCATGAATATGCGTTAAATGGACAGGCATGCTCTTACATCCGGGCACTGTATCAAACATATAAAATATTGCCAATATTAAAAAAATAGGACCACTTTAGTCTTGCTTGTCGCACTTAAGAATGAAGTTTTAATTTTTTTTATGATTTTTAATTTAATTTTAATAGTTAACTATATTCACTTAGGTAGTAAAAAAATGATATTACAAAAACCGACGAAGATAATAAGTATATCAGTTCCAAGACTTCCAAGTTTTAATGACTTGCATTTTTCATACAAAATTGTATGGAAATTGTGTCGAAATAAGTCTTTATATATTTATTGAGATCATTATGTCTTATTTTTTAATTAAACCTTTTTTGCATATTTTTTAATGAAACTAATATGGTATTAAATATTTGTCTTATTATTTTCAAAATTAGACTAATATCCTTGAAAGGGTTTGGTAAACAAGAAGAAGCATTGGGATTTTCTTGATTTTCTTTTTAATATGATTTGATGTCTTATCATTTGATTTGAATTTGTATACTTGTATTTTATAAAGTGTCTAAAAATGAGTACTTATCGATAATTTGCGCTCCGTTTCACGTGAGCGTTCGAACGGGCGAGAGCGGGCCCGGGCCGCAATGCGCTGCAATGGCCCATAAACCCCATTATGGGCGATAAACCTTGTCCATGGGGCGCCCGATGCTCGTAAATCTTCTATGGTGCGCCACTCTACGCGATTCGCGCTTGTTAATTTCACTTACTTTGATTAAATCGTGCCATTATGAACGGTGTTTGGGCATTCCAAAATGATGGCATCCTTGGTTAAATTTAGGCTGTAGGTAAGTTATGTATGACACAAATACTTAGTTATACCATAATAATCTGTTAACTGTATTTATTTTATCTTTGATATCCATCGTGCGATAAGGTTTAAAAAAAACGGCAAAAAAAATTACGTTTGTTGTATGGGAGCCCCACTTAGATATTCATTTTTTAGTATTTGTTGTTAAGCGGCAACAGAAATACAATATCTGTGAAAATTTCAACTGTCTAGCTATCACGGTTCATGAGATACAGCCTGGTGACAGACAGACAGACGGACAGTGGAGTCTTAGAAAAGGGTCCCGTTTTTACCCTTTGGGTACGGAACCCTAAAAACTACATACGTAATTCAAATTATGTTTCTTCCTTCGAAATATCAAAGCATTTTACTATTGCCCCTCTAGTATAAAAAGTCAAAACAAATTGGCTGTTCACTTCAAAAACCATCCTTACAAAGTGGCTAATGCCCATTCACAGAAGATGGGCGAAGTTGGGGCATTACACCGCCCCTTTGATTTCCCACACCATCACTGCTTGGCAGTTAAGGCCTTGTGTTTTGACCTCCTTTGCCTTATTGTTAGAGTTCATTCGCTTCTGCAAGGTTTCTGCAGTGATTGTTTGCCGAACTTTATTATCTGCAGTTAGGTTAACCTCTATGGGACTGTTGATGATTCTGGTTAGCCTAAACAACACTTGGGTATTCTTTCATTTTGCTTTTATACTTATTTCGAGTATTATTATTCGTATGCGTAAGTAAGCTGTATGAGACATACGTACTAGATCCACTTTTAAAGACAAGGTAATAAATCACTTACATACGTCAAGAATTCAAAATACAAACCAAATGTTTTCGCTAACCGTTAGATAGTTAGACCTTTAGGATATTTATCTATGGTTTTTTTTAATATTAGGGTCGAATGTTTATAACGTTTATTATTTTTAATTAACTTGGAAGCAATAAGTAATAGTTTGTTTATATCTTTACACTTGATTTTAACGAAGATCAGCTGTCTCTACTAAAGTAATTATAATACAAATTATTATTTATTTGTGTGAATCTGTAATCGGTTTTCTGTTGTATACTGAGATTACTATAGTTAACATAATAACTGTTGATTCACCTGTGAATATAATATAAAAATAAAATAAACCACCATTCAATCTGACCTTATTATGATACCAGTATACCACCACGGATAACATAATTCTGATAGGTAATGCTTTTGACTCTTTATAGTAAAAAAACAAAATAAAAAATATAAGTAACACGTACATTTTTTAGGAGTGACGTAAAGATCGCATTATATTTGGAACGTTAGCTCTGGGGGCTTACCATCACCTTTTAGAAAACCATCATGTTTTATGAACGTTTTGTTATAAGCTTACAATAAGATTTTTCAAATTCGTACCACAACCTGCACAAAGTAATAATACTTTATTCCTGCCAAAGAACGAATGATGTTGCGAAATTGTCTATTCCCTGCTAGCCATCACTACGGCTTATTTGCTATCTACACTTGACACTGGCAGAAATTACTTCCAAGAGGAAAGTAGATTGCCAAAACAAGGGGTTGGCATGGCAACTGTCAAAGTGGCGCTAGCATAGCTAGTTCCCAAAACATAATAATTTTATATGGTGTATGGAAGAAAACAATTCCAAATAATATTATGACTCGCTGTATTGTACCAAAATGCTCTGAAATTGGAGTACATCATATTCCCAAAGATAAAAATATTCGTCGGCGTTGGTTAAAGCCATACGCCGTGTCAATTTAATTCCGAAGCCTAGTTAGAGGTTATGTTCAAAACATTTTGTGGACAATGACTATGAAAAAAGCAGTAAATATACAGGTAAGCTGTTTAAATTAATAATGAAATACCAAAAAGTATATATTTTGAAAGATCAGTTATAATAGAAATTCTTTTTTGGAACAATAATAATGTTGACATAATTTTTTGTTCTAGGTGTGGATCATCAACGTAAATACCTTAAGAAAAATGCTGTTCCATCTATTTTTCAATGGAATATACAACCGGTTTCAGAAAAGGCAGTTGCAAGAAAGATAGATTAGAGTCCCGGGTCCCGGAATCTCAGAAAGAAACAGCTTTTTGAAATGCAGATGCCGTCAACATCTCAATGCTGTGAGGACATAGTGCCGCTTGTAAAAGATAGCAGTGTGTGCATGCTGCATGGACAGTAATGTATCTCATGTGGTTGAATCTGAGATGAATACTGAGTTCCTACTCCACTTTCATTAGAAAATAAAACAAACCAAGAAACTCAAACTCCACATATAGTTACTAAGAATATTCTCAACTGAGCTTTGCCTTTTACTTGCAGACCAGAAATTGGCTTGTTAAAGGGTACATATCGAAAGGCTTATTGGGTTAACTAAAACATATTTGATATTGCAAAATAATTTTAACCATTTTTATGTGCCCTTAGCATCAAAAATATTTCAATATGTGTCATGTTGTGTAACTTTAAAGAAGGGATTGTAAATAAAAACTGATTACAATATTATAAACAAGTGTTTTATTGCATTAAGAGGTCTGTCACATTTTTTATAGAAATAAAATATTCCTATGATTAGGTACCTACTTACTAAGATAAATAATGCTTATCATAGTCTTATTAGAGGTGGTAGAGTTGTGTGGCTATTAATATCCAAATAAGTTTCTTCTGATGGTATAGCTGCATTGTTGGATCTTCATCATCACCATCAGGACATTCAGGACGCCAGAAATGAAAGTTTTTGTCATAAAGCTCCAACCTGAAATAGGATATGGTTGAACAATTTTTTTCCATATTTTGACTGTAGTTTGCAACCTAAAATTAATACTCAGTTACTGATTGAGTAAAAAACAGCGTCAGTAAAGTAGAATAGAAGATTTAGTAGAGAAATAAAAATACCTTAACGACTGCAAATGCAGCCGGGACTAACGGCTTAACGTGCCTTCCGAAGCACGGAGGAGCTCGTGATAATAAATTTTTGGTCAGCCATCCCATGACTGACCCTTGCGAACGTTGCTTAACTTCCGCAATCGCTGGGCCAGGCGCTAAACCACTGCGCCACCGAGCTCCTCCGAAAACAAGTATTTGTTATCAAATAGAAATGAAACATAATAACTATAATATTACATTCACAATGAAGAACAATATGTATAAAAACGTTTCACTTACTGTTTATGACGCAATTTCCAATTTCTAAATAAAATAACTCAAAATAGTTTTGTTTCCGTCGAGAAAAAGCAACTTTTTTAAGACTGCAAAATTTCTCAATATTTGACACAAAAACAATAATGCTAGCTGTCAAAAGACACGTCGTGGTACGGTTTAAGTGAACGATTGAACGATGACGTCACAAAACTTCCAACGGAAACATTATTACAATAATCATACTTTATGAAGGTCGTGGTACGAAATAGCATGGTAAGAATGTTATAATACTGCGCTAAGACATGGCAGTAGGCACCCTGGTCACACCACTGGAATATTACAAAAGTAAAATTGGCAACCTTACAATAACCTCCTCTATTGATTAATTTAGCAATGGAAAATTAACACAAGTTTCTACCAAATAAAATATTACCTACTTACTATTTAAAAAAAATGGACTTCTATAGTGTTTCAATATAAGTAGAAAACGAACTTTTATTAATTGTCCTGGATTATTGTTTCGTCAATATTTTTAATGTTCTTACAAACTATATTTTTTATCACATTTGCATGGTTTGGACATTATAAAAGTTTTTTTGTGTTTGTCTTCCCATTCATTTGTTTGTATAAGAAATGTTTTGGAATAGAATTTTTAAGGCTGGCAATGTATTCGAGTGAATGTCTGGTACCCTCGTCTGCTGCATTATACATCGGCGAGCGGGCGGCGGCGCTTTGTTGATTTTCAAACGACCTTGTGTAACTTGACTGTCTGTTCAAGGGTTGACAACAGCTTTAAAATTAAAATAGTTTTTTTTTAATTGTGCCAAAAAGGTACGTTATGGATCCCTTTTATTTGCCTTTATAAAGCTTAAATATGATTTACTGTATTGATCACAGAAAAAAAAAATTAAGTATTGAAAATTTGATGTTACTATTTACAACAATAATAACTCAAAGATAAGTTATCTGTAAAAATCCATAGTAAATTATTCTGCAACTAAATCGTTTTTTTAATGAAAAACGTCTTTTGAATTCTTTTTACACTTCGCTTACCGCGTCCAATCTTTTAATATTTTTTATATTAATTAATGCTTCAATTTGAAGCAACGAAATAAAAATCCAAATCATTCGCAGCCCTTTAATTCACATTATCAAAATAATTTTTTTAAAAAGCTAGTAAAAATAAAAGATTAAACCATAAATGTGACTAGTGACAACCCTGCGTTAGTAGATAACAGTGCTTGGTTTCCGACAGCTTCCGCTTTCAGCCGTTGACGCCCACTTCCAATATGGCGGCGGGTTGAAAAGCTTTTTCTTTTACACGTAGTACGTTTGAGTGCAATTCGCCGCACTGGAAAACATGTCTAACTTATTGAGGGTCCTATTCAGAGGATTTATAAAAGACTAGCGGCCGCCCGCGACTTAATCTGCGTGGAAAGTTTTTTCGAGATGAAAGGTACCCTATGTCCTTCTCTGTACCCCTGACAACGTGTATATAAAATTTCATGACGATCGGTTCAGTAGGTAAGACGTGAAGGCGTAACAAACAAACAAACGGACTTTCGCATTATAATAAGTAAGTGCAATCAGTAGGAAATTTTCTGGCTAACAAGATTCGGGTGCCCATGGTAACAATAATATTTTTGTAGAGCCCTTTACTATTTTGATATTTCATAGTTTTCAGTTAGTGACTAACTTCTGTTTTGATTAAAAATTGTTTTTTTTGTGAAATTATCCATTTCGTATTGCAATTTAATTAGAATTTAAAACCAAAATTTGTGACACAGGCCAATGTTTTACCAGCAAAAATAACTTTGCGTATCAGTTTACTAAAATATGTTAATTGTTAACATTGAAGAGTAAAGGTATATTTACTTATAGCAAAAACCAAACATCTGTTTTCCTGAAATAAAAGATAATCCGATCCCTGAAATAAAAGATAGTTGGTAGGTAGCGGTAGATAAAAATGGTTAGCTGAGATTTTTTAAAATAAAAAACATTCGCGATTGAATTATTCTCTCTGTCTCATCAACTGTGCAGATAAGAGTGATCTTAATAAAAGTTTCCACCAGCTTGCTGAGTCATGAGTCACGGAAGTGACGTCATGGATGCACTCGACACGATTGCTCACGGGCTGCAGTGAGTCAACCCATATACGGGATGGGACAGAAAAGCATTTATTATTCCTACAGACGACTCGATACGACAAATTGGGACACATATTGTTCTACTACTTCTTTAATTTAAACACAATAGAAAAACTGTGTGATCTTGTTATTTTCTTTTGTTTTTCTTAAACTGGTTTGATACAATCGCAGAATTTGCAGAACATTTTAATAATACATTAGGATGAAGTTTGCGTTACTTTATACGGGTACAGTGTAATGTTTTTTATTACAGAGTAATGGATTCTTTTGTATTCGGGGAGTAAATAAGGAAACCTCTAAACGTGAACAACTTTTACTTTACTCAACTCTCCATTTTGTTTACTACGTTTGTCACGCGGGTCGCGGTTTATAATAGTAGGTACCTATTCCAATCTTATAAACCAACCGTTTACAAAAAACGATAGAGCATTAACAAAACAAGTATTTTTAAAAACTTTTCTTCCCTAACTACTTTACAAAGGCGACGACGGGTCCACTAAATAATCAACCGGACGTCCTAGACTTTGTCTAAAAATAAACTATGCAAATGGGCTCTCAATCCGCTGTAAGCAGACCATTACTCGGCGACGCGTCGTCGGCGCCCCGGGTCGATACGGCGCGACGGCAGGACTTACAGGGAGCTTTGAAACTATTGCAGTTTTCAAAACGAGACTCAATGCTACCTCTTTGCTTGCTAAAATAGTGTTCATGGCAAGGCCACAGTAGGTACCCTTAGTTTAGTATGACCTTATGCAAACTGTATTAGTCATCGAAAACTTGTCGAAAACTATCGCTCTGTATCTTTGCTGGCATCTGTTTTACCATCATGAGCAGTACCTACTAGAAGCAAAATAATAAGTGAGGTTTGTTGTCACTGCCAGGGGTTCTTACATGGACACTTGGATGTAAATATGACTCAATATTGAAAACGCTGAAAATTGTGGTAATGTGTGATAGAACATTCTCTTGAAGCTTTTATTCACTCGAATTTAAAAGCACCCGAATTGAAAACATTGTCACACACAGGCAGTAAAAAATATAACATAGGCCGTTATAGTTTGCCTGAATACACAAGGTGGGCAAAAGGTGGGCAAGGAAAATCAATCGACCGTGACGTGAGACTACATAATATAATATGTCAAGTCAAGTGACGTAAATAAATCAACGATATTTTGCAACTCGGAATGCAATAGTTAAAATGTTACTTAGATTGGAATTATAAACTGGTTTGTTAGCAAAGTTTCTGCCGAGCTCCACTTGAATGACAATTATTTATTCAATTAGTAATTATTTATTCAATTTAAATATCCTTTTATTTAATGAGATCCTCTTCTCTTCTCTTCACATTCAAACTTTTTCAAAATCTTCACACAGATGCGGAAGAAACAATTCTGACTCAGATCCCATTACTCATTTATGTCTCACTCATGTCTGGTTAACCAGACGGTTTTGCAACAAATCAGTCATTGTGTGAGAGGATCATAATAGCTAGGTCAACGCATCCATCAAAGCTTAAGAATATAATAGGGTCACGTCGTCTATCAGAACGTAACGTTTTTAGAAAACGATTAACAATAGAGAGGAATACGTTCCCTATTGAACCGAAGAAATGAATAACTGATAGCAGAATTAGACTTCTTCAAGAACAAGAAGGTCTCTTGTTCTTGAAGAAGTCTAATTCTATATCTAAAGTTATTGCCCAATGGCAATAACTTTAGATAACAAAAAAGGTTTTTTCATTTATGTTTTAATCTAAGGCAATAACTGAGAAATAAATCGTTGGAAAAAGGTCGTGTTGTTTATGTGTTAAATAGGCAGATGATAGTAAGATCAAATGTAATATGTTTTCAAAAAAATGTACTAATTCTCATTTTCATTTGTTACAGTTATAACAAATCCAAAAGCACCGCCAGGCACTAAAGATGCAGCTAAAAGCTTCAACTTCGATTTTTCATACTGGTCACACAATGTAAGTACAATAATTAAAATAATACTAGTGTAAGTAACTATCTGATATCAACACGTACATACATACTTAGAATAATAACACCTAGAACGATAGTTCTCTACAAAGCGCACAGCCAAAATGGCCCCGTTTTCAGATTTTTATTCTCCATTATTATCTAATCATACCGAATAAGTACAAAACAGTTTCAATTTTCCTACATTTATTAGATTAGTTATATAATATATTATTTGATTTTAGTTACGATTAGGTAACGTATGAACATGAAGGATATAAATCTGAAAACTAAGCCATTCTGGCTTAGTATTAGTTGCCTCACTTTGCATACGACGACATTGTGTTATTATTCTATGGCTACATAATACCACAGAAACATTCAGATGTTTAATAACTGCGGAACTTCCTATACATTTTTGACGAAAGGCATCGTTTGTTCTGCAAATAATAGTTCATGTTTGGTTTTATTTCAACACTTTATTCGATTCCATGTACTTACAAATGTCAAGCGAACTAGACATCAAAGTTTGTCTTGGCTACATATATATTAACCAAATCAAATTACTTTGGTATATTGTTTCTTGTGTACTTTTATGTGTGTTCTTTGAACCGCGTCCGCCGCGACGCGAATCAATAGTAAACATGAACATTGCCACCCTGCTCGAGTTTCCTGCACCCCCCACGACGGAGGGGGGCGGTGAAAACTTAATGGAACTTCGCTCACGTTATTGCTTCGCATTATGGTGCTAAAATATTGTCCGGTCAAGTCTATTGGTTTTATCTTGAAATTTCCAAGTATTTTAAGGCCCGCTCTCAACGTTGAGAGCTATCTTGAGATCATACCTGAGATGCTGTTCCTATAAGAAGAGCATCTCAAGTGAGGAACAGTATCTCATAAGTATGATCTCAAGATTGCTCTCAACGTTGATAACGGTTTATAAATACGGGCCTTAGTAATTAGGTATTCATAAATCTTTCAATCAACAAGAAAACTTCTGCTAATAAAGGTTCTGTTCTTTCACATCATATCGTATCGCATTTTGTTTTAGGTCTATATTTTAAGCTCATTTCAGATTACGCTATAATAATAATAGCGTTGATATTTACCTATAGTTCATAGCACAACAATATCGCTCACCATACATTGGTAAACAAGTTGGAGTTAGTATGGTAGGTACCAAAAACATTCACAAGGTTGGCTCTACTATTCAAATATTACTATTTGGCCAGACCTTTACCTAATTACTTGTAATAGAAGAGGTGCCTGGGCCTATAGTAAACGGTAATAAGATTTCCCGCCAATTCTGTAGCAGCCATTTCCCGGTTGTTTTGGACGGCCGCCATATTGGATTTACACGCAACACGATTATCGGATTTGCTTGACGATGAGCTCTAGGGTTTCTGTGGCCTACGGTTCAAGGCTTCTACTGTCGATAATTTGTTATTATTTTAAGCGTGATCTGAGACTACACAATTTTTAGTGTTGTTTATAAATGACAGTTAAATAGCAGGCAATTACTGACAGAGTCTGCCAGATAGTCGCCACTGACGTCATAAGAAAATATTCTTTTGATGTGAAAACGAACAGAGATTTAGAAACTCATGAAACGGAAGAAAATTATTTTTACAAAAAACACGTGGTTGTTGCATAGTCTGTCAAGAAAGTCACAAAATTACTTTCTTTGTCATTAGTGTTATTTTTTAAACAACACTTGTCTACTTTTGTAACGCAACAACCATATTATGTTTTTGTAATGATAATTTTACTTCCGTTTCATGAGTTTTTCTAAAACCAACTTTTCAAACAAATATTGCAACATCACCCTACCATCTGTAGTAAGGTCTTTAGCGTCGAAACCTTTAATATCCGTCACACAACGAACACAACCGCACAGCGCGGTGGCTGTGGTCCCGCCCTTTGCAATTAATTGCGATTGTTCCACACTATTGTCACTATTGTGGTTGCGGCTTTCATTTCCGAGCAATCGCAGAGCTTAGTAAATTGAAATGTTTAAGTTTTACTGCTCTTAATTAAGGTACTTCAATCAGCCCTTATTTCGACAGCTGTAATAAGACTTATTGTATGCGGAACGGAGCAATAACATTGATTCAATTCTAAGAAAATTCTAAAGCACGTGAACTAAACTTCAACGGATGTGACTTTTTATAACATAAAACAAGGGCTAATTATTATTGTTTTTTGAATGAATTAAATTTAGACCGACGCAGATACAGTTACAATAGTAGAACCAGATTTTGTGGTTTAAGAAATTTATTTTCTCATAAAGAATTACATTGATTCACTTACCGAGAAAACATTTTTTGCTTACAATAAAGAAAACAATGCGCGTACACAACAACTTTTTTGAGAACATTTTATCGAGAAAACATTACAAATTGAGATTTTCAAATTAATCTGTTTCACTTCACCAGCAAATAGCAGTCGTAATTAAAACAATCCAAGGCATTAGAATTAAAAAGGCGTTTGCCAGTACGAGAGATTCTTGCTCATTTGCAATTTGAGCGGGCCGGCCGAACCCCAACTGTCAGATTTATTTAAATTTATTCGACTGCTAGCTCGCTTTTTGGCGTCAGATGCGATATTATACCGAAACCCATTATTTATTTACTATTGAAATAATTATAAGTATCAATATTTCTTACTTTTAATATCAGGAAGCAATAGTTTGCTATCAACATTTCCTGAGTAAATATTTTCCTTGTAAAACGAAAAATTGTACACCTTGCTTACATATTAAAAAAAAAGTTTCGTTGCTGCATGCAGTTCTCCTGCAAACTTGGAAATATTTTAGGCACTAACTTCATTAATACCAGTTTTTTGTTACAGCCAAGCGACCCAGATTTTTCATCACAAATCATGGTGTACAAAGACATCGGAGAGGAGATGTTACAACATGCTTTTGACGGTAACTATAAAAAAATACTTACTTTTAATTTCCTGTATGCAACGTAATTTTCATGCAACATAAAACTGCAACTCTCTCCAATTAATTCACTGTGCAAACAAAACTGGCGGAGATATCTTGATAACAATTAATTTCATGTTATGAGATGCGTTACATTAATAACAATTATATAATTGTAATTTTCCGCTTTTTACTGTTTCGTACTTACATTATTTCAAATTAATGTCAAAATAAATTATAAACATAAAATATGTTAAGTAATTTCTGAATAAAATGTGCAAGTAATTCTATTTAAGAGATTTAAATTGTATCATAAAAGCAAAAGTCGTTAATAACTTATTTCTACCAGGAAGAAAAAAATACATTTATTGCGCTGAAACTAAACAATAGAATTTACAAAAAAAACCACGCATTTGCCACTAGTCTTACCAGTTGGACTCCTGGGAATTATCAGCCCAACAGACTTAGTGTAAAAATAAAAAGGAATTTTGGTGCCAGCTGTCCACCAGTAATTTTCATGGGTGGTTAGAGTAACTTGAGGATTAACCACTTTTTTTATACGATTTAGAAGTTTCACCACCACCTTTACTTCCAGGCTACAACATATGCATATTCGCGTACGGGCAGACGGGCGCGGGCAAGTCCTACACCATGATGGGACGCGGCGAGGACTGCCAGGAGGGCATCATCCCGCAGATCTGCAAGGACCTGTTCCGCCGCATCAGGCAGACTACCAGCGAGGACCTCAAATACTCGGTCAGTGCCCAGTCTATTAGACGTTTATGAACTGTGCTACTGAAGGCTAGTCTTATACCATGATGGGGCGTGGCGAGGGCTGCCAGGAGGGCATCATCCCGCAGATCAGCAAGGACCTGTTCCGCCGCATCAGGCAGACTACCAGCGAGGACCTCAAATGCTCGGTCAGTGCCTAGTCTATTAGACGTTTTTATGCTGTGCTACTGAAGGCAAGTCTTACACCATGATGTAGCGCGGCGAGGACTGCCAGGAGGGCATCATCCCGCAGATCTGCAAGGACCTGTTCCGCCACATCAGGCAGACTACCAGCTAGGACCTCAAATTCTCGGCCAGTGCCTAGTCTATTAGACGTTTATAAGCTGTGTTACTGGAGGCAAATATGATAGGGTGTGGCGAAGATTGCCAGGAGGGCATCATCCCCTCTTTTTCGTCCATCGAGGAATTCTAATACGTTTATTAATGTTAATTTATTCATCCCTGCAGGTAGAAGTATCCTACATGGAGATATACTGCGAGCGTGTTCGCGATTTGCTGAACCCTAAAAACAAGGGGAACCTCCGCGTTCGTGAGCACCCTGCCCTGGGACCATATGTGGAGGATCTGAGCAAGCTGGCCGTGAGCACGTACCAAGACATATACGACCTCATCGATGAGGGCAACAAGGCTAGGTTAGTGGAAATTTCAGCTTGCTATAGGTATCGTCATTCCACTGCCCTTATCCTAAGTTAGGATACCTTTTTCTTCCATAAATCTCTATCACTCGTCAACACTGAAATATAAACGCTATCTACCACCGATGCTTTGCCGTAGCAGATCAAACAAAACTCTCTTACCCCTGGGTTCTGAGGTACTAATAAAATAAACTTTAAACCAGATAATGTGGATCCCTCCGATGAAGTTAAACCTCCGATAAACCACCAATAAGTAGCTCAGAAACCGGGCATTAGTGCTGTTTTTAAATTATATTTGTGACTTGAAACGTTTGTCAATAAATAAATGATAATACCATTTTTTTTCTATCTTAACAGGACAGTAGCGGCGACAAACATGAACGAGACTTCCTCTCGCTCGCACGCCGTATTCACGATATTCTTCACACAACAGCGGCATGACAGAACCACGAACCTCATGTCTGAAAAGGTAAAATTGCATTTAAACAACACACTTTGTTTCACGTTTAAGTTCAAGTCTACTTTTAATACTTACTATCTAAATGGTAAAATCACATCAATAATAATCATCCCTTTTGAACACATTAACTGCCTATTTCTGATGTTAGTTAGCTTCTTCGCAGCTAGCGAATTAAATTTTTCAAGTGTTTTATTTGGAAAATATCGTAAATATCAAGTTAGTGAGTCGAATAAGTGTATAACTTTGAAGTTTGTATTATAGTTCTTATTATACAGGAGTTAAAACACGGCTCCACGTGATAGCCTGTTTATCGAAGGCCGTTACCGTATTAATAAAAAGTCGTAGAAAACTATAGGGTGTTCGAACGGCCCACCACGGTGGCGAAACACGTTCGGTTCGTGCGGGTCTGTCTGTCCCTTGAGAACGATGGAAGTCGTAAAGTAAACTTTTACGTCCCTCACATTACCATCTTTAGTATGGAACATATTTTACTTTCCTGCGACTAATGTCAAAGATACATCCTAAGGACTGAAAACTTTTTTGACTTACGCTTGGGGCCCTTTAAACTGGGCTATACTAGCTTTTTGGGATTTATTATAGGATTATAACTATTTTAATACATAGGTACTGTACACAGTACACTGCGTATATAAATTCAGACAGGAGGCTAAAATTAGGGACATTTGACAGACACACTCTACCACACAACATATAATCTACCACGCAACAATTAATGACAAAGAGATCGACATTTTGACACTTTGCACCCAATGTAATTTTACTTGTGCAATTTTTTTTTCTTGATGAATATTTGATGAATAAGAAAAAAATTGCATAAGTAAAACTACATTGGGTGCAAAGTGTCAAATTGATCAAAAAATCCTTGGCGATCGACCTTAAAACCTCTCGTGAACGACCGTATGGGCACCTCTGCCTCCCTAGCATGACCAGCGTAACACGATTTATATCGCGTTATATAGCGTTTTATCACGTTTAACTGTCAAAAAGACAAAGGAGTTTGACAGTTGTGTGTCGATAAAATGCTATATCACGCGATATAAATCGGTCATGCTAGGCAGGCTGGGCTATAATATCTGCTATTTTCTACAGGTGTCTAAAATCTCCCTGGTCGACCTGGCGGGATCAGAGCGCGCCGACTCTACGGGAGCCAAGGGCACCCGCCTGAAGGAAGGCGCCAACATCAACAAGTCGCTCACTACTCTCGGGAAAGTCATCTCTGCGCTCGCTGAAATCGTGAGTTCATGTTATTTTAACCACCATCTTTGATGTTTACTCAAAGATTTCGAGAGCAATGTCATGTTAAAATTCAAGACCCGGAAGGAATAAGAACTTAAGTAAAAGTCGGTGTAAATCACTTAAGTCAGTTAGTGATTTTTGTCGGAGATGAAATGAGTCAGATTTTTTAAAGCTGCTAAAAAAGCAGAGCTAAAATTTACTTAAGTGCTTGTGTCCGCCGGGTCTAGAATTGTTATGCAAAAAACCACTTGCTAAGCTAATCATAAAAAAACTAGTAATATCTCCTGTTCTTTCTTTAAATTTATCAACGTGTTATAAAACTGAAACTGAAATCGCGAAAAAAAACAGCTCTCATACTTGCAGAATATTTAACAAAAAATCTAAATGTATGAAACAGCAGTTTTTTTTTGCGATATCAGTGTTAGTCCCGTAGTAAAAGTTGTTCAGTTTGATGGTCCTTATCTACCATATTCGTTCGGCTTTAAGGGGTTTTTTGCAACACGTTTTATAGTTGTTGGTTTTTTTTAACATGAAGATGTGGTCTGAATTATTTATAGTGTCCAACCAAAACAATACATCGAGTATTAATAATTTGTTGTGGTTTTGTATTATTATAAGACTATTTTCTATTTCTATGTTGTTTACTATTATTTTTACCCGATGATCGCTTTTGCTCGATCTGTCTCTTCCTTACACACCACTCTTAATATTTTTATATGTCGCTATTGCATTCGTCATATATATTTATTGTGTAAATAAATAGATCTTGATGTTTATTGTAATAACTTTTTATTGTTTCTAAGCTAGTTTCCATGTAGTTGACTCATTGTTTTCTCCATTTCATTGCATTTCCTTCATTTGGATGTATACAGTCGGTAAGTGCTGTCAAAAACTTTACACGTTTTCCACATGATCTTTTTGTTTTAATTTTGATAAGTTGCTGAGTAGTTCGTAAGCATCGTACTATACGCGCAAATTCTAATGCATGTGGTTCTCTTCTATACTAATGTACTTCTTAGATGTTGTGCTTGGATCATTTTGTAAATGTAATATTGAATTAATTGTTAAAGAGCCACATAAATAAATCAAATACATGCATAAGAAGTAAACTAAATAGTGCTTTATTAAATCATCGTCAGCAAAAACTAATTTATAAGTAGTATTATAGGCCGAAAGGTTAAATGAGTCCTCGCCCGCGGGGCACAGAGGCGCGAGGGGAGACGAGAACGGGGCCGATGCGGGCGACGGGCGGCGAACCCCTGCCGCCCGCACCTCCCCCGTTCTCGTCTCCCCTCGCGTCTCTGTGCCCCGCGAGCGAGGACTCATTTAACCGGTCTGCCTTTAGTAGACACATTTTTTACGCTGAAGTTTTTATTATTATATTGTTATATTTATCTATCAATATAATTTGAGCTAAAATCTAATACATTGTCGTGGTAATACATAGTATATTTCAATAGCAAGGCAAGCTTTTCAAAAGCATCACAATTTCCTTTGCCAATTTTCTAATTACAGTAGCAACGTATAGAGATCAATATCGAATGAGAACGGTTTAGTTTGTATATAGTTTACACGGCGCTTTTACACTTTACAGTCTAATCCCATATTTATTTATAATATTTATCTTTATAAAATAGTGCTTATAAAGTTTTATATAAGTAACAGATGCAGTTTAACACTAACAGTGTTTAATTACTTCTAAAACACTGATAGTGAGTGTTATTGATAATTTACTACGAAACTTGGGAAGTTAAATTATTTAAAGTTTAAAACTGTGTCAGTTTTAGCTGACCTCTATGGTACTTTTGTAGGCGTCAAAGAGCAAGAAGTCGAAGAAGGCGGACTTCATCCCATACCGTGACTCGGTGCTGACGTGGCTGCTGCGCGAGAACCTCGGCGGCAACTCCAAGACGGCCATGATCGCGGCCATCTCCCCTGCCGACATCAACTTTGATGAGACTCTCAGTACTTTAAGGTAGGACACAGAGGGCCACGACAAAACTTTCTCGACACTCTTCTCGCGTAAGCGTAATCTCTGTCCCGCTCATACCGTACTGGGGGCCGATTCATGCTAGGCACGCCGCCGGTCACAAAATAAATACTTTAGACAGACAAAGATAGCTAATCATTTGTTTGTGAATAATTATGTAGGACTCAACAAGGGCTGTCACTAAAACGTTTTCGAGCTAAGCCCTAATCGAATTGAGCTCTTACATTCTATTTACCGATAGAAGTTATTGTTACTATTACTGTTGCTTCTCTTATAGGTGGTTCTTCAATTCAAAAACTATAAGATATTCGGCTATGAGAAACCAACATATTTATCAGACTCCAATCGGCTAGATCTCTGAATATGATTTTATGATATTTTGTATCATTAAAATTAGGGCTAAACTATATTTTTTAACAATCATCAAGTTGAACTAGCCGAGATATTTCACAATGCCAACTTCACAGATACGCCGACCGCGCCAAGCAGATCGTATGCAAGGCCGTGGTCAACGAAGACGCCAACGCCAAGCTCATCCGCGAGCTCAAGGAGGAGATCTTCAAGCTGCGCGAGCTGCTCAAGGCTGAAGGCATCGACGTCGCAGAAGGTTGGTACCAAACATGAGGGCGAGAGGACGGCTTGCACAATGCCGACGGTCGATCGATGACGATGTTATAATTTTTAAACCATTAAAAACTTCTATTGTTTTCGGATTTGACGAAACTTTTAACATTTTTTAACACTTAAAAGTTGTTCTTTTGTTTCCGAATTTGACAGCAGTTAAAAAGGGTTTAGGTAGCTAGGTTTAAATATTAAGCCATTATGGCTCAGTTTTAGTTGCCTCACTTTTGATAGTGCGCTTTGTAGGGAACTATTTAAGTGTTATTAATATTATTCTAAGTAGGTGGTACCTAATAAAGAACCCCTTGGACGAGTTTATTTATACCTACTGTTAACTATAATAATTCTTTCTTTTTTCTGTATGATCAGATCACACATACAGAAAAAGAAGTCAAATAACTTTTACTATAAAGTTGGAAGCTAAATAAGTGGTCAAAGTCTACAAGGCAAGACCCCAACAATTAATTACTTACTTGTGGCCCTACCATGAGTTGATTCAAACGGTTTTCGCTACCGTAAACTATCGTTTTTAACCGACTTCCAAAAAAGGAGGAGGTTCTATGTTCGTTTTTTTGTGTATGTCCACCGATTACTCGAAGACGGCTGGACCGATTGAAATGATTCAAACGTTATTACATTAGGTACACTCCCAAGTTGGTCCCATTTTTTAAGATTTAGAAATCGGTTCAGTACTTTTCAAGTAATTTTGAAAAAAGAACGAAAATAGTATGATTTTGTGTGAATTACCTCGATGATTGGTCGTATTACTTCTTTGTTTATGAACTGAATAAGATAATTATTTTTTTGTTGGAAGAGGGATATCTTAAAAGTGTAGTTTTTTAACCGACTTAAAAAAGGAGGTTCTCAGCTTGACCCGTATTTAAGTATGTTTCTCCGCGATTATCTTACGTTTGGCTGAGCCGATTTTTCTACATATATAATATACCTTACCTACAAGGTACCTACACTAAAAATAAAAAAATAAAAAATTGTTTAAAAAAAACAAACTTCAAAAAACCTACCTCTAAAAAGCAAGAAATAATATTCGTAATAATAAAAATACGTCTATTGAAGTCGGGTGGGGCTTTTAGAATAAAAAAAAAGGAATTTGTACTCCAGCCCCACCTACGATAGTTAACGGTAGCTAAAACAGTTTGCAACAACTCATGGTAAAGCCACTGGTCACACTAGACTTATTTCATAAACTAAAAATGTATTGCTTTAATGAGTTCAAAGTTCAAGGTTGAGTTTTATGATCATTAGAGATTTATAAACTGTTATGTTTTGTAGGAACAAATAAACAACACTTTTATGTGACATATGTAGCTGTAAAGAAATTAAAATATTAATCGATCGACCTCGGCATGTGTTGTCGGCTATAGATTTAGTCGTCATGTGACGGATAGAGCGTATTGTGTGAGTGTGTAAATTAAGAACCAGGTGCTAGATGAAACGCCACAGCGTATGTCAATTCCTGATACTAAAGCTCAACTTTTGTTTCCAAAACCCACACGAACTAGGACCAGATGGTAGAGTCCTTTACGAAAAGAAAGAACCGCCTACTTGTAAGTAATAACGAAAGTAAAGAGGCTTACGCATTTTTGCATCTGTACACCCCACCTGTACGCTTAGCCTCCTTGGTTTGAGGTTGCCAGAAACAAAAAAAGTAAGCAATAAATTCGGCCTTTTTACAATCTGGCAACCCGACACAATAATTGACAAAGTATTTATATGCAATTTATTTTGCACCCTTGTCCAGCTTGTGGCGTTCGTAGGCATAGTATATCGTGTTCACTTCACAACAAAAAATTATGCAAATCGAAGTGGATCATGCATATCATACATATTTGTATATCTGCGCTTTTGTGTATTATATTGGTGTTGGTACACTATATATAATAGGGTATCGTATTTCGTATTTTTCGTATTTATTTATTTGTGTATGAAAGGTATGGGTTAGCTAGGGAATAAGATCGTTAAAACAAGACGGTGACGGCTTAGTACAAGATCTTAAATGGAATCCATTATTCATAACTACATGTTTTAAACCCTTCATAAGTAAAGTTTCGAAAGTATTTTTTTACTCTAGCAAGAATGGATTCTTTCATCACCACTTTATCCTGAGCATTTCATAGATATTATTCGTAATTTCATTGATGTCCTGATTATTTCAAACAACTTTTTTCATGAGATGCTCAGCTATTACGTATTATATAAAATTGAGTAGATTTTGCGTTCGCGACGTTAAATGAATATAAATGAAGAATTCCTTAAATTTAAATGGTCGCAAACGGTTAATATAATATTATTTTATGCTATAACTTAGCTTTATAGCTTGAAAAGCCTTTGCATGTTTTACCTACTCTCAATGTATTTTCTATTATCATACAGTTATTACTATCAAAGTTTTAAGTGCTGATCGTTGATTATTATTTATATTACTTACATGCTTAAATTTTGGCATGAAGTATTTAAATACATTTTAATAATTGTTGCATAGTCGACACTTACGTCCGCAGGTAAATGATATATAATATAAAATGAACGTAAATGAAAGGGATAAAAAATGAAAAATATTTATTAAAAGACAATAATTATTATGTTAAGTACGTGATAAACTGTTTTGTGTACGTCAAAATATTAATATAAGATTCTTGGTGTACGTTCACGAGTAAGCACTGATTGTCTATGTTTTGACACTTCACTTGTATTTTTTGAGAAATGGAAAAAGAAAACACTTAGCACTACAAGATCTTATAAATTAGTCTCTGTGTGGTACTACACTATCAATACTATAACTATAAGAATTACCATGATCCAGTATTTTATACAACCTGGAGACGATTATAAATTAAATTTCGTATATCTAATAACGCTCCTTGTCTGAAAAAACCTATTAAAATATCCAATTGAGTAAGTTTTCAGTACAATTTGTTTTCGTACTTTGTTGAAAGGAATTATTTGGTAGTTTTCGAAATACTCCTATGTAAGTACTAGTGTCACCAATGTTTTTATTTATTGTCGTATAATAATAATTCGTATATTAATATAGACTTGGTGTACCATGCTTACCCAGGAAACACATATTCACTTTTGCCTTAAGACCAAGGATAACTATAATGGACAAAAAAAAATCTTAAAATAATATCACACCCACACTATACAACCTGGAGACGACAATAAATAAAAACATTGGTGACACTGTACTTACATAGGAGTATTTCGAAAACTACAAAATAATTCCTTTAATACGAAAACAATTTGTACTGAAAACTTACACTATTGGATATTTTTAATAGGTTTTTTCAGTCCCGTAGGGGCTTAAGGCTTAGACCACATCCTGTTTATGAAGGTTGTAAAATGCCTGCCCAATAAGGATCAGTAACAGGTTTGAATCCTATAGTTTTATTGATAATAATATAAAAACATATTCATAGCTATGAAACTTAGTGAAAGATTTTTTAAATCCGTTTAGAAATGGTTAAGTTATAAGGGTTTTGAAGGAAATGCCAAGCTCAATGCAATATGTGTTTTATCACGTACGACATAAGGTTCGCGTACGTCTTGATGACGTCATAATGACCCCCAAAATAACAGTGTTTTAGGTCGTATAGCTTCTCAGGTTTAAGAGATATCGTAAAAAATTCTTCACATTTAATCGTGTGGTGGCATAAGCTTTCTGATAAGCCACTAAACAAAAATCGTTACTGATCCTCATTACTAATAAAGAGAATAATACTCGTAACAACTATAATCATGAAACATGAATACAGTATCATAATAATATTATAAATTACTCTATAGTGGGCAAAGTAAATTTTGCCAGATGAAACGCATTGGGTCAGTCTTTAATGTTCTTACCTGTTTGGAGTTGTAGTTCACCTGTTCGGTCATATGCTCATAGCAGGTGAAGAGTCGTCGCCCGCCCGCAAGAAGAGCGAGGCGGAGGCGTTGTCGCCGAAGCTGTCGCGCGCTGCTACCACCATCGCGGAAGAAGCGGTCGACCAGTTGCAGGC
Source organism: Agriphila straminella (assembly GCA_950108535.1). Lineage (NCBI taxonomy): Eukaryota > Metazoa > Arthropoda > Insecta > Lepidoptera > Crambidae > Agriphila > Agriphila straminella. The sequence goes on from OX467319.1 coordinate 12,253,209, forward strand.
ATCCGAGAAACTTATTGCAGGTCAGTCAACATTTTATTTTATTTTATTCATTTATTAACATCAACAAGATTAACATTAAATCATTCACAGCAAAAAGAAAATGAAGAACACTTTAAATGCAATCTTAATTATAGATGTTGCACATTAGTAATTCAAGATTAAAAAATATTGTACTTACTTATTATAAACATATACCGTATTATTACAAGAGATTTTTAAACACTGTTTAACTAAACACGTGTTTAAATGTGATGCTGTCACTTTTTTGACAATATTGTCTGACAGAGACAGCATCACATTTAAACAGGTGTTTAGTTAAACAGTGTTTCAATATCTTTTGTAATAACACCGGATATTGTCAACAGCGAGCTAAGGGCGTCCGCTGCGTTAAGCGAAATCCCGGTGCGGGGCGACATAGATTAGAGCTCACTCATGCACTGTAAGCATCTGTCCGTCAGAAAACCAGCAATCTATATTCCCGCGCCGTGTACCCGCTTAACGCAGCGGACGCTCTTAAATCTATGGAAGTTTCATTGCAAACAAATATTGCTTAAAAATAGCACTACGGGGCTAAAAAATTACTAACTGCACAGCTTTTAGTCGGGCCAGCCACGCGCCCGGTGACAGACGTTAGAGTTCTATACAGTAAAATTGCAGTTTGTATTTAAAAAAAAAGAGAGTTTATTATAAATGGCGCTCTGTTTAGTCAAATTATGTAAAAAACGCAAAGAAGGCAAAAAGTTGCAGAGATAACGTATCATATAATTAAATATTTTTTCGTTAAGTATTGAAAATATCTATGTTCAGTCGCTTAGTACTGCATAACTAAAATCCAGCATTTTATGCCCACTTGGTTGTAATTTTTGTGTGGTGCTATTTTTTGAGCGGAATACTTGTTCCATAGATTTTAGTTCGCTATCAGTCAACAAAAAAAGGTATTCTACCAGTTCGATACTTTGGTCCTAGGAAATAACAAAAACCTAACAAATCACAGTTTAAATTGTGACATAAATCAATACAAGATAGCAATCATTTTATATGTCTTTATTGAAGGTTAATCTTTAACTAACATAAAACCAAAAGTTAAACGGACGCCCAATAATACAATACTGAATTATTGAGTTTAGTTAGCGAATCTTTGAACTATGGTCATTAATTATTAAGTTGCAAGTAACGAGTATAACGTAACGTAACGAGTTAATTTGGCTCTAACCCTACTAATGCTGTGATTGTACCCTAAATATGTTCAGTACACAAACTAGTACGACGATTTTTTAATTATATGTGAAAATTAAAGAAACTATCTTACCTTCCTTGCATACAGAACTTAACGAAACATGGGAAGAGAAGCTGAAACGCACCGAAGAGATCCGGCTCCAACGCGAAGCGGTGTTCGCGGAGATGGGCGTGGCCGTGAAGGAGGGCATCACGGTAGGCGTGTACTCGCCCAAGAAGACGCCCCACCTCGTCAACTTGAACGAGGACCCCAATCTGTCGGAATGCCTCATCTATTACATCAAAGACGGTGAGTTTGACACTTTCAGTCATCTTTAACTTCCTGAAGTTTCCAAAGTAGATATTTCTAAACATTCAAACGAAACAATTCAAAAAATATCTGAACATTTGACAACAAACAATCAACCTTAGCATGAGACCTCAAAGTGCATTTTCATTTGTTCTCAGACAACAAATGAAATGTGTTAAATAACTTTTGACGTTAATTGTACTTATTCTTGAAATTTCCAAAGTATGTTCAATTGTTGAAACGGCTGCATCAAGACTAGACTGATGGCAGGGGGTCTCACTCCGCGCTTAAATTCTAAGCTACGGGACAGAAAGAGAAGTGCTTCAGAGGCACTTATTAACAATTGGCACGCAGCGCTGTGCAATTTGAAATTGTACTTTATTGCCATGCCGCGTGAGTAGATTATTATTTGATTATCCTTGCGTGGATGGGCTTCTGTACGTTTAGTACTATTATACAACGTGTAACAGAATTAATGGCTAAACCAGAATGGTAGATGTGACCATGATCAACTTTTACTATAGGACCAATTCTGAAATCGCGAAAATTAATAACGAAAATATGAAAATTTATGAAACAGTTATTTTTTTTTTCGGGATTTCTGAGTTGGTTCCATAGTTGTTCAGTTTGATGGTCCCTATCGTATCTACCATATTCTGGTTTAGCCATTAATTCTGTTACACGTTTAATGTATGTATGTATTCTGTGCTGATGGTGACGTGTTTTGTCGTCAGGCGTGACGCGCCTGGGCACGCACGAGGCGGCGATGCCTCAAGACATCCAGCTGTCGGGCTCGCACATCCTCAGCGAGCACTGTATCTTCGAGAACACGGACGGTGTCATCTGCCTCATACCGCACAAAGACGCACTCGTCTACGTCAACGGACGGGAGGTCAGTACACTACGATTGTTGTTTGGTACGTGCATGGGCGTACCGAGAGGGGGCGCAGCTGATCCCCTGGATTTTGTTTACCTCCAACTAACTATCAATTGTTATCAATAAAAGTTCTTATTTGCCATACAATATATTGCCCCCTCTGGGGGCGATACAATAGATTTGCCCCCCTTGGCCCAGAACCTGGGTTCGCCCATGGGTACGTGCAAGTAAGCGTACACATCGGATCAAAGGAGGCCGGTGAACGATATTTGCTCTCTTTCTACTTCCTTATTTTTATTGACAGATAGACATAAAATGCTTATAATACGATGCTCATATAAATTGCCCATAGTACGATGCTCTTATTAATGCCACAGATAATTAATGCCCACCTTTCGTGCAGGTACTATAATACAATAAGTATAAGTAGTTGCAAAGTGAATATCGGCCGTTCCTAATTCCTTCCTCAAAAGGAAGGTCTACTACTACTACGCAATTTTAGGTATTTGCCCATCTTTTTTTTATGCACAACGGGATAGTGCTTGGCCTTCACCTCACCTGATGTTAAGTGACAATAAGGCGTCCAAGCAATAATGCCGAAGGTGGAAGCGCACTACACCCGGAATCCTCATCACTGAGAAACTGGCTATCTTACGTCTAACTGACGGAACACAACAATTTTTAAATTGTTGTTATGGCGTCAGACTTAGGTAAGATGGTGGTACAGGCCAGGCGGACTTGAAATAAGCCCGACCACCACACAAACCGACTACAAATTGTACCCACCCTGGGAATCGAACCCGGGACCCCTACGTCTTACACGGGTAGGCGAACCACTAGACCAAGGGTCTTCAACCTTTTTGAAGTCAAGGGCCTAATATACTCTGATATTGGTTCGGTGGGCCTCAACACAAGATAAACATTATATTCTAACTAAATAGGTAGGTAAAATAGGTATAATTTGTAGACATGTGAATTTAATTTTGTCAATACAATGACGGGCCGCCAAGAACGTAACCGCGGGCCGCATGCGGCCCGCGGGCCGCGGGTTGAAGACCCTTGCACTAGACCATAGAGGCGGTTAAAAGTCATCTTTACTAGGGATAGGTTAGTGATATGAAAGCACGATATCGCTCTTCTTTTGCAGTTTTATTAAATAGCTAGCGATCCGCCCTCGCTTCGCTTCGGTGTAGTGTGGATTTTGACACTATGTATTATACATATAAACCTTCCTCTTGAATCACTCTATCTATTAAAGAAAACCGCATCAAAATCCGTTGCGTAGTTTTAAAGATCCAAGCATACATAGGGATAGGGACAGACAGCGGGAAGCGACTTTGTTTTACACAATGTAGTGAAGCCTCGGCATGTAACTTAAGCGCTGCCACTTTGTGCGCAGAAGTAATTTTTGGGGTCTCATTGGCGGGAGACGTGGTGCGGGGCTACCGCAAACCTGCGCAGTAATCCCCTCCAATCTCTCACCGCTAAACTTACGTGCGGCGACCTATACTCGACCTTATAACGTAGGTGACAGAGCCGGTGATCCTGAAGAGCGGGTCGCGCGTGATCCTGGGCAAGAACCACGTGTTCCGGTTCACGCACCCCGGGCAGCCGCGCCAGGAACGCCTCCGCAGCAAGGAGGAGCCGCAAGACACTACCGCTGTCGCTGATGGTGAGCCTAATTGAACTTTATTGCAATTGGTTACCAAATTTGTTTTTATTTCATAAATTAAATTAGTGCAACGTTACAGAACTTTGGAATTCTAGAATTCATAGTAAAATTCGTCAAACGAAGCCATAATTTCGCGCAGGGGTTTATTTGCAAAATAAACTTTAAAACTACTTTGAAGGTATACCTTCTAAGTAAGCACTTTACGAAAAGTAATAAAACAAAACATCAACGGAAATTTTGATCGTAAATACATAAGATCTTTAATTTCATTCGTCAGATATTGTTTTCCTATAGAGTACCTTTTAAAATTATAATCCTCTATCTCATTAAAACAATGTGCACACATACACATTGTTTTAGTGTGCGCCTGCACGCCCTCGTATTACGTACACTAAAACAATGTATACATAACGGGTGTAACAACACACTCAACGAAGCCGAAGTCCACGCATTCCGCTCATCATCAGGATCATTTTTGTCTCTTAGACTATACCTGGGAAACCAATAGCTACGAAGTTATTGAAGGTCAAAGACTATTTTTTTTTTCAAAATTTTTATGAAATCTTATTTTAATCGTTATTTCCTAATTTTTGTCTACATAAACATTATCAAAATTTTATGTATTTCGTAACAAACAATGGCTTCAAAACGTCATCACTCAATGTATTTCATGAGCACGCACATAAACGTTGCCTTTCAACTCGGCCGCACGCAGCTGTGTAGCATTCACTCGCAGGCGCGGTCTTTTGTATGCGTTACATTGCGTGGAAATGTATGCAATGCTTTTTTAACACCAAAAATTTAAATCGTTTCCCAGCAATAATTTTGAACAGAAATGGTCCTGATGATGGGCAGAATACGTAGACCTCGGCTTCTCTTCTCGGTCTTGTTACACCCGGTATGTGCACGCTTTTATAGCAAAAGGTTCTTCGTGAGATAGAACAACTATAACAATCAGATATCTGATATTCTTTCCTGCAGCTCCTAGCGACACTGAGAATGTAGACTGGGACTTCGCCCAATGTGAACTTTTGGAGAAGCAAGGCATAGACTTGAAGGCAGAGATGCAGAAGCGGCTCATGGCGCTCGAAGAGCAGTTCCGACGAGAGAAGGAGCACGCTGATCAACAGTTTGAGGAGCAAAGAAAGGTAAATAACTAAAAAAATAAAATAAAAAAGCAGTCTTTAGCCCGATCTTTGCAATAATAATTTATTCAACTGGCTGGCCCCTTTTCGGTCAACTATTATTCGGTAGTGCAGTCACTCCATTCGACTTTGTGAACAAGTAATTTCGGTTAAAAAAATTGTATTGTAATTTTATTAAAATTTATAATTTGTTTAGTTGTAGGGATCAGCTAATCCGATGTCAGTGCTGTATAAAAAATATACCATACTTCAGAGAACTGACTATGTGCCAGTTTGTTGCAAGTTTTTAAAATCACTAAGTGGGGCGTTATTCCGAAGTGCCATTATTGAGACTCTGACCGGGCATATCTAGGGTATTATAATTATTCAGTGGCAGTCACGTAATTTAAGACACCAGTCGATATTTATACAAACCAGCTAGGTGATTGCGTAAAGTCAATCGTATTCATTTGACAGTTCATATTGTATCATAATATGTCATCCCATCCCATACAAATTGCAGCCGATGGAATACGATAGGAACTGTCAAATGAAATGAATACGATTAACTTACACACAATCGCACCCCATGTAACTTTGAAGCCTTGGTTCTCCGCCAAGGATCGAGCTAGCTGGGATCTGATGATGGCTATCCTCGGAGTGAATGTAGGAGATTCAGATCGCTGTACACACCTTACTGAGTTGATCAGCATTCTAAGAGATATAAGGATATGTTGGATATGTTTAAATGTATGGAAATCCTGAAATTGCTGATCAGATCAGTTGGGTGTGTATAGCGATCTAAATCTCCTCCATTCAGTCCCTAGATGGCCATCATCAGATCACAGCTAGGTCAATCCTTGGCGGAGAACCAAGGCTTCAAAGTTACCTCGTTTGTATGAAAATTAATGTGACTGCCACTGTATATCGGAGTTACTGAATGGTGATTTGTTGGTTGCACACAGAACTACGAGGCCCGCATCGACGCGCTGCAGCGGCAGGTCGAGGAGCAGAGTGTCACCATGTCCATGTACTCCTCCTACACGCCGGAGGACTTCCACAACGATGAGGACATATTCGGTGAGATGAGATATCTATAATGATGTGAAAGTTGAATAGGTTGCAGATAAGACACGGTTGATTTAAGATCGTTAAGACGATTGACCTACCATCTTTTATTGATTTCGTAAAAGTAATAGGGGTTAAAGTATGAAGTTTTTTCTCACACACAGAGGCTTTCATATCTTCTATGATGATAAAGATGCATCAGTTACTTGTTGACGGCCCACTATCAGCAAGAACAATATTTCTGATTTTCTTTCCTTAACGTTAAAAAAGGATCTTCAAAGTTAGTCCTTTTTTCGTTAGCAGAAATGACCACTTAATTCGTTGTAACTTAGGCGATACTTATTTTTTTCACTTAAGGCGAGGCCAGTTCACGATCTGATGAAAAGTCTGATTTTTGAACATCCAATGTGAAGAACTGATGTAAAATTCTACTTCACAAAAATTGCTGTAGACTGAAAAAGAAACAAAGAAGCAATTTTTTAATAAATGATCCAGTATTTCAGAAATCAATAAAAATGTACTAAAATTCGTCAAATTTCTGGCGAAGCGTCAATTAAAGTTATGCAATATTCAACCTTATTCTAAAGACATAGTGAAAGAGTAAATTTCGTGAACTGGCCTCGCCTTAACAGATGTGGCATATAGTTATCTGAGTGTTTAAACATTTGTGCATAAACGTTTAAAAACATTGTTGTTAATGGTTTTAAATAAATGACTACAATGTTAGTATGGAAAATACAAATTCTTTAAAATTCTCCATACAGAACGGCAATTTCATACTTAAACCCCAAATATTTTTTGTCAGTCTATTTTTTGAGAATGACAAGTTATGATTGAAAACTTTTGAATCATATACAATTTGGGCTTTGGAAGTATTTGTGCTTTTTATAACATATAATTGGGTTTATGCAATAACCGCATTCTAGCAAATAAATTCTTGATTCTTTAAGGTCGAACATATAAAGCATTTTCATATTCTTACAAATTAAAACATCTCATTGAAAATAAATAGCGTAAATTGTATTATAATGTAAACATTGTATGATAATGGAACCCACAACTTGCGTATGCATATCATATTGAACTGGCAAATAAGATACCTTTTTGTACTTCAGCAACTCGAAACTGAAATATATGTTGAAATGTCCGTAATCTTATATTGCGTAAAGTGGCCGAAACACATTTTTCATTTACGCTATCTGATTTAAAAAATCTTGAGAAAACATGAAATGTGCGAGCGAAAGAGCGGCAAAATCGCTACGGGCTCTTAATTTTGTTTGATATAATATCTTAATTAATTGTATAATGTTGTGCACATAGTGACTATAGCCTCCCCGTGTTGTAGTGAATCCCCTGTTTGAGACAGAGTGTTGGTCGGCGCGCGAGCTCGGCCTGGCGGCGTGGGCCTTCCGCAAGTGGAAGTACCACCAGTTCACCTCGCTGCGGGACGACTTGTGGGGGAACGCTATATTCCTCAAGGTCAGTATTGACTCTAGCCTCCCCGTGTTGTAGAATCCCCTGTTTGAGACAGAGTGTTGGTCGGCGCGCGAGCTCGGCCTGGCGGCGTGGGCCTTCCGCAAGTGGAAGTACCACCAGTTCACCTCGCTGCGGGACGACTTGTGGGGGAACGCTATATTCCTCAAGGTCAGTATTGACTCTAGCCTCCCCGTGTTGTAGAATCCCCTGTTTGAGACAGAGTGTTGGTCGGCGCGCGAGCTCGGCCTGGCGGCGTGGGCCTTCCGCAAGTGGAAGTACCACCAGTTCACCTCGCTGCGGGACGACTTGTGGGGGAACGCTATATTCCTCAAGGTCAGTATTGACTCTAGCCTCCCCGTGTTGTAGAATCCCCTGTTTGAGACAGAGTGTTGGTCGGCGCGCGAGCTCGGCCTGGCGGCGTGGGCCTTCCGCAAGTGGAAGTACCACCAGTTCACCTCGCTGCGGGACGACTTGTGGGGGAACGCTATATTCCTCAAGGTCAGTATTGACTCTAGCCTCCCCGTGTTGTAGAATCCCCTGTTTGAGACAGAGTGTTGGTCGGCGCGCGAGCTCGGCCTGGCGGCGTGGGCCTTCCGCAAGTGGAAGTACCACCAGTTCACCTCGCTGCGGGACGACTTGTGGGGGAACGCTATATTCCTCAAGGTCAGTATTGACTCTAGCCTCCCCGTGTTGTAGAATCCCCTGTTTGAGACAGAGTGTTGGTCGGCGCGCGAGCTCGGCCTGGCGGCGTGGGCCTTCCGCAAGTGGAAGTACCACCAGTTCACCTCGCTGCGGGACGACTTGTGGGGGAACGCTATATTCCTCAAGGTCAGTATTGACTCTAGCCTCCCCGTGTTGTAGAATCCCCTGTTTGAGACAGAGTGTTGGTCGGCGCGCGAGCTCGGCCTGGCGGCGTGGGCCTTCCGCAAGTGGAAGTACCACCAGTTCACCTCGCTGCGGGACGACTTGTGGGGGAACGCTATATTCCTCAAGGTCAGTATTGACTCTAGCCTCCCCGTGTTGTAGAATCCCCTGTTTGAGACAGAGTGTTGGTCGGCGCGCGAGCTCGGCCTGGCGGCGTGGGCCATCCGCAAGTGGAAGTACCACCAGTTCACCTCGCTGCGGGACGACTTGTGGGGGAACGCTATATTCCTCAAGGTCAGTATTGACTCTAGCCTCCCCGTGTTGTAGAATCCCCTGTTTGAGACAGAGTGTTGGTCGGCGCGCGAGCTCGGCCTGGCGGCGTGGGCCTTCCGCAAGTGGAAGTACCACCAGTTCACCTCGCTGCGGGACGACTTGTGGGGGAACGCTATATTCCTCAAGGTCAGTATTGACTCTAGCCTCCCCGTGTTGTAGAATCCCCTGTTTGAGACAGAGTGTTGGTCGGCGCGCGAGCTCGGCCTGGCGGCGTGGGCCTTCCGCAAGTGGAAGTACCACCAGTTCACCTCGCTGCGGGACGACTTGTGGGGGAACGCTATATTCCTCAAGGTCAGTATTGACTCTAGCCTCCCCGTGTTGTAGAATCCCCTGTTTGAGACAGAGTGTTGGTCGGCGCGCGAGCTCGGCCTGGCGGCGTGGGCCTTCCGCAAGTGGAAGTACCACCAGTTCACCTCGCTGCGGGACGACTTGTGGGGGAACGCTATATTCCTCAAGGTCAGTATTGACTCTAGCCTCCCCGTGTTGTAGAATCCCCTGTTTGAGACAGAGTGTTGGTCGGCGCGCGAGCTCGGCCTGGCGGCGTGGGCCTTCCGCAAGTGGAAGTACCACCAGTTCACCTCGCTGCGGGACGACTTGTGGGGGAACGCTATATTCCTCAAGGTCAGTATTGACTCTAGCCTCCCCGTGTTGTAGAATCCCCTGTTTGAGACAGAGTGTTGGTCGGCGCGCGAGCTCGGCCTGGCGGCGTGGGCCTTCCGCAAGTGGAAGTACCACCAGTTCACCTCGCTGCGGGACGACTTGTGGGGGAACGCTATATTCCTCAAGGTCAGTATTGACTCTAGCCTCCCCGTGTTGTAGAATCCCCTGTTTGAGACAGAGTGTTGGTCGGCGCGCGAGCTCGGCCTGGCGGCGTGGGCCTTCCGCAAGTGGAAGTACCACCAGTTCACCTCGCTGCGGGACGACTTGTGGGGGAACGCTATATTCCTCAAGGTCAGTATTGACTCTAGCCTCCCCGTGTTGTAGAATCCCCTGTTTGAGACAGAGTGTTGGTCGGCGCGCGAGCTCGGCCTGGCGGCGTGGGCCTTCCGCAAGTGGAAGTACCACCAGTTCACCTCGCTGCGGGACGACTTGTGGGGGAACGCTATATTCCTCAAGGTCAGTATTGACTCTAGCCTCCCCGTGTTGTAGAATCCCCTGTTTGAGACAGAGTGTTGGTCGGCGCGCGAGCTCGGCCTGGCGGCGTGGGCCTTCCGCAAGTGGAAGTACCACCAGTTCACCTCGCTGCGGGACGACTTGTGGGGGAACGCTATATTCCTCAAGGTCAGTATTGACTCTAGCCTCCCCGTGTTGTAGAATCCCCTGTTTGAGACAGAGTGTTGGTCGGCGCGCGAGCTCGGCCTGGCGGCGTGGGCCTTCCGCAAGTGGAAGTACCACCAGTTCACCTCGCTGCGGGACGACTTGTGGGGGAACGCTATATTCCTCAAGGTCAGTATTGACTCTAGCCTCCCCGTGTTGTAGAATCCCCTGTTTGAGACAGAGTGTTGGTCGGCGCGCGAGCTCGGCCTGGCGGCGTGGGCCTTCCGCAAGTGGAAGTACCACCAGTTCACCTCGCTGCGGGACGACTTGTGGGGGAACGCTATATTCCTCAAGGTCAGTATTGACTCTAGCCTCCCCGTGTTGTAGAATCCCCTGTTTGAGACAGAGTGTTGGTCGGCGCGCGAGCTCGGCCTGGCGGCGTGGGCCTTCCGCAAGTGGAAGTACCACCAGTTCACCTCGCTGCGGGACGACTTGTGGGGGAACGCTATATTCCTCAAGGTCAGTATTGACTCTAGCCTCCCCGTGTTGTAGAATCCCCTGTTTGAGACAGAGTGTTGGTCGGCGCGCGAGCTCGGCCTGGCGGCGTGGGCCTTCCGCAAGTGGAAGTACCACCAGTTCACCTCGCTGCGGGACGACTTGTGGGGGAACGCTATATTCCTCAAGGTCAGTATTGACTCTAGCCTCCCCGTGTTGTAGAATCCCCTGTTTGAGACAGAGTGTTGGTCGGCGCGCGAGCTCGGCCTGGCGGCGTGGGCCTTCCGCAAGTGGAAGTACCACCAGTTCACCTCGCTGCGGGACGACTTGTGGGGGAACGCTATATTCCTCAAGGTCAGTATTGACTCTAGCCTCCCCGTGTTGTAGAATCCCCTGTTTGAGACAGAGTGTTGGTCGGCGCGCGAGCTCGGCCTGGCGGCGTGGGCCTTCCGCAAGTGGAAGTACCACCAGTTCACCTCGCTGCGGAAAGACTTGTGGGGGAACGCTATATTCCTCAAGGTCAGTATTAACACACACAATTAAGATGTTACAAGTGCTTAAAGATTGGTCTGCAAAATTGCGCTAAATATGGTTTGTCTAATATAATGGCAAATTAGTAGTAATAGACCGTAAAAATGTGACGTCAAATAATGGCGGAGTTTGCCATTTGGGTAAAAACCTTAAAAACAAACATCTGAATCAAGCAAGTTCCTCTTCTTGAGACATGGTTACACCCAGGAGCAAAACAATACGGCATAATACTTATTCCTAACACCAAAATAACTCGATAATTTGATGAAGCAAAAGTGCCGTACGTTGGTCTTTGTTTTTACCCAAATGTACTACATAGCTTCCACTGTCTATAGTAGATTACTCTAGAATTCTAGATTTTCATTATTTTTTCCGGTTAGCACTTCAAAAAAATTAAATATTAATCGTCCTAATTAGTAACGTTTTGAATGAAAGGGTGATAAGATAAATATCTGGACGATTCAAAACCAATTTGAATAAAACATAATTTTATTCATTCACCAATTCAATCGAGAATTCAGTCGACTTTTTAAAAGTGGATCAATTTTCGAAACCTTTATTACGTCTACAGGAAGCAAACGCGATATCCGTGGAGCTCCGCAAGAAAGTCCAGTTCCAATTCACTCTGTTGACGGACACGACATACTCGCCGCTGCCGGGCGAGCTGGCGCCGCGCGACGACGCCGACGACGAGTACCGCCCGAGCGCGCCCACCGTCGTCGCCGTCGAGGTCACCGACACCAAGAACGGCGCCACGCACTACTGGACGCTGGAGAAACTACGGTCAGTATTTATACCCATGCTGATCTATCAGTTCGCTCTCAAAACTCACGTTTTACACTATACATACACATCTGAATCCTAAACAAACTCAAGCTAGTACACTACACGACATTAAGTCTAACTCCGGACACTACGGCAATTACACATAATAATACACACCTTAGAATAATAACACCTAGAAGCCGTGTCCTCGTATGCAAAGTGAGGCAACTAATACTAAGCCAAAATAGTTTAGTTTTCAGATTTATATCCTTCATACGTTACCTAATCATAACTAAAATCCAATAATATAGTAACTAATCTAATAAATGTAGGAAAATTTAAACTGTTTTGTACTTGTTCGGTATGATTAGGTAATAATGAAGAATAAAAATCTGAAAACGGGGCCATTGTGGCTGTTTTAGTTGCCTCACTTTTGACAGTGCGCTTTGTAGAGATCTATCGTTCTGGTGTTATTATTCTAAGACACACTCAAAGAGAATGTTGACAGAATACTCGCTCGCCCGACATCTCTTGTCAACGCTGAAACCCCGGTAAAAACTTTCGCATTAAACAAACACATACGTGCACGTAAGTGCCCTATAGGATACGACTCGCTGGCCGAGCTGACGACGAGTACATCCCGAGCATGCCTCTGGTCTGCGCTTACCTGTAATACATTCTACACTATTACAACTTAATGCTGAGTCTATATACAGAGTTTATGAACTCGTCATTCGTTAACGAATTAATTTAAAAAACAGAGGTATATCTACAATAGCTAAGAACTTATATTCTTTCATATAAATATGTAGGGTACTCTTCTTTCCAACTTCTTGGTAATTTCCTGCAATTTTTTTTATCATTGCGTTTCTTTATTACCTACTTTCTTTTTTCCTTTTTTTAAGTTTTCAACAATTCTAGCAAAGTGAAGTTGACTTTATTCTTTACTTTTTTAACTTTCTGTTGCATTATGTTCTCTTTTCTTGATTTGTATTTAAATCGAAATTAATGTAAAACAACTACAATTTTTGCTAGTGCCGTACCCAATGACCCCTATAAATATTAATACAACTATCATGTGTATATGATAGCCAGTAAAAATTACCTGCACGCTGTACGTTTTATTTCAGGGTAAGTATATTTTCCGTTATGGATATATTATTGTATAGTTGGCAATGTTCCGATCTTCGATAGCGCTTTTTTTAGTTGCAGCTTTTTCTTTATTTTTCCATTTAACGTACTCTTTATATAATTATGTATAATAGTTTTAAATAATACTTTAGAGAAGCAAATGATAAGAACGCGTTGTTAAGGCGTGGAATGCTAGTTTTGTTACGTGTTACTAGTGAATTGTTTATGCAATCATAATAGCGACTTTTTAGAAGTTAGTATGTTTTTCACTATTCTGTTCTCGTCATTTGCTCAGAAAGAGGGCCAAATGAGAGGACATGCATCAGTATACGAAAAATAGATCGTAGTTTGATTCTCCTATAAATGTAGAGAATTTGAATGAACTACATCCGGGGTATCAAAACCGCTACGAATAAACAAAAGGGGTAGTTACATGTCTTCCCATGGTGGGTCCCGCCCGGCGGCGAGGCGGTAAGGCGGCAGGCTACATGCGTGTGTTGTCCGTAGCCACCGCCTGGAGCTCATGCGACAGATTTACAACATGAACGAGAGCGCGTACTCCGACGAAGAGGAGACGGCTTTTCCGATGCCGCCGCCACTTCCGCCCGCGGCCGGCGCGCCCGACATACTGCAGTGTATCTCCGCCGCCGCGCAACACACGCGATTGTCGCTAGCCAACCTGCTGCCCTCGAGGTTTGTCGCCTCGCTTGGTACGGTTAGCCCCCGCACGGACGCAAACCTAATCGAGTAGCCACAGTATTTATCATAACCAGTGATGTCGCCTTGTCGCCACGACGTACGCACGCATCTGTAACGCGCTTCGGGGGAAAAATGAAGTGTTATCGATGTTTTGACTTCGCTTCGTGTCTGAGCATTGGATTTCAGGAATGCCGCTGCAGCTAACCAGTTAACCCGCGCAGATTCGCCTCGCTTTCGCGGTAGTTTCTCCAAAATATGCAAACTTTTGTCATAACATAACTCTTGAACCCAAAGACAGACAGAGTAAATTTTCTGCCGCTATCGATGTTATTTTATTCGCTTGCGCTAAGTACAGGTATAATATCGATGCGATATTTTCACTCTTAACATTCATGATTTTCCTACCGCATATAGTAACTTATTTTGGGATCAATCTAAGATACTGTGAAACAAATATACGATTTTCATTAAGTATTATACCATACTGCACTAGAAGAAAACATGTTTAAATAGTATAGAGCAATAAAATTAGTATCATGAGCTTTTTAAATTAGTATCTTAATACCTAAGTACCTAACCTAGTGCCCAAATCAGCTAGTATTGAAAATTATAATAACAAAACCTTGATGTTGTGTCCACCTTAGCTTGAAACGTACATACACTAGCACGTATGAATCATGTATTTATTGTATGGAGATTGAATGGAACCCTACCTTTACTGTAACGAATAACTAATGTGTAAATTAGAGAAAAAAAATTGAATGTAAACAGCGTCAACAGCAGTCAACCTACATTCAAAAATATCTTTAACTAATTTTCAAAAGTCTGACAATGTGCACGAGGTGTGACCAACTTCAGTCAGTGCGCCTGTGGTTGTGGTGATATTGTAACTCTGTGCTGCGAACCATACTTTCTCGAGTGGAGTTGCTGAGGACCGACTACATTGTCAGTATAAAGGCTGATTCATGCTAGACCGGGCCGTGCCGTGTCCGGGGTCCAAGCTACGTTAGTCTGATCATCGTTCTGTATGAGATACCAGTGTCTGTTGAGCGCAGGTTGCCGCTCGACTTCTGAAGCCACGGGGCTCAAAATACATTGGTATTCATAAAGAATATGAGCACGACCAACGTAGCTTGGGCCGCGGACATGGCACCGGACGGTCTAGCATGAATCAGCCTTAATCGCATTGTACTTTGAAGGTTTATTTGAAAATCACATAACAAAAGTATAGTAAATAGTGTTCAATGTCCATTCGAGACAATAAATGCTGTGTAGATTGACTTGCTGGATTGCTGATGACTACATTACTTCGAATTTGTAAGTATGTAATATGATTGATGTGCTTTCAGTCCTTGAAGCATGACGGGCTCGAGAGTGGTCTTATCTTCATTGAAATATTAAAAATGACATACCGATGTACAGTTATACGACCAAGCTATATGTGTAATGGTGAAAACTGAAACTACGATTCACAATAATGTTTACCAACAGTGACCCCCGCCATTTTACAGATAACTTGGTTGAACTTGTAGATTTTTTATGGGGTTCGTCATGCTACGCTTGCCAGATCTTATTCTTATTTTGCTAAGTATAAAATGTTGCCTAAGGCGTATTTTATCGCTTGCTGTGTTTATCCATATTGTCGGAGTATCAGGACTATGTATACCTTACATCAGCACCACTGGTGGCGACTGAGACACAACTATCGCAGTACATTGTATAAATAGTAGTATTCATGAGATGTATAAACTCTGGTCTTTTTCAGTAATTTTTAATTTTTTCTTCTATCTTGGCTGACATTCACCTGTATTCAAGAACACACCAACGACCCTTGCCTGCCTGTGCGAACGCACTGCGTTAAAATAGAGCTCTGTAGTTGGTCGTTTGTTTTACGTATTGCGTGTGATGCTGTGAGAACTCATAGTAATGTTTGTGAATGTGGGTGTATTTTACAGATTTTTGCGCGAAAGTCGTGTAGTGAGTTGCCACCCGTAAGCATT
Source organism: Agriphila straminella (assembly GCA_950108535.1). NCBI lineage: Eukaryota > Metazoa > Arthropoda > Insecta > Lepidoptera > Crambidae > Agriphila > Agriphila straminella. Next base: position 12,269,026 of record OX467319.1, read on the forward strand.
GGTAGTTTGGTATTGGTAAAAATATAAATGAATAGATTTCCACTTTCCAGCCCCACTTACAGATTAAAATATAACAGTCTTATTATTGAACAGTTTTATGGGTATTTCGTTTCCCACCCTCTAAACCTTAACCTACAGCAATGAATTTTCGGTATGTTTTTAAAATGCCTTAAAATTAGGACAGTACGTTTTGATTTTTTAAATATCTATAATAGATTTTGAAATATTTGCATTTTAGTGATTTCATACAAACAAAAAAGTGCCAATAATTTCAAATCTTCAATGAATAAATTAAGAGGATTGTAAAGCTCCTCTTAAAAATAAAGTCCAAATTTCAATCTCAATGCGTGTCGTCTCCCGCAGACAACGGCTGGAGCTGATGCGCGAGATGTACCACAACGAGGCGGAGCTGTCGCCGACGTCGCCCGACCACAACATCGAGTCCGTCACCGGAGGGGACCCATTCTACGATCGGTTCCCTTGGTTCCGCCTGGTTGGACGGTACGTGGTTTTATAAGGACCCCCCGAAGGCCACTCCTTTTTCGCTCAGCTGGGCCAACCCAACCTTGTTTTGTATTTTTTTACTTATGAAATCTAATATTTAAATTGTCTCAAAATCATACGGCCTAGATTTTAAAACACTGTTCAACAAATGTTTAACTTAAACACTGTTTTAATGTGACGCTGTCACTTTTTTGGCAATATTGTTTGAAAGAGGCGGCATCACATTTAAACAGTGTCTAAATTAAACAGTGTTTTAAAATCTTTTTTGGTAAGGCCGTTAATGTTTTGAATTGTCTAAATTATTAAATTTGAGGTTTTAGAGTTCACAATGCTATTTTTATACAATATTCTAAATAATATACTACATAAAAAATCTACTCGTCACCAGGATTGTCTCAGGCGTGAATCGAATCCACGGCCTACCGAGGCGCTAGTGACTCCAAATTGTCCAAATTGCTAAACATATAATGATAGTAACGATCACATACTTAACTCTGTTAAAAGCTTTTCACATCCCATTAATATTTTAATACAAGAGGATCAATATGTAATTCTTGCTACATTACTCGGTTCGATCGTTCACAGGAGCTTCGTTTACCTGTCGAACCTGCTGTATCCGGTTCCGCTCATTCACAAGGTGGCAATCGTGAACGAGAAAGGTGACGTCAAGGGCTACCTGCGTGTGGCCGTGCAAGCTGTCATCGATGCCGATAAAAGTTAGTATTGGTCTTTGTATTCTTTGTAGTAAAGTACCGTTTAACCGCCTCTGTGGTCTAGTGGTTCGCCCACCCATGGCAGACGCAAATTCAATTCCCAGGGGGCGTACCGGCTAACGCGTCGAACTTCGGCAAATCTGTCGGGTTTCAAATTAAAACAGAATGAATGTACGTGGATGAATGCCAGAAAGAATCGTATGCGGAATGAAAGTACGAGAGGCATGCCAAGCGAGAAGTAGTATGAATGAGAACTTAGATATAAAAAGGCCTGGACCTCGAGTCTGGGGAGCAGTAGAAAAAAAAAATTAATCGAGCCCCAATCAGGCCAAATTGGCGAACCTCAACTCTTGATGTAACACGAACATCGATATCTTCCAAATAACTTCGGCAAATAGTACAATACGAATTTCCTTGATTTATCTGTTTTAAGTTGAAGCTGGGCAGACCCGCCGAAGTTCGAAAAGTTAGCTGGTAGGGCCCCAGGGGGGGGATACAATTTGTACTCGGTTTGGTTGGTGGTAGGGTTTATTTCAAGTCCGCCTGGTTAGCTACCACCATTTTATCTAAGTCTGACGCCATAACAACTATTTAAAAATTGTTGTGTTCTGTCAGTTAGAGGTAAGATAGCCAGTTATGGATTTAAAAAAATCTGCATTTTGTTATAACATCAATGTGGGTCTAGCATGAGTTTTTTTGAACTTGCATTGGAAAGTGGGAGGGATGCTTTGACGTGGATTATCATGTGGTTTTTGATTAGTTACTTCATGACACGTTACTACATGTATACTATTTCTGCACTTCTACTGTTTTGATTGGCTACCATGTACGTTACGCGCAAAGGCGTCGATGCTACTAGCATTATTAGATAAAACTGTTGTCCTCCTTCCTATGCAGTTTTTATTGGGCTATGTAGTCTGTGGTCTTCTAAATGACTAGCTGTTTAATGCATGAATTTATGTACGAGGGTGGCTTGATAAGTCCATGACTTTGAAAGGAGAAATACTTTTTTTTCATAATTTATTTTTGTGTCTTAAAAAGAAACTCCTTAAGGCATCTTTACACTACATTTTTTTCAAATTCGGCAAAAGATTATTACTTTTGGAAACAAAAAGCTCAAGCGACTTCTAACTTTTTTAAATGACCCTGTCGACCCTCTCGGCGGCCCTTATGACATCAAAACTCATCGAATGAAGATGAATCCTTCCTTTTCTCTAGATTCAACCCCAGTGAGATTTTTTCTCCTACCAAACATGAATAACTGTCTTGGCGGGCAAAGATTTTCATCAAGCCAAAAGATGGTGTCTGAAATGGGCCCTCATTTCAGTTACCAGTTTTCAGGCGATGAAAGAAAAAAATTGTGGGTTAAAGAGGTAGGAACTTCGTTGGACTGAATACGCAGAGGTACAATAAGATTATGTAGAGAAATAAAACAAAATATTTCGAAAAAAAGTATTTCTTCATTAAAAAGTCATGGACTTATCAATCCACCCTCGTATATAGTTATATTAAAATATCTATAAAATTACTAACATACAGACAACGCCGAGTTCGTGGCGGGCGTGAAGCAATCCGCCAAGATCTCGTTCGACGACGACGTGGCGCCGACGCGCTCGCGGCTGAAGGCGCTCGCCAGCGTCGAGAAGAACAACGCACTCAATCTGGAAGACCGCATCACTGACACACAGGACTCTAATATCAAGATTGAAGGTCAGTCCACTGTTTACGTGATTAAAACGGGAAAGTGGGACCACCCTAGTAAAAAGATTACTTGCGGAGTACATTATTTATCAAATCGTTTTACGTAAAGAAGAAAGTTATGCATAACAAAAGTGATAATATTGGCCAGTTTTGGTGATTACTTTTGCTTATATAAACAGTTATCTGCTGGCACAATATTAATCATAAGAGTAAACTGTCCTATACGCTGCGTATAACTGCTTCCAACGATCGCAACTTTGCGATTATTGTACTGATAATGGCTGGCGGAACTAAGTATGCGTATTATAGCTAAGAGGCAAACGGTGCGTTATATACTAGAGGGTGATTTTCAAACACTCGACAAGTGGTGTAGTTTTTAAACCGTCAAACTGAACAACTTTGTCAATGGGACCAACTCTAAAATAATCAACTGTTCCATACATTTTGATCGAGTAGATATTGACGTTTCCTATGAAACAGCCTTGTTTTGTTCTGATTAAGTTAGTCCCATAGACAAAGTTGTTCAGTTTGTCAGTCTAAGCCACACCACAAAATTTGTAGACTGTTTTTGATTTCACCCTGTAGATAAACACCCCAAAAACTTTCTTTGATTACAAGCATTCCCTGTTTCCACGCAGAGTTGGCAGTAGGCGAGTGCGACGCGGACAGCGGCCGCGGCGACAGCTCCCTCGCGTCCGAGCTCAAGGACGAGGAATTGCCAGAACATCTGACTCTCGGGCGAGAGTTCACTTTCCGTGTGACTGTACTGCAGGCGCACGCCGTCGCCACTGACTACGCTGACGTCTTCTGCCAGTTTAAGTGAGTTATCATCATCATTATTTATATCATCATCACCAATACCATAATCATGATTATCATTATTACCATCACCATCATCATGATTATCATTATCACCATTACCATCATCATTACCAACATTATCACTATTATCCTCATCAACATTAACATCATTATCAAAGATTGTGCCTTCTATTGGCACAGCAATATTTATATCATTCGAGGTTTTTACCGATTTTTCTCGAAACAGGGCCTCAACCCGTAGATTTCTGAACCATTAGCGTTGCTTGGTTTTTGTAACAGCGAGAACAAAAATTAGTTTGATTAATCGGTATTGCACCTACAATGACGACTCGGTTGGCACGATTTAACTAAGTTGACAGCACTAATCTCGATTTTAGCATTCTGTTCTTGTCTTTTCGATACAGAAAGAAAAGGATTGAGAACTAAATTTTATTTAGTCCTGTCAAGTTAGTTAAGTCTTTGCCAACCAAATCGACACCAATGTATATTGTTGCAGTTTCCTGCACCGCAACGAGGACGCATTCTCGACAGAACCCGTCAAGAATACAGGGAAGAACACACCTCTTGGGTTCTATCACGTACAAAACGTAAGTTATACGCAACATTCCCTGACAAATCTTATTTGGCTCTTATAACAGTTTTTTTATGCACAACGGGGTAGTGCTTAGCCTTCACCTCATCACCTGATGTTAAGTGACAATAAGGCTGAAGGTGAAACTGGCTTTTAACCTTTAACTGCCAGAACGCAACAATTTTTAAATTGTTGTTATGGCGTCAGACTTAGGTATTAGGTAAGGTGGTGGTAGCTAGCCAGGCGGACTTATAATAAGCCCTACCACCAACCAACAGCATTATTAACCAAAAATACACTTATTGTAATAAGAAATATTGTTCACAGATCACAGTACCAGTCACGAAGTCATTCGTGGAGTACATAAAGACACAACCGATCGTTTTCGAAGTGTTCGGCCATTACCAACAGCACCCACTACACAAGGTAGGCTGTCCACATGTCTTATTGTATTTGCTTGTGATTTTGTAGCAGTAGTTGATAGAACAATGATATATCTTTACGATTGCTCACAGTTTCCGATGGGATCGCACAAATTTCAAGTTTGGTCGTCTAATGAGAGCCAGGTTATTATTATAGTTTGTATACAAGAACACAAGACTGAAATATTACAGTATTGGGACATTACAGAACGAAATGTATGAAACTACTTCATTAAAACTACTATAACAATTGGAGAGCGAAAGCATTGAAGCCGGACCATTTCAAAATATCCTTCAATGGGTTTTTACTGATCACTTATTAAGCTATTAAAAAAATTAGAAAATATTGATTATATTTTGTGTTTATTATTATGTAAATGCACAAATTTTGAATCACGGTCAGCACGGTAGTAACGTCTTGTATCAATTTTAAATATTTTGAGTCAAAATCCATCGTGTCACTGTACCCTAAAGCGAGCAGCAAAAAAATTCTAAAGCGCAACAACGCGCATATTGAGCTACAGTCGCGCCACTGCAGCGCTTTTATTGGTGATATTACTCGGTTAATTTCTGGCTTTCAATTTAGGTGAAGCAACCAAATGGAATCACGCACACATACAATACAAGTGAATCAATCAATGTTATTGCTCGACCACATTATAATGCCTTTTCGCCAAATTGTTTGAACTGTGTAATATCGCCATAATTTGAAAGCGCTTTTGATCTTATCTATTCGTAAAACTCCATGCAAGTTCTCTTCATTGATTTTGGTAATTATAGTTCGTTGCGGTCAAACTGCGCTGTATCGCGCTTTGGGTGATGAAAGACTTAAGTATATAGTGAGGGGGGAAGAAAGCGGGGCTACACGTGCGTGCGGGACGGAGAAATAGCTGGGTACTTATTGTCTAAATTTCAAAATCTATCGCAATCGCTTTCATTTGACAGATGGATGTGAAGCATTGCTACATTTCTTTGATAAGTTTTTATTTGTTCCAAAAGAAGTATCAATGTGTCACATTTTGAAAGCGATTGCGATAGATTTTGAAATTAGACAATAAGTACCCAGGGCTGCTATGCTCCTGCTCTCACCATGCACTTACCAAAAGCGCGGCCACAAAATAGAGAGAGAATAGAAGTTAATCTTAGTACTCGCACGTGCGTAGCACATGCCTCGCCACGAACATGGATGTACACATCTTCCGAGGCATTCGTTGTGTGCCGTTCGTGGCGAAAGCCTCGCAATGTAATGTGTCGGATGGATCCGACTTACCCCCAGATCCAATAACCATTCCACAGATCCTACGCCGCCGCCTAATCCAGATTAGTTGCTAGTTGCTAAGCAACTGTCGTAATTTTTTTATTAATATCAACCGTTACATAGCAACTAATCTGGATTAGGCCTACCCTATTTGTGGATTGATTATTGGGCCTGGCCATCAGTAGGTACTAAGCTTGACTTCTGTCCTCTCTCTATTTTGTGGTGCGGCACTGGTCTTGCGGTCAGACTATAACATACCGCCCTCGCTTAGGACGCGAAGCAAGACGGCGTAGTAGGCGGGCGCACGCCGCCGCGGCGCATGCTGCCGCCGTCGATCCCGATCTCGGCGCCCGTGCGCAGCCCCAAGTGGGGCGCCGCCAGCGTGGCGCCGCCCTGCTGCTCAAGCCACCTGCACTCCAAGCACGACCTGCTCGTCTGGTTCGAAATCTGCGAGCTAGCGCCCAGCGGCGAGTACGTCCCTACGGTCAGTCACCTACTTCATTTGTCACGTATCATTATTACCCAAGTGGGGCGCCGCCAGCGTGGCGCCGCCCTGCTGCTCAAGCCACCTGCACTCCAAGCACGACCTGCTCGTCTGGTTCGAAATCTGCGAGCTCGCGCCCAGCGGCGAGTACGTGCCTACGGTCAGTCACCTACTTCATTTGTCACGTATCATTATTACCCAAGTGGGGCGCCGCCAGCGTGGCGCCGCCCTGCTGCTCAAGCCACCTGCACTCCAAGCACGACCTGCTCGTCTGGTTCGAAATCTGCGAGCTCGCGCCCAGCGGCGAGTACGTGCCTACGGTCAGTCACCTACTTCATTTGTCACGTATCATTATTACCCAAGTGGGGCGCCGCCAGCGTGGTGCCGCCCTGCTGCTCAAGCCACCTGCACTCCAAGCACGACCTGCTCGTCTGGTTTGAAATCTGCGAGCTCGCGCCCAGCGGCGAGTACGTGCCTACGGTCAGTCACCTACTTCATTTGTCACGTATCATTATTACCCAAGTGGGGCGCCGCCAGCGTGGTGCCGCCCTGCTGCTCCAGCCACCTGCACTCCAAGCACGACCTGCTCGTCTGGTTCGAGATCTGCGAGCTCGCGCCCAGCGGCGAGTACGTGTCTACCGTTAGTTATTTGTTTTATTTGTCACTTAAATACGCAACTTCAGTTTTCACACTATACTTAGAGGTAGTTCTAGTTGTTGTGTGTTGTAATGGATTCTAAATAAATACCACTTTCTATCTAAGAATCTAAATCGTACCCTAAATTATCTATGCCTAAATCTAAATAGTTTCACTAAAATTTTACTACATACTCATTTTGTAATATACAGTGGCGGTCACATAATTAAGGTGGTGTCTTTATCGTGGTCGATACCTATTCATACAAACAAGGTAACTTTGAATCCTTGGTTCTCTGCCAGGAATTGACCTAGCTGTAATCTGATGGCCATGCAGGGAGTGAATGGAGGAGATTCAGATCGCTATACAAACCCAGTTACAGCCTTTATTTGCGTGACCGCTACAGTAAATCGTTCTTGAAGCAGTTGCTTTTGTGCGAATGGGCTTAGTGCGACAAAAAATGCCGAAGAGCGCACGCAGATGTGGTTACTTCATAAACGATTCATTGAAATATAACATTATGCGGCGTTTGATCTGTCATCAAAATATACAATGTTTAAATGTCCTTGTTATTATCATTATAAGGTGGTGGAACACAGCGATGAGCTCCCGTGCCGCGGGCTGTTCGTACTGCACCAGGGCATCCAGCGGCGAATCCGCATCACCATCCTGCACGAGCCCTCGCACGACCTGCAGTGGGCCGACGTCAGGGAGCTCGTGGTCGGTCAGTACCAACAGTGTTCCCAACACAGCGACTAGTTACATCCGCATCACCATCCCGCACGTGCCCTCGCACGACCTGCAGTGGGCCGACGTCAGGGAGCTCGTGGTCGGTCAGTACCAACAGTGTTCCCAACACAGCGACTAGTTACAGCCGCATCACCATCCCGCACGTGCCCTCGCACGACCTGCAGTGGGCCGACGTCAGGGAGCTCGTGGTCGGTCAGTACCAACAGTGTTCCCAACACAGCGACTAGTTACAGCCGCATCACCATCCCGCACGTGCCCTCACACCACCTCAGTGGGCCGACGTCAGGGAGCTCGTGGTCGGTCAGTACCAACAGTGTTCCCAACACAGCGACTAGTTACAGCCGCATCACCATCCCGCACGTGCCCTCGCACGACCTGCAGTGGGCCGACGTCAGGGAGCTCGTGGTCGGTCAGTACCAACAGTGTTCCCAACACAGCGACTAGTTACAGCCGCATCACCATCCCGCACGTGCCCTCGCACGACCTGCAGTGGGCCGACGTCAGGGAGCTCGTGGTCGGTCAGTACCAACAGTGTTCCCAACACAGCGACTAGTTACAGCCGCATCACCATCCCGCACGTGCCCTCGCACGACCTGCAGTGGGCCGACGTCAGGGAGCTCGTGGTCGGTCAGTACCAACAGTGTTCCCAACACAGCGACTAGTTACAGCCGCATCACCATCCCGCACGTGCCCTCGCACGACCTGCAGTGGGCCGACGTCAGGGAGCTCGTGGTCGGTCAGTACCAACAGTGTTCCCAACACAGCGACTAGTTACAGCCGCATCACCATCCCGCACGTGCCCTCACACCACCTCAGTGGGCCGACGTCAGGGAGCTCGTGGTCGGTCAGTACCAACAGTGTTCCCAACACAGCGACTAGTTACAGCCGCATCACCATCCCGCACGTGCCCTCACACCACCTCAGTGGGCCGACGTCAGGGAGCTCGTGGTCGGTCAGTACCAACAGTGTTCCCAACACAGCGACTAGTTACAGCCGCATCACCATCCCGCACGTGCCCTCACACCACCTCAGTGGGCCGACGTCAGGGAGCTCGTGGTCGGTCAGTACCAACAGTGTTCCCAACACAGCGACTAGTTACAGCCGCATCACCATCCCGCACGTGCCCTCACACCACCTCAGTGGGCCGACGTCAGGGAGCTCGTGGTCGGTCAGTACCAACAGTGTTCCCAACACAGCGACTAGTTACAGCCGCATCACCATCCCGCACGTGCCCTCGCACGACCTGCAGTGGGCCGACGTCAGGGAGCTCGTGGTCGGTCAGTACTCACTCAATATTATGGTCACTCAATATTAACGCCTGTAGCACACCGCAGTAGGTTCCGCCACGAGTTCGACAAGCGAAACGAATGCTAACAGCCTGTTCTAATGCATAGATTTTTCACGCGCGATTCCACCCCACCGGCTCCGACCGTTGACACACGCGGAAGCAATGACGCGAAACCGCTACGTAAATATGATCCTCATATATCGTAGTCGATAGAAGACAACTCTTGGCGAAACTATTGCGAAACTACCGTGGTGCCTTTGGTTTGGTTTCGCGGCGGAGGTGTGCTACAGGCGTAAGTCTGTGTTCTCTCAAAAAGAAGCATCTCCACTCTGGCCGTATTTGAAACAGTATAATGTCAATCAGTTTTATTTTTATTGGCGGCTGTGATGTTGGCCACTACGCGCGTAGCCGTGCCCCACCACTCGCCACTCTCACTCGCATACATCGAAATTGTGTTCTGCGCATCGTCTCGCGCGCTGTTCCGCCATTATAAGCTTAAAACGTATTGTGTCCTATTCGCCGTTATTCGAAGCCTTGGTAAACAGATTGAGAATAGCGGTGCCTTTCCGTTACCGTTCAGCATCATTATTATAGGTCTATCTTACCAAATTACATCACATCCGCATCCGTGTGACGTCATACCTCACCCCACCACGTTCACCAGGCCGCCATTGCGATTTCCCGCGCTCATTGGCGTCCTTTTTTCGCAACCGTTCACATCTAGTCAAACGCTGTTAGCGTTCGAAATTTAAAAATTTTCCTAAGTAGGTCAAATGCTGTTAGCATTCGAATTTTATAGTTTTCTAAAGTAGGTCAAACGCTGTTAGCGTTCGTGAAATTCTTAATTCGTAATTTAGATTTTATATTGCATATTTTTGTTGAAAAGTAACATCTTACGATTTATTTTCGTTTATTAAAAATGCGTGTGCGTAGAAATTTTAAAACCATACGTAAAATCAGTGTTAGTTGGGTCCGACTCTGTGTCGTCTCCGTTTTCGTCGTCATATTCGATCGCGGAGTAGCAGAGAACGAAGGCGAGGGCATGGATTTACAGTAAATACGACGCAGGATTTGAATTGAATTGAGGTAATCTAACGCCTCGCCATAAGGTCAGTGAAATTTTTCCATATTTTATAATGGTATGATTCCACCCACGATATGTTGAAAAATATTTTCTGTTAATTCTAACATTCGTTAAATTGCCGTTCATGAGTTTTATTATCTTTTGGCCTATGCGATCTGCTAAAAGGTTATAATTTTGACAAATTTAATGCTTATGAAAATTTTTATGTTACGGAAAACATGTTTCGTAAGATTCCTATTCATTGTTGGTAAAGCTATATTGTGTTGAATGTGAGCTGAGCACACAAATCTTTGTGTTCCTCAAAATATGATAAAGTGTATGCAGCTTGAATCTTGGCGCCATCCTGGCGCTATCCGGCATTTCGTTCGACTCCTAGTTTTACTTGACCAGTGATGAGATTAACCATTGCGCCCTATTTTATTTTGAGATGTTGTTTAGCCGTAGTCGTTTGAACGAGTATTCAATTTTTTTTTTTTTTGAGAAAAGCTACTACTTTGTGAATCTGAATAGTGATAATACGTAACGAGGCGCTTTGAACAAAAATAAGTATTCAGGGTTTTGCAAAAGAATGTTGCCTTTATATTGGTTTTTAATAAAAACATTTATACGTATATATTTATATTACATTTAAACGATATCAATGCGCAAAATTACTCGGGTTCAATTCCCAGTAAAATGAGCGTAGGTACTAATCTTGTCTTGTGTTGTGTATGAATAAAAATGAATGATTTATATTTGCTTTCTATGCCTTCCAAAACCATTTATTTGATTGTGATGAAACTTGAAGGACCGATTGTCCTGGCCCAAAAAATTCGTGTTTTAACCTTTGATTGAATAAATGTGTGATATATTAAGCTTGTCGGGTACAGCTAATTATTAATAAAATAAATTGTGGTAATTGTTTTAAAATAAAAATCTATTTTAAATTGCAATTAGATACTTTCTATTATCATTATACCCCTCGGTTCCAGCTTGTTCCGCAACTGGACCGGGGAAGGTCTATCGGCTGCTCCTGGCACCGCTGACACAAGTTTATGAAAAGTTGTATCTACATAATTTTCTATAATTAAAACATGCTGTCTACTTCCTCTATGGTAGTAATCCCCACATGTGGAGAGCTGTGTGAGTTGTAACAATATTTTTAATATTGATTCATCCGGTCGCTTCTGAGCACCGTTGATTGATACTTTGATATGAACTATGGCGGTCACTCCTGATGGATACCGTTGATTAAGTATCTTACTATTTAACATAAATTCGGTCGCTCTCTGATGGGCACCGTCATTATACATATAGTTATGTAATGTCAATAAATATTTACATTCGATAAACATTTATTATGGTTTTAACATAAATTCGGCCGGTCGCTCCGGAGCACCGTCGGTTGATGTTTTGACATAAATTATTTCGGTTGCTTTTGATGAGCACCGTCCAGGCACCGTCGATATGTTTAACTCATTTTATCTTATTATTTTATTTAATTATTCTGTATAAACACTGTCCTTAATCCCTGAGGGAGAGGAACTTAAAACGGGGATCATCCGAGATATTCCCGTACTCCTAGTGGGCACCACCAATGAATGAATAATAGAAATAAATCTTTATTTACATAAGCTCCATGTTTTTGCTGCTTACAGAACAACCAGAAGGATTTTGAAAGTTTCTTTGGGGAGTTATTTATTAATATTAATTTTTATAACCGTGGGCCTGTGGCAACAAGTTATTTTGATTGAAATATTTCAATCAATATATTTTCCTGTTATTTAAAATGTGTCTTTATTAAAAATATCGAACCGGGTGCAAAGTCCGGGTGTCGCAAAGAAGGTTCACCAACAGTTGCGTTCTGGTGCTTCACTGGCCGCTGCCGTGGCACACTCGATGCGCTCGCTCAGCTCGCGCTTTATTTTGCCGTTTTGTGATCAAAAGGTCACAGTTTTAATCTAACCTATTTATTGTGTCCCTTTTGGCTACACTGTAACCAAAATAACTGTAGCAGATATTATGTTTTGTTTGAACATTTTATATTCATTTTTATTCTTTGAAGACTGATATTGTCTCATGAGACCGATGACCGATCAGATATCCTAGCTCGTTTTAGTTAAGTGGTCACTGCAAGGGTTGTGCCTGTTTTACATTTTAAATTTTATAAAAATTAAAGTCTGATGATGTTTGCTTTATTACAAAGTGCATTGATAGCCGATTTGACGGGGGCGTGTAATGTGTGTGTACATAGATACATAAAGTGCTAGTTTTTATTATACTTTGGCCGCACGTTGTTATTTACATTAATAGATATGAATTTAAAAAATCACTTTCACATGTATGTGTTTTGTGATGTAAACCCTATTAAATTCCTGGGGGAATCTCGATTTTACTCAGACCTCGATTGAATCATTCTATATTTTGATTATAAACATAGCACGGTGTAGATAACAAGTTAACATTTTGTTATACACCTACGTACTTGTTGAATATTTCAGTAGAATATGAAAACTCTTCTATTTAGCTACCATAAAATGAACCATTTTCTGGAAATAACTTTAAAATAATACACTTAAGCACTTTGACATTAGTCAGTTGCTGTAAACACTGTCGCTCTGATGTTATATTGGTAGGTGTCTGCCAATAAGTTACTTAAATATACTTTCCTAATCATGGGTAAGCACTGGCACCCTGGTCTTGTTTATTTATCCGGGTGATGATACTTGATTTGTTAGATAACAGAGGTAATCTTCTTGGTGGATGATTTCAAAGTATTCATGTGATTTTAATTGAATAATTAAATGCAAGTATATTTATTATAATTATTATTACTATTATTGTTGAAATGCAACATTTTTGCTATATTGTTAGAAATTCAAGTTCAAAACGAATATAAAGTTGATGCTGCGTGCAGCTTTTCCGATGGCTATAGAAACCATGACATTTAGAAACTTAATTGTTTTAATTTTATTTGTTTTAATATTTATTTTATATATTGATATAAAAAAAAAAAACTTACCTTTACCCATAAAAAACGAAACTTTGTCTACAGAAAGTAAAGACACGTTGGAATATTAAAGTCATATTTCTTTACTAAATAATTATTTCTTTATTTGGTATGCAGTATACTGTCATATTTGTTATTTTATACATCTTTTAATTTTATCTATTATTACCTAGTATTTTGATTCCCAATGTTAAGATGTCATTTAATTTTGCGATGATAATTAAAAATGTTACAGTTAAGTGTAGTGGGTAGTCTAAATAAGTATCTACATACTTACCAATATTTTTTTTTTGTTTTGTTTTGGGCTAACACAGCTGCTGTGTGCTGACCAATCGAATACTAAATGTTTTATTAAGTGTAAAAAAAAAAAAAAAAATGGCCTTGTAAATGTTAATTAACATTCGATAGCAATTTATATAACACTAACGTCTGACATTAGTGCTTGTTCCGCCCACACATAAAGTTTAGGTTAGATACAGACAATGGCGCACACAGACACTCTAGCTAGCTAGTCGGCCTAAGTGTGTAACACCAAAGGTAGTTAGCCTACTACCTTTGGCTTAAATCAGTCGTATAACGTTTATTTTTGGGTAGGTATTTATTGAGTTCAGTTCGAAGTATCAAGTATTTGATATAAAAGTAATAACTTTGTGACCGCGTTCACAAAGATTTATTTTATTATGATACCCAAATCCAGTTAGGGATTTTATAATTTTTTTTTTTTTTTGCAGAGCAAAAGCTCAAAGATTTGGTAAGATTTGTATCTTGAAGTGAATTAATTGTGCAGCAACTGACATCACATTTGTAATAAAAGAATCTGCGAAGAAAACGTTGTTTGTCCCAGATTATTTTAAAGTAGGTATAGACGCGATTTAAGCTGAGATACACTGTCAGCTAGCAGTCATGTCAAACGATAACACGACTAAAATATTATGAGTTAGATAATTATGTTAAATAATTACCTAAGTAAAAAATGAATGTGAATTTATTTAAAGCTTATCTGATTTGTCAATGGACTTTATTTCAGTTTTAATAATTATGTTTTTTTTTTTTTTTTTTTTTTTTTTTTTTTTTTTTTTTTTTTTTTTTGTATTATTATTATTTTTTCTTCCCTTTACTAATTTAAAGAAAGCTTTCTTTTGATCTAAATTAAAATAAATTTTAAGAGAAATAAACTATTAATGATAATTAGTGTCACATTGGCGTCCTGTCCCTGTTCACCAGGCGATAACAAACAATGTCTCAATCTGTTTACCAAGGCTTCGAATAACGGCGAATAGGACACAATAGGAGCGTTTTACCTACCATTAAAACGCATATTGTGTCTGAAGCCTTATTCGAAGCCTACCTTCAAGGGCTGCCTGGTATGCATTTAATGCTCAATAGTTGTAAAGTAGTTTTCAGATTTTGAGACTGCAATGAGCGCGGGAAATCGCAATGGCGGCCTGGTGAACGTGGTGGGGTGAGGTATGACGTCACACGGATGCGGATGTGATGTAATTTGGTAAGATAGACCTATAATAATGATGCTGAACGGTAACGGAAAGGCACCGCTATTCTCAATCTGTTTACCAAGGCTTCGAATAAGGCTTCAGACACAATATGCGTTTTAATGGTAGGTAAAACGCTCCTATTTTACCGTCATTTACCCTAATTAATATTTTGGGTACCTTTTATCACCGACAACAAGGGAACCGTCTAATAAAGATACCTTAAGGTCTTAAAACCGATGCAACTTGTTTACGGATATCGCAATTTAGAGTATTTTAGAGTACCTCAAAAAAGCTTCGGTTTTTCTATTGTGTGTAAGTGCCACCATTATTAGTTATCCATGCAGTCGCGCAATTAAATGTACATACTTGCGCAGAAGAATCATTAATTGGGGCTCGTTTAAAAAATAAAGTTAACATCCAAACACTGTTGGAGGCTGTACTACCAGATATACTATATATCTTGTCTCGCTGTTTATACATACATACATACATATACTCACGCCTGTTTCTCATGGGGGCAGGCAGAGACTATGGATCGCCACCTGCTTACCCACTTCTTTCGCTTCTTTCACATCCATCAATCTTTTCATACATGCCCTGCGGTTTTTGTCACTGCGTACACCAGCCTTTTTTATAATAACCTCTAATTGGTCCGCGTAGATTTTTCTGGGACGCCCTTACGCAATCGTTCCTTATATATCTCTTTCGTGATTCGCCTACCATTCATCCTCTCTAAGTGACCAAACCACCGGAGCATTCCTTTCTCAATTCTTGTCACTATTATCATCTTTCAGATCACACCTTTCACGAATCACATCATTGCTATCACTCAATTTGACTCCACATATTTTCCTCAACGATCGCATCTCTACCGCATTTATTCTGCTTTCATTCTTCTTCTGCCATACCCAAGATTCACTTCCATCATCAGTGTCGGTACCAGCACTCCGTTATGAATAGCCATTCGCGCCTTTGCAGAAACGATTTGGCTACTCATAATCGAGTGTAGGTATAGCACCATTCACTGCATTTCCTTTTTTCACTCGACTTTCTATGTCTTCCTCACTTTTTCCGTCCCTTGTAAACAAACTCCTCAAGTATATAAACTCACGGACTTGTTCCACTTTTTCGCCACCTATCATTACAATCAGTCATTTCTTCATCTCTCTAATATTAATTGTATTCATTCGATATTGTGGTCCCTCAGGCCGCATTCGCAACTCTCCAGAGGCAAACGAAGACACGACGGACGGGGACGAAGACGGCGCTCTTTCACTCGGCCTGTTCCCCGGCGAACGACCCAATCTCGACGATAGGGCTGTATTCAGGTTAGTTACATACTAGGTATTGTAATAGCCATTTTCCTGCACTATTTTATAAGTCCGAACTATCGTAATCAATTGTCATTTTAATTTAGACAAAGTAGCTAAACTACTATGTGTTGACAAACGTTACCTGACTAGAGATTTTTCTTTATAAACTGGGATGTAAGCGATATAGGACAATATTTTATGTTTTCCAAATATAAATAAATAAGGAAAGGCATACTTGTAGACGGGGGAATGGCAAAAGCAAAAACACTTCTCTATCTTAATCGACGTGAAGTGCGTAATCGACGTACCATACAAAGAAAATTGTTCTAATGAGATAGAATCTAATCTAAATATAGTGTCTATCACCTGTCTTACTTCAACATGCATACATCACGTACCATACAAAGAGTAAAATCGTTCTAATGAGATAGAATCTAATCTAATATAGCGTCTATCCTGTCTTACGGAAGTGGAAGTGAATGTGGAAACATTCATACACCTCATTCACACACTCCTCACATTCAGTGCTCCACATGCAAGTAACGTGTAAGCAATAATGAGTCCTATGTTGTATGGTGTAGGTTCGAAGCCGCGTGGGACAGCAGTCTGCACGGGTCGCCGCTGCTCAACAGGGTGAGCGCCAACGGAGAAGTGGTCTACATCACTCTCAGCGCTTATCTTGAAGTAAGTCACCAGAACAATATATCATCGGTCTATATGGGGGTTGAAAACGTAAAAAAACACATTTCTGCCATTTCGAAAAATGTTCAAAAACGTCACAATACTTTTTTGTTACCCTTTTATGACGTATAAATAAACCTTAAAGAGTCAAGGGTGTGGAGAGGTGGAAAACAATGTAAAAAGGGAAATTTCCTGCGTCATATCAAATCTCAAATTTCATTAATTTCAGCTTAAGCTTTGCAGAAACAGACTCGCGAGGTGCTCAGCGCCCAGAGTCACTTGTTTGTGTTGGTACTGTATTGCTTACCTCTATTTTAGTAGTTAATTAAATTTTCTCTGGCAGGTTGAAAACTGCGGTCGACCAGCTATCATAACGAAAGATCTCTCAGTGGTGGTGGTGGGGCGCGAGGCTCGCTCGGGGCGCTCGCTCAAGCGCGCTCTATTCGGTTCGCGAGCCGCTCGCGCCGATCGCATCGCAGGCTTATACGAGCTCAGTCTGCATCGAGCGCTGGAACCAGGTCAGTAAAGCCATGGTAAATAAAACGGGATATTTATAATTGGGTGACTGGAAATAATAAAGTCTAGTGAGATACTTAAATACTAAACCCGGCAGCGGTTTATTTTGTTTGCAACAAAATAACTTAACGGGCGACAAACTGTGCATTACAAAAATACGTAAAACGAACATGTGGGAATTAAATAATTTATGTTATCAATGAAAATTCTCTATGTATAACAAAAATACTGAGT
Source organism: Agriphila straminella (assembly GCA_950108535.1). Taxonomy (NCBI): domain Eukaryota; kingdom Metazoa; phylum Arthropoda; class Insecta; order Lepidoptera; family Crambidae; genus Agriphila; species Agriphila straminella. The sequence continues at coordinate 12,286,485 of OX467319.1, forward strand.
GGGCAACTAATATACCAATGAGTAAATTTTACAGATTAAAATACGTCGTTTTGAAATAAAACACTTTTAACGGATACTAGCGCGGTTTTATTGAAAGTACTTTGGTAATTAGTTGGTATTTGGTCTGATTTTTGATTTTCCCGACGTTGGGACACGGGGGACCGTGACCACGGCAGCTGCAAAGGTGCCGAAACGTCGGGAAAATCAAAAATCAGACCAAATACCAACTAATTACCAAAGTACTTTCAATAAAACCGCGCTAGTATCCGTTAAAAGTGTTTTATTTCATGTCTAGTGAGCGCGTAAGCTTGAGAAGTGAATACGTCGTTTTGTATGGCAAGCGCTCTGAAGTTGGTCACTTGTTGTACATTGTTAAATTAATCGCATTATAGTCTCTTTTCGTGACAGCTCAGTCACGTGATCTGTCCGTGAATACGTCACCAATCACATGTTGCGATGTGGTCTAACGACCAATCGGGTAACACTTTATCGTGACGTAGTCTTGGGCCATCCGTGGTTAAGAGAATACCAGGGATGTTGCGAATATTCGCATCCGCATCCGCATATGCGGAACATCCGCATCGATTGAGACATCCGCATCCGCATAAATCGATGCGGAGCTGATGCGGATGCAGATGTGTAGCAGGTCGCGACAAGAAAGAAAGGGGCGGGCCCGGCGAGAGGCGCGTGTCGACCGCGCGTGCTAATTAACCTATAGGAAAGCAATAATTTTGTAATGGACTTCGGTGACGCGCCACGCTATTGTTTGTGTTGTGACAAGATCTGACGCGCACGTTTGTTGTTTTGTCGTAAATAGTCAATCACAGGTTTATTACTCAGTGAACAGTTATTTAGTAGCGCAGGATTAATATACGAACCCTTGCGATACAGACTGAAGTCCGAAAAGGCGGCCATTCTACTTTTCATTAAATATAATGCTCCAATATTCAAATTTACTATTTGATTATAAAATAAAGAAGGGATAAATATTACTATCTTTTTATTTTTTTTACCCACAATTAAGTTTTTTGTACAGATCCGCATCCGCATCCGCGGATGTGAGCCTCTTAAAATCCGCATCCGCATCCACGGATGTGAAAAAATCTGCATCCGCAACATCCCTGGAGAATACCTGTGAAACATTGTTATATCATGAGTAAAGCTACGTTCACGGTATTTAACGTTTATTTGAATTGTGCGTTATGTGTTAAGGTTAAATCTATTAATTAAACTACAACTACAAGAACAACAACTACAATGCGAACAACAGAAGCGGCAACTTCACTCGAAAATGAATGGCAAAGAGTAAAGGAGATGTTCCATTTTTGTATGGAGGCTGGGCCCATTTGGGTAGCCCGTGGCCTACGGTCATAAAATTGTATTTTATGGAAAGAGAACAAAATAAGGAATCTGTCCATGTATAAATATATTTTTTTAAACCTGCAAACATTCTTTTTCTATTTTTAAAGTGGATAGTTAAAGTTAATAAAACAGCAACCCAAAACGTTTTTCTACCTTGGCAACATCGTTTTCTACTGTCATTGTCACATTGATGCTGTCAGATGTCAAATAAAATGTCAAATGACATATCAACAGCCAATGTAGTAATTTTAATAGAAATAAAAATGCAAAGGAATATTCCTTAACAGCCGGCAGCCGCACAAAATGAATTTTCAGGATTAAATAAACGGTAAAAACTTGTAACAAGCATTAGAATTTATTGATATACTCGGGAGAGTTAAATTAATAGTAAGACACTTTCATTTTAAAGCGAAAACATTAAGAAATAATTTATGTTTGCAGGGAATTATATTTTTTTTTTCTTTTTAGAAACCTTGTCCCACGAAAGAAATCTACGAGGAAAAAAAATATTATGAGTGTAGGAAAATTTTAAAAAAGTGAACCCAGGAAAGAACGACTCCTTTTACAGATTTAAAATATCATTTTGTACCGCAAGCGCTCTGAATTTGGTCACTTTTGTTGTACTACATAGTTAATTTAATCGCATTGTAGCTCCCCCCCCCCAACAAATGAACCGCTTTATTACTTAAAAAATAATTTGTAAAACCAGATGTTTGTTTGACGCAGGTGTTCAGCGGCGGCAGCGTCGCGTGCTCGACACGAGCGGCACGTACGTGCGCGGGGAAGAGAACCTGCACGGCTGGCGGCCAAGGGGCGACTCGCTCATATTCGACCATCAGGTCAGTTCTGTCATATACACACAACCTTTTATATCATCCGAACGAGTGTTATAATCCACGCCTCATGTAATAAACTCACATTAGTGAGTTAATCCCCTCTAATTATATAACAGTTGCATAAATAACTATTTCATTTTAGTTTACTCATTTTTCACAATTCAAACTTTACGGAAAAATCACCGTACCAAACAAAAAGACATTATTTTTCTTTATCTGGATATTTTCATACAGTCACATCGTCATCTAATACATAACTATTCAACTCGATGAGGATCAGTAACGATTTTTGTTTAGTGGCTTATCAGATATCTCTTAAACCTCAGAAGTTATATTAGCTAGAGCACTGTTATTTTAGGGGTCTTTATGACGTCATCCGTGACGTACGTGATAAAGCACATATTGCATTGAGCTTGGCATTTCCTTCCAATACTTATAACTCCACCATTTATAAACGCATTTCAAAAAGTCTTTCACTAGGTGTCATAGCTATGACTATGTTTTTATATTAACTATATTAATAAAACTATAGGATTCAAACCGGTTACTGATCCTTATTCTGTTTGTATGTACAGTGGGAATTGGAGAAGATGACTCGTCTAGAGCAGGTGGGGCGCACGCGGCACTTCCTGGCGCTGCGCGAGCGCCTGCGCCACGGGCACGACAACTCCGTCGCGCCCAACGACTTCACCAAGACGGAGAAGGTGAGGGGTAACCAGTAGAACTATTTTTTTTTACTAGGAACAACAACCAACATTTACAAAATGAAGTTATACCACAGAATACAAGTACAGAAGCAGCACTCCGCAGTCATTTAAATAAATAGCGACTTTTCCTCCGACCCAATAAAGTGCAATTCAGGTCGCGCAGCGCCAATGGCCTACAGTTATATTCACCTAGTAGTTGCCTCTCTTTCTATCGCGTGCTCTTACCTTTTCTGATGACGACGCAACGTAAGGGTTGTCCTCTTTTAAATAAACTGCGGTAGCATATATATCATAATGTGAAAAACGACAATTGTTTATTGGTTTGTTGATTTTGACATCCGTACACGGCACAGTAATGTCGATTCGACATTGTTACTATTATAGATACAATATCTATCTACTTGTGCAGTAAGATGCCGCGCTTGTACGGCGGCGGGCGTGTGGCGGCCCTCTGCTCACTTGTGCCTCCGTAGGCACGGGTAGCGGTAAGTGCTTATCGCGCGACCTTGAGCGAGTGAAGGAGGCCTGGTTATACATACGCACTTACATAAGAACTTACTAATTTTTTAAACAACCACGTTATTAATTTTAAAATTGAGTAATTTCTATAATCGGATAAAATTTTAGAGCCTTCATCATTGAATAAGTCTCCCCGACTATTTATCGTTAACAGTGGTTTGCGGCATGGAACCCATTAAATTAATAACAACGATGTTCACATAAAAATGGTATGTGCAGGAAGTATCAAACATGGCGGCGAAGGCGGCGGCGGAGTGCGCGCACGCGCAGCGCGACGAGTCCGTGTACGAGCCGTGGGACATGGCGCCGCGCGAGAGGGACCTCGCCACCAAGTACATTAAGCTCATACAGGGTACGTGCTTGTGTTTATCGTTCGAATAAATTCACTCTGATATTAAACTGTGTTTTTTACGCAATATTCTTGTTTGGCACACCCCTTTTTGGTGATTTATTTCGCAAGCATTTTTTGCCTTGAAGGGTAACAGAGCGCCATCCTTCCTGAAATCCTGTCATTTATCACAGACATCGGAATCTGCCTGAAATCTGAATTCGAGGAGAAACGAACACGGGCTTTGTTTATATAAACTAAACGTGTCCAGACGAGTTTAGTGCGACAGTGCGTGTTTACTAAACACGCACTAAACACTGCTGCAAGTGAGGGGTGAAGGCGGGAGGCGCGGGAGGAGCTACTCGCAGAAAAAATTGAAAGTGCTATAAACACTGTACTTCGCTAAACACTAAACACTTAACACTAATCAGAGACTGTCCGAACGTTTTTTTGCTAAACACTAAACGAGCCACTCGCACTAATCACTAATCAAAATGTATACCGGCCATTAGTTGAATCGTTTGTTGTCATCCGCAGGAAGGATAGGTTCATCAGTGGGCAAGGAGGTGGAGACGGCGGTGTCGCCCGCCACGCCCGTCGACGAGGGCGTCTCCGCTGACATCTCTACGCCCAGCCTACTCTCCTCCATACACAGTGCCAGCAGCTTCGAGTGAGTCTGATAATATTGTTTATAAGTAGCTATACCTACATTAAGTTGGCAAGGATGTGGAGACATCTCTATGACGTCCAATCAACTCTTCTCTATACACAGTGCCAGCAGCTTCGAGTAATTTAACGAATAGTAAAAGGAAGAAGAGAAAAATTGCTATAGAAACATAGTCAATATTTTATAATTTCTTCCTTACATTAAGACCGCACATTGGTTGCGTTTTCGTACGAATTTTATTCGTACGACTTTTTTACTATGGGAGCGCGCTCGCACCCAGTGTGCGCACCATAGTACTTGGAAGGTTTTTACTTAGATAACGTTATGTTTGTTCAGGTTATGTTCACCGGAGCGGGCATTGCTAGAAAAGTCAATGGCGGGTTGGGCGGGCGCCGGCTCGGTGACGGTGGCGGGGGCGGGCGGCGCCCTGTACGTGCCGGATTGTGAAGAGGTGCGCGTGTCCGCCGCCGTCGCAAGGCGTGGACACCTCAACGTACTGCAACATGGGACACACGGCTGGAAGAAGCGCTGGCTGGTAAGTCGTATTCCAACAGCTAGAGGAAGATTGCAGTCAGTGGCAGGCTGGGCGGCCGCCGGCTCGGCCACAATCGCGGGGGCGGGCGGCTGGAGCGCCGGACTGTACGTGTCCGCCCACCGCCATCGCAAGCCGTAGACACCTCCATACAACATGGAACACACGGCTGGAAGAAGCGCTGGCTGGTAAGTCGTATTCCAACAGCTAGAGGAAGATTGCAGTCAGTGGCAGGCTGGGCGGCCGCCGGCTCGGCCACAATCGCGGGGGCGGGCGGCTGGAGCGCTGGACTGTACGTGTCCGCCCACCGCCATCGCAAGCCGTAGACACCTCCATACAACATGGAACACACGGCTGGAAGAAGCGCTGGCTGGTAAGTCGTATTCCAACAGCTAGAGGAAGATTGCAGTCAGTGGCAGGCTGGGCGGCCGCCGGCTCGGCCACAATCGCGGGGGCGGGCGGTTGGAGCGCCGGACTGTACGTGTCCGCCCACCGCCATCGCAAGCCGTAGACACCTCCATACAACATGGAACACACGGCTGGAAGAAGCGCTGGCTGGTAAGTCGTATTCCAACAGCTAGAGGAAGATTGCAGTCAGTGGCAGGCTGGGCGGCCGCCGGCTCGGCCACAATCGCGGGGGCGGGCGGCTGGAGCGCCGGACTGTACGTGTCCGCCCACCGCCATCGCAAGCCGTAGACACCTCCATACAACATGGAACACACGGCTGGAAGAAGCGCTGGCTGGTAAGTCGTATTCCAACAGCTAGAGGAAGATTGCAGTCAGTGGCAGGCTGGGCGGCCGCCGGCTCGGCCACAATGGCGGGGGCGGGCGGCTGGAGCGCCGGACTGTACGTGTCCGCCCAACGCCATCGCAAGCCGTAGACACCTCCATACAACATGGAACACACGGCTGGAAGAAGCGCTGGTTGGTAAGTGCATTACAGTCTCACTACTTCTTCTTCGTTATTATAGCCTTGTATGTGCCCGATTGCCGTCGCCAGGCGTATAGACACCTCAATGTACTGCAACATGGGACACACGGCTGGAAGAAACGCTGGCTGGTAAGTCGTATTCCAACAGTAACAGGAATGATGCTGCCTATTGCAGTCAATGGCGGGTTGGGCGGGCGCCGGCTCGGTGACGGTGGCGGGGGCGGGCGGCGCCCTGTATGTGCCCGACTGTGAGGAGGTGCGCGTGTCCGCCGCCGTCGCCAGGCGTGGACACCTCAATGTGCTGCAACATGGGAAGAAGCGCTGGCTGGTAAGTCGTGTTCCAACAGCTAGAGGCGGCATTGCAGTGTATGGCGGGCTGGGCGGGCGCCAGATCGGTGACAGTCGCTGGGGCGGGCGGCTGAAGCGCTCTACGTGCCCAACTATGCGTGTCCGCCCACCGCCGTTGCATGGCGTGGACACCTCCATACAACACGGAACACAACTCTGGCTAGTAAGTCGTATCGTATTCCAGCAGTCCTTAGCTGCAATGACAGTCAATGGCGGAGCGACGGTGGCGGGGGCGGGCGGCGCGCTGTACGTGCCCGACTCGAGCTTCGACTTCGACTTGATCGAGCTGTGATGGGGAAAATGCCAGGGATTTTTGGCAGACTGTGAATATTCCTAATAAGCGCCCATAAATTCCCGCCCACTGGGCTTTTATCTGGGCGTACTGGGCTTTTATCTTTATTGGGCACAAAAAGGTGTATTCCCAAAGCACCTGGGTTTTTCCCAACTTTCTCGCACGGGCAAAACACTTGCCCATCTCTAACGAACTGTGATCTAATGATAGCTGTCCAGGGAGTGAATGAAGGAGATCCATAAACAGTTATTAAAATTAACTTCCAAGATTTAACTAAATCGTTAGCATAATGCGTTTCATTCGCATAGCCGTGCCCTACCACTCGCCTCTCATCCACATTCATCTAAATTATGTTCTACGCATCGTCCCGCGCGATATCCGAGCCGCCAATAAGCTTGAAATTGAAACTTATTGTACATACAGCTCGCACAAAATAACTTTACCCAAATTTTAGTACCACGTGACTTGCGCAGAAGCAATTTTTGGTACAAAAATGTTTAGTGCGCAAGCCTCATTGCCTATGGTTTGGTTCAAGTTATGTTGCGCGAGCTGTACAAGTGAAGCTAATATAAACGTGTTGAAATCATATCGGTTGGTGGTAGGGCTTATTTCAAGTCCGCCTACCACCATCTTACCTAAGTAGTGTGCTTCCACCTTCGGCCTTATCGTTACTTAACATCAGGGGGTCAAGTCTGCTAATGTTAACGTCGAAATCGTGGTTCAATGGTGTTTGAATGGTAATGCTTTTTGACACAGTTCTTGTTTCTTAAACCCAAAACCGAAACACAATGTCTCGATTTTGGGTTTAAGAAACAAGAACTGTGTCAAAAATCATTACCATTCAAACACCATTAAACCACGATTTTGACGTTAACATTAGCAGACTTGACCCCCAGGTGAGGTGAGGTGAAGGCCAAGCACTATCCCGTTGCACATAAAAAAAATGTTGTACTTTAAGGTGGTGAGGCGACCGTACGTGTTCATATACCGCGACGAGCGCGACCCGATCGAGCGCGCGGTCATCAACCTCGCCAACGCGCACGTCGAGTACTCCGAGGACCAGGAGCAGATGGTCCGCATGCCCAACACATTCAGGTAAATCAATCTATGACGTCACTAACTTTAAGTCAAAGAACTATACAGGGTTATTTGTAAAACACCAACAACCTCGCAGGAGTAGATTACCAACATCATAAACAACAACATTTGTTCTACGACTTTTATCATAACTCAATACATTCACTAAAAATAAATGTTCAAGTTTTTATTGTACTGTTCGACACTTTTTACGTCTATGGATGGCGGCGGCGGGGCGGGCGGGGCGGGCGGGTCGCGCGCACGCCGCGCGTACAGTTATGAACATACGAACGGTAAATTAAAATGATATTTTTTTTTAAAGTAAAATCTAACGAATTATCAAAAGTCGTAGGACAAATTTTAATGTTGTTGTTTATGATGTTGGTAATCTAATCCTGCGAGGTTGTTTGTGTTTTACAAATAACCCTGTATAGGTAGTTTATAAATAGAGGTTTTTAAGAGTCCGTACACATTTTGCCGCTTACTGCCGCTCTCTCGCTCGCAAATTTCATGTTTTCTCAAGATTTCTTAAATCTGAGTGCGTAATTGAAAAATGTGTCTCGGCCACTTTTCGCAATATGAGATTACGGACATTTTAAAAATATATTTCAGTTTTTTGTTGCTAAGGTACAAAAAGTTGTCGTTGCTACCAGTTATTTGAACTGGCAAAAACGATAACTTTTTGTACTTTAGCTACTCGAAACTGAAATATATGTTGAAATGTCCGTTATCTTATATTGCGGAAAGTGGCCGTGATACATTTTTCAATTACGCACTCAGATTTAAGAAATCTTGATAAAACACGAAATGTGCGAGTGAGAGTGCGGCAATCAGCGACAAAATGTGTACGGACTCTTAAACCTTCTACATTATAATTTAGTAAAATAGTAGTAGTACTTGCGAAAGTTGGCTGATGGTCACTTGCGAAAGTTGCTTAATCTCCGCAATCGCTGGGCCAGGCGCTGAACCACTCCATCGAGCTCGTGCTTACAAATACAAATAGTTTATTTCATTAACTTAGTCTAGTCTATTACAACAATAAGTGGTTGGAGTGCTTAGTTGGCGACTTAAGGCGCTTATATAGTTCCACTAGCGCCACCAATACATTTATTTTTATTACTCGTAAACCAAGTAAATATTTAAAAAAAGGAAACAACCATGCCCTCTTAAATTGTCTCAATATTTTTTTCATAACTCTATAATATTTCTCATTCTTTGTACTCGTTTTAAAATACATTTGAAACGACAGTGGCCACTTTTTTTAAAACTTACAGAAAAAACGAAAACTTCTAAAGAGGTATTCATAAAATATTAGAAACAATTTAAGAGGGCATGGTTGTTTCCTTTTTTTAAATATTGACCTGGTTTACGTATGATAAAAACAAATGAATTGTCGGCGCTAGTTGACGGCTATAAGGGCCTTAACCTAAACGTCCACTCACTGCCTCGGAATCGGAGCATACGGCGCGGACGTATTTGTTGCTTTATATGGATTTCTATGGCACTGCGTGCACTGCATCGGCATTTGCGCGCCATAGAAATCCATATAAAGCAACAAATCCGTCCGCGCCCTACGCTTCGATTCCGTTGCAAACACAGTTAGGGTTACCAGGACCCAAATTCAGAAATCCGGTTGCAAGAGGTTGAAAATCCTGATTTTCGGACAAAAATCCGGTCTTGGACTCAAGTAAGAAATAAAAAATGTAGGCCATTTAGTTTATATTAGGCACATCTTATTTATATATTTATTATCTGCTGGCAACAGTCTTTTTATCTTTTTTTTGTAAAATTTTACAAAAGTGGGTGGTTTCTTATAAGAAAATTATGGGCATCTTTTAGGAAACCTATTCATAGAGGCGTGAGTAGCGCGCCGCGCGCATTGAGCTTTGCGGCGATGATGGTTTTTTATCGGTGTTGGTGACAGGCCAGCTAACTTTTCCTCCTATCATCCTGATTGTAGATCTGAGATTTCCTCCCAGGATTCTATGGGTTTATTTGCTACTGATGAATCAGAAATAGATTCGATAATTCTGGGTCTCAAATTAAATAGTGCTGTTGGATGGGACGGTATCCCTACATCTCTCTTAAAGGCCAGTAGGCATATCATACTTCCAATATTGAACCATGTTTTCAATCTTTGTCTTACAGACGGAATATTTCCAAGTGTTTTTAAAAAAAGCACTAGTTCATCCTATTTTTAAGAATGGTGACCGGGATAGTGTCTCAAACTATAGACCCATTTCTGTGCTTTCTATCTTCTCAAAAATTTTGGAAAAATTAATTAACAAAAGATTGATTAGCTTTCTAGATACTAAACAAATTATTTCAGCAAACCAATTTGGCTTTAGAGTAGGAAAATCAACCGAGGACGCTGTTCTCGAACTAACTGGGTCTTTAGTTAAAAACCTCAACAAGAATGTTAAGTCATTGTGCCTGTTTTTGGACATTTCGAAGGCTTTTGACACTGTCTCCGTCCCAATCCTACTACACAAACTTGAACACTTGGGGATCCGTGGTTTAGCGCTCAATTTGTTTAAAAGTTACCTCTGCGGCAGAAGCCAAAGTGTTACAATCAATGGTATAACTAGCGACGAGAGATCTGTCACTTCCGGAGTTCCCCAAGGTAGTGTGCTTGGGCCCACACTTTTTCTTGTTTTCATCAATTGACTATGTCAATTATCCCTACCTAATGGGGTTGGTAAACTTTTTCGAAGATAATTGTTTTATATTTTTTTTTTGATAGCACATGTTTGAAGAATAAAGAAAATAATATTATGATTTTTTTATTTTACCTTTTTAACTAAATATATTTTTTTATATTATTATCGCGATAAAATATCAAACATACGGCTGAACACGAAGTTCCTTTGCATTTACTGATTTAAAAAACTGATTGACAGATTTGAGAGAAAGTGACAAATAGTAATCATACCTTTGTTTTTTTTGTTTTGAGCAACAACATAGAAAGTCTTTGGAGCAAAGGCATAACCTACGCATACAGCCGTAATAGTGATTTATTGTACTATGCTGTAAATTAAAAATTTAAATTTTTATTTAAATTAAAATGAAGCATTATAAAAATTCCGCAATTTGTTATTCCTGACTCCAAAGCCAAAAGCTACCAGAAAATAAATAATTCACAACAGTTTTGGAAAAGTTTACCAACCCCATTGTAAAATTGTGACATACGCTGACGACACAGCGCTTCTTGTCCATGGGCAGGATTGGGAGGAGGCTCGTGCTTATGCTGAAAGTGCTCTTGGAACAGTCTTTTCATGGCTCTCAAATAATCGACTCCTTCTTAACCTCACAAAGACTTGCTTCGTGACTTTCGCTCCTAGACTTAATTCCCAACCTGACAGCACGTTTAATATATATGCACATGATACTTCTTGTCCCATCGTGGGCAATCCCCAGTGTACTATTTGCAATTGTTTTAAGATCCAACGTTTAAACCACGTGAAATATTTGGGTGTAGTCGTTGACAGTGTTATGTCATGGCATGAGCATGTTCAGTCAGTATCCTCTCGTATCAGAAAGCTGATCTTTGTCTTTCGTAAACTGCGTGGTAGTGCTGATGAAGGCACCTTAAAGATGGCCTACATAACTTTAGCTCAATCGATACTGAGTTATTGTATCTCTGTATGGGGCTCCTCGACAAAAACCAATTTCATCACGCTGGAACGGGCTCAGCGAGCAGTGCTGAAAGTAATGGCTTTTAAACCCATCTGGTATCCAACTGTAAAGCTATATGAGCTTTGGAAAGTTCTTTCTGTACGTAAGCTTTTCGTTTTACATATTATTTTACGTAAACACAAGTCTTGTAGCTTGGATACTGAGTTAGCTTCGAATACCAGAATGTCTAATAGAATATTTAAAGTCGAAAGTTGTTCTACCAAGCTGGCTGGACGACATTATTTATACCTTAGCGCAGTCCTATATAATAAAATTAATTATAAACTGCGTATTTACAGCTTTTCTCAACGCGAGTGTATGAAAGTTTTGTGTGAGTGGTTATTTAGCCTGAATTACGAAGATGTCGAGTCTCTTGTTTTACATTACGAATGACATTTAGCACGCACGCACGCACGCATACACACACACACATACACAACACACACACACACAAACACACATACTAATTTTCATTTGCATTTATAAGAAAGTTAGTTTTACATAGTAAGTTCCTTCTAGATTCAACAAATTTATTTTTGTGTTTTACTGTTACAATTCTATAAGTTCGAGGTGGGCGCTAATAGCTGCGACACAGTCTTTGACTAATGTGGTTATTAACGTTAATTTGATTTTGTTAAAAATGTATAGACACAAATAAATAATTTTTGAATTTTGAATTTTGGTTTAGACAAAATCGTTACAATCAATGATGGTGTAATGATTTTGACAAAGCACGATTGAAAATCCGGTCTCGAATAAAATCCGGGCGGAGTCTGGTCTGAGCCCTTAAATTCCGGTCGAGACCGGATTTATCCGGTCAGATGGTAACCCTAGTGGCAGTGGACGCGCAACTTATATCAAGATGTCCTATTTGTAATGTTCTGTCTTGCTCTTTAGCGTGGTGAGCAAGGAGCGCGGCTACCTGCTGCAGACGCTGGGCGACAAGGAAGTGCACGACTGGCTGTACGCCATCAACCCCCTGCTCGCCGGACAGATTAGGTGAGCTCACTCATACACCCAACGTGACAACTCGCACGGTTAAACCGCGCCCGCTATTTCGACATTTCTGTTTTAGTAAAGTTGTTTTACTCTCACGAAGACCGTTTTGCTAGGAATGTTAAGAGTCCCTGCAAACTGCAGTCTTTCTATCGGTCGGACCTTTTTTAATATGAAGAATCGGCCGATACTAAATCGTTGTAATGTGCGTACTTGCATACTACTTCATACTGATTAAAGGCCCGACCAAGCTATCGGCCGATAGTTTCTGTAGCTCTAATGTAGTCTGCGAGAGCTCTTAGGCGTGCACGTGCACATAGTGTGCGTCTGCACGCTCTCGTACACTAAAATAATGTGCATGTGCACGCCTAACAACTTTCATAGCAAAACGGTCTTCGTGAGATAGAAGAACTATTTCACAGGTTCAAGCTAAAGTATTTTATCCATAATTCTGATAAAGAATAAGAACCTATGTTACCAAACGATTTGGTAAGATTAGATAGGTTAAAACTGTGACCAATAAAAAAATCAAAACCGCGTGCGAGTTTCATTCGTGCTAGTTGACATCTTAGCCACAGGATTGCGTTCAGAACCTACGCTCCGAGTGCAACCTAACCACAACCAAACGCTCTAACGGCGTTCCAAACATTAGAGCGTGACGTTCGGTTGACACAACCATCCCGTTCGAAACGTCAGAGCGTTGCAACTTTTTAACCATCAAAATCGGTGGTTGGAAAGCGCTCTGACGTTTGACTATAGAAAAAATGTCAATGTCAATTGACATTATTTTGTATTTTGATGTTTTTGAGGCTAATTCTTAAAATAACCATGGTAGATCCTCAAAAAACGGATTTTATTTGATTGAGAATAAAGAAAAGTTTAAATTATTCGTATTACAAATGGAAAATGAAGACTTTGTATTGACATTGACATTTAAAGTTCTTGGTCGTTCCGAACCTTAGAGTGAGTTAAAAAGCAACCAAACAACCGCACTCTAAGGCTCTGAACGCAACCCTGATTGCTAACTCTATGTACAGTCAGCAGCACGTCAGCTTATACAAAAATGTCAAAAATCTGCTGTTTATTTTGAACTTTAATATTTTCGCATTAAAGTATGAAATTGATTGAATATGATTACCCTATCGTGGAAGCCCAGTGTGCCGCTGACTGTACGTACATATCTGTATTTTGTAAACAAGTAATTACTACTTTAAATTGGTTCGGTAGCTTGCCTTGTGATTTCCTTTATACCGTAAACAATTTAGTCGTGTGATTAACAAAAAAAGAGTAAGAAAAAACTTGTTAAAGTATTTTTACTTGTTTATGGAACGGCTCGTTGATCCGTGGATAAACCATGAACGGCGATCAAAAGTTTTACTCTCTACAATTCAAAGTTATCACTTTATGGCTCTTGTTAACTTCATTTTCAGTTCTCACGAGTTTAATTTCGAACTAGGGAAAAGCATACTTTACCCTTAGTATCACCTTTTTCTTGTATGCTTGTATGTATACTTTTGATCGTCTTCAAACTAATAATACTTACATTGCTATTTTTCCAAACAATATTTATTTACGTGCATGACATACTATGAAATGTAGGTAGTTGTTTATATTTCTCCGATGTTACTATGGCATGTTGGCAAGATCTTTCTTTTATACTTATCTCTTCCACCTTATTTCGGTTTCTTTTTGAGTTGTAGTGGACTAGACCCTTTGCTAATAACTTAAATACTTTAAAAAAGTGTATCACATTCCGATAAATAACTTCTCTGTTCATGTTTATGTATGTATATGGACAGGGAAGCGCCTAGCCTTCCGAGACACAAGTCTGTTATCAGTAAAGGGTCAACCGAGCCCCTGGAGTCGACTCGACCCACGTCAATATACACGCATAAATGTTTGCGCACACAGGTCGCGGTCGGCGCGGCGCGGCGACAAGCTGCCGGCGCCGGCGCAGGCATGAGACCCCCTCACGATGGAGTCTATCCTCGTTTATTAGGCGCGTCGCCCACGCACGCCGGCTCGCGCGCGCGACGCCAGCGCCACCACGCGGCGAACATCCTTTGAGGTATTGAAACGGCACAACTCCGTCGCTTTCGATTCTCGCGATAGAAAACTATCATCCGAGCGTAGGCGTAGCCAGGACAGCTTTTTGGAGGGGGTCGAGACTTTTTTGGGGGAATCGGTCCATGAAATAAAAAATGCTTGACAAAAAGGATTTACTTACTAAGTCTGTGAACCCCCCAATCCCCCCCTCGCTACGCCCGTGCATCCGAGTAATGGATGAGTCACAAATTTTGTATTTATGTAAGTTTTCATCATTCGAATGTTTATGGGAGCCTTTGTTATTCTATCGGTCGATACATTCGTGATCATCGATAGATATTGAGTTAATTCGAAAACCTTAGAACTTCTCCCGTTTTTGAGTATGAATTGAATTTGTCAATATCCCTTAGAGAAATCTAGGAGTTTGGTTTTGACTGCATATTATCTGTTTTATTAACGGGAAAAGCTCTCAGGCCGCGGATGAAAGTTTTGAGAGGACTGAAAGCGACAATACCCATCATTAAAGAGGGATTTCATCTGTGGCTGGTTTGGTGGAAAAGATATCGAACACTTGAAATGGCACACGAGCTCGGTGCTGACACGAAAAGATTTGTGGTCCATCATAGTCTGATTTTATTCCTCTTTATTTATATGCAGGGACCACAATAAAATGGGAATAGATGAATTTGAATATCAATAATTATTAAATCAATTATTTTTACATATCCTCAATTTATAAGCAGTATTATTGACACCAGGTGCATTTAATGCAATATACAACATAAACGTAAATATATTTATATTCGTGTGTTAATTATATTTTATGTCTTTTACAGTCTTATTCAATTTTGAAAATAATTGATTGTCAAAATTGTGAGTAGTCGGGACCAAACCGGTGCACTGATTAATGGTTCGGGGTAAAGAGATGAATAATATTTACAGTTGGTCTAATTTTAATAATCGAACAATAATGTATTAGTAGTATCATTTATGCTGTTTCAATGTCTAATAGAAAGGATGCTCGTTGTTATAAGCTCTTTAACGTTTATTCTAATTGTAATATTCTATGTACAGCGGCCCTCGGGCCATGGTGTATTTGTAACCAGATAATATAGGGGAGAGCTACTCAGTGAGCCGTTCATAAGCAATGTTTCGGAATTGTATACCTGTCTTCCCCATAGCTGTTCAATGGGGAACATGCATCAATTTTTTTTTTCAAAATCAAAAGTATAAAGCCTATGTTCAGCAGTGGACGATGATAGGCTGATGATGAATGCGTGAGAAAATCAACTGTAATATTAAAACTTTTCTCTTGCGTTTTTTTCTCGTGATATATTCACTTGAAGTTAGCACGCAGCAGCACCCGCCGAAAACGCTCTATACAAAACGGTCAACATTTGTGACGTCACTTATGCCACGTTTGTGTGGAGTTGGCCAGGAATTTTCAAATATCTCCCTAAATATTGCGTTTAAGTACATATGTGTCATACAAAATATTATTTCTTATTTGACATTCTATCCGACTGTTAAGTGCATTATATCAGAAAATGAAAAAAAAACTATTTTTCCCCTGTGTGAGAAAACTAAAATTCCATCATGTTTTTATACGTGTCCGCAGCGATCAAGCTCAAATTTATCAAAATCGGTGACTTATGCATGTTCCCCATTGTCATTAAGGTTTATCGGCTGCATCACAAAGTGAGCAATTCTGGTACAAATGTCAGCGAACTGCCAAGAGGGCCGTTGTCCGCTGGTCGCGCGGTACCTTTGTGCAATAAGCCTGGAACTGTTAAGAGTTGTGCACAAATGTATATCGTCGGCGACATCCGATAGACTCCATTTTGTAAGGCGAGATTTATGAATTTAAAATGAAATTGTATTGTGAGAGGACAAATTACTGAAAATACTATATAGATTCTCTTCTAATGTTGGATACATTTATTAATGTAATTAACCTTGTATATACGTATGACCCGAATGGTAGAATAAATATATTTTGAGGCTCAAAAGGCCAGTTAAAGATGGCGATAGTCCGTATTCGTATGATGTCATGCGTAATGTTTCTTTACACGTTTAGTACTTATTTATTGTAAATACATAACATTAATCTAAATAATGTAGTTAAATGTAGACTATGAGTTTTGAAAATCATTCATTATTTATTAACGTATTTTATTACCTATTTATTTTATATTTTGAAATAATTGAATTGTGTTTGTGTACCTAATGTATAGATGTCTTGATTACTTTTAGCCGTTTAAGGCCAGATTTAATAATCAATCGAGAGATAGGGATAGACCCGATCCAGTTTAGAACAATAAACAGTGAACGACAGTTGCCTAGCAACTTACCCGGATCAGGCCTGTCCTTATTTGTGAATTGATTATTAATGTTGGCCCCAACAGCCAGAATCAATCAAGAGATAGGGATATACCTGATCCAGTTTAGTTGCTATGCAACGTTTGATAAAAAAATAAACAAGGAACGACAGTTGCCAAGCAACTAACCTGGATCACGCCTATTCCAATCTGTGGATTGATTATTACGTTGTGAGGCCAACATTATAATCAATCCACAAATTGGGGTAGGCCAGATTCAGATTAGTTGCTATGAAACGTTTGATATTAATAACGAATGTATGACAGTTGCCTAGATGTTGCCTAGCAATTCATCTAGATCAGGCCTATCCCTACCTGTGGATTTAATTCTAGCCGTAAGTGAACCAAGATCTAACTTCAAAAGATTGTATAAAGTAGGTTAATGTGAACGTCACAGACATATTTGATGTCTCGACTACGCTCCGATGTTAAGTTGATGTCGCCAAGGTTCAAACATTCCAATTGTATAATCTAGTCATGTATAGTTCGCGGCATATAACTTGAACCCAACCATAGACAACGAGGCTTGCGCACTAAACAGAAAAGAAATCGCTTTTCAGCGATAAGGCCGCCAATTGTTCCACTTTGTACTGTCCTTGTATGTATTTATTATGGTGAACAATAAAGTATTTATTAATTCATTCATTCATTCATAAACATTGTTTACCTAAAATTGCTACTGCGCAAGTCATGTGGTACTAAAATATGGGTCAAGTTATTTTGCATCTACTGTACTCTGTAGTACATATGTGATAGGCGTAGCTCCATAGTGACGTCAACGCTGTGCTGCAAACAAACACGTTGTAGTATATTGTTAGCTGATGGTCTGCGATATGTATACACAAATACAAGCGAGTTCACACGGTCATTCAAATTGTCCATAAGTCACTTTAATATTTATACAAAATAAAATACATTTATATCATTGTAGTTAGATAATGTACGTGACAGTAGTTTTATATGGATGATGTTTACTTTCCTTTGTCTCAAGAGTCTGTTGTAAGTCCAAGCATTATTAATCTTGTTACCGCTTTGATAAATGTTGAAAAAAGTTATGATATTGTCACTGTACTATCGCTTGTAGGTGACTATTTTCCCATTCGTAATAAATAAAAGAAATACTTATATTTGATGACATTATAAGCTTAAGTGACTCTCAGTCTTTGTAAATATCTTAATATTTGGTACTTATATCGGTTACAGGTGAACTGTTTTGCTTTGTTTCGTTAAAATCAGGTCACCGGCTTACACACACACTGAATACTTGAATAGTAGACATACTTGGCTAAACACTAGAAAATATCCTGATAATAATTTAGCATAGACTAAAATAAAAATAGCTGTAAGATCAAAAGTATTATCCAAATTAGACATTTTGTGTGTTATATAATATTTCATAAACTTGAAAAAAAAATCCAAGATATGTCTTGGTGGCAGGTTTTTCTGTTTCCGTCGATGAAATGAGCTACTTTTATTTTCTTCCTCTTATTGTACATTTTCGCGGTGTGTTTAATGTTTCCGGAAGTTATAAAGCTTATCAATGTCCAAAACACTATCGTAGAGTACGTCCTATTTCTTCGAAGTAGTTAATTTATTTTAAATGTTCTAAATGTATTTGTATGAAAAGATATAAACGAATAAAAAAGATCTCAAGCGGAAATGACACAATATTAAAAATGAAATACTTTATCTAGTCATATTATTTTACATTCCAAAGTGTTATTTATATACTTTTTTATTTTCGAATAATAGGATAATATATTTTGCATAGCAAAATGGTGTTTACGTAGTTAAATAGCGGGCAGGAATATAAAATCACGAGTGAGTGACGCGGCAGATGTGGTTTTTTATGTGATTTTTTTTGTTGACTTAGTTTGCAAAGTATGTTCAGTTGTTATATTTTTGTAATTCTAAAATGATGAAGTTGAAAATTAGAGATGACAGCTACTGAGGCTGGGATTATATTTTTATAGAGTATACTGTTTAAGCTATATCCGCTATTTTTTATAGGACTAGCTGTTGTTTTGAGAGTTACTTTCACTGTTTACGGTAATTTTATTTTTATCAATGGTTATTATGTTTTCGCGATACTCTGAGCTTGTATACTTTGTTCGGCGCTAGGGGGCGCGGCGCGCGGCGCGGGGCGGGCGGGGGGCGGGCGGGGGCGACCCTTGTGATTCTGATAGAGATTGTTGATTGTTGGGCGAGAATGATATTTGAGAAATTATATATTCTATATATAATTTATGGATTTCATTCAATTTATGAAAATAAGAACAATGTAATGATTGGTAATATTACTCATTGCTCTAAATGTACTATCAAAATATATTATACACAGTGTTAAAGGTCATAAATAAAATGCTTTGAAAATTTCCATACCATTGTTTCTGTTTGCCCCGCTTAGACCCAAACATTGACCCAATACGCGCTGTCCTGTATTGTACTTTCAACTAGTATTTCAATAGAAAAAAAATGCGGTCCAGTTGAGATAGCAAGTACGAGGTGAGGGTGTCTCTAGATGTGTACGAGTAACGATAATATTGCAAATTGTAGCATGAATGTACAAGAAACGCTATCCATATGTCGTTCGCTCGGGCGCCCACGTGTTTGGTCGTCGGGAGACCGAGTCGCTCGACCGGTCGACAGTGCGTATTGGCTCTATATACCCGCATAATAAGGATGATTTGATTACACTCCGCGAACGGTGACTGTTTCGTCGGCATCAGTGACAACGTCATCATAGGTGATGGATGAATATTTAAGATTTGTTCCACATGCTCATCAACATGAAGAATCAATCATAATACCTATGTGAATAATCCGGAGCATGACCCCAAGAAAACAAGGTCTGGTTTTCCGGGAGTAACACTTGCTTACGTCAGTATCCAGTTGTGCGTCAAGCAAAGAAGGGTTTTTTCCAATCATAATCATTACAAAATTATTAATTATAAGTACAAAAAAACATAAAAAGTACATTTTAATTGTGGTTTATTTCTCTTAGCAAAACAGTTCAAGTTTTTCAATACCGATAGCAGAGATGACGTAAGCAAGTAGAGGGTGACCAACCCTGTGTGCTCATTTTACAGTACAAGCGATCTAAAATTACTGTACAGTACTACAAAATGTCCTTTATTTTACACAATAAAATACAGGACATGACCAAAATGATAGCTGAAAAACGGGACGTCCTGTAAACTACAGAACAGTTGGCCACCCTAAGTGTACACCACTGACCACGTCACTTCCTCTGTCTCGGAATACTATACTGGCAGTATACTTATTATTGTACCATGATCCAGAGAAAATAAATTGAATATTTTTCTATTTATTTTAATTAACTAATACATAAACGTCTGCATAATAAGAATTATTAGGGCCAGACGATACTTTCGATCCAGTCGAGGTAGCGCGATACACGAGTGTAGACGCCGGGCGCGGGCGAGCTGCAGCCCAGGCCGAACGAGATGACGCCCACCACGCGGTAGTGCGACTGGCCTGGCACAACCATCTGCAGGGGTCCGCCCGAATCACCTTCACACGCATCCTTGTGTCCCTCAGGGTCGGCCGCGCAGAGCTGCTCCGCGATAATCCCGCGCGGCAACTTCTTCCAAGTGATGTAATGCGGTTCGCAACTCCGTGTACTTACAGCTGCGACGCTAGCTTTCAGTAATATGGAACTCTTCAATTTTTTTCTAACGCTCTTCCTCCCCCAGCCCGAGACGATCATTTCCGATTCAGGGTCTCCATCGCTCGTGTACAGACATGCGGGACTCACGATGGTAGACACCTTCACAGGCCTCTCTAACCTCAACAGAGCGATATCATTATATTTCAAGATCCGGAAGTATTCAGGATGAACGATGCTCTGAGCTATCCTGTAATCTGTCTCATCGTTCCAAGCACCGTCACCCAATTCTACGACTCCCACCCGCACGAAACTTGGCTCGACTCTTTCTTTATTTTGTATGCAGTGTGCAGCAGTTAGCACGTACGACGTCGATATTAAGGTACCACCGCATCTGAAGTATTCGTCACCCTCATTATATCCAAGAGCAACCATATGAGGGAACTCGCCGATTGATGCTTCGACTCCTTCAATAATGTAACTATTTATGGGTCCTATTGTGGAATTTACAATATTCTTGCACTCTTCGTCGGCCTTCCGTGCAATCGACCCGAACCTCTCGGATGAAAAGGGGCAACAAATAACTTCAAAACCACCTCTCCAGCCACATCTTGAGAATGGGTGATGTTTTTTCTTTTTTATCGCACTCAATGCCTCTTCACAGTCTGTGACCACTGTACAATTACCGTACTGTATTATTGGGCCGGCTCCACAATAATCACCGATACGCGCAGGACGTGACCCCAAACTTAATTCTAATAATAAAAAAATACTCAACACAAAAACTGAATCGTTCCACATTTTGATTGTAAAAAGACCATTGCACTAACCATATCACTACGAACTAAATTATTTTTACGACTGTTTTCCTCTTCGACAAAACGATGTTCAAGCTAAAAAGAATATGATTTAAAACCTGTTTAGAATGAGCCGGCCCGTATGTTATGTACGTATGTATGCTAATCTGACTGATGCGTTGCTATTTAAAGATACCCTGTTGCGTTATCTTCATAATTTTTAAAGATCTACTTGTACTTATTATTTAAAATTCTTATTGCCAATAAACATGTCCATTGAAGACTATGAATAATTTTTAATTTAATATACTTATTCAAATATGTAGTAATTGTCCCCTATTTCTCGAAACCAGTTGGTTTACGCCACCAACTAGTTTCACCAGGGGTACAACTTGGTGGCTGGTGGCACTACGAGGAAGGGGTACCTAGTTGCAAATTACAAAATATAAGAAATACTTATGTATAGGTAAAGTATAAATGGGCATCTTCACTTTAAATGGTGCAGGCTGTTTTTCGGTTGTCCCATGACTAATTAAAAATCTATTATTAATTATGTTATTAATTCTAATATTATGATGACATCGGATTGGTAGTACCCAGATTATTTTATTTACAGGTAGTAGTGATGAAATCACTAAAAATGGGGACATAATACGGACGTATCTCACTCATTAGAACAACGAATTAATTGTAAGAATTTAACCTCACAGGGTGTACTATTCTTAATAATTATGTTTCGTCACGTCATATGTCCATTTAGTAACTGTCCTAACACATTCTAAACTTCTTTCTTAAAAAAATAATTAATTATTCCGTCTAAATAACTAATGAATATATTGTAAACTATATAAAAGACTACAATTAAGATTCTATTTTAATTTTATCATTTCTTGTATGATCAAAAAAGTTATGCGACAAATAAAATTTGCATTTGGACAGTATGTTACGATACTGACCATATTGTTGAATTTTAAATAAAATACGTAATTGCCCAATTATTAATATTTCATTTCTTTAATTACGTAATTAAAACTCATTAATAAGCAGCATTTTATAATTTTATTTCCAGCAGTTGAATTTTTATCGCGATTTGATTTTTGTTACTAACAGGACCAATTTTTCATAATGTACTTCGAAAATATTAAATTAAGACATAAATACACATTTCTGCATAGACCTTATATAAATAATAATATTCTTTACAATTATTCGTAGGTTATTTTTTTTTAAACGGTAATGAAATTTTGAAGGGTGAAAAAATAACTTGCGCCAGTTAAAATGAAAATGCCCAAATATAACGTAGATCAGGGGTCACCAAATGGCGGACCGGGGTCCGCATTCGGACCGCCGCCGTGTGTGGATCGCGAGAACACTGGAACTTACAAAAATACCTACCTAATAATTACATTTCTGTAATAAATATTATTTTCTATAAAAAATGTTGTGCGGACCGCGATGGTCATTTCATTTCATAAAACAGACCCCGAACGAAACTAATTGGTGACCCGTGACGTAGAAAGAGTGTATGATAGTGTCGACAGTAGTTCTTCGTTATCGCTTCGCTTTCGAAACATGTATGGGATTGACATAAGGTTTCGTTAACAATCGAATTTTAAAACGTCAAATCCATACATGTTTCGAAGCGAAGCGATAGCGAAAATTTGCAAATGTTACTTTGGCTAGGGGGGCGGATACTATCAGTCAGGTAAGGAGTCAAACTAAAAGGGGTGAAACCACATGAGTTTACGTTTATTTACTCATGTGGTGAAACGTTATCCAGAACCTGTTATATACCTATAGTTATGGGCCTGTTTTGTTGTTTCTGTAATTTTCTTCTGTTGAACGATTAGAAATTCTATATTAATATAAGATTCTTGAATATAGCACACTTTAAGCACGGCCACATACAGAGACGGAATCCTGATTCGGAATTCCGAAAGGAATATCGATAATGTATGAAAAAATTCCGTAGGAACCACGTAAAAATCACGCATTATTATTTATTTATTATTAAAAAGTAATGTACACAAAGTTTGCAACTTGTCTCGCAAAACCTAACATCAGGTTTGTCTGCGAGTACATAAATTAATCTAATTTAAGTAGGTAGGTATTATATAAAATTAATATGTTTGGTAGGCTATAGATTTGTATGGACCAGCTGCGTTCGGAATGAGGACTTTTCAAAATAACAAAAAACTGTAGGCTCGATAGGTGGCGTTAATAACGGTAGCTTAAGGCGAGGCAGTTCCCGAAATTTACTCTTTCACTAGGTCTTTAGAATAAGGTTGAATATTGCGTAGCTTTAACTGACGCTTCGCCAGAAATTTGACGAAATTCGTACATTTTTATTGATTTCTGAAATACTTGATCATTTATTTAAAATGTACTCGGTCATTGTGTTAGATCGATAAAAAAGCTATCTTTTTTGCATAAAAGATCATATCACTGTCGTTGAAAATAACGAAATCTGACGATTTGAAGTTTAATTTTATGGTGTTATTCAGGATTTTTTTACAGAGTAACCATGCCATTTTTCAATATTCTGTTCGGTTATTGTGTTTCATGACATAATGTTCAGTCTACAGTAATTTTTGTGAAGTAGAATTCTACATCCGTTCTTCACATTGGAAGTTCAAAAATCGATCTTTTCATCAAATCGTGAACTGGCCTCGACTTAATTTTTTTTATTAAGGGTGCATCGCGCGACCACTAGCGTCGCCAATCAAGAAAAAATCATTACAACGAAATAACTATGTTAAATAACATTCTGAAAAATATAAAAACTCGTATTAGCTATGAACTACAAAAATAGTTAATAGCTAATACTAGTTTTTATATTTTTCAGAATTTTATTAAACATAATTTCGTTGTAATGATCTTTTATTGATTGGCTACGCTAGTGGACGCGCGATGCACCCTTGCAATGCAATAAACCCCTTTTAATATACTATATCTATGGCAATAAACGTTATAAGTTATGACATAAGAGTTAAGCACAGTCAGTTTATTTTTCATATCATACCCAATTTTGACACTTCACTTTACCGACAACTCCATCTAGTGACGGAAATAGTTACTATATATTTTTAATGTCACTTAAAAAGCCCTCATTACGTTAACTTAATATACATTAACTTTATGGTATATACGGAATTCCGTACCGTATACATACGTAAAGTCACTAAAATTTTATATGAAACAGTTTCAAACGATATCGTACGTCGTACGGGCAATACGGGCATGGGCGAGGTTCCGCGGCCGGCATCGGCATTATGGCATCATACTGAGAGGCACGGCCCGGACGCGAATTTACAAAGGCTATACTATTTGAGTCACGAGTCAGACTCTAATAGATGAGCTTTTGTTTATGCATATTACTCGACAAAACCTAATCTATCTCGGTAAAAAAGTTGACTCAAATGGATTAGCTTTTGCCTTGATATTTTCAAAGAAAATGCACAGACAAAACCTAGTTTAGTACTGTACCAGCAAACTAATCGTATTAATGGAATCGTCGTTTAAAATCCTAGTGACCTTTTTTAAAGTTTTTTAGGATTCCTCTGATAAAATTGATCTAAGGATTTGAAAGACAAGTTGTTCAAGTTTGTATGAGAATTTGTATAGGGATGAAGGTAGAGACGCCATTTTTGGAGGATATATACCTTTCATAGTGTAGGTAAGCACTAAGAAAGGGTTTTGTGAAATTTCCGTTATACAGAGTGCTACAGGCTGTTCCAGTTTGTATGGGAATTTGTATAGAGCTGAAGGTAGAACACCATTTTTGGAGGGTAGATATCTTTCACAATGTTGATGAGCACTAAGAAAGGATTTTAGAAAATTCCTGTTATACAGGGTGCTATTATGTTGTTCAAGTTTGTATGAGAATTTGTATAGGGTTGAGGGTAGAGAGTTAGAGACACCATTTTTGGAGGGTAAATACCTTTCATGGTGTAGGTAAGAACTTAGAAAGGGTTTTTGGAAAATTACCGTTATACAGGTTGCTACGGAGTGTTCCAGTTTGTTCATGAATTTTTATGGGAAAATTTAAATGTGTGAAATAAGGTCTACTGATAAAAACCTAAGTATATTGGTAATCCGTGATTTTCAAAATAAATGCACAATATATTAATCACGAGAACGAAGTCGCGGGCAAAAGCTAGTGTTTTATAAAAGGTTTAATTTAACACGGATTACTTTAAAGGCGCATTAATGTTTTGAAATTTAAAAAATATTGATATACAATGTATGACAAAGTCAAAAATAAAAAAAAAACTTTAAATATAAGTCATAATAATATGAAAAACATTGTTAAAATCGGTTCATAAACAAAGATGTTATGTCCAAAAATCCGTAAAAACACGTGTGATGGCAAGCTAAACTATTGATTTTTTTCAGGATTTTGAAAAACTACCAGCTAGATTTCTGTAAATTTTTATGGGACCACACACGAACTATGTTCTTTAAGATAAAAAAAAATGTATAAATCGGTTAACAACTGACGAAGTTATGGTAAAACATACATGAAAAAAAACCGTCGACTTGAGAACCTCCTCGTTTTTTTGAAGTCGGTTAAAAAAAAGAAGAAATTTACGAAAAACCATTTTATATTAATATTCTAGTTCACTAGACATGAAATAAAACACTTTTAACGGATACTAGCGCGGTTTTATTGAAAGTACTTTGGTAATTAGTTGGTATTTGGTTTGATTTTTGATTTTTGATTCTAGTTTTGATTTTATTTTGATTTTATAGTTTCTATTTTTGATTCTAGTTTGATTCTAGTTCAGTTTACTTCGTCATGTACCTGCAATAGCACTTTGCACGTTTAATCGTGTAAAAATACAGAGCTTGATAAATTATATAACTGGATTACATTGTTTATGGAAGTGAATATTTTTTATCTATATTTCGACATCATAATATCTTTGCACATTTTATGCACTTTAACTATGATCTAAGTATAGTAAGCTTTGCATTTTTATTATTGTTTAAACTTATTTATGTCTTACGGTAGCGTTTTGCTATGACATCTTTATAGTGCTTGTAAATAAAAAGAAAATGTCTTATAAAATTACCTACAATTTTCTCTGTCTTTCAAATCATTAGATCAATTTAATCAGAGGAATCCTAAAAATCTTTAAAAAGGTCACTAGGATTTTAAAAGACGATTTCATTAATACGACTTGTTTGCTGGTACAGTACTATACTAGGTTTTGTCCGTGCATTTTCTTTGAAAATATCAAGGCAAAAAGCTAATCCATTTGAGTCAACTTTTTTACAGAGATAGATTAGGTTTTGTCGAGTAATATGCATAAACAAAAGCTCATCTATTAGAGTCTGACTCGTGACTCAAATAGTATAGCCTTTGTAAATTCGCGGCCCGGACCGAGCATGGTCTATAAAGGTGATCGCACATTTGTCAGCATCGTAAGCGCCGAATATAGAATTTACTGAGAGAAATACTGCGCCTATGGTGAGGTGCGGTCAAATGTCACTTATCATTATTAATTCATAATGATTTCATGCAACGAATTCTAAATGCGGCGCGTACGATGGTGACAAATGTGCGATCACCTTTATTTACTTACTCTGAAAATACTAAACTTTTATAATCAAATATACGGTTGCTCTGCAATAAAAAATTGTTGCCAAAAGGGGGTGATCCATTTGCAAGCAAAACCGCCGGTAAAATGAACTCGCGAGTCAAAGGTCTACTGGCAATGGAGAGTTGGCACGCGAGTTCGTTGGCGGTGTTATGGCGTTATTTACCGGCGGGCGGTTTCGCTCGCAAATGGATCACCTCCTAAAATCCTATTTTGTCTGGTCAATATCACAACAATCAAGAAATTAAAATCACAGTTTTATTACTTAGATACATATTTATGTATCTTTTTTCAAAATTAGCATTGGGAGCAAAAAAACTGTAGTATTCAATAAAATGACAAAATTAATAGATAAAAACTTTCAGGCCTTTTGTAAGTAGCAGGGCACTAACTAAATTTCCATAAGACAAAATATTATACATGTGTGGTTCAGGCCATGCTATACTAATTTACAGATCTTTTCTTCAGTCAGCATACCATCTAGCTTCATGCAGATGGCATCAGATGTTGACCGGAGCTCAAACAAAGTCACGACGTCAATGTCGAGCCTTATTATCATCATCCTACAATACATCAGGGTTATTTGTAAAACACCAACAACCTCGCAGGAGTAGAGAAGATTACCAACATCATAAACAACAATATTTGTTCTACGAATTTTATAATAACTCAATACATTCACCAATAATGAATTTTCAAGTTTATTGTACTGTTCGACACTTTTTACGTCTATGGGCTACGTCTATGGGCGGGTCGCGCGCACCGGGCGCTCCGCGCGCCACGCGTAGAGTTATGAACATACGAACGGTAAATTAAAATGATATTTTATTTGTATGAAAGTAAAATCTAACGAATTATCAAAAGTCGTAGAACAAATGTTGTTGTTTATGTATGATATTGGTAATCTACTCCTGCGAGGTTGTTGGTGTTTTACAAATAACCCTGTAGGTATACATTTAACGATGTTTGGATGTTTGTTCCTCAATCACGCAAAAAATAATCAACGGATTTGGTTGGAATTTGGCACACAGATAGTAGATAGCCTAGATTAAAACATAGGATACTATTTATCCCGATATTGCCACAGGAAGGGGAACCACGCGGGTGAAACCACGGGCGGCCGTGGTTTCACCCGCAATTTTGTGCTAAAATCAAGGCGTATGTTGTCCAATGTCCACACACGTTGAACTTCAGTCGATCTGGTGCTATTTACAAGAAGCCTGTCTACAATACTAATTTAGAGTAGATTTAAGGGTTACCAGCATAAAAGATAATTTAGACCACAGATTCTCTTACCTCGTATATTATTTTCTCAATTATGGGTTTCTGTATTATCTCATCCTAAACAACAGGGTAACCCGTAAAATACAGGGCCCGTAATTTTGAATCGCTCGACGCCAGTCGAGCGCTCTTTTTGTTCGACATTTGACTCAAATGTATGGAGATTAAATCAAATGTCGAACGAAAATCAGTAGAAAAGAGCGCTCGACGCTAGCCGAGTGATTCAAAAATAGGGCCCCAGGGCATTTGGCAACCCTAATTTAGAGGCTGGTCATCGAAATATGATACTGAAATGGTGGCGCCACTTTCCCTGTTAAATTAATAAGTTATTGGAAACTGACCCCTAAAATAAGGCGCAAAATTAGTTCCTTTTCCAACCGAGTCTCATCTTACGTTGACCAGACTCAGTGCCTGCTACATGGCTGCCAACCATGTCCTAATCAAGGTGACCTTGGTTGGCAACCGACACAACTTGTTTCGAAAATTGGTGGTTGTATACTACGACTCTGTATAATAACCGGAATCTCAAAACAATCTGAAACCACTTTCAGTACGTGACGCAGCGGCGAAAGCTGTCTTTGTGTGTGTGCGATGCTCGAGCGCCCGTAGTACTAAGCTTAAGGCCTTAACATGCGTTAATCCGAGCGGGTCCATCCGTGATTCAATTAAATCTATTGTGTATTATTTCAAGTACATTATATATTTTTTCCATGATAGCTTCACGCGCGTAATCTTTCAATAATTTGATTGAATATTGGGATTTGACGCATCTTAAGGCTTTAACTTCTGTTAGTCTTACTTATTCTAAATTTCAACAGCCTGAAAACAATTTTGTGTTCTTTACAATTACCTAAACCAATTCTGTATTCAATAGAGCCAGCCAGCCAGCACCAAAAGGTTGAAGTTCTCAAAGTCACTATTTAGAACAATCGAAAGCTTTAGTCATGTTTTTTACAACTTGGAACATTTTACTGGATTTCTTATCTACATAAAGTTATCTTCATAATAATTATTGTTTTGGATATTTCAGTGCTGGTGACTGTAATCTGTATTCAAATCGTCATTATTGATCTATTGATCAATTGACATTGAAGTATACTGTATACAGTCACAGAAAGTACAGTACAGGCATAATATATCTTGAAATCGGGTGGGAATTGCGCGGAACGCGTATTTTGGGCATAGCAGTGAGGGGCGCGGGCGGCGGAAGAGGTGGTATTGGTGGCTCACAAGCAGGGATTGAAATACAGTTAAAAAAAATAACGTTAATAAAACATTTTATCGGTAAATTTACCGGTAAAAATAACGTTATAATAATTATACCGGTAAAATTACCGTTAAACTTTAAAAAATTATCGGTAAAAAAGTAACGTTATTAATTGGAATAACGTTGATTTTAAAGTAACGGTAACAAAAAGTAAGAAATAACGTTAATATTAACGTTATTTACTGAAATAACGTTAATTTCAATGTAACGTAAGCTAAAGTAACGTTATTTAGTGACATAACGTTAATGTTAAAAGTAACGGTAAAAAAGTAAGAAATAACGTTATCAATCCCTGCTCACAAGAGCACATGCGCGAACTTATCCCCACCTAATCCGTAGAAAAAAATTCAAGATATATGCCTCGTACTGTAACAACTACACAATTCACTTTTTTTCTCCACCTACAACTTTATGAATTATTGTTATTTGAGGTTTAAATGGTGTATTTGTATTATTAGTAGTTTTATTACTTTCTTGTGTATTGTTTATCAGACAGGAAGCATTAATTTTAGCTCTTATATCTCCTAGCATCTTTTTTAATCTTTTAACTGTCATATCACGTCTTTTCAATTTCAGTCTTAGTCCCTTTATCTCTTGTTTTAGTTTTTGTTCTTTAAGGCTTAGCAATTGACAACTAACACCAACATGAGAACATTTTTTAGGTGATGTTGGTTTTGTTAGCACAAATGTGTCAAAGGGCTTCTCATCTTGCTCAATTTCTTCAGATATTTTAGATATTTCAGATATTTCAGATATATCAGACATCATTGAATCATCAGAATCTTGAGGTACTACTGATGGAGTCTCGCTCTGCGAAGTATACAATCACTTTAAATAGGTAGGTACTCAAACAATTCCAATTCTTGTTTAGAAATCTATAAAGTAAGTTTTTCTTACCTCTATAAAGGGTACAGCATCCTCTTTCAACCTATTACTAATAGCATACGATGGCATGTGGGGGCTTACACACTTGTAATCGTCTGTTTTAAAATGACGACTGCAAATGACAGGATTCTTGCATCTAACTTTACCAACAACTTCCATCCATTTTGCACGAAGTTGTGGGTCTCTTGGAAACCTAGAAATAAAATACTAACTTAAAGTCCATATAACTTGTTGAGGCAGGATCTCTTCGCCATAATTATATTCATTGAAAAGGGAAGTACTTCCATCAAGCTAGGTGTCTGTGCTCGTGGACCGCGCTCCAACTGCTTGATGTTGGAATTTGTATTTATGCAAAGTTCTTAGAAAACTTCGATATTGTGAGTCAGGTCTTCATACATTTTTGTCTCGATATTAGCTTGATGTAGTGAGACGTCAAGTCTGCGTACTGTTTACAATTTTACATATTGTACTTTTCCCGATCCTGCATTTCTTTGTCATTCATCGATTGCTTTAGCGGTATGATCGCACCGCTACATAACTCATACTTCTGACTATTAGGCGAGCAATGCAAGCAATGGCTATCTTAGTTTGCATTGTACTCCATATTCATACTTCGTATTCATATCATAGTCATATCCGTAACAAAAAGTACTATTAGTATAAAAAATATATGAGGAAACCCAAAAATATCACAGGGTCATTGTTCTTTGCTAACAGTAAGTACAATGCGATTAAATTGACAATAGACAGTGATCTACTGCACTCAAGAATGTATGGCATGGCAAGCAAGGAGAGAGTCGTTTTGTACGACAAGCTCTTGTACTTGAGTTCAAGAGTCAATTGGATGTACCTGCAATGCAATTTAATTGACAATAGACAGTGATCTGCGGCAACTTCAGAGTGTTTGTGGTACAAAATGATACATTTCTATTTGTAATATTTATTATTTTTTCCACACATTTTAGAGTGAAGTTGCAGATTACTGTCTATTGTCAATTATTGCATTGTACTATCCTCACAAATTGATAATACGATGGAACCTTGTCACAACTAAAAATGACATGTAAAAATAAAATTCTAATAAGTATTTTAATATTTATTGAATTATTATTTTCAATAAGATAGGGTTTAGGTCAGAGGTTCAAAATAGAGATGAGAGTTGAATAGACGGACTAGTTAAATCCACCGTCGACGTTCATTCAACATATAGACGGTTTACCGTTCTCTGATCAACTAGTTGAATTCGTAGACGGCTAAACAGTAGGTAGTCCCGTCTCCATGTGTCCATATCAACGCGCCAAGTGACGTGTCGTCGACGTTGAACGTAGCCGTTTACACAGTTCATTACTAAGTAGACTTTGTATGATCGTTGGCTCTTCGTTGAATCTTATTCGACAGTTAATCCAAAATGAACGCTAAACAATGATAATATCCGCATCTATTACAATTTATTCTGTGCCCGCGTTAAATGTAGATTAGGATGCCGATAGGGTAATTTCGCGAGTGTGAAAGAGAGATACTGTGCTGTTGTATGACCAGTTTATTTAAAAAACCTTTTTTTTTCATAATAATATATATTTTTTTCGAATCAAACCATTTAAATACTTATAGATAACCAGAGCAGCAAAATAACGAATGAATACACACCAATCCATGCATTATTATTTTTTCTCTATCTACTATATTTTTCGGGTCACTATCAGAATAGCCACTGTAAAATGACAATATCGCCTAAACGTCTTGATATCAAAACGACATAGTTACTAAATAGACATGAACGCTAAAGGACTAAGTAGCAAAACGTCTGGATCTTAAAATGTCGTAATTCAAAATACTCTAGTAGCAAATCGTATTTATATTAAAACACCATAGTTACCAAATAGTCATAAGCGCTGAATGATATAGTAGCAAAACTTCTTGATATTTAAATGCCATAGTTACTAAATAGACATGAACCCTAAATGCCCTTATAGATGCTGAGTTTGTTGATATAGATTTATTGTTTGTTTGTGCCTATGAGCATCAGCCATTTTTAATGTCGTTGTCGTTTGGGGCACATACCTTCCTTATGGGTGGATAAGGAGGATGGGCCATAACCCACGACGCGGGCCCAATGCGGATTGTTGGGTGTTAACGACTGCAATTAATGCTACTAGCTCATTCTGCTTTTATGTCGTCCGGCTGAGTTGACTCTGTGCTGACTGGGTATTCTGCTTATATGTCATGTAGCTGAGTTGTCTTTCAGCAATCTTGGTATCTCACTTTCATGTCATCCAACGTAAATGGTCTTTTAGCGAAAAGGTCATTCTGATAGAGAGGGTATTTTTCCACATAATTAAAAATTAATATTTTATACTTTATTAAAAAAAGTTTGCTACCCTAGCACGCACCTTCGTGACCCTATACACCGTGTCTCAACTCGATCTACTACCCAATGTCCAACGTCTACTCTAGTTAAGCAAACACGGCCCATTGGGGGGCGCGACCCACTGGTTGGAGACCACTGGTCCAGCTATATAAAAAATTTACAATTGTTTTTTGTTTTTGAGGTTAAAATCATGCCCCCCCACCAGGTTCATTACCATGTTGCGGGGATTATAGCTCGAACCCCTCTGTAAAGTTTGAAAGTTAGGAGATGGATACTTTTTTTTAATGGTTAAAAAAAAACAAAAAATATGGAAATAAGCAGGGGGGGGAGGCTAAAAAAGGTGGGGAGAGAGGAGGGGACGTACGTACAAAATATCGCACGTAAAAAATGTCGTTTCTGGCGATTCGCCGGCCGCTGCCGCGGCACGCTCGCTTCGCTCGCTCGGCTCGCGCGCTGGGTTCATGTCAACCTAACATGCTCGTCGCTACGCTCCTCGCACCTATCATGTGACCTGCGGTCCTTTAGTAGTGCTACCAACCTAGTGCGCCGCCATTAAACGTCAAAAATTACGCCACAGGTTAAAACTGACATTTTTCCTAGAAAATCTTAATTTTTAGAATTTTTTTTCTCACATATTATTTGGTTCCTAAACATAAGATTTCGTATACGTGTTCCAAATCATGAGTTCTTTACATAAAAAAATATGAATTCGTAACTCGTGGTCTGATAATGGAAAGGTGAGCCCCGCGGGTCTACCGGCTAAAAATAATGAAGTGTTAACTGTAATTTGACAGATGGATATGATACATTGCTTATTTTCTTTGGTAAGTTTTTATTTGTGCCAAAACGAAGTAGCAATGTATCATATACTTACAGTTAACATTAACTTCATTGTTTTTAGCCGGTAGACCCGCCGGCCGGTCTGTGCTTAGATTTACTTACAAGTGAAATGATATCTCGCAATTGCCATATGAATCACTTCTGCAGCCCTTAACGCAGCATGATTTCACCATTGTGTTCGATCTATCCGATTTTTGATGTGAATATACTCTGGTGACGCCTTTTTCATTCTTTTTGCCACACACAATCACAAATCACAGTAAATACTAAATGAAATTAATGTATTTACAAATCTCGTAGCAAAAATGTAAGCAAAGAAACGTCACCACAGAGAAAGCAATACTTTTTTTTTTTTTTTTTCTCTGGCTCGCACGGTTTGTGCATTAGCCAATGTCAAGTAGGAAGAAAGCAATACTATACGTAAGAAGAAACACAGAGAAAGCAATACTATACGTAAGAAGAGACGGGACTTCATAGACCAAAAAAAAAATCTACGAAATGTCAAATCAAACATACTTCGACGTAGCCAACATAACGAATGCAAAACAATGTTTTGCCAACCTACAGGAAAGAAATAGAGATGGGCGACCTTATAGTATAATTTTTTTTATCGATATCGATGAATGCACTGAACTGCGCTTTACTTAAGGAATAATTTAAAAATTTCTACTAACATGACACAATACTCTGTTTTTTAACCAGTACTGAGTCAAACAAGTATGTTAGAATTAATTATCAAGCATTTAACTTATGGGCAGTACTTTTATTTAAAAACAGAGCATGTGTTCAGTTTAATATTAGAAATAATAACTAAAAAATTTAAAAATATGTATTTTCCAAAAAAAACAAAATTAATCGTCATCGTCGCATTTTCGCCGATCAATTCATTTGCTCATAGACCATAATAGTGACCTGAAATAAGAGTTACATTAAAATTGATATAAAATTACAATTATAATAAAAAAAATGAAATTAAAAGTATTACCAAAAAAAAAGTCATTGTCGCATTTTTGCTGAACATTTTATTAGCTCTTAGTTGTGACCTGGAATAAGACAGATATAAAATTGCTTATATAATAAAAAAATATTAAAAAGATTTATTCCCAAAAAATTCGCATTTTCGCCAATTAATTCGTTAGCTCATAGTAGTGACCTGAAGTAAGAGTTAAATCAAAACAGATATAAAATTGCAATTATAATAAAATATTAAACTAGTTTATAATATTCAGAATTGGGCCAAGCCCATATTTTCTTACACCTAAAATTAAAAGCATCGATATCGATATTTATATATGATGTAGCACCACTCTATTTTCCTGCAGATTATTTTTTTGACTAAAATTTTATTATTTCATTCAAATACCTACCAATAATTGTAAACGAATGTTATATTTTTTAATGTATTACTCACCGTAGCCCATCTGAAGGAAATTTGGACATAAATAACCATTTTGTATCGTCTTTTCACGCCGATTTTAAACCACAAATTTCACATGCTTCATTGTGATTTACATGTACTGTACCTTAACTTGACTATTAACAAATTAAAACATTAAAACAAACTTTTAAATATCACAAAACTATTATAAAACAAACTTTTAACAACCTACACAAATTAATTTCATTTGTTACAATACCTACCACAGAGAAAGCAAAGTAAGAAGAGACGGGACTTCATAGACCAAAAAAATCTACGAAATGTCAAATCAAACATAGGTACCTCGACGTAGCCAACATAATAAAAACAATGTTTTGCCAACCTACAGGAAAGAAATAGAGATGGGCGACCTTATAGTATTAATTTTTTTATCGATATCGATGAATGCACTGATCTGCGCTTTACTAACCCTTCAACGCCCGGAAAATGAGACACAATAGAAAATCTATTGTGTCTCGGTCGCCAGCGACCGCTCCGGCGTTAATGAATTAAGAAATAATTTTAAAATTTCTACTAACATGACACAATACTCTGTTTTTTAACCAGTACTGAGTCAAACAAGTATGTTAGAATTAATTATCAAGAATTTAACCTATGGGCAGTACTTTTAATTAAAAAAACAGAGCATGTGTTCAGTTTAATATTAGAAATAATAACTAAAAAAATTAAAAAATATGTATTTCCCAAAAAAATCCCCACTGTCGCCTTTTCACCGCACATTTCATTAATAATACATACATAATAATACAACATTGCCATTATAATAAAAAAATAAAATTAATCCTAATCGTCGCATTTTCGCCGATCAATTCATTTGCTTATAGACCATAATAGTGACCTGAAATAAGAGTTACATTAAAATGGATATAAAATTACAATTTTAATAAAAAAAAAGAAATTAAAAGTATTAATTATTACCAAAAAAAGTCATTGTCGCATCTTTGCTGAACATTTTATTAGCTCTTAGTTGTGACCTGGAATAAGAGTTAAATCAAAACAGATATAAAATTGCAATTATAATACAATATTAAACTAGTTTAAAAATATTCAGAATTGGGCCAAGCCCAATTTCTTAAACCTAAAATTATAAGCATCCATATCGATATTTATATATGATGTAGCACCACTCTATTTTCCTGCAGATAATTTTTCTGTCTAAAATTTTATTATTTCATTCAAATACCTACCAAAAATTGTAAACGTGTATAATTACTCACCGAAGCTCATCTGAAGGAAATTTGGCCATAAAAAACCGTTTTGTATCGTCTTTTCACGCCGATTTTAAACCACAAATTTCACATTTTACATGCTTCATTGTGATTTACATGTACTGCACCTTAACTTGGCTATTAATAAATTATAACAAACTTTTTACTACCTACACAAATTAATTTTATTTGATAAAATACTTTAAATGTTGCCGCCATGTTTCTCTGACAGATGACCTATCATCAAAGAACGAGAAAGAATGAGGAAGAGTGAGACAAATATAGTCAGCATCAAAATTCGTGATTGGCGTATAGTTGGCAGACTCACCATGGAATTAGAAGGTTTTGGTTATGTCAAAAAAATTGTTAGTAAATAGTGATAAATAGTGAACCATAGCATATAAATAGTGATAATGGTTGAGAAGATATTTGAGTGTCTTGGTGAGGCTGCTAACTTGACGTAAAGTTAGCAGACACATTATGAAATACAGGGTTGCGTTCAGAACGTTTGAGCGCCGGTTGTTTGGTTGTTTTTTTAACTCGCTCTAAGGTTTGGAACGACCAAGAACTTTAAATGTCAATGTCAATACAAATTCTTCATTTTCCATTTGGAATACGAATAATTAAAACTTTTCTTTATACTAAATCAAATAAAATCCGTTTTTTGAGGATCTACCATGATTATTTTAAAATTAGACATAAAAACATCAAAAATACAAAATAATGTCAAATGATATTGACATTTTTTCTATAGACAAACGTCAGAGCGTTTTACATTACAACCATCATTTTTGATGGTTGTTTGGTTGCAACGCTCTGACGTTTGGAACGACACGGTTGTGTCAACCGAACGTCACGCTCAAATGTTTGGAACGCCGTTAGAGCGTTCGGTTGTGGTTAGGTTGCACTCGGATCAGAGTGTAGGTTTGGAACGCGCCTCAGTTCGTATCAATATGATTTATATGCCGAAAAATTGTTAGAAAAATAGTGAATCGTATACGCAAAATTTCAATAATATTGCTTCATACAAGCCGAGATATTACGGTCTCAAAGTGGGCTGCTAACTTGACATTTCTGTCGATGGCGATTCCAGAGAAACGGGTACAAGTTTTAAACAAATAAATATATCAAAAAATTGTTAGTAAAATTGTGATTCTTACGATATAAATAAAAAAAGAATTCATTACTAAATAATATACTAGAAAAAATACGACTCGCACCAGATCAATACTCAGACGGGAATCGAACTCGCGACCTTTGGATATCCGGTCCAATGCTCTGACCGCTGAGCTACCGAGTCACTAGTGACATCGTCGAATTTCTTCTAGTATATCCTCCTACTCTTACGCTGCAAGCCAGCGTCATTTCACCAATGTGAGGAATTACCTCGACATTCAATAGAAATATCTTTCCAGATATTTGGCAATCGATTAAGATGAAATAGCTACATAATTTTTAAATTTGAGAGTTTTGCATTCACAATGCTATTTTTATACAATACTAAATAATAAACTAGAAAAAATACGACTCGCACCAGATCAATACTCAGACGGGAATCGAACCCGCGACCTTTGGATATCCGGTCCAATGCTCTGACCGCTGAGCTACCGAGTCACTAGTGACATCGTCGAGATTCTTCTAGTATATCCTCCTACTCTTACGCTACAAGCCAGCGTCATTTCACCAATGTGAGGAATTACCTCGACATTCAATAGAAATATCTTTCCAGATATTTGGCAATCGATTAAGATGAAATAGCTACATAACTTTTAAATTTGAGATTTTTGCATTCACAATGCTATTTTTATACAATACTAAATAATAAACTAGAAAAAATACGACTCGCACCAGATCAATACTCAGACGGGAATCGAACCCGCGACCTTTGGATATCCGGTCCAATGTAGTAGAGAGTAGGAGGATATACTAGAAGAAATTCGACGATGTCACTAGTGACTCGGTAGCTCAGCGGTCAGAGCTGACATGTCACATTGATCAGAGTTTCTATCACCCCAACGCACCCTGTTACATTGCAAAGACTGTTTATTAGCTTTGGGTTTGATACTATCTAATAAAATATCAATCACTAGCGGAAAGTGATCCGACCATAACACGTCTTCTTTAACTTGTACATCTATAATAGTCTCCCGAGCAGATTTCCTGTTTGTTTTCGTCAATATTATTCGTAGCAGCTGATAAGGATTGCTGCTGTGTCGGCGGCGGCGGCTCGAGCGGTGTGATCCACCGCGGTGACGTCACAGCCGGCCGCGTCGAGTCGGCTACGCTCGGGCTAGGGGCGGACCCGGCGCGGGGCGGGGGGGGACTCGCGCCTCGCTCTTGCTGCATCATCTTAGCCGTTATATTTTTGTCGGCTATTTCTCCGTTTACCGTCTTAATGTTTCGTAATCGCTGTTTGTTGTTATCAAGTCTAGCTCGCGGTGATACCTCGACTACGTCTATACACTCATCTAATGACGAATCTTGGACGTGTGATAATCCAATAGGGCCACTATCCATTAACCATCCGCCTCGCTTCATATTAACTCTATACCCAGATGGAGAAATTAACGAGTCATTCTGCTTTTTCAAAATATCCGTCTTCACTTCTTCCAATTGTGCCTGTGTGACATACGTTTCTTTCACTTCTTTAAGTTCGTTCTGCAATCGAAGAAGGTCTTTAAGTAGCTTCGTGCAATCGAGGTGATCAAACAGAATCGGCGGCAACCGTTCCAGATTTTTGGCCACAAAGATTGGAACTAAATCTGGTTCCACGGATTTAAACACACTCACTATGTCCACAAGATCTCTTTGCTGTCTTCCTTTATTTTTGCGCTTTATTTTGGCTTTTTCGGTAGGAACTGATTCAAACAATAGCTCCTTAGATTTTTCTATCTCTTCACAGGTGAACGCAGAGGAACATATATTCACTAGTGTATCCTCATCAATCACTGATAACTTGTTTTGAACATATGATAATAATTCGTCAATAACAATATTGCAGGAAACACATTTCACCGCTTTCGACATTTTAAAACACTAAACGTCTCACTCCGTTCGTTAGAAATACGCCCGCACGGGTGGATGCGCGCGCGCGACTGTAGTCACTTACTTACGTCAAATACTATAGAACAGAGTTAATACGCACAGCTCTTGACGTTTCCCATACATTGACTTGGCAACCTCCGAAACAGCGCCATCTGTTGGCATGAGGTGATCGTTTTGTTTGTTGGTACTGTAGTTTAGTAGAACTTTCATTAGCGAGTTGTCGAGTACTAACTAAACAAATAAAACATCAAATAAGTAAATTATGAATGAGTTATTTTCTTTAATTTTCTATTTGTCTTAATTGTATTTTCTTTTGTATCGTTAATTTTATTAACATAGGCCTTAATTAACACATTGAAATACTTATCTAAAAACAAGTTAGTACATTCCTTACATAGGCCTATTAACATATTCTCTGTGTTTACATTTGAACATAACCTAGCCTTAACATTATTTACAGATATTTTAATGTAACTATCTATATTATCTTTAAAAACTTTATTAATGATATCCGACATTCTTTTGGCATTTTCATTGGGGAAAAAAAGCCTTGAAGAGTTGTCATATTTCTTTAGCTCTATTTGTGTGTTTTCTATACTATAATCATTAGATAGACTACACAGTAAGTTTCTGCAATCATCATGTAACAATTGACTGCATACCCAACCTAACACGTAACATTCAGAATTTTTTTTAGACATATCGAGAGGATACTGTATGGTTTCATTATCTGCATATATTTTGTTTACTTGTACGATCGGAAGTGATAAGTCTTTCTGCAAAATTAACTCTTTTTGCAGTAAGAACTCACAAGCATCGATTTCACTGTTACTATCAGACGAAGGCTGCAGTAATTAGTTTGCCATTATGGACCTCAAACTGCACCTAAATTTTGTACAGTCAGGAGTGACGTTATTGCCACCTTTATATCTAATTACTGAAAATAAGTTTTCAATACAGTCTTGTGTAAGCCTACGTGTAAATAAAAATTTAAAATCATAATTGGATTTCAAATCCTCCCATAACATTTTTATTGCTCCAATATTTGAAATCCAACCATTTATACACAAAGGGTTAACTTTTTTTTTATTCAAAACAACTAATTCTTTCAAAAAGGCACACACTTCATTTAATTTATCGAAATGATCCGAATTAATAGAAATTGGACGTCTATATTTTTTACACTCTTTATATTTACACGAATTGAAGATATCAAAAAGGGTGTCTATATTTCCTATAAAATCAGCTGTGTGCGTTGCACTTGCTGGCAAATTATTTAATGTAACGTTACAGAGTATTCCAACATTTACTGAATGACTAAATACTCTGGCAGCCAAGCATACTCTCATTGGACTAAATGGAGGAAGAGTAATGCACTTTTTAATTAATCTAGGTGCCATTCTTGGTATCTGTTGAGAATCAATTTTATAAAAATCTTCAACATGGGACCAAGATGCTGTAGCATCATGATATTGAAAATCGTAGTTTTTAAAGTTATTTCTAGAACATTTGAGCAAATGTGGTGAATCATAAAAGAAATAAATTTTATGACCTCTGTAAATAATGTAGGGTTCAGTTATTGAAACTGAAAGAAGTTTTCTCAATTTCACATTATTTGAACCCAGATCACAAACTATTGATTTGATAATGAAACCAGTGTCAAATATCTTCTCAATTATGTCTAAAAATAACTTATGTAAAATATCACCAGGCATGGCATCCTTACTTAAAAAATAACCTACAACTTGTTTAAAATCTACATATATACCCTTAATCATAAAAACCATTGCTTGATTACATAATTTTAAGTTTTCAAGACCATGACCACCAAAATCTTGAAATCCTTCAAATATATCTCAACGTGCATCATAATTTAAAACTTCCTTCAGTGACATTTCATCAAACACTAATGAAATTACCTTTTCTTTACTACTTAATTTTTCAGCCTTAATTTTTAATAACTCTAAAACTGTACTGTTTAAACCACAGCTCACATGCAAATTATTTAACCAACTGCGAAGTGAACTTAAACTTGGCAAACAGAAATACTTTTGTAGTAAAGTGTATGATTTTGTGGAACAGTAATAAAGAGCTAATGCAAGCTCTTTATCACATGTTTCATATCGTCTCCCTAATTTATGTTTACTACTTAATTTTTCTTGGGATTTTATAAACTGTTCGCAAACTTTAGTCATCTTACTGGATTGGGTAACAGAATTGGTACTTTTAGATTGCAGTAACTTTTGTTTCAAAAGCGAGCATTTCTTCTTATACTTCGACAAGAGGCTACACTTATTATTTAACGTCTTTTTATAATCTTGTATAATTTGTTTTAATTTCGAATTTTCCTCTTGTAGGCCGCTAACAGTGGGAGCAGGAGGGGCTTCATTTTCCTTCTCTATCTCTGATGGGTTTAATTTCTTTTTCTTTGAACTACAACAAACAACATTATATTATTATAAGTTTTACAGTCTGGATGAGGATGGCTAGTGATCGGGCGGAAAGGCACACCGCATTGAAGGAGGCCTATGTTCAGCAGTGAATGGAATAATGGCTAAGGATGATGATGATTATTTATAACTAATTATATTACCTTGTTGCGTATTCCACAATACTTGTTTCACATCGATTCTTTCTTTTAAGGGGTTCCTTAACATTATACAAATTCAAAGTTGGTATTGAATTTGGTAGTAGTCTGAAACAGAAAATATAAATACTAGGTGCTTGGTCCTCTATTAGGTTACAAAGGTAATCACATAAAATCACAATCACATAAAAGCATAAGAAAACTTACCCTTGACTGTATAAATCCTTATTTCTGAAGCATTCTATTTCAAAATGATCGGAACAAATCACATAATTTTTATTGAAATATTCAGCATCTTTTACTTTTATCAAAGAATCTAAATCGCTTCTTCTACAAGCTATGATCCATTTTTTTAATCTGAAAATTAATTACAATAACGATTTTAGTTAATTTCTAAAACACAAATACACATTATTACGCCGTAAAAAACTAAAATAAACAAGTTTTATAATTATAATTTATAATAAACAAGCATGAAACTTACCTCTCTAAATCTCTTGGCATTCTGAAGAACGACTTGGAATCTTTTTGAAATTTATAATTCTTGCATCCATAAACAGCACAAATTGAACCACGAGCAAAAGTACAAGCTTTTTGCGACATTTTAGCAGTTTATTTCCGTAATATTTAAATCCCACGATAATAAAATTTTAACACAAAACGTAACGCACGCACTTTCTCTTTGCCTACAACGGTACTACAACCCCTACAACTTTTGAAATCGTTCACCTCATGCCGCTAGGGGCGCTAGTGTCGCTTACTTGCCCGAATTCTCCCGAAGCTGTGCGTATTAACTCTGTTCTATAGTATTTGCTTACGTAGCGACTTATATAGTCAGTAGTTTTTGTAAGTAAAGGCCTATGAAAAGCTTTTGGATATTAGTTTTCAATTCAGTGCCTTAGGATGGGTAGCCTAAGTATGTCATGCTCTCTTTAATCATTTCTGCGGTGGTGTCGTGTGGGGCGGGTCGTTACGTTCCCTCAAATATGGTTGAGCGAAGCGATGACTGGTCCACGCGTCATGCTCGTGAACGGGTGCTGCCAGTGGGAATGGGTCTGCTTCTGAGTCTTAACGCATATTGAATTGTAAGAATTGCGTTTTTTATTGTTATTTTTTATGTCTTGTCTCAAGTATTTTTTGGTAAATTTTGCCTACTTAGGTGCACTTTCGAGTAGCAGACATAGTAATTACTGATTTCTCAACTAGTTGAAAGTTATTTACTCTCACAATTACCTATCCGATATGTAGTAGGTATTTAATTTCAACCTACCTGTACCTACCCATTGTGTACAAACTTTTGTTAATTACTGTGATGGAAAATGACCTCACTTTAAATGTGGAGCTCATTTTTCAATGTTGACGACTCTGTATGAAATATACAGGGAGAAAAAAGCAGCCCTTGACGAGTTTCTTGCCGGTTCTTCTCGTTACAAGGTCTCCCGCTCAGGGTTTGCGAACCGATGGCGTAGCTTCTTTGACATTCACAAGTGCTTGTAACAGCCTAGACTGAATAAATGATTTTTTTGATTTTTGATTTTGATTTTTTTGATTTTGCGTACTTAACCATCGTTTTAAAATTAGCATGATTTGAGTTTGAGTTTAGTTTGTTGAATCTCTGCTCAAGCACAGTTTTAGAACTAATACTCGACTTAAAACTAGTTTTAAGTTAAGATCAAGGCTTGAGTCTCGTTCTGTAATACGGGCCTTACAATACCCCGTCAGTAGTGTAAATTCATTGTTTAAATTTTGTGTATGGCGATTTTCCATAGTCTTACTGATATGTGTAGTAATTGAACAAATCTGTTTACCATGACAATAGTGAAACAATGCGGTAACCTCGAAAGTAAATAACTAACATAAATGGAGATTTTAGATTTATCACTGTCTATGGTTACGGCGGGTTACGATCTTTAAGACATCGGTTTTAGTATACAATATTGCAAAATCTATAACAATAACAAAAAGACAAGCTGTAACCTTTTTGGTGATTTAGATGTCCGCGGGCTACAGTACTATTCACTTTTTGCTTGATAGTACTCACCTCATGATTGCAATCAAGTTTAAACCTTATTACTGTGGAGCAAAGTTCAATATTGATTGACAGCCTATATTCAGGGTATTAACATTCGATTTTTAGAAAATAGCAATGATGAATTCTTTTTTTATTTATATCGTAAGAATCACAATTTCACTAACAATTTTTTGATATATTTATTTGTTTAAAACTTGTACCCGTTTCTCTGGAATCGCCATCGACAGAAACGTCAAGTTAGCAGCCCACTTTGAGACCGTAATATCTCGGCTTGTATTGAAGCAATATTATTGAAATTTTGCGTATACGATTCACTATTTTTATATATCAATTTAATTATTAGCATATAAATCATATTGATACGAACTGTATTTC
This sequence comes from Agriphila straminella, assembly GCA_950108535.1. Taxonomy (NCBI): domain Eukaryota; kingdom Metazoa; phylum Arthropoda; class Insecta; order Lepidoptera; family Crambidae; genus Agriphila; species Agriphila straminella. The sequence continues at coordinate 12,330,533 of OX467319.1, forward strand.
TTAATGTGTCTGCTAACTTGACGTCAAGTTAGCAGCCTCACCAAGATACACAAATATCTTCTAAACCATAGTATCACTATTTATATGATATGGTTCACTATTTATCACTATTTACCAAAAATTTTTTGACATAATCAAAACCTTCTAATTCCATGGTGAGTCTGCCAACTATACGCCAATAAATTCGTGTCCGTTACTCCGTTTCATAGAATCTTTTTTTGTATGGAAGTTGCGACAGACTGGTACTATACTTAACCACCTTATTTTATTTGTTTGTTATTTTTATTTACCTAGTACCTACTGAAATTTTTTGATAAGTCTAAAATCTGACTCTCCAACCAAATAATCTGCTGAAAAAGCTGAAAATGAGCAACCTAATGGCGTGCAGAGTATGCTTGGCGATGGCGTACGATATCCGCTTGCATTCAATATCTGGATGCCAGCTTCAGGATATTTACGAGAAATTCACTGAAACATCGGTAAGTAAGCTAGCAATAAAAATATCACATCTATTTTCATATGGTTCCCTTAATCGTATGTAACATTGGACTGTTCTAAAATCTAAATATTTACTGCAAAACTTAATATATGTAGAACATTTAGTATTATCATCGTCTTCATTCCTTGTTTCTTGGCCCCAGGCAGTGCCTGATTTAGAACACTGATAGCCCTAGGCAAGCTATGAACCTCCTACCTACCCTGCCAGTTGGGTAAGAGTAAGAGTAGGTACCTATGTATTTTAGCACACAATAGACACAAGAATGATCAAATTTTATTCTACAAAAATAGTCAAGCTCAGCGCCCCTTGGTCTTTGCGCCTTAGGCCCTGCAGGCCTACCGCCTAACTCGAATAGCTTTTAAATTGCTAAAAAAGTTTAATGACGTCAGTGCACTGTCCATCCTTGTAATTGTGTTATGATATGACAAGGACGGCCATAGAGCATTGCTATCGCTTTGAGTTGGGCCTTATTATGGGTATACATTTTATTAGTGGGAAAATCGGGCCCTAAACCCAAATGGCCACTTCATTCTGGTCATTGGCCTTTTAATTAATATTAGTATTTTTTTCCAGCTTGAATCAGGCGGTACGAAGCCAACATGTGTCTGTTATGTTTGCTTCAGTTTGTTGAAAAAGTTTCAGAAGTTTATAGAGAAATCAAAAAAATCAGATCAGCTACTAGAACAAATGTTAGATTTTGGTTTGGAGGTAAGTTATATAAAGTTAGAAAATAGTAGTACCTATGTACATACAATACGGCAGTATAAAATACACTTTAACGCTGTAGCACACCTCTGCCTGGGGAACACTACAGTAGGTTCCGCCATGAGTTTGACAAGTGAAACAAATGCAAACAGCTTGTTCTAATGCATAGAGTTTTCATGTGCGATTCTGCCCGATCGGCTCCGAAGTTAGTGGGACATTCATAGCACTGACATAACAATGTTCTATATTTTTTATCTAAAATCATAAGTCGATTAACACACTGCGCTGCAATCTGCCACTTTGTGCGGGGCCACTGATACACACATATTGATGATACAAACTGAGACATTTGCAAATTGTCTCGGTTTGTATCACAGAGTAGGTTTACCTACTTTTTTTTGTATCCGATCCCGAGATTATCATCATTTATAAATTTTGCTTTTAGTTGACGGTAAATTCACTGGAATTGTTTAGTGAACAACAAACTGAACTCCCTTGGACCTTGGGCAAGACTCCGACAGTTAGAGTCATATCTGCAACTGAGGAAGAGGTCAACATGGAAACTACAATTAAAACGGAATATGAGAATTCTGAAATGGACATGGGGGATCAGAATGAAGGTATTATTTATTTATTACTTTAGTTACTTAACATTTTGCCTAAAAATGAATGCCATGCATGAATAATCACTAATGCCAACCTTTTTCCACGGGTTTGACACAGCTTTTCTTGAAATGGTCTTATTTGCTTATTATAATATTAATATACAATCAGTCACCAGACTATAAATAATTGTGATGGGAGCTATTCAAGGAAGCCAATGCTTCAGCCTCTCTTACTGCCGTACTCAGAGACGTCAATTAAGTTGAATGCTTCATTAAGTATCGTGTTGTCTTATACTATCACTATGTAAAAGAAAGAGATAGTAACAATTTTAATGAAACATCAAACTTAATTGACGTCTCTGAGTATGGCCGTTAGTCGTCAAACACATTTCTTTGTTTGTCTTTTAACATGACCTTGTATTCATCTCCTCCAGCGCTTTAGCAATGAGAGTCAAAATAGCTGGTGTATCATGACGAATTGAACTGTCTCATATACCAAAAATATGTACCTAAAATGTACTATTTAGTACCTGGATCTAAAAAAATTGTACCTGAACAAGAACGAAGTTAAATATCGAAATTAAAGCAGGGCTCTGTCACTCCGCGGGCGAGCCTGAACCGCTCGGCGTCCTCTGAGAGGACAAATTTCATACATCAGAAAAGATAAAGACCTACGCGATAGAAAGAGAGGCAACTACTAAGTGCATGTTTTGGAGCGAAGGGAGCGATGTGCGACCTGAATTGCACCTTATTGTGTCGGAGCAAGAGTCGCAATTTATTTAAACGATTTAGCGGAGTGCAACTTCTGTACGCTAGTACTATAATCTATTCTGTGATTAAAGGTACACCCGCCATCTTGATGTCAATATGGCGGGTGTACCTCAATAAATCAATGTTTAACCATTATATATAAAATATAACTTCATCAAAAAAATGTACAGTAAGCAGCACATGATGTTATACAAAACTGTCAAAAATCTGTTATTTATTTTGAACCTGAAATAGCTTTGCAGTTAAGTATATCGTTCCCCTGATTGAATATCATTCCCCTGTCGTGGAAGCCCAGCGGGCCGTTCACTGTACCTTAAAAGTACCTCAAGGCAAAAAATACACATGCTTGATAATGTACTATAGCGTACCAAAGAAATTGTACTAAATAGTACCTAATGATTCTAAATAGTTACAAAGACGTGGTACTATATGGTACCAAATAATTTGTGTACTAAATATTACCTAAAGAATGGTTCTAAATAGTAACAAATAGATGGCACTATATGGTGCCAAATAAAATGTACTATATGGTACAAAATGAATTGTACTACATAGTACCTAATGAATGGTAATAAATAGTTACAGTTACAAACAAATGGTACTACATTTATGGTACCAAATAATTTGTACTAAATAGTACCTAATTAATGGTACTAAATAGTTACAAATGTATGGTACTGTATGGTACCAAATAAATTGTTCTATATTGTACCAAATAATTTGTACTAAATAGTACCTAATATATGGTTCTAAATAGTAACGAACGAATGGTACTATATGGTACCACCAAATGAATTGTACTAAATAGTACCTAATGAATGGTACTAAATCATAATACCTAATGAATGGTACTAAATAGTACCTAATGAATGGTACTAAATAGTTAAAAACAAATGGTACTACATATATGGTACCAAATAATTTGTACTAAATAGTACCTAATAAATGATACTGAATAGTAACAAACGAATGGTAGATACTATATGGTACCAAATAATTTGTACTAAATAGTAACAAACGAATGGTACTAAATAGCAACAAACGTATCACATAACATAATATGGTACCAAATAAATTATTATAAATACATAGTACCTAATGAATGGTACCAAATAATTCCAAATGAATAGTACTAAATAGTAGTTACTAAAATATGAATGGCACTAAATTCTAGCCATGAAATACTTCAAAAACCCCATCCCGCCATCTTGTCGTTCACAAAAAAAACTGTTGTTTGATTTCTCAGAAACTACTTAATTAATCGAGCATGTGTATTTTTTGCCTTGAGGTACTTTTTAGGTACATTTTTTGATAAAGTTATATTTTATGTATAATGGTTCGACATTGATTTATTGAGGTACACCCGCCATATTGACATCAAGATGGCGGGTGTACCTTTAATTTAGATATAACTTCGTTCTTGTTTAGGTACTAATTTTTTAGATCCAGGTACTAAATAGTACATTTTAGGTACATTTTTTTGGTATATGAGACAGTTCAATCGCCATGATACACCAGCCATTTTGACTCTCATCTTTAGCAAGAGGATTCGGGTGAGCACAACGGCGATCCTTGTGTTTATTATTATATTTGGTTATCTCAGTATCCTTGGTGTACCATGAGTAGAGTTGCCAACCGTCCCGTCCGCCCGCCGTACGCGGGCTGCTGGGCGAAATACTAATTATAATATACATTTAGTTATTATTGTTTTAGATGATTTGTATGGCATTCCTTTAGAAGATACTAACGAGGATATATGGTCAAATTCCGAAGACAACATGCCTCTACATAACTTACAACAGTGGAAAGCGGACGGTCTCAAGGCAAAATCAAAAGTTAGTCTGAAAAGAAGCAATGTATGTGAAATTAAAACGCCTAAAAGTGAGTAGAAAATATAAGGACTAAAATACTACAGTCTGACAGAGTAGAAAATAATGGTGGAGCCACTTTCTTTGTCATATATGTGCTTCGATCAAGAATATCCAAGATATTGCTTCACGTACAAAACAGCACGCGAATATGGTACCGACTGACAAAACTAGCAAATAATAAAAACGACCTCCGCAGCGTTAAAACTAAAGCGCAATTTTGTTAGTGTCAACATCCATTTATGATCTTACGACATGAATGCCAAAAAACGATTCGAAATTTTGAAATTCGAAACTGAGTGTTGTTTAAGTGTACAATAACTATTTAAAAATAAGGGTGTAGCACATTGAAAATAATGTTTTTAAGTTTTTATTTTGCGGTGTTTCAGACAGTCTTTGTGTATTCTTTTATCTATCAAAAGTAGTGAGTTTGTGTTACTTATTTATTAGAACGCTGTCCCTGTTATTACCGGAGACGGGTGTTAGTGCTGCGACACAGTTTTTATAACTTTTGCGGTTATTAACGTACAATACTAAGTGTAACAATGTATCTTGTTCCAAATAAACTATTATTATTATTATTCTTTCCAAATTCAACTTTAAGTAGTAAGAATCAAAGAAGAGAATACCTTGTATATGTTTTGTACATACGTCATTTTAAAATTCCAGATTTAAATTATAGATTTTTCTGTTCTTAAATAAGCGCGCTTCTACACGGTGCATGTAGCTTGCGCACGTTGGGGCGCGAGTTACTTGCGCGGGTGTACAATGCTATGGAGCTGGATCCGCTTTACGTGTTTACACGGAGCATGTAACTTGCGCAAGTGTTCAACTTGCGCGGGCTACTTGAACCGTGTAAAAGCACCCTAACAACCAACATTTGGTCAAACGCTGGCGTTGCCGCGTAAAAATTAAAAAGCCTTGTTTCCTTAAAATAGTTAGATGTTTTATCATTTATCTTATAAAACGATCTAAGCTTAGGTACCGAAAGTATGATTTTCCATTTTTGATATATTTGTGTTTCGATTATTATTTTACAGTTTTTAATAAAATTGTGGCACGTGAGTATGTTGGCGCAATCAGAAGCGAACTAAATCAAAATATCAACCCAGTTTAAAAGTGCGCCGTTATTGGTGGTGCCGCTATTGAGACTCTGACTGGACATCTAGGGTATTCATGATCGAAGTATTTATGTGTTATTGTGTAGAAACACTCGACTACTTTTGTACGCAAAAAACACATTTTGCTAGTAAAAACTGTTTTAGTTCCCTTTCTAGACCTGCTGGCCACTGACCATCAAGAATTCAATGAAATTATCGAAGTTATTGAATTATTGAAATTATGACGTGAGCCGATCTGGGCGCGTCCAATAATGTACTCTATGGACGCGTAGGAAGACATACTTTTCGTTGCGTCGCGTTGCAAGGCGTGGATACACGTGGATGTAATGTAGCCGCTATTGTTAAATGTACAGTAAGCAGCACATGATGTTATACAAAACTGTCAAAAATCTGTTATTTATTTTGAACCTGAATGAATAGCTTTGCATTTAAGTATAAAATTGATTGAATATCATTCCCCTGTCGTGGAAGCCGTTCACTGTACCTATGGGTTCTGATAGGCCCAGATCGGCGGCGTACGTGGCCCACGTGGCCCACGTGAGCCAAATGTTGGTAAAAATCTGATATAAAATATATATATAAAATAAAATTTCCGATATAAAATCTAGAATTTTTCGATGTTGTAGTTTTGAAGCCAGACGCACGAGAGATAATTCTATCTAAAGAGGAAAACTTACAACAAATGCTGGAGCAATCAAAGTCACTAAATTATCAAAACTCACCGTTTAAATGTGATTTGTGCTACAAAGGATTTGTGGACACAAAAGCTTTTGAAAACCACCAGGAAAAACATGCTGAGGTAAGTCACTCTAGGGTAATATGCCTAGTTAACCGGCCGCCCCCAGTTATCCGGCCCCCCAACAGTTTTTCGAATAAAATAAGAAATTCGTGGCAATTTCTTAACAATTTGGATATTTTCCTGGCAGCACTGTTATCGATCTATCGAATGGTATGGACGCCACTAGCGAAACGTTACGTAATATTTTATAATTTGTGTTTCACGTTGAAGCCTACCGCATCTGGGTCGATTTCGCAAGTGGAGTTAAAAAAAAATAGTGGAGAGCTCTTGCCAAATAGTCAATATTGTCCTTCAGGGCATCGTTAAAAGGTAAATATTTAGTTTGTTCTCAAGGTATGTTGTTATTTATTACTATTTTAACGTTAAATATGGCTTAATAAGCATATATTTAGTAATATCAAGGGGGCCGCCTTACTAGACAACGAAACCACATGTTTCCAGTATACCGGCCGGGGGCCGGTTAACTGGGACTGAGCTCGATATATTGTTTTGTCTCTTTTTGTTAAAAGAGGGATTCCATAGAAGAATGTATAATGCTATCCCTTTTTATTTATTTTAAAGTACTTTGTGTCCAGTACTCGGCCGCCTAAATGTGCTTGTATAAGAAGTTGATTTTTTCTTTTTGTATGGAAACGGGTGGCCGGTTCTACTGGGTGCTTGCCCAGTTTACCGGCCTCCTAGTATACACTAGGAGGCCGGTATACTGGCTATCCTGCAAAATACTCCCAGTACACCGGCCAGCTTTGAAATTTATCTACTAATAAAATTAATTGTGCGTCTCGTGAACAAGTGACGGCGACGTGACCGCCATCCAGGTCGTTGACCCTTGCTGAATACCTATTTGTCTCTTGTTATTTCCGAAGTGTATGTCAGCGAATTACTCAAACGAACGCTACTGCATTGAACGATGTGTTTTTTTAAGCAGACTTGCCTATTAGCTAGACTTCTTTATTTCTACACTACACTTTAATACTAATCTATATATTATAATTAGAAAAAAATACACAAAAATATTATTATACATATATTATTATTGAATACCAATCAATGTTATTGATTGTTAATATTATATTTTTTACAGGTTATACGTACTTCCGGTCATTATCATAATACCCATAATATTTATTGTTATTGTTTATAAGAGACCTATTGACATTCGGCTTTAGAAACTATTTTTTTGTTAATTATTAAATTATTATTTGTTACCTATGTCTTCTTGAGCTCGGTGGCGCAATTGTTCAGCACCTGGCCCAGCGATTGCGGAAGTTAAGCAACGTTCGCAAGGGTTGGTCATGGGATGGGTGACCAAAAATTTATTATCTCGAGCTCCTCCGTGCTTCGGAAGGCACGTTAAGCCGTAGGTCCCGGCTGCATTTGCAGTCGTTAACACCCACCAATCCGCATTGGGGCCGCGAGGTGGGTTATGGCCCATCCTCCTTACCACCCATAAAGAAGGCCTGTGCCCCAGCAGTGGGGACGTCAAAAATGGCTGTTGGACATGTCTTCTTGATTACTTAAGGGTAATAAAATTATTAATCGAAGATTTAGATTTTCTATAAATTTTCCTATTCCTATGAAAAACTGCAAGGCTGATTCCAGAATCAATATAAAGGTTCCAATTAATAGTAAATGTTAAATAAAAGTACAATCAACGATTTTTTTAACTCAAAAATAATAGTTCACATCACAAGCCAAGCCATAGGACAATACTTGTTAAGTATATTATCTGAAATTCAATTTCATACAAAAATCAAAGAAAAATGGACCTTATTTAAACTGTATTAAGAGTCACAGGCCGCTTACTGGGCTAGCTTATCTTTTGCCCAGTATCCGGCCGTCATGTTCTTTCAAAGGCGGCCGGTATACTGGGCAAAGGGGGGCCGGAAATAGGAACAGGGGGGCTGGAAACTGGGCAAATCGTACTTTTTTGGAAAATAATTTCTAATGACAAAACCGACTGATGGAAATTTTCAAAAAAAATACAAGTAATTCTCAAGGATATATCCAACAACATAAAAAATAGTTGGGATCATTACTATTTGTTAAATTTAAGTTACAACTGTTCAAAGTCAACAACTGCCTTAAACGGCCGGAAACTGGCACTTTACCCTATTATTAGCAAGATTTTTACCAAATAGCAGTACTACTTTGATTGTCTCATTGGTGTCGAAGTGGTCGGTCCCGTGTAGAGCTCGTCTGCTCCATTCGATAAAGTGGTCTCGTCTTCTTCTTCTTGTCAGTGCAGGCGGTTTCCGCAACTCGAAGTCTATTGCGCCTATTTTGCGTTGGAGGATGTGCGGCCGGATCACTCCAGCCAGCACAGCTCAGCCAGGAACGCTCCAAGGGCTTTCACATTCGTGATCGCTTCCTGGACGCTGCCCGGCGAGCCGAGGTACCTCGCCCGGTAAGGGGCCACCCCTCTGCATTCCAGCAGTACGTGGGCGGCTGTTTCCTCTTCCTCCAGCATCCTCTGCATAGAGGACTGTCCGTGACACCTAAGTTAAAAAGATGTCTGTTAAATTGTCCATGATCAGTATAAGCACCTGTTACCCAGGCGAAGTTGCGGTCTGCACAGTTGTATCAGGGCCCTGCCCCCCCTAGCCAAAGTAACATTTTGCAAATTTTCGCTATCGCTTCGCTTCGAAACATGTATGGATTTGACGTTTTATAATTCGATTGCATTAACGAAACCTTATGTCAATCCCATACATATTTCGAAAGCGAAGCGATAACGAAGATTAGCGAATGTTACTTTGGCTAGGCCCTCTGGATAGACGAGCGTCCACGCGCGGTAGTGCGAGTTTCGCCTGTCTGCACGAGTCCAGCGAGCTCCAGTTCTGTTGGTGTAATTCTATGGTGGGTTCACGGATCTTACTTGCAAACCAGCTTGTCGGGAGTGGTCTCGTTCTTGTTCACTGGCATCCCCTCGGCTGCTCGGGTCGATGTCTTCTCCCGTTCCTTCCCGTTCACTGGTACTGGGTTTGGTGGCAATTCCATGGTTCTTATGCAGCCACTCGTCCACTCCACTCGCACTACAGTGTCATCCAGTGCCCGCAGTGTCATTCGCATCGGTTGTGCGCGCCGCGAACAAGCACCTACTCGTACAATACTGCGGCCGTATTTTTGAATGCTTCGACTGGCGTCGAGCGCTTGGTTTCTACTGATTTTCGTTCGACATTTCACTTTCCACATTTTTTAATCACTCGACCGCAACGAGTGCCCTCACCCACTCGTTTGCAGTCGAGCGATACGGTGCAGCAAGCGATATTCTTTTGTACTAAAAAGCAAAGGTTTTTTTAACAGCCAATAGAAACGTGGATATTACGTTCCGTTTTCGTTGCGGTAATTACCGGTTTTCTCTAGATTCTGCGTGGAACGGATAAAATTAACATTTCGTTTATATTGGCAGCTACGGAAACGAACGATTCAAAAATACGGAAAATCGGCGTCATGCGACTTGGAAGACGAGTGTGACTTAAGTCGCATGCGACAATAATCATACGAGCATGACAATGTCATACGAGTGATTCAAAAATAGAGCCCCTGGAGCGGCTCCATGGCGTGCGCGCGTAGATTGCCGGGAACAGACGTTCGCAGTTGAAGGGCGCAGCGTGCGCGGACGGAGGCCGGCGGCCACATTATACTAGTGTCGCATTGCACGTGGCGTTGCAGATAATCTGTACCGGGCTTAATGTACATTTCACAACTAGCCATTAATCTATCATCTAAAAACTACTTTTTAACCGACTACCAAAAAAGGAGGAGGTTCTATGTTTGTCTGTATATTTGTTTTTTTTTGTGTATGTCCACCGATTACTCTAAGACAGCTGGACCGATTGAAATGATTCAAACGTTATTACATTAGGTACACTCCCAAGTTGGTCCCATTTTTTAAAATTTGGAAATCGGTTCAGTACTTTTCAAGTAATTTTGAAAAAAGCACGAAAATAGTATGATTTTGTGTGAATTACCTCGATGATTGGTCGTATTACTTCTTTGTTTATGAACTGAGCCGATTTTTCTACATATATAATATACCTTACCTACAAGGTACCTACACTAAAAATAAAAAAATAAAAGATTGTTTAAAAAAAAACAAAAAACCGACTTCAAAAAACCTACCTCTAAAAAGCAAGAAATAATATTCGTTATAATAAAAATACGTCTATTGAAGTCGGGTGGGGCTGGAGTACAGATTTTTTTTTTTATTCTAAAAGCCCCACCCGACTTTAATAGACGTATTTTTATTATTACGAATATTATTTCTTGCTTTTTAGAGGTAGGTTTTTTGAAGTCGGTTTTTTGTTTTTTTTAAACAATTTTTTTGGTTGCTAATCTGCACTTCCAATCTATTCACAGGTGCTTCACATATCCAAGAAACGTCAATCTGATAATGAAACTGAAAAGGAAATTCAGAAAAGTCAAGCACCCTTAAAAAAAATTGATAAGGGCGAGGAAAATAAGGCACAGAACGAAGATAGTAGGAAAATACCTGACTTAAGAATACGCAGTAATACATTTAAAATTCCTTATATAGTACTAAAACCTCTTAAAACTCATATTAATACATTAATACCGAACAATGAAATAACCACTTCCAATATTAATAGTGACATAAAGAATTCTAAAATTGAAGCAAATAGCAATGTACAGGTTACAGCTCCAAATAATATTTTTATATGCGATGTATGTAAAATAGAATATCTCTGCAAAAGCCTCTTAGAAAATCATATTAGGAAATGGCACATAATTGAAATTGATAGCAAACCAAACTCGCTACCATTTGAACCAGCAAATTCAAACGATCAAAATTCTAAAAATACTAATCTTTTAAAAGGAGATAATGTAAAAAATAACATTGTGACAGAAAATAAACATAGCAAAAATAAGAACGATTTTAAGGACAGTATTTATAGCGATAAGAAGGATTACAAATGTAGTTACTGTACGAAATTTTTTACTAGAAGCTATAATTTAGTTAGGCATGTAAGAATAATTCATACAGGAGAGAAACCATACAAATGTAGTTATTGTGCGAAATGTTTTACTAATAGCTCTACTTTAGCTTTGCATGTAAGAAATCATTCAGGAGAGCAACAATACAAGTGTAGTTATTGTGCAAAATGTTTTTCTCGCAACAGTGTTTTAACAAAACATGTAAGAACTCATACAGGAGAGAAACCATACAAATGTAGTTATTGTACTAAATGTTTTTCTGACAACAGTCATTTAACTAAACATGTAAGAACTCATACAAGAGAGAAACCATACAAATGTAGTTACTGTACGAAATGTTTTTCTCGACGTGATGGTTTAGATACACATGTACGAATTCACACAGGGGAGCAGCCATACAAATGTAGTTATTGTACGAAATGTTTTACTCAAAGTGGTCATTTAGATAGCCATGTAAGAATTCATACAGGGGAGCAACCATACAAATGTAGTTATTGTATGAAATGTTTTTCTAACAGCAGTGGTTTAGCTGCACATGTAAGAATGCATAAAAGAGAAAAACCACACCAATGTACTGATTGTACGAAATGTTTTTCTACTAACAGTGCTTTAGTTAGTCACGTAAGAATTCATACAGGAGAGAAACCATACAAATGTAGTTATTGTACGAAATATTTTACTAATAGCGGTAATTTAGTTAGACATGTAAGAATTCATACAGGAGAGCAACCATACATATGTAGTTATTGTACGAAATGTTTCTCTGAGCGCAAAAGTTTAGCTACACATGTGAGAATTCATACAGGAGTGAAACCATACAAATGTAGTTATTGTACGAAATGTTTTACTAATAGCAGTAATTTAGCTACACATGTAAGAATTCATACAGGAGCGAAACCATACAAATGTAGTTATTGTAAGAAATGTTTCTCTGACTCCAGTGCTTTCGCTAGACATGTGAGAATTCATACAAGAGAAAAACCATACAAATGTAATTATTGTACGAAATGTTTTTCTCAAAGTGGTAATTTAGCTAATCATGTAAGAATTCATAGAGGAGAGAAACCATACAAATGTAGTTATTGTGCGAAATGTTTTACTGGTAGCGGTAATTTAGTTAGTCATGTAAGAATTCATACAGGAGAGCAACCATACAAATGTAGTTATTGTACGAAATGTTTCTCTGATAGTGGTAGTTTCGCTAAACATAAGAGAATGCATACAGGAGAGAAACCATTCAAATGTAGTTATTGTACGAAATGTTTTTCTCGAGGTGAACATTTAGCTACTCATGTAAGAATTCATACAGGGGAGAAACCGTACAAATGTAGTTATTGTACGAAATGTTTTACTCAACGTAGTAATTTAGATAGCCATGTAAGAATTCATACAGGAGAGAAACCATACAAATGTAGTTATTGTACGAAATGTTTTACTAGTAGCAGTGCTTTAGTTGATCACGTAAGAATCCATACAGAAGAGAAACCATACAAATGTAGTTATTGTACGAAATGTTTTACTACTGGCGGTAATTTAGCTAAACATGTAAAAATTCATACAAGAGAGAAACCATACAAATGTAGTTAGTTATTGTATGAAATGTTTTAATGTTAGCAGTCATTTAGCTACACATGTAAGAATTCATACAGGAGAGAAACCATACTGTTAGGTACTAGCGTAAGGAACACGTAATGAAAGCAAGACGGCGCGGCGGTTGCAAGACTGATTTATTAGAACTGTCAAACGCATCGATGGAACAGTAGCGTGTATGTACCTAACCATAATATTACAATACCCACAATACTTAACACCTCCTTATCTAAATAAAGAACTAATAAATCTAATAAAAATGTTTAATCAAAATCAAGGTTCGGCCTGTTGTTACGAGGACGCATGTTAACAAATCTAAATAGACGTGTAATGAAGGCGACGCATCCTCGTCCGCCTGATCATCAGCGGCGGGCGCCGCAGCGTTGGCGTCGGTAGACCGCTTCGAGTCCGACGTATGCGTAACTGCAGCAAAATGTTGCGTCTTAGAGACATGAGAGTATTACAGATAATTAGTTCATAGTTAGTTGCAATTTGTTCACGTATAGCAAAATGTGTTCAAGTTTTATTTTCTAAGTTATTCGAGAAAAACTGATTTTGCTGGGGTAACGTTACCCCAGCAAAATGTTTTTAAAAAAGGGCGTTTAGCCTGGAACCGAGTACATCAAAAGATAGCTTTTGATGAGTTGTAAATAAATACCAATAGCAAAATCTGTTCAACTTATAGTTTTTGAGATATTCAAGATTTTGCGGCGGTAACGTTTTGGGATTTCCCGTATCTCGAAAACTGTTTTTCGCAGAAGTTTGAAAAAAATACCAGTTATAGGCCTTAATTTGTTCAAACATAAGTATTTCGATTTATCGACAAATATCATGTGCGTGTGGTGTGAGTGTTCCTTTCCTAGAAATTGATTAAAGAGCTAATTAGATCATCCTAAATATCGGATCCGATATGAAGTCGCTCCTGAATTCAGAGAAGTGTAATTGCATTCAGGAAGGTAGGATCCGATTTAGGATCCTAATTAGGATAGAAATGGTCTCCGACGTAACGGATGCTAAATCGGAAGCACTTAGGACAGTGTAATCGCATTCAGGACGCTCGGCTCCGACACAGTAGTACCACAGCATAAAGAGTACAGTCAGTCAACGCCTTTTATGTTGGCGAAAAAAAAGCCGCCGCGCCGTTCGTCTGGATAGACAGTTGGCGCAACGACTAAAAGTATATAAGGGCTGTCACTCTGTGATTTGCTTTTTTGAATTTAAAAAAAAATAATGAGTAGGTACTTGAATATTCAACCTTTTTCTAAGCGGGGCGTTGCGCGTCGCGAAGTTTACTTAGAAGTTGCCTCTCTTTAGGCCACAACGTTAGGATTGTTTTCTTTTAAATTAATTGAGTAACATAAAAGCTGTGGTTAGTGAAAAGCTATACTTATAAAAAAATATAAACAAGATTATTAGGTTTTTTTTTATTTTTTTTTAATTTCGCTAGTGGTGAACAAATAGTGCATCAAAATTAATGTCATTAGTGTCAAAATCTATGGCTGCAACGTAGTTCCATTTTTCACCGTAAGTTGGTCGAACTGTACTATAGAGCGCCGAGTGTTGGTCGAACTGTAGGTACTATAGATAGAGCGCGAAGCCTGGCTCAGTGGTCTCGAATCTACCGATTTTTCGGTATTTCTACCGATATGGTAATATTAAAAATAGTTTTTCGTTATTTCTACCTATAAAAAACCATTTAGAACTTAGCTCGTTTGTATGGTGATCCTTAGTATTTATGGTTTTATTAACATTATACCGATTTTGGGTACGAATCTACCGATAATTATTGGCAACTCTACCGATTTCGCATTTTTAGGTTCGTCTTTTATAGGTACTTACCTACTTAAATCGTTTATTAAAAATATGTTAGTAACTTTATGAAATGGTTATTTATTATTAACAATTTATTTCGTAATCTATTTGTGGAAAACTATTTGTTGTATTTTATAAACGGTTGTTTCAATAAAGAGTTGGGTGAAGATTGTTTACCATATAAAACAATTAAGGATATACAGACTTTACCTAGATGTATTTTAACTAGTTTAACGGCCACTGTATTTTCCCCTCCGTTGCTCTGCGCAAGTACATTCGTTTGACAACTGTATGATCGTAAAGCTGTAATATCGGATCCGTTATTCAGGACGGTCTAGAAAATATTGTTTAAGCGATAAAAAGTACTAATCTTATTCGGAGTACACTATAAGAACACAATTCATTTAATTTAAGCACTATGTTTATTTTCCATTGGCGGCGCTAGTGTAGCGCATAAACCCTCTTAACGTGTAGGCTAATATCGTGATCTTGAGCCCGTCCGGAGCGGGAGTGTCCGATCTATCCAATTTTATTTATGCTTATGGTACTGCAAAGAAAAACATAAGAAATAGGTACATAAAGTTTTGTTTATTTTTTTGTAAATTTACATTTGACTAAATAACAATATTTAATTGAACGGTCTTTATAACATGATTATATTTCATTGTGTCATATTTTATACAAGGTGATTGTTAAATTAAAGCCGAATATGATAGTGACCATCAATCTGAACAACTTTTACTATGGGACCAACTCTGAAGTCGCGAAAAAAAAATCGGCTGTTTCATACAAAAATTATCAAAATGTATGAAACGGCAGCTTTTTTTTTTTCGCGATTTCAGAGTTGGTCCCATAGTAAAAGTTGTTCAGTTTGATGGTCCCTATCTGCCATATTCGGCTTTATAAGGCTTTTACCAAACAACTTGTATACAAGGTCATTTTGTATTCACCATCTAAATTTTGAGGATGTGTTCAGTCCATGAAACTAAACACACTAAGTTCAAAATGACCCGATATAGGTACTTACGTGTTTTAATGAAAAAAGACATTTGTTTAAACTTTAAAACAAGTCGGATTACAACTCCCTATTAAATACTTTCGTAGGTTGGCGAACCGCGGGCTGATTATCTAATTAGAAACCACCTAGCGACCTGTCTCATTTGACAGATGAATGTGATACATTGCTTCTTCTTTTTGGGGTAAAAAAAAACATACCACAGAAAAGTAGCAATGTATGTCAAATGAAACCGGTCGCTAAATAGTTTCTATTTAGATAATCAGCCTGCCGATCTTACTTATAAACCGTTGACTGTTTCACAAATAGCGTTACTTTACTTACTAATAAAAATGGAATAGATAATAATATTATGAACATGAGTTTGACTTATATCATTATTCAAGTTATTTAAACGACATAAGGAGGAGCTCAGTGCGTAATCGCATCACCCTGCAATTGCGTCAGTTAAGCAACCGAAAAATATTATCTCGAGATCCTCCGTGTTTCGGAAGGCACCAGGCACGTTAAGTCGTTATCCCGGCTGCATTTAAATCGGCAACACCCACAAATTGGCAAGGGCCAGTGTCGGCATCCTTATTAGACTTATGTTGCCCGTGGTACTACCAGTAGTACAGTCAGCAACGAAAGTCGCTTAACATCTTAGTACTTTGTCATAGCAACTTTTTTGACAGATGTCTCACAGTTAGAAACATTAATCAATAAAGTCGCTATGAGAAAGTACTAAAGTGTTAAACGACTTTCGTTGCTGACCGTACCACGAGTAAAAAAACCCCGCCGTACTACCAATCGATCCAGTAGTACCACGGGAAATATTTTTTATCCGTGGTACTACTGGTAGAAATACGGTATTGCCACGGGCAATCGCAAACTAGACTCGGCCGATAGTTGGATCGGGCACTTCATATCAGTATGAAGAAGCCTTTAGGACCATAATGTCCACTTCCTAAAATGGTGAATGTCATAATGGCGGGATACCGCCTGGTTTTTGAAATATTTCATGGCTAGCATATAGTGCCATTTGGTGCCTATGTTAAAAAAATTGTGCCATTAATAGTTTCAAAGATATTCAGCATAGCTGGTTGTCCCGCCATCTTGATATCAAAATGGCGGGATAACCACTGGCAATCGATAATCAGTTGTCTTGGCGGTTTAACAAACACATACGATTTTAGTGCGTTTTAGTGCCTTCACGTTTAAATCATTATAATTTATTTTTGATTTGTAATTATGAAATAAAACGGTTTTATGATATAGCTTCGGAAACTCCTGCATAAGAGAACATAGCAATGTGCTGGTTATATATTTTATTGCTCTTATAGTTTATCAAGGAGTTAGGTCATACTGGTCAAAGATAAATAATCAGTTTGTGGTGTACAACTATTTTAAGATACACTTTCATGGAAAAAGTAGGTTTCCACAGATGTTTCCGTGAAATTTTATTTGGGGTTGCTAGGGGCATTTTAACTATCGGTGTACATTTTTTAAGTATGTACTAATTCGGTACTCATTCTGAACAATTTCACCTTGTATTTATAAAGAGAAAATTTGATAGTGGGGTTGCTAGGGAGCATGACATGTAATTTCACTATAATAGCTTTGCATATCAAAATTGCAGATTCAATTATAAAAGTCTAGTAATGAATTGATTTTAGGGTATAAAAACTTAAATGTATTATTATTAACATGTAAGTGCTTACGTACGGAAACAAACCAGCACTAAAACGTAGTGATTATATTATCTTTGACCAGTACGACCTAACTCCTTGATAAACTATAAGAGCAATAAAATATATAACCAGCACATTGCTATGTTCTCTTATGCAGGAGTTTCCGAAGCTAAATCATAAAACCGTTTTATTTCATAATAACAAATCAAAAATAAATTATAATGATTTA
The DNA here is from genome assembly GCA_950108535.1 of Agriphila straminella. Taxonomy (NCBI): domain Eukaryota; kingdom Metazoa; phylum Arthropoda; class Insecta; order Lepidoptera; family Crambidae; genus Agriphila; species Agriphila straminella. The sequence continues at coordinate 12,348,173 of OX467319.1, forward strand.
AAAGTTAAGGCACTAAAACGCACTAAAATCGTATGTGTTTGTTAAATCGCCAAGACAACTGATTATCGATTGCCAGTGGTTATCCCGCCATTTTGATATCAAGATGGCGGAACAACCAGCTATGCTGAATATCTTTGAAACTATTAATGGCACAATTTTTTTAACATAGGCACCAAAATGGCACTATATGCTAGCCATGAAATATTTCAAAAACCAGGCGGTATCCCGCCATTATGACATTCACTTAAAATTACCACTTCCATAGCCTTCTCTATTTTACAAGCCATGAACTTAAGTTTGGCAACGTCTGTTAGTGTCAGTTCAAATATAAAATCTTGATTGAAATAATCTTTCATCACAATTTACACCTAGTTTAAACGCAGATAATATAGGAAAAAGAAATAATCAATAATAAAAAGAATATTATTAAACTATGTGCTTGACCACGTGCAATGTTGCCGTTCTGCTCACTTCACGGCTTGGAATTATAGAAGGCTATGCTCATACCCAAAAGGACCACATCCCAGAATGACTATTCCCAAAACGACGACCACTTCCCATAACAACCACTTCCCAAAACGTCCACTTTTCAGGCTACTTATAAAAAGCTACAATTTGAAAGTGGTATAATACTTATATACTTTTAAACTTTCGTGTTGCATTTTATTAGATTAGGAACACAGGTTTTTAACGCGCATTTTATTAGATTAGGAACACAGGTTTTTAACGCGTTTTTAAACTAAACTAGGTGTCCAACACCTATGTTTAGTTTAAAAACGCGTTAAAAACCTGTGGTATAATACTTGCTTGTGTAGTAGGTAGGTATCTATTAATCTTTTTCCTTGTTTCGCTGCATAGATTTTTTATGGTATTTAATAATTATATTCGCCATGCCACGTCTCCAAAGTACCAGGATCACATAGATATGGAGAAGGTTAAATTCTACAATTTAAAAAAACTTTTTTTTTATATCACTTTTGGATAAACATATTTTTTTTTTCGTTTTTTAAAAGAAAAATATATCCAAGAGCGATTAAAAATAATTAAAAAAAAACAAATAGCAAATCTTTAATAGTTTTTATTGTCATGGGAAATGGACATATTATTGGGAAGTGGTCCTTCTAGGAAGTGGCCAATGTGGGAGATGGTAAATCTGAGAAAGCAGTCATTACGGGAAGCAGACGATCCGGGAATGGTCATCCTGGGATGTGGTCCTTTTGGGAAGTGGTCATTTTAAGAAGTGGACATTATGGTCCGAAAGGTGACGAAGTATGCAAGTGCGCACATTACAACGATTCGGTATCGGCCGACTCTTCATATAAACACCAACTATCGGCTGATAGAAAGTCTGTAGTCTGTGGGGACGCGTCCATGAGGAAGGTCTATGCCCCAACAGTGATCACAAACGATATAAGAAAAAACATAATTTCAAATCATACAAAACTCTTAAGAATATACAATACGTTTCAAACTTATTAGCGACTCGGAACGTGAGACGATGCGCATAACACAAATTCGATGTCAGCGAATAAAAGAAGCGAGTGCTGGGGGTTATGCGCATAGTGGCTAACTTCATAGACACCAATAAGATTAAAACGCTAAGACCCAACAGAATGGTTTAGAGAAAAAATAAATTAAAATATTTATATTGCATTACACACTGTGATATAGCGAAGAAGCTACACTATGGACTTACAAATCGCATACAAATCCTAAGCTTAAATTAATCACTTCACGAGAACGGATTCAGGTTTTTATCATAATCATCCTCTTCGCTGAACGGGTTCGTGGGGTCATTGGCCTCTTCGTCTGCAAACGGATTCTTGGATTCATCGTAGTTGACTTCTTCGAAGGGATTCTTTGCTTCATTGGCGATGGCTGAGGATATCTTCGGAGAGCTCGAGAGGGGCTGGTCATCCCCCTTTCTGTTTGGTTTTGGTGACGCAACGGGAGAGACTCTGTAAAAGAAAACCAAAAATAACAATATAAACATTGCATAATATTTATCAGATCGAATATTTTGTTCCCATCAAAATCTAATACTTATTTATCAGATCGTATATTTTAAGGGCGTCCCAGAAAAACCTACACAGTCCAATTAGAGGATATTATAAAAAAGGCTGGTGTACGCAGTGACAAAAACCGCAGGGCATGTATGAAAAGATTGATGGATGTGAAAGAAGCGAAAGAAGTGTGTAAGGATCGTAGCAGGTGGCGATCCATAGTCTCTGCCTACCCCCATGGGAAACAGGCGTGAGTGTATGTATGTATGTATATTTTAAGTCCATCAAATCTCCGGCGAGTCTTCTTTCGTGGACTCCCTATAGTTATACAGGCTGTATTTTTATTCACTCTCCAAATTTTAAGGATTCGTTCAGTCTATGGAACTAAACACTTTCTCGAAGAAACATAGGGCCAAATATGTAAAAAAATTACTAACCATCCATACAAATCAAAGAGATCACGTGATCAGTGTACTAAGTAGACCATTTTTTTTTGCAAAAGTGGCGTATTCTAATTTCCAACACATAGTGTTTGTACAGTTTCATGGACTGAACACATCTATAAAAAAAATTAATTTGAGATTTTAGCATCTCAGAAATCTCCTGGTGACAAGTCGATTTTTTTCTAGTGGACCCCTTTTCAAATTTTGTCAGGTCGTTCTATAACAGCAGTACACAATTTGTGAAGTAAAAAAAAAATATTTTTTTACTATTTTACCCCAAACTTTTCCCTACACAAATTGAAATTGTTGTCACTGTTTGCGCATCGCACGGTCGCCCCCCGCCAGCCGCCTTCCCCCGCTCGCGTCCCGCGCTCGAGGGTGAGCGTGCGCGCCTAGATTTTTTGGACATAAAAAGTGGCTGAAAACTGAATTTAAAAAGAAATAATTTATAATTATCTCACCAAATTTTTTTTTATTACTTTCTTGAACTTATATTTGATTTTGTAAAGAGGTCGCAAAATTACTCTGTATTATTTATCTTAACATCGTTAAATGGAGAATGAATAAAAATACATCCTGTTATAGTTACTACATACTAGTTATGTATAGATAGAGGATATAATATGTATAGTCCCCCGCTCGCCGAGCGCAACCGAGTAACATCTATGTCAGTTTGGCTCACAAGTTTAATCTGTATTTACGAATAAACAGTGTTTTGATGCCCTATATTGTTGCAATCGGACTTTTTAGAGGCAAGTGAGTGTTAAGACGTTATTTTTTGACATTAATAAGTGTGATTTAGTGCTATTTAATGCATTTAGTGCTCACAAGTAACCTTGATTTATAATCTCAAAGTTACGTCTACCCCAGAAACACTACTCGGGTGATACGCGTAAGCGACGCCCGACCCACGTAGCTTACGTCCTTCTTCTCGCGAGAATCTATCGAGCAGCCGACTCGGGGCCTTTGTTGCTGTTTGCTGTGCGTTCGTGGAAGAATATTTTTTGTATTAGGGCCTTTATTGCGGTGCTAGATTTATTAAAAAATTAAATATATTTTGTGGAACATTTATTAAAATTATCAAAAATGGCCGATGCTGTTAATACTGTTTGGGGCTGCTGTGCCATTCAAGAAGGATCCGCTGATGACGTCAACTGTAATAATTGTTTGAAAGCCTACCATCTAGCTTGCATTTCTGGTGAAGCCTCTGATATTCATCAGAATTGGATATGTCCAACTTGCGCCTGTTCTGCACCGAAACGTTGCAATATTGATAACCCTCCGGTACGCTTTAACCCCAACATTAATTCTCGCTCTTCTAAGCGACTAGCGCTCTCGTCGCCACCAAATAATGAGACACTCCCATTAACTCATGATGATGTCCGAGCGATTATGAACGATGTTTTAAAAACTCATATGGCAGATTTTGCGAAAGAAATTAACCGCAGCATACGAGGAATGTTGGACGCTGAACTTAAATCGATTAAGGATGATTTTAAGGATATCAAAGAATCGATGGAGTTTATGAATGAAACTTTTGAAATAATTCAAACTGAACATAAAACAACCCAGGAAAATTTTAAACAAATTGAGGAGAGAAACGAGTCGATGCAGTCTACCATCTTGAGCCTGCAATCTCGCGTTAATCAATTGGAGCAAAATGCTCGCGCCAACAATGTTGAAATACAATGTTTGCCAGAAAAAAAAACTGAAAATTTAGTGACTTTGATTAAAAAGTTGGGGAGTGTAATTGAATGCGAAGTGGCTGAGGAACATATAGCCCGGATTACTAGAATAGCTAAGTTACAACAAGATAGTTCTCGTCCCCGGTCCATAGTAGTAGAATTTAAAGACGTAAAACTACGAGATGCATTTTTGGCTGCTAATATAAATTTTAACAAAAAACACCCAAGAGATAAATTGAATTCTTCTCACCTCGGATTCGTCGGAAACAAAATGCCCATTTATGTTGCAGAGCACCTCTCCGTGGCTAACAAGGCGCTTCATGCAGCTGCAAGGAAAACAGCTAAAGAGAAGGGTTTCAAATACGTTTGGGTCAGAGGAGGAAAAATCTATTTAAGGAAGAATGAGGAGACGGGCTACATTTTTGTCAAAGATTTACATACTTTAGCTAATTTAAAATAGTTTAAAATTTCAAAACGCAACATTGCGTTTTTTTTTCTTCTTTTGTATTTTATGCATGCAACTGTAATTATTGTTATAAAATTCACTTTAAAATTATACTATCAAAACACCCGTGGGCTTCGAACTAAAACTAATGTGTTTTTTAAGAACTTATCAATTTGTAATTTTGACATCGTTGTATTAACAGAGACGTGGCTTAGTAGCAAAGTATTGAGTACTGAATTGTTTGACGATAGGTATGTTGTCTTTAGAAGAGACAGAAAGTCGACTTGTCTTTCTACTGATGAGGTGGGGGGAGGTGTACTAATTGCAGTATCAAAAAAGATCCAAGCTAAGGAAATAGCATGCTGGAACAGTTCTTGTGAAGATTTGTGGGTACTTGTAAATATAGCAAGTGGTGGCATAATCAAACAAATCGCCTTGTGTGCTATATACCTTCCCTCACCAGTAAACCATGGCTTACTGAATAATTTTGTTAACCATTGCAGTTCGATTTTGGAAAGGTTTGATGGACATGTTTGTATTATAGGTGATTTTAATTTGCGTAATATTGATTGGAAACTTCTGAATGCCGATGTAAATTACCAAGCACCTGTGCTTGGTCAAAAGTTAATTGACTTCGCCTCTCTTAACAATTTAAAACAATGTAATACAGTCACAAATTATCAAAGCAAAACATTAGACCTTTTATTTACCGACTTGGTTAATTGCAGGGTGCATGAATCATTGGATGTGCTAAGTAAAATCGACCGATATCACCCACCTCTAATTGTGGACATATATTTAGATAATGTTAGTCAATTACAATATAATACTAATTTCACTAAACTTAATTATTATAGAGCTGATTACAGTGCCATCAATGACTATCTTTCTAAAATCGACTGGGAGGCACTATTTTCTGAGTTTAATGACATTAACCAGATAGTTGCGCATTTCTACAACTTGATTAGAGACGTAATATCGAAATTTGTACCCCAGAAAAAAGTGTTCAACTATAGAAAATTTCCACCCTGGTTTAGTAAATGTTTAATCAATAGACTTCGTGAAAAGGAAAACATTCTAACTAGATACAAAAAATACGGTAACCCTTTGGATAAGATCGAGTTGGATATCCTATCTAAGAGATGTGAGAAACTTGCTACTTTTTGTTATAACGCGTACATGAATGATTTAGAGGATAGGATATCTAGAAATACTAAAGCCTTCTGGTCTTTTGCCAATAGTAAGCGGAAAGTACGTAGTTCATATCCTACCTCTATGACGGATGGAGTGATAACAGCTACTGACGGACCTAGTATTTGTAGCCTTTTTGCAAGCCACTTTGCGGAAGTTTATACCGATAATACATTGCAACAATCCCCATCATATCCCATTTGTCGTGATAGTGGTACTTTGTCTTTTAGTGGCCTCCATATTGACTTGGAAGCGGTTTTTGATGCCTTGAAGTCCTTGAATACAGATAAAGGCGCTGGACCAGATGGTATTCCACCCATATTTTTGAAAAATTGTGCCTCGAATATTGCTGTACCACTTTACCTCATATTCAACGCTTCTCTAGTTAGTGGGATATTTCCTGACGAGTGGAAGATTGCCAAGGTGGTTCCAGTTCTTAAGTCGGGCGATAGCGACTTGGTTACTAATTACAGGCCGATTTCTGTTCTTTCAACGATGCCTAAGGTATTCGAAATTTTGATTTGTCCATATATTTCTGAGCATGTCAAGCCGCTTATCACGGACCATCAACATGGCTTTGTAAAATCCCGCTCAACGGCCACAAACTTGGTTTCTTTTGTTGAGAATCTTAAAGAGGCCATTGATGCTCAACAGGAAATAGATGTAATTTATACAGATCTTCGTAAGGCTTTTGATAGGGTGCCTCACGAAATATTAATAAAGAAACTGTCAGTTTTTGGTATTCATGGAACTTTGTTAAAATGGTTTAAGTCATATTTAAATAATCGTAAATTTTTTGTTGTTATAAATGGATTTGATTCGGGAGAATATGAAATTGATTCGGGAGTACCTCAAGGTTCTAACTTAGGCCCTATTTTATTTAATATTTTTATTAATGATATTGTTAGTAATATTTCGCATTCTATTCCATATTTATATGCTGATGATTTGAAGTTAGTGAAAATAATCAAGACGGAACAGGACCCTTTACTGCTTCAGGAAGATCTGAATTGTGTGAATCATTGGTGTGACTCAAATAGAATGCAATTAAATGTAGACAAATGTTTTTACGTTAAATTCACCAGAAAGCACAATAATATTAAATCTAATTATTATATTAATGGTACAAAAATTCAAGAGGCTGACCATATGAACGACCTCGGTGTGATTATCGATAAAAAATTAACATTTGGTGCTCAATTAGAAAGTGTCATAAAAAGAGCTTCTAACATGCTTGGATTTATTATTAGAATTGGCAAGGGATTCCGCAGGTTGCAAACAAAGAGGCTGCTGTACAATTCTCTAGTCCTGAGCATTCTGGAATACTGTAGTGTTGTGTGGAGACCACACTATGCGTGTCACTCTCTTAGGTTGGAACGTATTCAGAAAAGATATTTATGGCATTTGGCTTACTCATCTAACGAGTGTAGGAAAGGGTTTTCATACAAAAATAGACTAAAACATTTTAAATATACTTCTCTGGAAAACCGTCGCATAATACTTGATCTCACTTTTTTGTATAAACTATTTAATAATAAATTAGACTGCCCAAGTTTGCTTAATAAGTTTAGATTCAATGTACCTCGTAAGACACCTAGTAGGTATAAAATTCAACCCTTAGTTCCACCTTCTCGCACCACGGTGTTGGGCTCAAGCTCATTTGTTCCCAGAGCAAGCAGACTTCTGAACTGTTTTGGAAAGTCCACAGATATTCATTCTGTAAGTCTTAACACATTTCGTAGGACTGTGTTGGAAACCATAGTCCTTGTATAGTGTAATTAAATTTGTCATAATACTTATCTTTGTTTTATATAAACTTTTAAAATAAGTAGGTATATTACTTTTTAGTTTTAAGTTTTAGATGTTACTGGTAGCAATCAACTTTGCATGCGGTGTTTGCCTTAAATTAATTGTGCATTTAGTTAATAACTGCGATGTATAATACTCATTAATGTAATAATGTAACAATTGCTGGTAAACCAAATAAATAAAATAAATAAAATAGTACACACCGTCGCCTGTGTGGGCCGAGGGGCTCAAGCCTGTTGAGGTTGGCTTCAAGGCTGGAGCTGTAGCGGTGCAGCTCGGCCTCGCGCATGCGCCCCTCCGGCACTGGGACCACGCCCGAGCCAGCCTTACTAGCGGTTGGACCTAACGAACAATATTGCACAAAATCAGCGTGTAATATTTTATTTAAGATCCGCCTAGTGTGTATAGTAAATTATTATGAAAAAAATTTTTTTTTTTAACAGGGCCTTAGGTAGATGACGTATTTTCGTACCACCAGAGGCCATACCGGCTAACGCATCGAACTTTGGCAAGTCTGCCGGGCTTCAAATTAAAACAGATAAATCGAACCCCAATCGGGCCAAAATGGCGGACTCGAAATTCATGATGTCACACGAACATCGATAAGAAAAGCAAATAGTACCTACAATACGAAATTCCTTTCGATTTACCTGTTTTAAGTTGAAGCTCGGCAGACCCGCCAAAGTTCGAAAAGTTAGCCGGTAGCCCCAGCCTGCCTAGCATGACCGATTTATCAGGATATCAGATATCAGGAATCCGCGTCGCACTGTTTAGGCCTTAAACTTTTTACGTGATTTTTTATATGTTAACCAGTTCAGTTAAGGCGAGGCCAGTTCACGATTTGATGAAAATATTGATTTTTGACCTTCCAAGGTGAAGAACGGATGTAGAATTCTACTTCACAAAAATTACTGTAGACTGAAAAAGAAACAAAGAAACACAATAACCGAACAGAATATTGAAAAATGGCATGGTTACTCCGTAAAAAAATCCTGAATAACACCATTAAAATAAACTTCAAATCGTCAGATTTCGTTATTTTCAACGACAGTGATATGATTTTTTATGCAAAAAGGATAGCTTTTTTATCGAACACAATAACCGAATACATTTTTAATAAATGATCCAGTATTTCAGAAATCAATAAAAATGTACTAAATTTCATCAAATTTCTGGCGAAGCATCAATTAAAGCTACGCAATGTTCAACCTTATTCTAAAGACATAGTGAAAGAGTAAATTTCGGGAACTGCCTCGCCTTAATCTCTGAGTGATACGAGGCCGTTTAAATACTCTGTCATTTGCGTAGGATCTTAACCTGTATTTACAAATACTTAGGCTGAGTTGCACCATCTTAGCTTAACCTTAACTTAAACAGATACAAACTTATCTGACTCGGTGACAGGGTCGCTGTCGTCTATGGCGTAACCTAGGTAACAATATGTAATCACATACCTAACCTAGGTAACAATATGTACACCTTAGTTCCACTTTTGACCACTGGCTCAGATAAATTTGTATCCGTTAAAGTTAAGGTCCTGTTCAACGAATTACATTTGAATATCAGGGACGCAGGGCTAATTCAAAGTATTCTAGCAAACCCTAAAGCAGATGCGGCAAAGAAATTAAGTGGTTTAATTAAAAAATGTCAACAGTAATTCCATTTCCATAACCTGTCCAATAATAATAATAATAAAGACTTTATTGCACATGATAGAAAAACGATACAATCAGAAAAAACAAGAAAACATACAATAGGCGGCCTTATTGCTACATAGCAATTTCTTCCAGGCAACCTTGGGCGAAATAAAATAAGATAAATAGGATAAAAGGGGAATAGGTGCACTTTAGAGGACAGAATATGAATATACAAAAATACTAAAGGATAAAAACATAATTCCATGGTATAGGAGATAAATATAAACAAGAAATATTAGTCGCGGGAAGAAGAGAGAAAAATGACTCCTAACTTGTTCTCTAAATGACCTTGGAGTTTGAGCCTTTCTGATATTAAGTACTTACTTTTTAATACTGTCTTTAGATTAGTTACAACCACGTTGGTATCGTATTGTGAGAAGATACAATGGGTCCATATGGATAAAAGCCCCAAAATAAATAGAGAGAAAAAAAAAGTAAAGGTTAAGTCAAGATGGTGCAACTCAGCCTTAGTAGTTAACTTATAAACAGAGGTCGGTCAGAATCTGCCGGTCATTCAAGGTCCGCATTGAAATAACATGATTGGAGCCCTCTTAATAAATTCTATTGTGACAGTGGGGGGGAGGGCTACTTCGTGTTTATTATCTCAAAATAACATAGAATAATAACACCTAGAAGCCGTGTCCTCGTATGCAAAGTGAGGCAACTAACTAATACTAAGCCAGAATGGCTTAGTATTCAGATTTATATCGTTCATTCGTAACCTAATAAACTAAAATCCAATAATATAGTAACTAATGTAGTAAATGTAGAAAAATTGAAACTTCAGTTTAAGTTTGGCTTCGCCAGTCACATACGGGCTCATGCAAGGAAATAACCAGTGTGTCGCCGTCGACGGACTCGTCGAGGAGGACATCATCATTATTAAAAAGAGGGCCCAAATCATATCACTTAAAGGTGGACATGGAATGATCGGCAGATTATAAATGTATAGCTAACATACCAATCTTGCTCTGTCCTTCTTGCAGCCTCAATTTGGCCTCAGCCCCCGGGCCGTACGTCTGCACCGGCGCGGGCGCAGGCGCGCTCGCGGGCGCGGGAGCGGGAGCGGGCGCGGGCGCGGTAGCGGGCGACGACTCTTGCGCTCCCGTCACTACTGTTAGCTTGTTGAATAAACCGCGCCCGTAGTATTCGGACACTACCGCGTACCTGTTTATGATTAATTAAGCTTGTTTATGTGAAGTTATAGCAAAATATCATTTGTCATGGGATGGTTGCATACATTAGCATAAGATTATCACTAAAGACAAAATTAAGATAACCTCTGTTTATTTTTTATTTTTTTTTATTTTTATTTCTTATGTATTCTTGTTTTGTCTCGATTAAATTTTATTCTATTCTATTCTAAAGCTTTTCTGTTATCCATACAAAAAGCGACGCGTGTCGGGGACAAATCCTTATGCCAACCACCACCGCCACCGAAACACGGAAATTCACGAAATATATCGCGTGATATAGCATTTTATCGACACTAGACTGTCAAAATCCACTGTCTTTTGACAGTTCAAAGTAATAAATCGCTATATCATATCGTATTCCGGTGGCCATGCTAGGGGGGCAGGATTCGAACCTAGAATCTTTGATGGTCGTTATCTTTGCACCCAGTTGGATTTATTTAGTTTTTTTTTTTGGAAAGATTACTTTGTATGATTTTTTATAACTGATGTTCTAGCTAAGGTAAAGTCGCAATATGGTAATTTATTATTTAGAGATTATTTTTTTACTTATACAAACAATATGATGAAGTAATTATGGAAAAGAAAAATCTAAACACCTTCTGTAAAGTATTTTTATAATTATTTGTCCGGATCTGTTGTAACTTCATATCAATTTAATTAAGTAAGTAGCTTATTTGTTATTTCCTATGTACTATACTAAAATTGTTGTTACTATAAACAACAACATTAAAAACAATTTGGTTACACATTCGATAACTACATGCAATCAACCGTGTCGATTACACGACTGATAATGATAACACCAACAACGTCGACTGATAATGATAACACAAAACAACGTGGGCCAATGTCAACAAATACTCAAAACGCTCACCCAACGTCATCATGTGCACGCGCAGGGAAACACCACGAAAATGGCGGGATCAGCACTAACTTTGAGGTGGACAAATCCATCACAAAAACTAACCACGACACACTATAAAACTACGTTTTTCATTTATTTTCAAGTTAAATTTTCGCAGTAGCAATTACGAGAGATTACGACCGACTGATAAGGTGAAATGGTAAGTCGATGCACGGTGCTAGCGTATTGAATGACGTGTTACGGTTTAAGGCAGGAGTTTGTTTAATATAATCGTCAATTGTTTTGCGCCTGCGCTTCTAGAAATTGGTTTTGGAGTTTTCTTTAAATCGATGTTTTTATTCTTTTAGACCTCATATTGTAATTTTTGCAATTTCACTTACACCATTCATAGAAATGAAATACATTTTAGTATAGTGCTGAGATGGTTTTTTGTTAATACCATTTCTTATTTCAACCGGGCTATGATATTATGTTGTGTTTAATCAATGGCCATTCTTAAAGTGCACCTGTTTCAATATAAACGTTTTAGCGACACTCAGCGGTGTCTGTGTGAATGTAGTATATTGAATATATGACAGATTATTGATTTCCATATTGAAAGAAATGAATAAAAAGGACATCATAATAAAATACAGACGATTATTTAGTAGTCGGTCTAACAAATTCTTATTTTTTTGTTGCCAAGAAGCGATTGACGGTGAGCGAAGAATGCCTTTCGTTTATTATAAATGTTTTGTTTTGTAATATGATATACTAGCGGTGGAATGCACTGAATACAACCAGTCCATCAAAATATACATGGAATGAAGATAGCATTCAAATGAATCATTCCTTAATTTTTGAAAAGAAACACTGCATTCAAAGATTTAAAAAAATAGGCTCATTATTATTAATTTTCTAAAGGAATCGAACCAGCTAAACTCGAAAAAACAACATCCTGTACTTTTATTATATCAATCGATAGGGTCAATCAAAACATCATAAATTCCATTGAAGGAAAAATCAGGCGTTTGGTGCATGCTAGACAGGCATCCTCTCTTACGTAGATGGTAATCCTACACCTGCGGCCCTACCATGAGTTGATGCAAACTGTTTACGTTACCGTAAACTATCGGATATACTGCTCACAGTCAATGCGAGTGAAAGAGACAAAACGATAGTTTGCATCAACTCATGGTAGGGCCACAGGGCCGCAGATTTAGGTCGTCGCTACACGCGGTTGGGGTTAGACTTCATTTGCACGAGCGCTTTTTCAACGGGCGTAAAAAACGTTTATCTACACTCACAACGTAATGTTCCAAATATGAATTCAAAAATGGTAATATAAATACGTACTTTATATTCGTGAATAGGTAAAATTAAAAAAAAAAAAAAACTCATTACGATGCAGTTAGCTGCATCATAATAGTAGTTTATGATACTGCCACATAATGAGGGGTATTAAAACATGAGTGTGTGTTTAAAAACCGAGCCGTAGGCGAGGTTTTTAATAGTATCACACGAGTGTTTTAATACCTAGTTATGTGCAGTTTCATACACTACTTTATCTACACTCATACATTTAGGATTGAACCTACTAAATAAAAGATCAACGTTAGAAAAGAGAGTGAGACATTGTTTGTATTAGCTAGGTATTACCCATAGACTTAGAAAAATTTTCGCTAGTGGAATATTAAGTTTATGGTATTACCTTGTAATAAGTCATTTCCTTAGCTGCATCTAAAATATCGAGCAGAGTCAAATTTTCTTCACATTTTAAATCAAGAATTAAAAAAACCTACGAAATTCATTACAACAAAATGTTAAAATTGAAATCAAAACATTTTTGTAAAGCTCTAAAAATGGCGCGCATTCCATTAGAAAAAAAATAATGAGATAAGTGCACTGGGTTGCGTTCAGAACCTACGCTCCGAGTGCAACCGAATGCTCTAACGGCGTTCCAAACATTAGAGCGTGACTTCCGGTTGTAACAGCTTTCCCGTTTCAAACGTCAGAGCGTTGCAACTTTTTAACCATCAAAATCGGTGGTTGAAAAACGCTGACGTTTGTCTATAGTAAAATTGTCAATGCCATTTGACATTATTTTGTATTTTGATGTTTTTGTGACTAATTTTTTTAAATATTCATGGTAGCTCCTCAGAAACAGATTTTATTTCATTTAGAATAAAGGAAAGTTTAAATTATTCGCATTCCAAATGGAAAACGAAGAATTTGTACTATTAATGTCTGATCGCGCCGATGATGAAGCTCCAAGAAATAAGACTCCGTAATAGATAAAATTACGTATACTTGATAAAATCGGTACAAAGCTTGTTAGAAATTAATTTAAATTAGAAACGATGGTGCGTGTGTCGGAGCTGTCAGCGCAATGCCCTTGCGCGCCCCCTTCCGGCGGTGATTCCGTCGTTGTGACGTCATGGTCGTACAATGAGCGCGAACATCTTCCCCCTCGCTCGGAAACTGCAGGGTTTCGAGGTACTGCTGGCGACATCGGATCAGGCAGAGGGCAGAGGTTATGGGTGGCTCTGCGTAGTATGCCCTTGGAGGTGCGTACATCTGCGACTCGTAGGACTCCATCCGATCCTGGATATAGCTTCTCGATGCGTGCCATACGCCATTTCAAAGGTGGTAGATTGGCATCCTTGACGATTACCAATTCTCCTTCTTGAAGTCCCCTCTCCTTTACTCGCCACTTCGACCTTTGCTGTAGCTCGCTCAGGTATTCTCTTCTCCAGCGCTCCCAGAAATGTTGACGCATGCTCTCCAACAGTTGGTAACGATTCAGACGATTTGGATTGACTTCGATCAGGTTTTCTGAAGGCAGCGACGTTAAGGATCTGCCGATCAGGAAGTGCGCGGGAGTTAAAGGATCTAGGTCACTAGGGTCTGATGAGAGGGGAGTGAGAGGACGGGAATTGAGGATCGCTTCTATTTGTGAAAATAAAGACGACAGCTCCTCGAACGTTAGATGCCGTTCCCCTAATATTCTTGTAGTATGATATTTAGCGGCTTTGACGCCTGCCTCCCACAAACCGCCAAAATGGGGAGAGCAAGCAGGTGAAAACTTAAATTGTATGCCCTCGTCGGCCGCAAAACCCTCAACGTTTTTAGAATTAGTTTTTAAGAAATTAGCAATATCGTTGTTTGCGCCGACAAAATTGGTTCCGTTATCACAATGCAATACTGAAGGCTTACCCCTGCGAGCTATAAAGCGTCTTAAACATAAAATGAACACGTCAGTGGTAAGATCACTTGCGACTTCTAAGTGTACTGCTTTGGTTGTGAAACAGATAAATAGGCACATGTAGCATTTAGAAATTTTGCAACCGCGACCTTTGCGGTCGGTGATATAAAATGGTCCAGCGAAATCAACACCGCTAATTTGGAAAGGGAGATTCGGAATAATACGACTGGAAGGTAAGTTTCCCATTATGGGATTAATACATTTTGCTTTAATGATTCTACAAAGTTTACAATTATTGACTGTAGATCGTGCTAAAATTCTGCCTCGTAAAGGCCAATATTTGTTTCTAAGGTCGCTCAGCAAAAGCTGAGGACCACAATGTAAGAGCTTTATATGATGATGTGCAAATATTAATTTTGTTAAATTGTTGTTTGAATCTAATAATATTGGATGCTTTCTTTCATAGGTTTCAGCAGACTTCTGGAGACGACCGCCTACACACAGAGTGCCAGAATCATCTATAAATGGACTCAAAGAAAGGATACGAGATTTAGCAGGTAATGTATTGTTATTTTTTATTATTTTTATTTCATCTGCAAAACATTCTTGTTGGTGCTGTTTGATTAATACATTTAATGATTTACCTTGTTCATCAGAGTTAAACGGACCTTTAACTATATTGTTTTTATTGCGAAGGTTGTTGATAAACCGCAACACATAACAGATAGCTCTGAGTAAGATTGAAAATTTAGAAAATCTTTCAAAGTCAACAATGGGAGATGCAGCTTCGACATTACAATGTAGTGTAGCTAATTGATGAGGTTTTATCTCAGGTAAATCAGATGTTTTGATGTCTATCATCTGAGGCCAATCGCATTGGTCTTTGTATAGAAATGTAGGACCTTCCCACCATAACTTGGCTGAGTGGATAGACGCAGGATTCAGACCACGAGACGCTAGATCAGCCGGATTGTCGTGACCTGAGACATGTTTCCATGTATGAGATGCAGTTAGTTGCTGAATTTCACTAACTCTATTAGCGACAAACATTTTCAAATTGGATGGTTGAGATGCTAACCAACCTAACACTACAGTCGAGTCAGTCCAGTAAAAAACTGAATCAATTTTACATCGAAGAGCTGTAAGGACCTTCGCGCTTAGTCTTGCTGAAAGCAATACGCCGAGTAATTCGAGTCTCGGAATGGTCGTTGATTTGACTGGAGCAACTTTAGTTTTAGAACAAAGTAATCTTACTGAAATATTACCCGCACTATTTATTGATCTAAGATATATTGCCGAAGCGTATGCTGCTTGAGACGCATCTGAAAATGCGTGCAGCTCAATGAATACTGCCGTATCTATCAAAACAAATCTTGGAATCTCGAGATTAGACAAATACTTTAAATTTGTTATAAACTTTAACCACTGTTTTTCTAATGAGCTATCGATTGGGTCATCCCATTCGAGCTTTGAAAGCCATAGCTTTTGTAAGATAATTTTTGGAACAATAGTACATGGGCTTAATAAGCCTAGAGGATCAAAGAGCTTAGCTGAGCTAGATAGAATTGCTCGTTTAGTTGCACTTGGACCGTGTTCTATGTCTACTGGAAATACAAACACGTCTTTAGAAGGATTCCATTTTAAACCCAGCACACTAGACTGACTTGTCAAATCTAAACTTTTAGGTTGAGATGTATTTGAGTCATCGTTAAAAATAGCAGGTGCATTGGTTCGCCATTTTCGCAACGGTAAACATGCAGAGTTTAGAGCAGCAGTAACAGATTGCTTAATATTTAATAATTCGCTTTCGCTTTCCGCCCCTGAAAGATAGTCATCAACATAAAACCCATGTTTAATTTGTTGGGACACTGAGCTATCCTCACATTCATTTGATAACTGTACTAGACATCTCGTACTCAAAAAGGGCGCAGAAGCTGTGCCGTAGGTTACTGAATTTAACTGAAATATTTTTATTGGCTCTGATGAATTATCACGCCACAAAATAAGCTGCAAATTACGCTGAGTATCGTCTACCATGATTTGTCGATACATTTTCTCGACGTCTGCTGACACTACAAATTTATGCTGTCGGTACCGTAGAAGAATCGAGAACAAATCGTCTTGCACGACCGGCCCTACGTGTTGTAAGTCGTTAAATGAGACGCCAGATGTAGTTTTAGCCGATGCGTCAAA
Source organism: Agriphila straminella (assembly GCA_950108535.1). Taxonomy (NCBI): domain Eukaryota; kingdom Metazoa; phylum Arthropoda; class Insecta; order Lepidoptera; family Crambidae; genus Agriphila; species Agriphila straminella. The sequence goes on from OX467319.1 coordinate 12,364,884, forward strand.
GACAACACGGAGCTTAGTGGTCTGACTTGCTTCTCTGATAACAGCATGATGTGGTAGGTAATTGCCAAAGGTAGGCTTAGGTATTTCAGTCATGTGTCCTAGAGACTCGTATTCATGAATGAATTTAGTGTATTCCTCTTTAAGCTGAGGTTTAATATAAAATTTTCTTTCTAGTTGTATTAATCTTTTTTCAGCAATATTGTAAGATTCGCCTAAGTTTTCTACGGAACCCTTAAGCGGTATTTGAACAATAAACCTACCGTCGTCATTTCGACGAGTGGTCTCAGTGAATAGTTTTTCACAATAATTATCGGAATTGTAGTCGATAGTATCAGGGATCTCTTCGAGTTCCCAAAATTTTGCTAACTGGTTTTTTATTTCTTGTGAAAAATTGCAATGAATAGTTTCTTTATTATTATAATGTTCTGCCGGTGCTGATCCAGCAACTATCCAACCTAACTCTGTATCCAGTAGGATAGGTTTTTGTAAGCCCAAAGATAGCCTGTCTGAACGAATGATATCCCAGAATATGTCAGCTCCAAGTAATAGATCAATTTCTGAAGGTAGATAAAATTTAGGGTCAGCGAGCTGAATATTCTCGGGAATACCTAAACTCTGTAAACACACTTCGGACTGAGGCAACTTATCTGCAATTTTGGGTAAAATAAAACACTTGACAGACGCATTAAAAGAATTATACACTGATTTAAACATAATAGTGCAATGTTCCGTAACATTTAGGACACTATTACCGATACCAGTTACACTGTGATAATAATTTTTCTTTTTACAGATTCCGAGTTCCCTTTGAGCCCTGTCAGTGATAAAAGAAGATTGGCTTCCACAATCAAGTAACGCCCGTAAAATGAAGATTTTATCATTGTGTGTAACCTTGACCAACGCCGTAGACAAAAGGGCTTGATTGGTGGTTACTGCGGACATCGACACAGAAGCAGCAGGACTTGAAGAATTGGACTCACCAACAGGACCAGGTAAGATAACTTCACTAGTAGATTCATTATTTTGTGTAGATTGTAAAGATTGTGTAGGTTGTAAAGAAGCTTGTTTGTGTAATAAAGTGTTGTGTTTTCTGTTGCAGATTTTACAACCACTCATCCTACACTGGAAAGGCATATGCCCTTTACGCAGGCAGTTATGACATAATTTCAACGAAGAAATTTTAGAAATTCTTTGTTGAATTGGTAAAGATTTTAAAACAGAGCACTCATATATTTTATGTTCTTGTTTACAGATGGGGCAGCAGAGTATGGAGGCGGCATCCGAAGAATTACACATAAACGATTTCATATTGGGCAAACTGTGACGTTTTTCTGGTTTATATGACTTATTATTACTATGTATTGTTTCTAACACAGCAGCGCGTTGACGAAGATAAGAATAAAACTGTTCTAATGATGGCGAGTCTAACTTACTCCTAAATTCTTCCCAATTCCTCGCAGTAGCATTGTCTAACTTCGCCGCGGCCATATAAATAATAATCGTGTCCCATTTATCGGTTGGTTCACCCAAAGAGTTTAAAGCACTTAAATTCTTTGATAAATCATCAATTAATCGACGAATACCACATTCAGACTCTTTTTGTAACGGTTCAATTGAAAACAAACACTTGAGATGTTCATTTATTAAAAGGCGCTTATTATCATATCTTTCACAAAGTAAATTCCATGCGATTGCATAATTATTCGCCGAAACGGTAACGGAACTTATGACAGAACTAGCCGAACCTTCAAGATATGATTTAAGATAATGAAACTTATTGACATCTTCAATACACTCATTTTGATGGATTAATGACAAGTACGTATCTCTAAATGAAAGCCACTTATTAGGGTCCCCATTAAAAGAAGGGATCTTTAAAGGTGGTAATTTTAAGTTACTATGACATTTGCCACTGTTGTTGGACGAAGATTCCACTTTATTTTTGTTTTCAAAAAAGTCTAATAACGACTGACCTTTAGCAATCAAATTATAAAATATATTTTCAGTACCTTCGCGTTCCTGCATTTGTTTCGTAATATCTTCGTCCAGCATTTCGATTTGTGATTGAATTTCCTCATAAGTGCACGACACTTCACGAATTTTACTTAAACGGACACGTAACTCATTAATTTGCAACGCACTAATATCATTTGAATCCATCAAAGGTTTTAAATATTTCTCAAACAAAGTAAATCGGGTCTTAATGTTACCCCTTTGCTTAATTAAGTCTTTTAAATCACTCATTTTGTAGGCACAAACAACGTATCACTGTAAAAAACACTAAAGATTGTAATATCGTAATAAATAAAAGGGAATGCTTTACGAATAAGTATTCCTTCGCTGCTTCGAGTTAAAAATAGAATGTAACAAACTGGTTTTGCTACGGCCGACTCGGGCGCAGTGCAAAATGCAAGTCAAATGTGCACTGTGTGACACTGTGTCGTTGTTGGAATACTCGGCGCACACAATACACTTTAATCGATATATTTCGAAAAGAAATGAACTGATAATTGACACAAATGATTTATTAAGAAAGGATTTTGACTTATTTCGTTACTTTATGGAATTTAAACTGATATTTAATGTAAAATTCGAAACACTTTTTTATATTTTAGTTGGGGGTAAGCAATAACGTTGGTTGGAGTATCGAATGTACTTTACACAAATAAAAGCAGAAAGGATAGATGATTGAAAAGGATATTTTGCACACTTCCTTCGGAAATATGGCTGCAGCTGTTGGCTGGCGGGTTCCTGAAGGATTTCGATGATTTTGTGGATCGAAATCTCGCTCGTCACTGCGGTTTCGATATCACGATGGACAGGTCACCAAACTTGATCGCGCCGATGATGAAGCTCCAAGAAATAAGACTCCGTAATAGATAAAATTACGTATACTTGATAAAATCGGTACAAAGCTTGTTAGAAATTAATTTAAATTAGAAACGATGGTGCGTGTGTCGGAGCTGTCAGCGCAATGCCCTTGCGCGCCCCCTTCCGGCGGTGATTCCGTCGTTGTGACGTCATGGTCGTACAATGAGCGCGAACAATGTCATTTAAAGTTCTTGGTCGTTCCGAACCTTAAAGCCAAAAACTAAACAACCGTACTCTAAGCCTCTAAACGCAACCCTGCAAACTAATCGCACTAATGTCATCGATCACCATAGAGTGCATTTTAATCAGGGAGAATGTATGGGAAAATATCGTTGTTTTTTTTTAATATCAAGGCACTGCCTACTTCTTGGATTTGCCCTGTATCGTAATGAGAAAAAAAGTTATTTTATGATTCAGTTGACTGCATCGTAATGAGTTTTTTTTAATTTTTCGTGTCCACGAAAATAAAGTACGTATTTATATAACCTTTTTTGAATTCATATTTGGAACATTACGATGTGAGTGTAGATAAAATAACTTTTTTTCTCATTACGATACAGGGCAAATCCAAGAAGAAGGTAGCGCCGTGATATTAAAAAAGAACAACGATATTTTCCCACATACTTTCCATGATTACAATGCACTCTATGGTGATCGACGACTTATTGCGATTAGTTTGCAAGAATGCACTCATATTTTTTTTTTCTAATGGAATGCGCGCCATTTTTAGAGCATTACAAAAAAGTTTTGAATTTTGATTTCAATTTCTGAATTTCGTAGGTGTTTTTTATTTTTGCTTAAAACTGTGAAAAAAAATTGACTGCAAAATTATTTTAGATGCAACTAAGGAAATGACTTATTACAAGGTAGGTACATAGCTAATACAACCATAGTCTCTTTCTGTTTTCTAACGTTGATCTTTTATTTAGTCGGTTCAATCCCAAATGTATGAGTGTAGATAAAGTAGTGTATGAAACTGCACATAACTAGGTATTAAAACACTCGTGTGATACTATTAAACACACACTCATGTTTTAATACCCCTCATTATGCATCAGTATCATAAACTACTATTAAATGACACAAATGGAAAACCATGTATTTGTTCACACGAAAGCGATTTTAAAGCGCGGCGCTTTTTTATCGAGCACTGTCCTATTTTCGTTTTTTTTTTTTAATTTTTATGAATCTTATTTTATTTGTTATTTTCTATTTTTTGTCTACAGAAACATTATCAAAATTTTATGTATTTCGTAACAAACAATGGCTTCAAACCGTCATCACTTAATGCGCACATGAGTGATCATGAGCACGCACATAAAACGTTGCCTTTCAACTCGGCCGCACGCAGCTGTGTAGCATTCACTCGCAGGCGCGGTCTTTTGTTCGCGATACATTGCGTGGTAATGTATGCAATGCCAATGCTTTTTTAACAAAAAATCGTTTCCCAGCAATAATTTTGAACAGAAATGGTCCTGATGATGGGCAGAATACGTAGACCTCGGCTTCGTTGAGTGTTTTGTTACACCCGGTAGGTAGCATTATTATTGGACGATAACTTTAACTTTGACGGCGTTTTGGTGCAACTCATGAGTTGCTTTAACAAGCTTGTTATTGTTAAAGTTAGATGGTGCCACTGAGCCTTAGTGTGTACACTTACGGGTCGTGGTCGGTGCGCAGGCGCGCGTGCAGGGCGTCGGCGGCGGGCGGCGGCGGCGCGCGCCGGCCCGCGCCTCCCGCCGCGCACGCCGGGCACTCGCACTCAGACTCCGAGTAGCTTTGGAAACAGCTGCAACCAAACCAAGGACATCTATAGGGTACCTGTAGCGGCGCGATCATACCGCTGCAATAAGCAATCGAGAAATGACGAAGAAATGCAGGATCCGCGAAAAGTACAATACGTAAACATAACTACAGAATAGATAATAATAGTACACACTGCGTTGCACTTCGCAAAATCTTTTAAATAAATTGCGACTCTTGCTCCAATACAATAAAGTGCAATTCAGGTCGCAAAGCGCTCCCTTCGCTCCAAAACATTCACTTACTAGTTGCCTCTCTTTCTATGGCGTAGGTCTTATCTTTTCTGACATACGAAATTTGAAAAGGACGCCGAGCACTTCATACTCACGCGCGGAGCCCTGACATTACACAGACGTGACGCACTACGTCAAGCTAACATGAAGGCAAAAAGGTATGGAGACCTGACGCGTCGAAGTTTTATACACGATTCGCATAAATACAAATTCAAACATCGAGCAGTTGTCCCCGACAGACACCTAGATCGGTGGAAGTACTTCCTTTTTCACTGAACATATCGCGAAGAGTTCCAGCTTCAACAGAACCTAAGAACCTTTCATAGAAGTACTGTTTCCATGATAGAAAAATAACTGTATACGCACCTACAAGTATTTTATGAAGGACTAAACTTTAAGGAACAACGAGGTACCTAATCTTAAAAAAATGGGGCAAGATTGAGAAGAGAAGCGGTGATAAATGGGACAAGTTTGAATTTATTTCAATTACGAAGAAATGGGGTTGGGTTGGGGAAAATGGGACGAGTAAGGAGTGTGGAACAATATGGAAAAATAACGTGAAATAGAGTGCAAAAATGTGACAAGTTTTAGAATTCTTGCGAATTAAGCCAGGATAGAGAAGAGATAGGGTAAAATATGGAGCAAGATGAGAGATGAGTTTACGAAGAACTTAGGTAGGATTGGGGTAAAATGAGAATAAGACTGGAAAGAACAGAAGGGAGCTTGGAGTAAAAAGCCCAGGAAGAAATGGGAAGACATGGGATGGTTTTGCTTTAGGACAAATATGAGGTGAGATTAATCTAACTAACTACATACATATATCTCAACTTATTTTCATGTAATTATTAAAAATATTATATACTACTTACTGCTGATGGAAGGAATGTTGGCATAAAAAGTGTACAGTGGGTAGTTCCAAGGGGCGACTGCACGCCGCACACCGAGAGCTTTGGAAAGTGACCGGTTCGTGTTGAATGCGGTGGATTTGAGCTTTCATCTTCTCGCTTTCGGAGCGATATTTTTCTGCGAGTTCCTGCTCGCGGTTGATGACGTCACTTTCCGATTTTAGTACGTCCACTAAATACCTGCAGAATTTTGCAGATTAGTATTGCATTATTGTTTATTTCAGAAAATGTGAATTCGTTGTTACTTCTTGTCAATTATTATACCATTGTTTTTGATTTATTAAGGGTCCCCCCAGACCTACCGGTTTCTTTTCTTTGCTTTGCTGTTCGGCAATGGACCGCCGGCCAAGAGGCTAATTTTCAATCTATCGCATATTTCTAATCTAAGTACATTTCACATATATGTATGTTCTTGTGAGCTTTGTTCCTTAAACGATTGTTATGAAAACACAAAAAAATATTTTAGGTAGGTAATGATGCCACCCACGCACGACCCTGTTTACAATTTATAATAAATATGCGACCGATTTATTTTTAGCAATCGGAGACCATGTTCAGTCAGGGTGGCATATCTCTCATAGGCTTCCTACTTCGCAACCCAGACGATGATATTTGATAACACCAAGCTAATGGCTATCTTGTCAATTTGGTCTGGTCCCAATATTCGATAAATTGAAATGACCCTGGTTGGCCGGCGGTCTAAACAGCAAAGTAGAACAGCAAAGCAAAGAAACCGGTAGGTCTGGGGTCACCCTTATGCTAACTTAATTTGAGCTCACATTAGATTTTAGCTACACTAACTCTAACCGTGTGAATCTATTATTAGCTTTTTAAGTTTATACTTTGTAATTTTAAGAATATTGTTGTGTCAGCTGATGATTCACCGAAAAATAAATAAATTAAAACATTGTTTTTTTAACTAAACCATCTGTAAGTAACATGTAGCTAGACTGATAGTTAGATCTATCTGTCAGATTTTTGTATAGTTTATTGAAATTAAATACTTACTTTCTAACATCACCCAGCGTATAAGTTGGTGTACTCGCAAGGCAATCAATGACTAGAATTGGAGATAACAGTTTTTGACTATCTGTGGACAAAATTATTTGCTTTAGCACTTCATCGTTCGCTAGAGCAGCAAGAAGATTGCATTTGAGTATAAGATTGCACAATAAGGCAGATGTTACCGATCAGGAACCCGGATACAGAAATATTGCAGGTCCAATAAAGTTTTATGCTAAAGTAGCTACTAGCTAGGCATGATAACATTAGAAAAGTTAAGCCAGTAATAACCCACTAAAAACACCGGCACTTGCCCTCTCGCCACCGGTTGGTCTCTGGGGGTCCGCCGTTGTGGCAATCACCCCTGCGACCTGGCGGCCTGCCCGGCTTCCCAGGCCTCCTCTCTGACGGGAGATGGCCGAGCAAGTTTGGCCATCTCCTCAACCTGTCAGGGCCGTGCAAGGCAGGCAGTGGTTCACCTCCCACTACCCGCTTGGCCCCAGACCGGGGGAACAAGATAATCACCTAGCTGGCCTGTATATGCGTTCAATATACCAATACCACACAGTAGGTACATTTAGCCACAAAAAAAACAACATTGGTTTTTTTCACAATGTTGAAAAAAAATAGCAGTCGTTTTTTGTTATTTTGTCAAAAATAAAATCTTTGGTAATTGAATGTTTAATCAAATCAATAATTAAATTATATTTTTTTTAAGAGGAACTTCAGAAAACCATAAACCAAATGGAGATTTCACCATGCGCGTCTTTAAATGTTGCCAACTGTTGAAAACTTAGTAAGTACTTTTCATTCTTTTCAACCAAAAATGTAATGTAGGTTCAAAAATGTACAGAAAACCGTAAAATGAACTCATAAGTATTCATCTTTAACGGAAACTTCACGAATAATTTTGATTTCTGTACTCTTAAAAAAAACATGTCGTTTTTCATGGTTTTTTCTCACGTTATTCACGTTAGAAAAAAACAACACTAGGCATGTGTCGTGCTACACTAGTACGCACCGATCACGTGCAGTAACTCGGCGAGGCAGGCGGCGGGCGGGGGCCACCACAGTACATCTAGCCACAGGCGCGGACACACGGGCATGTGTCGTGCTACACTAGTACGCACCGATCACGTGCAGTAACTCGGTGAGGCAGGCGGCGGGCGGGGCCCACCACAGTACATCTAGCCACAGGCGCGGACACACGGGCATGTGTCGTGCTACACTAGTACGCACCGATCACGTGCAGTAACTCGGCGAGGCAGGCGGCGGGCGGGGGCCACCACAGTACATCTAGCCACAGGCGCGGACACACGGGCATGTGTCGTGCTACACTAGTACGCACCGATCACGTGCAGTAACTCGGCGAGGCAGGCGGCGGGCGGGGGCCACCACAGTACATCTAGCCACAGGCGCGGACACACGGGCATGTGTCGTGCTACACTAGTACGCACCGATCACGTGCAGTAACTCGGCGAGGCAGGCGGCGGGCGGGGGCCACCACAGTACATCTAGCCACAGGCGCGGACACACGGCGCCGCGTCGCCGACACGCCGCTAACGCGCCTTCTGCGTCTCCGCTACGCATGTGTAGCGCTACTTGGGCTCGCCACCTTTAAAAAAATCACAGATTTTACAGTCCCCGCAAGAATCGGAGCATTGAAAATAAATGCAAAATCGTACCTATTATATTTTTAAAGTTACCTAGTAAGTACCCATTTATTTTTACGATTGTGACACTCTGCTTCGCCTCGTGTCACAAAAGCGCCCGCTGACTGCCTCGAAATATTATTAACCAATTTTCAAAATTCCTACGAATGCACTTCTCGTCTGCTTCTGCACCTTTTAACACTATTACCATGACGATCGGTCAATAATCATAGAAGCTACATCACTTTTTATGTACGGAAACACCACAAATCTAAAGGGTCCACCTACAGGTCACAATTAATTAACCGATTTTCAAAATTGGTTTGCCATTTTGTAGCCAAACTAATACCCTAAGACCCATTTATCCTTAAGTCGGTTTTTTTTCGAAATATTTACAATTCAGTAAACAAACACCCCCAAACAACCCGAATTTTGCAAAATTCCAAAAAAGTTACCAGTAGATTTTAAAAATTCAAACGTACACGTGTCTCGATAGATTCCTCAACTTTTGGTACTATTTCCATCTCGATTGTCTCAAAATCCTCGGAGATATGGCCAAAAATACGTCTCAGGCGATTTGCATCTGATAACCATTTTGAATGGTAAAAAGTGAAATTTATATTGGTATTTCGTAATTTACTGTGCTAAATGATATCTTAATGTTACAAATCGAATCTTTAAAAAGTATGAACTAATATTATATGTGAAAGTTTGTTGGTTTGGATGTTTGTTCCTCAATTGCGCAAAAACACATTTAGATGAAATTGATGATTGAATTGATGAAATGACACACTGATAGTTTATAGGCTGGATTAAAACGTAGGATACTTTTTATCCCGGTCCAAGGTTCCTTAGGGATTTTAAGAATGTCCACGCGGATAAAGTCGCGGGCGGAAGCTAGTTTGAAATAAATCACTGAAACTGATACTAAAGTCCGGTCGCGAAACACAAAAAAAATGTTCAATGACTTTGTTTTTTACGTTTCTCTGTCGCTCGCTAATACACTGCTTTACGCTCACACAGATCGAGGGTATAGCATCTGTGTGAATGCGATCTTAAGATAAAATCTACATGACACTACTGTTTCAAATTTCCATTACTATAAATCTATCACTCTCTTTGAATTTAATATCCCAATGATACCTAAGTTCCAGTACATTTTGTCTCTAATGAGTCCTTTACTCACAGTTTATTTTCCTCGTAGAGGTAAAGCACACCCGCCTTGAAGCCGAGCATCTGGCAGATGACGAGCGTCTGGTCCTTGTCGTAGTTCGCCTCGGGGTCCTTCAGCACCTTCAGCACTTTAGCCTCGTATTCCGCCTTCTCGTTGTCTGGAGATTTCGCCCTAATACAAACAGTGAGATTTGTCTCGGCACGTAGAAATTATGTGCAGTATAGTGTGTATAGGGGCCCATAAGGGGTCGTCGATTAATCACGTGATGTTTTTTTTAGCAAATTTTAACCCCCTCTCCCCCTGGTAATACGTGGTGAGGTTTTGGGCGAATGGAATGGTAATAGACGACCCCCAAGCAGGCTTGGCTCTCTCCGCATTTTGTGTAAGTACTTAGCATACATGTAGTGTTTAATAAGCGCGTCATACACAAGCTTAGAGCATGCAGAGGTCGCAATCATGTTCTAGGAACTCGAGTTGCTCAGAAACATGTGTATGAAGTCTTCGGGCGGCGCTCGATCGTCACTTGTGCATCTCATAAATGCAGGCCCTCACCATACATGTATGTAGTATTCAATAAGCGCGTCATACACAAGCTTAGAGCATCCAGAGGTCACACTCATGTTCTAGGAACTCGAGTTGCTCAGAAACATGTGTATGAAGTCTTCGGGCGGCGCTCGATCGTCACTTGTGCATCTCATAAATGCAGGCCTCGTCTATACATCGTGCCTTAATTATGTGATAAGTTCTCACCATACATGTATGTAGTGTTCAATAAGCGCGTCATACACAAGCTAAGAGTATCCAGGGGTCGCACTCATATGTTCCAGGAACTCAATGAGCCGCTCAGAGTTGCTCAGGAACATGTGTATGAAGTCTTCGGGCGACGCACGATCGTCCTTCGTACATCCCATAAATGCGGCCTCATCTATACGTCAAGATCTTTATTGCCTAAATTATGTGAAAGTACTTACCATACATGTATGTAGTGTTCAATAAGCGCATCATACACAAGCTTAGAGCATCCTGGGGTCGCACTCATATGTTCCAGGAACTCAATGAGCCGCTCAGAGTTGCTCAGGAACATGTGTATGAAGTCTTCGGGCGGCGCTCCATCGGGCTCCCTCGTGCGTCCTGTTAGGGTGGCCTCGTCTACTAAAGGCTTGCTGCGGGGTTTGTAGTCCGTACAGAGTACTGGCGAAGAAATGATGAAGTTAACAGATTAACCCCCTTATTAATTTAAATCATTCGGTCATTCAATCATTTAATCAATTGTTTAGATATGTCTGTGTTTTGTCTTTTTCGTTCAAACTCAATTCATAATTTTAAAGTAAGAAAGTGACAGAACACACTGATTAGCTAAATAGTATTTAAAATACGTTTACATTTTATTAGTTTTATGAATAAGACGGTAAGGATCTATGGTTTACTCAAGTCATGCATGCAGCATGAGTTAAATACAAATCAGAGCAAATTGAAGTTGCCATATGTCAATGACGAAATTCATACTAGTAAGTACTAATCCATATAAATATCGGAGAAAGTAACTCTGTCAGAGATTTTTACGTTTTCATGCCGCTGCTGAATATTTTTTATGAAGTTTGGGCAGGCCTTGCAGGCCTTTAAATTAAACGAGTTAGTTATCCTTACACAAATATCCAAAAAACAGACTTAAAAATGTACAATACTCACATTTCAACAGCTGCGTGCTCTCTTCCGGCTCGTGCTGTATCAGCGTATGCCCATACTTCCGCATATAAAACTCCGCATGCTCGAACTCCAGATCTGCTATGTAGTGCAACGCTCTCAAATATTCTTTACGGTCTTCAACTAGCAATTTTACAACCCAGTCGTATCGCTTGTGGACCATAGCTAGGGACAACGCATCTTCTACGCTCACTTGACGGATTACCTAATCGTTGAAAATGTTTTATAAGGCTTTGCCCTCCTCGCATGACTATCGAAACGCCGTTTATCACTTTTAACTGTCAAAAGACAATGCATTTTGACAGGTTGAGTGTCGTGTCTATACAATGCTATATCACGCGATATCAGATTTCGGGAGCCATATTGCTAGGGGGGCAACTCTCTTAATTTATACTATAGGCGACGTCTGACGTCAGCGTAAACGTTCCGAAATGATTGTAAATGTGCGCATACGCCTAACTTTATGGTTTACTTAATCGAATCTGCACATGATCCTTGACCATCAGCCATTTTTAATGTTCCCACTGCTGGGGCACAGGCCTTCCTTATGGGTGGATAAGGAGGACGGGCCATAACCCACCACGCGGGCCCAATGCGGATTAGTGGTTGTTAACTACTACAAATGCACCCGGGGCCAACGGCTTAACGTGCCTTCCGAAGCACGGAGGAGCTCGAGGTAATACATTTTGGTCACCCATCCCATGACCGACCCTTGCGAAAGTTGTTTAACCTTCGCAATCACAGGGCCAGGCGCAGCCACTGCGCCACTCCTCCGAGCACATGATCCTTATTACTTGGAGATTTTTTTTTTTTTGCGGAATTTTTATAAACCTACATACAAGTTTACGTCCCTACTAAGATCATGCGCGGACTCGACAGATCGAAAACGTTCGTCGACTATACAAGGAAAAATGACAAAACAGCAGTTTTGCCTTGAAATAAAAGATTCTACACCGTATAGAGAAGGAAGACTACAATAAAATTCAGTTTCTCCCAAAGGATTTTTATGTCTAATTTGGGTGACGCTTATTACGGTCACTATTTATATATTATTACTCATTTCATACAAAATTAGTACTGGTACCTAATACAAAAAACCGAGTCAAGATTTTTTTTTAAATACGTTACCTTAATAGCAACATCCACATCGAAGTCGATAGCTTTGTCTTTGGTATTAATAAACTCCTTCAGTTTGCCCAATTGGTCATGCTGGTCTATCTTCACGTAACAAGTCAGTAGTAACGTCGTATGATCTTCGGTCGCACAGCCTTTCTTATGGAGCTCTTCTAAGTATTGAACTAGGGGTTCTAAATGACGGGATTCAAGGTACTTCCGGATCACATAAGATGTTTCTAACCAGCCAATGGTTTTTACGTATTGTTCTACTGCTCCTTTTAGATCACCCTGAAAATAAAAACGGATAAAAAACACATCGTGGGGATGCAAACTGAGGAACCAATGGCGCCACAAACGCATGTACCAAAATTGTTTGATTGGTTGTTTCAAATGTCAAATGACATTTCTGACATATTTTAACCAATCAAAAGTACTGTCTTAGGAACAAGTGTACGCAGCGACATCTACAATAGGGATGTTGACTTTTTTATTTTATTTTACATAAATTACCTCTCAAAAAAAGAAACATTGGTAAAAGAATTAATTCGCTAGCATGAAAACTGCCCGAGATATCACAGTGTGAAATGCACACAAATGGACTCGATCAAAAACGCTCCATACTAATGGCTTGCACGTTATGACGTCACGCCTTGCAAGTTTGTATGCAACGCATACGAAATTTGTTCAGCAGCTATATTAAATATTGTGTTTATCAAAATGGTTTCTTCGACAAATTTGCTATACATTTTACGGACTAATTAAAGGTATCATTTATTTTAATAAATTTTATACTTTTTAAATGGACTTGTCCACCCAACTTTGAAGGGTCATAAAACAAATAATATGCAATATATAAAACCAAGAGGTATACAAGCTACTCTAAAAGTTTAATATGTTTACGATTTTTATTAGTATTTCGTTATTTTATTCATTAGTCAACATCCCTATTAGCTTTGCGTTGCCATCTCCATTCGTGAACTAATAAGATTTTTCTTTTATCGTGTAAAGTCAATAAGTAATTAAAGTACTAAAATCATTTTTTTCTCAAATTATGTCTGTCTCGTATGAAATCAAAAAATTAAATGGAGATTTTTTCATCTGCCATCAAGCTATTTCTTCATCTGCCACATAATTAAGGACGCCACTTGATTTTCATACAAACGAGCTAATCTTGAAGCCTTGGTTCTCCACCAGGAATTGACCGAGCAGTGATCTGAAGATGGCTGTCCAGAGAGTGAATGGAGAAGATCGGGCTATTCCATATATCCCAACTGGCAATCCCAATATTTTTTTCCACTCTTCCCAATTTTTTCCACTCACAAGTTGGGAAGAGTAGAAAAAAACATATATCCCAAATCCCGAATTGATTGGGATAGCTAGTTAGGATATATGGAATATCGCTATACAAACTTAACTGATCTGATCAAAATTCTAAGAGATATAAAGATATGTTTTAAAAATCCGCAAAAATAGCATTAAAGCGTATAGAAATTCTGAAACTGAGAACTCTGATCTTTACATCTCTTAGAATGCTGATCAGCCTTCTTATTGTCTAATTTTCAAAATCCATCGCAATCGCTTTCAATTGACAAATGGATGTGACACATTGCTGCATTTCTTTGGTAAGTTTTTATTTGTGCCAAAAAAGAGCATCAATGTATTACATCCTGACAGCGATTGCGATAGATTTTGAAATTAGACAATTAGTCCCCTGATCAGTTGGGTGTGTATAGCGATCTGGATCTCCTCCATTCACCCCCTGGATGGAAATCATCAGATCACAGCTCGATCAATCCCTGGCAGAGAACTAAGGTTTCAAAGTTACCTCGTTTGTATGAAAATCGAATGGAATCCTTAACTATGTATATTAGTCAAGCTACTAACAATATATCTTCATTATGAAAATTAACAGAGAGTTGCAAGAATACAAAATACGGTAGACATTCTTCAGCAGCTTACCTTACTATACAAATGGTCACCATATTGCTTATAAATCTCAATCAGCCCTTCCACATCGTAATGCTGACTGCTCGCTATCCTTATAGCTACATCATACAAATTCTTCTTAAACAACAAAGTCAGTTTCGACTGCAAATCCTTTTCCTCCAAATATATTATTTCCTTATTCTTCGTTAGAAGGTATATATAACCCCATTCAGTTATTACAGCGTCAATGGCGTCGAATGTTTTTGAAAATACTATAAATTTGTTTTGTATGTCCAGGATTGTGATGTGGTGGGATTTTGGTGATTGTGTTGAGCTCGTGGAGGCTGCGGGTAGTTCGTTGGTGGTGATCACGAGGTATGAACGGAACCAATTTAGGCGGACTTTTTCGCCTTCTAAGGCGTAACAGGGACCTCGGCCTTCGGTCGTGTAGCAGTATATGGCCTGAGGGTTACACATTTAAAATGAATTTTGGTATTTTAAGGGACTGTTTTACAATCAAAAAGTTTTGAGTAGCTTCAGTCCATCAGCCATTTTTTTGATGTCCCCACTGCTGGGGCACAGGCCTTCCTTATGGGTGGTAAGGAGGATGGGCAATAACCCACCACGCGGGCCCAATGCGGATTGGTGGGTGTTAACGACTGCAAATGCAGCCGGGACCAACGGCTTAACGTGCCTTCCAAAGCACGAAGGAGTTCGAGATAATACATTTTTGGTCACCCATTAAATTAGGATTAGTGAATGTTTACTAGCTTGGTATTGAAACTAATTGATTTATTTATACTGGCCCCTTGGTATGTTGTACATAGCTGCGAGTATGCCGTAATTGATATTATTGCTTAAGCTTACATAATTATATTTACCTAATTAAATTACTCTAAATATTTTCTTGTCGTACCTACTGCTCATTTATTATTCACGGTGCCACATTATATTACCCACTACTTATCTAAAATATCTACTTAAATGTATATATATATATATATCTTTTAATGTATTGAAGTACACTCTTTTGTTTTGTGTTATTGCTTGCGACCAAACGATGACAGGGGCTCGGCTGAAAATCAGTGTCTGGTTCCTCGGAACTATCAACACTGAGCTTGAGTTCCTTTTCAGACTGCCACTGCTGCACACTCCGGTACGGTATTATCTTGGACAATGTTTTTAGGTTAAGTTATCTCATTTTCTCAAGTGTTCCTGTTGTTGTTGTTGTTGTGTGTTGTAGTGGTATATGAATAAATTTTTTATCTATCTATCTATCTATCCATCCCATGACCGACCCATGCGAACGTTGCTTAACTTCCGCAATCGCTGGGCCAGGCGCTAAACCACTGCGCCACCGAGCTCCTCAGTCAGCTCCTGAGTAGCTTACTTGACAGATAATTTGACAGTTGGAATATGAAAAATATGTCAAATCAAGCTACTCAGAACTTACTTTATGATTGTGAAACAGGCTCTAAATATAATATACCTACAATAAATAAACTAAAAAAATACACTTACTAGAAAAAAAAGACTCACCAATAACATCTGAGTAAGACAGACGATAGATGATGGTATAGGTGAGTAGTTTTTTTAGTACTTATATTAATTATCATAATTAATGTACGATAGCATTGTGAATTTAAAAATAAGTTACCTACACCTTTGGTTGTCTACTGTCTCTTGTAAAACAGGGTAACCTTATATGAGAGCAGTTCATATTTTGCTTTGTTATGTGTTTTCCTGAATAAACAGATTTTTATTTTATTTTATTTTGTGTTTTTTATTTTGAAACGAAAAAGAAAGCGAAAATAGCAATATAATTGTGTAAAAACTCGGAAGTTAACGGTTTACCACCTATAAAGGTAAATTAAAGGTCTTGCACAACTATTAAGTTGTCTGGAGTACAGCAATGGACACCTAGCAAATAATACGGGCCATCACGCAGCAGCCGGGCCTATATGATCTACATGCTCGTATATAGTATATCTCACGTCGTCGATGGCCACAGTGAGGCGGTGGCCGGCGGCCATCACGCAGCAGCCGGGCGGCGCCCCCTATATGATCAACATGCTCGTATATATTATATCTCACGTCGTCGATGGCCACAGTGAGGCGGTGGCCGGCGGCCATCACGCAGCAGCCGGGCGGCGCCCCCTGTATGATCTACATGCTCGTATATAGTATATCTCACGTCGTCGATGGCCACAGTGAGGCGGTGGCCGGCGGCCATCACGCAGCAGCCGGGCGGCGCCCCCTGTATGATCTACATGCTCGTATATAGTATATCTCACGTCGTCGATGGCCACAGTGAGGCGGTGGCCGGCGGCCATCACGCAGCAGCCGGGCGGCGCCCCCTGTATGATCTACATGCTCGTATATAGTATATCTCACGTCGTCGATGGCCACAGTGAGGCGGTGGCCGGCGGCCATCACGCAGCAGCCGGGCGGCGCCCCCTGTATGATCTACATGCTCGTATATAGTATATCTCACGTCGTCGATGGCCACAGTGAGGCGGTGGCCGGCGGCCATCACGCAGCAGCCGGGCGGCGCCCCCTGTATGATCTACATGCTCGTATATAGTATATCTCACGTCGTCGATGGCCACAGTGAGGCGGTGGCCGGCGGCCATCACGCAGCAGCCGGGCGGCGCCCCCTGTATGATCTACATGCTCGTATATAGTATATCTCACGTCGTCGATGGCCACAGTGAGGCGGTGGCCGGCGGCCATCACGCAGCAGCCGGGCGGCGCCCCCTGTATGATCTACATGCTCGTATATAGTATATCTCACGTCGTCGATGGCCACAGTGAGGCGGTGGCCGGCGGCCATCACGCAGCAGCCGGGCGGCGCCCCCTGTATGATCTACATGCTCGTATATAGTATATCTCACGTCGTCGATGGCCACAGTGAGGCGGTGGCCGGCGGCCATCACGCAGCAGCCGGGCGGCGCCCCCTGTATGATCTACATGCTCGTATATAGTATATCTCACGTCGTCGATGGCCACAGTGAGGCGGTGGCCGGCGGCCATCACGCAGCAGCCGGGCGGCGCCCCCTGTATGATCTACATGCTCGTATATAGTATATCTCACGTCGTCGATGGCCACAGTGAGGCGGTGGCCGGCGGCCATCACGCAGCAGCCGGGCGGCGCCCCCTGTATGATCTACATGCTCGTATAACGGGTGTAACAAGACCTTCAACGAAGCCGAAGTCCACGTATTCCGCCCATCATCAGGATCATTTTTGTCTTTTAGACTATACCTGGGAAACCAATAGTTACGAAGTTATTGAAGGTCAAAGTCAAAATTTTTTTTCAAAATTTTTATGAAATCTTATTTTATTCGTTATTTCCTACTTTTTGACTAAAGAAACATTATCAAAATTTTAAGTATTTCATAACAAACAATGGCTTCAAAACGTCGTCACTCGATGTATCTCATGAGCACGCACATAAACGTTGCCTTTCAACTCGGCCGCACGCAGCTGTGTAGCATTCACTCGCAGGCGCGGCCTGTTGTACGCGTCACATTGCGTGGGAATGCATGCAAAGCTTTTTTAACACCAAAAATCGAAATGGTTTCCCAGTAATAATTTTGAACAGAAATGGTCCTGATGATGGGCAGAATACGTAGACCTCGGCTTCGTTGAAGGTATGGTTACACCCTGTATAGTATATCTCACGTCGTCGATGGCCACAGTGAGGCGGTGGCCGGCGGCCATCACGCAGCAGCCGGGCGGCGCCCCGCGGCCATCTAACGTGACGCAGCGCTCGGTGGCCAGCCAGTACACCATCACGCTGGCGCGGGACACCACGAATAGTTTGTCGGCTGCCCTGTTTGGTACGACAATATTCAATTAGTATCCGCAACTAGCACTTAACGATTTTTTGTAGAGAAAACTTTTAGCTATCATATTTCTGTCAATCTCAATCACAAAACTGAATATACCTACTTTCTACATTTTTTTAGGACCAAATATCAAAAATTAGCAGTTGACATTTTGTAATTAAACTTTTTTTTAATACGTGTTGTGGTTAGTGGCGTGGCAAAGGTATAAATTCCATTCTGCTGTTACTTTTGCACATTTGTGAAGTCGAAGAGACTTTAATTATTTTAAATTTTCTTTAAATTTCTATTACTAAGGGCGCTTATTCCTACCTATAAAAAAATATTCAGCCAATTTGATTTTTTTCGGACATTCCTCATTGTAGAATACAGACAAATTGCGAACCAGACAACCTGCGAAACACTCCAATAAATCAAGTACAGTACGAGGGAAACATCTTGAATTTTTTTCGACGGAGTGGGGTTAAGTTGTGTTTTGTGAACGACCAATAGCGCACGCCCCTCTCCCGCGTACAGCTCGCGCAATATAACTTGACCCAATATTTAGTACCATGTGACCTGCGCACTACAATTTTTGTACTGAAAATTGCTACTTACTGAGCTGTACCTCACCGCTACGCATACCCAAAATACGCGTTGCGCACAATCCCTACCCGATTTCAAAATATTTGCCTCGTGCTGTAAGTAATACTGTGTGAAATCTTTGTTCAAAAATTTGGCGTTGTATTGTACGGCCCCTTAAAGTTCCATATCACTATCCAATCCATTCAATTTCAAATACTTACTTGAAAGCAAGCCCAGTGATAGGGCTGGTCCCAGAATCTGGCAATGTCTTCATCTTCCCGCTGCGCTGACGCGCAATATTGCCGCGGAAGAGGGACACTGAGCCATCTTGAAAGCCCACCGCTAACAGGCTCTGAAAGAATAATGAAATGAACAATGGGGAATGTCCGAAAAAAATCAATTTGGTTGAATATTTTTTATAGGTAGGAATAAGCTCCCTTAGTAATAGAAAAAAGTTTCAGAATTTTCGGTTGCGTGAATAAAAAATCAAAAATTCAAAGTCTCTTCGACTTCACAAATGTACAAAAGTAACAGCAGAATGGAATTTATACCTTTGCCACCACCTGATACAATCAAAACATGGAATAAAAAAAAGTTTCATCACAAAATGTCAAAACTTTTTTTTTAATTCGTGTTGTGGTTGTGGCAAAGGTATAAATCCCATTCTGCTGTTAATTTTCGAAGAGACTTTCAATTTAAAAAAAAAAAACACGCAACCGAAAATTCTGAAACTTTTTTCTATGACTTAAGGACCTAGGATTCCTACATATAAAAAATATTCAGCCAATTTGATACTTTTCGGACATTCCCCATTCTTTATTCAAATGAAGTGCTTTTGACTTGTCTATATTTTCCTACCACCCTTTCGAGACTTTTGTATTTTAATAATTTGAATTTAATTTGTTTAGCTTAATAAATTGAAAAGTAGTGCTCTTTTTTATTGACAAAATTACTTCAAGACATATTTACTTATACTCCCCAGCAGAATCTTGAACATTGAGCAAATGATACGCAGAAGTCGTGAAGAAAACGTGATTGTTCTGTTGCGCGTTTCTAGATTCTAAGATTTATTGGTCCCAAAACGTGATGTTTACAATGCGAAAATTCGTGCCGGCATATACCTACTTTCTTACCATTAAATAAACATCAACTGTGTTCATTTACTGTCTATTTCATCTAAAGAAAACTACATTATCACAGAGTATCAAAAACAGTATTTTATTTTCCAAAAATTAGATATCCGTACGAAGCAAGGGCAAGTCGCTATCGCTAGTAATTAAATAATAAATAAAATAAAATGTCTTTTTATTCCATATTTAGTACTTTAAATTTTATTTGTGTTAGTTTGTTAGTAAACCTAAACATTATGCTAATTATTAGTATTTGTTGGTATTTTTTTTTTTATTTCAGACATGGATCCCATCTGGCTAAAAGCCACCTCCATTGTTATTCACTTCTCTCTGTCCTTCCCCGCAGTAATTAAATAAAAAAAAATAAAAAACCCGCCTGCATAAAAAGACAAGTCGACTGAAAAGATTGAAACAAGATTAAATAAATATTAAAGGCAACATGTCATAATAACATGCAGTCGGAGGCATGCATAAAGAAAGTGACATTATGAATGATTGAATTATATGCCTCCGACTGCATGTTATTATGACATGTTGCCTTTAATATTTATTTAATCTTGTTTCCATCTTTTCAGTCGACTTGTCTTCTTATGCAGGCGGGTTTTTTAATTTTTTTAATTTATTTTTTAATTTATCTCTTTTTAGTTATTATATTTTACGGTCATGATATACCTTTTTGAAATCCTTATAATAAGCCCTTTAATTTGACACCCATATTGCAGTATTCTAAAAAAAAATTTTTTTTTCACTACGTATAATAGCACCGTACAGCCGCCATGTTGGTTTTTTTATAACGCCACCTTCTTAAGAACACTTGGGCTGAAAAGACCAATCTAACGATATCTTAATCATAGAAATCCGTTCAGCCGTTTGAGAGATATGAGGTAACAAAGAATATTACATACAAACATACATACTTACAAGATACGCGCGAAATACATAACCCGCAGTCGGGTAAAAAGCATAAATATACTCAAAAATCATTATGTACAGTACAGTCACAAGCAATAAGATGTACACACCATAGAACTTTGTCACATTTATCACCTGGGTATAGCTATCTAAATCTGCTCCATTCACACCCCAGACAGCCATCATCAGATACAGTCAATCCATGGCGGAGAACCAAGGCTTCAAAGTTACCTCATTTGTATGAAAATCGACTGTTGTCTTTAATTATGTGACCGCCACTGTATATTGATTGAATGTGACATAGCTCTAAAGTGTGTATATTTTATTGCTCGTGACTGTACACTACATGTTAAGAAACAATACCTTATTGTCATGTACAGCAAGTGCCGTGACTGGTGTAGAGCGCATGTGCGAGGGCACGGCGCGGGACACGCGCACGCACGTGGGGTTCCCGTGTCGGTCGCTGCGGGACCAATCCCACACCTTGATCAGGGGATTCACGCCCGCCTCGTCATCCTATGACAATTAAATTAATTCCTGTATCATTCACTCATATTCATAGTGTTACATGACTTTGTATAACTAGTGGCTTTAAAGAGCTGTAGACCTTGCATTTGTAACATTTTTCCCATATCTACGCCATTGGAAAAAAAAAACTGCATTAACAAAAAATCTACTTAATTATAGAACCTGCTCACAAAATTTCACGAGAATCAGTTGAGAAAGGCGATCTGTAGAGGAGAACAAACAGACAGCAAGACAGCGGGACATACAAAGCATTTTTGTCCAAGCTGAAACAGAGATGCTTTGCACTCGCTCGGTCAACTATATTTAATGTAGATTACAACACAACATATTGTTTTACTCATATGTAGATTTGAGAAAAATATTGTTGTTATAATTCATTTTGCAGGTCAGATTTTGCTGCTTTACTACAAATTACAGAAAAAATTACAACTTTGAATGTTTTACAAAGAGAATCAAAATTGTACATATTATATTTCAATTTAAGGCGCTGCTTAATCGAATTTTCTGGTTTTTGAGGGGGTTTTAACCAAACACCAAAGTTTTAAGATAAAGTTAACTTTTTTTACACATATTTTAGGAAAAGTAAAAATGCACAGTGGAAAGGTATGCAATGTATGCATACATCTGATTACATTACTTGTTTGTAAATAATAAAAATACCAATGAAATACTTACACCAATAGTGACTAAATATGGATCATGAGGCAGTTGTTGAGCAAGAGTAACCGTCAACTCGTACGCCTTGAACGAAGTCACCTCCCAGTTTCTGGTGATCAGGTGGGCCCACCCCGTCACGTCACAGAGCACAACATGACCATTCCCACTTGTGGACACAGTAACATGGGTGTCCTAAAAGTAGCAAATAATATATTTCTAACAATGAAGTAGTTTTTCTATCTCATGAAGACAGTTTTGCTATGAATGTAACCTAACAAGGCATGCACATGCACATATTGTTTTAGTATGTGTCTGCACACTCTTGTATTACGCACACTAAAATAGTGTTCATGTGCACGCCTAGCAATATTCATAGCAACAGACTTTGTGAGATAGAACAACTATATAAAACATTAGCATCGGATTAAATCCTCATCTTAAAATAATAAACTACAAAGAGTTGGATTAGTTATGCTATATTTGCTATTTCAAATTTAGGAAGACTTAAGACTGGCCACATATAAACGGAATTTCGATCCGGAATTCTAAAATGGAATCATATGCTCTTAAGTGTCTATAAAGATTGTTTCATGTTTCTACATACATTCGAAAAAAAGAAAATGTGTGAACCAAAGCTTAAGCGTTTTGCTTAAAAATATCATATTCTCAGATAACATTTCACAACAAGCCTGCCTCGTGTGAAGACCCACCATAAGAAGAGATTTCTAGAATTCTTTGTGATGAATTTAGATCATTAGGTAATTTGAAAGTAGGTATAGAGAAAATGTTTGAAACTTACTTGAAGACTTTCTGCTATTTTCTTGTTGTCAACATTATTGTGCGTATCAAAGAATGTGAAACGGCGCCACTGAAATTGATCAGTTTTAGTTTTAAATACAAACATCTTCTATAAAAACCACTGTAAAACTTTACAGAAGTATTTGATGATTCTAAGGAGTTTGGGTCGGAGAGTCATTGAAAGTAAGTTTCAGTTTTTACATAATTTAACAATATAATCTGTTAAATTTAGCACACAATATTATACCGGAAAATCAAACTAATATGGGCGTATTTCATGTAACAAATAATATACAAACAACAAGAATGAAATGGCAGTCTATTCTTATCAATGTTATTAAATATCACCAAGTTATACCTCCAAAAACGCCATTCTGATAACAACTTGTTAATTAAGCCTTAATGATCATTAATTTTACATTTTATAGCCACTATTTGAATAACTTTTTATTTTATTTTCCTTTTCGCTAGCTAGATAGATAAATTAGACAAAACAGTTGTCAAAAACAAAAATCAAAGAGAATGAGAATATAACACTAGCTAGGTACGTCAAAAATGACCACAGATCACATGACAGTCAGTGTCAGTGGGTGCATTCCAACAGACAAATCTCTGAGTCATCGATTGCCATAGACTCCATTTTAACCATGAGCTGTAAGTTTACTATATAACAAGATCGATCAGCAAATAAGAAACCGTTTAGTTCAAAACAGGCCTTAAACAGGACTGCTTAAGGCCTGCTTTCATATTAGCCTTTGAGGGGGCTTACCATCAGCAAATAAGAAACCGTGCAGTTCAAAAGCAGGCCTTAAAAAGGACTGCTTAAGGCCTGCTTTCAAACTAACCGTTGAGGTCATAGTACGAAAAAGTAAGGCAGTTCAATATAAGCCATGCTATAAGAGCTCATAGTAAGACCCGAGGTCATAGTACGAAAAAGTAAGGCAGTTCAATATAAGCCTGCCATAAGAGCTCATAGTGAGGCCCCTGACCTATTCCACTGAGCTTCACAAAACCGAGATCACGCCATTTCAATGATTCCACCTTTCCACTAATTATTGTCCAGTTGCGACTTGCGTAGACAGACACTTGCTGTTATCCTAAACAAGTGGCAATGGCAAACGAGTTCCTGTCAGGGTTACCAGATGATATGTCTAATAATCTATTAAAGTCGGGTGGGGCTGTAGAACATCTTCCTTTTTTTATTCTAAAAGCCCCACCCGACTTCAATTGACGTGTTTTATTATAACAATGATAATGCGTATCTAATGATTTGTATATTATTTCTTCCTTTTTTTTAGAGGCAGGTTTTTTGAAGTCGGTTTTTTGTTTTTTAAACAATTTTTTTATTTTTTTATTTTTAGTGTAAGTACCTTCTGCATTAGGTAGTGTAGGTATATTATTTAGGTAGAAAAATCGGCTCAGCCAAACGTGAGATAATCGCGGAGAAACATACATACATACAAACTGAAAACTTACCTCCTTTTTTTGAAGTCGGTTAAAAAGACTACACAACGGCATCCCTTCCCCAACAAAAAAAATCATCTAATTCGGTTCATAAATAACAAAATTGTCAAGTTAGTTGATTTAATATCATAGTATTTTCAGGATTACTTGTAAACTACTGAACCGATTTGAAAAAAAATTAAATGGGACCATCTCGCAAGAAAACTCAATCGAACAAAAAAAAAATTATCTAAATCGGTTCATAAATGTCGAAGATACGCGCGAACAACGATAAAAAAAAAAAAAAAAAAAACACAATCGAATTGAGAACCTCCTCCTTTTGATGAAGTCGGTTAAAAAGCCTGACATTTTCCAAGTCCGGCCGGAATCCTGTCAGGGACCCAAAAAGCCTGACATGTCATGACAAATCCTAATGTCTGGTAACCCTAGTTCCTGTTAGTAGACTCAGCTGTGTGACAAGCTCGATTGACTCCTTCTGGCCTAGCATGCACTGCCTGTCGATTCTGTAACCAAACTCCCATCTCACTTCGAACCTCATTTTACTTCGCGTGAATTTGTTATTAGAAATCAGCTGAATATAAGCTAGGTATTTCACCGATTACAAAAGGTTTTAGGAAGCTACCGTAGCTTTCTCAAATCTTAAGTGATTAAAAAAACAGCTTAACATTATCTCATTCATGATTTAATATTCCCGCGAAGTTAAGTGAGGTTCGAAGTTCGAAATGAGATGCAAGTTTGTTACAAAATCGAGAATACAGTCTGCATGTTCAGAAAAAGTTGAATCAAAGCTCATTATTAGTGCGGACACTGCGGACTGTGCAGATGCGGAATGAGCGAGAATATTAATTAAGATTCTTATGACTGAGGTACCTAACACGAGTTAGGAGTCGTAATTTTTTTTTACGTTATGCGCATGCAGAGCATGCTACATGCTAGGTAGGTAAGCTGAAAGCTGCCGGCTGAAGCCGAAGCCGCATCTCGCTGCCGGTCAGTCCGATATTAATATAGTATGGCACCGGTCTAGCATGCTAGGCCTATTGATAGGCCTTAAGGCTCTCCGCTGCGTTAAGCCGCCCCGCGCGCGTGTTAGGCCTTAGATAGCCCCACTGATCATCTATCGAACCTGCAGCTGATGCTGTTCATGCTGTGTGGGTGTTTGAAAAGCCATGAACGTGGTTATGATCACGAGCTGGAGAGAGACCATCTGCGAGCCCCAAATACAAAACGGTGTTAATTGAATTCCCTAGGGTAGGGTAGGTAGTAGGGTACCACAAAATAGAGAGGTACTTTCTACTGAGAAGAAAAAGTTCGATCGTTCTTTAGGAAACAGTATATTTTTTTAACGTATAGTTTTGGCTCTTCGTTTGCTCTGTTCGGTAGCTGCTCGTTGCTTGATTCAGGAGTTTGTCCCACAATCTTTCGCCTAAGACAGATGAAGAGGTCTGGGACTCTCTATCAAGGTCAACTTCAATTAAGGTGTACAGTGACTTCAGGTCAAGGTTACACAGAGTGTACGTTAAAGTCGATAGGCCGTCGAGCAGATTGAGAGGTGATGAAGTTGAGATTGGTTGCGATCTGTGAAAAATTTTAACTGTTACATACAGACATCTTGTAAAGCGTAGGTGTACATAGGTAATATCTGTGGTATAATGGCGTTCACGCCTGTACCTGTAGCACACCTTCGCCGAGAAACACCGCAGTAGGTTCCCATGAGTTCGACAAGCGAAACAAATGTGATAATGCGAACAGCCTGTTCTAATGCATAGATTTTCTAGGTGCGATTCCTACGCCCGATCGGCTCCGCTCCGACCTTGACACACGCGAACATCATGGCGGAACTACCGCGGTTTCGCTGGTACTGTTTCGCGGTAGAGGTGTGCTACCTACATACAGGCGTCAATGGTGCAGTGGGTTAGCGCGTCGCATGCGATCATGAATTTGATGCCTCGAGCTCCACCGTGCTTATTCGGAGGCACGAGTGAGCCTTTGAACAGATTAAATAATAGTATCTACTAAGCATCCGTTGGTCCCGACTGCATTTGCAGTCGATAACACCACTAAAGCATGTTCCAGACGGAAGTAATCACGCCTCCCATCAGAGGTGACCTTGGCGGTAGATATAATCCATATTTCTCCATCCAATCCAAATGACCTTCAACGTCCTTGGAGGAAAGGCGTTCCATAGGGCGAAGGGAAGAGTTCCACCCGAAGACGGAGTGCGCGGATTTTTTCTTTTCTGTTAATTAGAGACAAAAGCGCTAAAGAAACACCCACCTTTTGAAATTTAGACAAATTAGGAGCCATTTTTTTAGATCCCTTATAGATTCGTCATGTCTGTCTGTCTGTCCGTCCGTCCGTATGTCACAGCCATTTTTTACAATATGGCACGTGATTTTGCGCTGCGCCAGCACGATTCACAATGAAGGGCGACCGTGTTGGTGCTTGGATGGAAATTTAGCCGCAACACAATCCACGGATGGAAATCACGCTCTAATTCCAATCAAGTTTCCACCAAGATGACCTCTGATGGGAGGTGTGATTACATCCGTCTGGCTGGAACATGCTTTATCCGCATTGGACCTGCGTGATGAATTGGTGGGTTGTGGTACTTGTATCTCTAATCTTTGCTCCTTAGCTCCTTCATCATCATCATCATATCAGCCGCACGACACCCATTGCCGAGTATAGGCCTCCCCCAAGGGTCTCCATGACGATCGGTCCTGCGCTGCCCGCATCCAGCGGCTTCCCTTCCTTAGCTCCTTACCCACACATAAGGAAGGCCTGTGCTGTGACCCAGTGCAGTGGGTCCCCACTGTCTGTCTGTCTTTATGTCTTACTGTCTTTATGTCTTACTGTCTTTATGTCCATAAAAAATGGCTAATGGCAAACATGAATCCCGTCTCTTTAGATTATTTATTTATTTATAATAATTATACGGGATATAGGCTCCTATTACTTATTGTTGGATGTACGTGTACTTACGTGTTTATTGTTGGGTCGTGTTCAATTGAAAAGGAAGTTGGAGGAACCATTAAATAAATGAAACTTACTGGTTCTTAATTTGTGTATCATTGTTATTCGTCGGAGATAGCAGCGTATATTCGGCTATGGTAGAATTACTTTTAGTTATTGAAAACTTTGAGTTGATCAATCTGTAAAGTAATTGGTCATTCATCATCATCAATAGAAATACACAATTATGTATGGGAATATGTAACCACAAAATATAATAATAGTATTAAATAAACGTGTAAGTAATACGATACGCGCGCGCGGTCTAGTCTTACCACTGTCATGGATATTTTCGTCCATGCCACGGTCTTACTTATATACCCTCGTATCTATAGAAGAGTAGCAAAGACTTGAGTAAAACTTGCAATTTTCAAATGCTTTTAATATTATAATTGTAATTAATTATAATAACATGCAATTTATAGTATAAACTAAGCTTAAAATCACAAAAACTGCACTAAAACTGCATTTATAATTTATATAAGTAAGTCACCAAACATACCACAAATAACTTCACCATCTGCCGACGAACGTCGCGCTGTAAAAAAAATTCTCAACAAAATTATTCAATTGGTCCACCGGCAATGTGTAAAATAAGTATTGTCTGTTATAAAAAAATAACCTCGAAATTTAAGGCCCACGCTCCGCTGCGCCTACTATAAATTGCATGTGAATATAATATTAGGAGCATTTGAAATTTGCAAGTTTTACTCAAGTCATTACATACTTACTCATTAAACGAGTAACTAAGTAATGACTTGAGTAAGCTCTTAACATTTTTGTAGAACGGCTTACCTTTGCTATAATTTCACCTCTCGCCACTGTCGTCTATAGATACGAGAGGGTCTAAGTAGTCTAGGTAGACCTCGCCAGTATGCGCGAATTTAGTTTTTAATTGAAAGAACTCATAAAACAAACGTATCGATGTCGAACAAGACCTTTTTTTATTTCAGCTGATAAGTTTCTTACGCCCGTTCTTTTTGTCAGCTAAAAAAGTCTGGAACGGGTGGTAGAAAAATATAGACGATTCAAAAGTAGTTAATAATTAAGTTTATTTGAATAAAGCTTATTTCACTTTCACTTAAAAACAGCCTTCAAAAACAAAAAAAAAAAAAACAAAAACAGCTTCAAAATCAAAGGACTTTAATGCTACGGTTCCACCTGCGTCTTAACGCATAGCTTAAAGCATTACGCAGATGTGGCCAAGACTTAACGGTGTTAATTTACAAACGACAGTACTATATTTACTTAACGCCTTAGCTAAAGCGTAGTTGGACATTACCACTAACGTTAACGTTAACGCAGGTGGAGCCGTAGCATAAGCAAGAAATAATGTTAAAATCAAGAAAACTCAATCAAACAAAAAAAAATTCATCAAAATCGGCCCATAAATGGCGAAGATACGCGCGCACAACGATAAAAAAAATATACGATCGAATTGAGAACCTCCTCCTTTTTTTGAAGTCGGTTAAAAAAAGCACAGACCTTGACGAAAAATCATCGTAAACGGCCTCATTTCCGGTGTACAGATTAGAAAATCCATTGATTTTCATAAATTGCTGGGGTTTTATTGCAATCGCTCCACCGAATGGGAATTCATACGATCTGAAAATGTATGTATTAAAACTTCATTAATAAATTACTTCCAATGTTTAGACCAAAATATTAAATTTCTATTTTCTAATTTTCTATTTTTAACTAGGTATATAGGTACCTAGGATGTAGTTTGATTGAGCATATTAGTTGTGTAAAACACAACACAACAATATAGAAAAAGGCTAGGTATCTGTTTTTTTTTTTTTTTTTATTTTTTTTTTTTATTTTATTTGCACAAGCTTAACACTATTATTACAGGTCTAGACCTAATGCAATAGTGAAGCTATATTAATTTATAATGGTTATGTTTTTATACATCATAAAAAAACTGAAACTCATCAAGTTTCGGCACTCGATGTCATTAAATTTACATTTATTTGTACATTAGTTACAAGAAAAACAATATAGGGAACTTCGGAACCCTATAACGGGTGTAACAAGACACTCAACGAAGCCGAAGTCCACGCATTCCACCCATCGTCAGGCTCATTTTTGTCTTAGACTATACCTGGGAACCAATAGCCTACGAAGTTATTGAAGGCCAAAGTAATTTTTTTAATTTTTTTTTAAGAAATCTTATTTTATTTGTTATTTCCTTATTTTTGTCTACAGAAAAATTATCAAAATTTTATGTATTTCGTAAGAAACAATGGCTTCAACACGTCATTACTCAATGTATTTCATGAGCACGTACATTAAATGTTGCCTTACAACTCGGCCGCACGCAGCTGTGTAGCATTCACTCGCAGGCGCGGTCTTTTGTACGCGTTACATTGCGTGGTTCATGCTTTTTTAACACCAAAAATTAAAATCGTTTCCCAGCTATAATTTTGAACAGAAATGGTCCTGATGGTGGGCAGAATACGCAGAACTCGGCTTCGTTGAGGGTCTTGTTACACCCGGTATGCGTGTGGCCCAGCACAACACGAACTAAGCCGTTTTTTTATAAAAAAATAAATTAAAGTAATGTACACACTGGTTGGAGTCAAGAGAGAGCGAGAGCTGGCGTGGCTGGTCTGAACAGCGGTAGAGATTGCGGGAATCTGCGGGCACTAAGTCATGGTGGTGGAACACTATACACCGCCATCCACCATTTTTCTTCATCCTCTGAGCCTCAGTGAAGCCCACGTTCATAAGCTTTCCTCGATTCAACGGCTGGGTCTTGTTAGCTTTTAAATAAAGTATTTATTTTATTTGGTGCGTTCTTTATTCTTGTCAGAGTAAAAAAAAACAAACCAACCTTGCATAATCAAATATACTTGGTATTCCAGCTGTTGCTTGATTAATATTGGAAGTAAGGAGTACAGAAATTCAGTAACTTGATGACTATACTCTCTGTGAACAATTAATAAATTAGTATTAAGTAGGTTGGTACCTACCTTTATTACTTAAAAGGTAACTTGTAGGTAATCTTGGGGAATTGCTTTAAAATTTTCGCGGCTACTTAAAATTTTTGCGTCTAGTTTAGCATTTTGGCGTCATACTTTAGCACTTTGTAGTCTATTTTAGCATTTTGGCGTCTACTTTTCATTAGTTCCCTGATCCCTATATCCCTGATTTCACATTGGAGTCTACTTAGCATTTTGGCAGCTACTTTAGCATTTTGGAGTCATCTTTAGCATTTTGGCAGCTACTTTAGCACTTTGGAGTCATCTTTAGCATTTTGGCATCTAGGTACTTACCTAGAGTGCTAAAGTAGTTGCCAAAATACTAAAGTTGACTCCAAAGTGCTAAAGTAGATGCCAAAATGCTAAGTAGACTCTAAAGTGAAATCAGGAATTAGGGACCAGGGAACTAATGAAAAGTAGACGCCATAATTATTTAGCGGCGTAGAACTTTATTGTCTATGTAAAAAATACGACGCACCGTATTGTTTACATAGATAACGTTCTACGCCGCTAAATTACGGCCGTAATATGACGGCACCGTCATCCTAGGAAACCCTAACGCATTTTTGGCGTTTAACTTTGTACCATTGTACCCATTTAATTTCTAAATAATGTTAAATAATTATCTCGAATATTGGTTGGTTGGTTTCGTAACCTGCAAGGTACAATAATAGCAACAGTTTGCAGTGGGGTGCACGACGATTCTTCGTAAAATCCACCCGGCTGAAGGATAGAGTACAAATTCTCTATAGCCTCTAGATTTATTCTGTCATCCGGTTTCACGGGACCTGAAATATCATAGCGGCGATGATTTTTCGTGATAACATGCATCATACGGCTTAGCATTGCTGTGACAAATTTACTAACTAACATTATGTAGTTTTAATACTATAAACTGAGTTTACGAGTTTTATGTTACTATAGACTATTATAGTCTCTAGATTGATCGTTCGTTGGTCATTCTCAATTTTGTCATTGTCGTCAGAGGATCAAATTTGGAGCTCATAACATTTTACAATTTTTTTGGATATCGAAACATGATAACTTGATAAGTTGAAGTTGTAACTACCTAAACCTGGTGGTTCCAGCGGACACAGGACAGGTCCCAGTCTAATCCCGTTGTAGTAATAAAGCGAGTTGGTCTCCGTGGTCTGTTCCTTGTAGTCTGCCAGGAAGTCAATACTAGGTGAGGTTTCACTCGTCGACTCTTTCGTGGGAACCTTGCTTTTGATTTTGGTACATAGCATTGACATCGACCAGTTGATCGTGCGGGTGCCGCGACTTCGGGCGAGGAAACGCCTGCGTAAGAATACTTTTTCAGAACCCATAATAATAACCATAAACCACCATGTGGGCCCAATGCGGATTGGTGGGTGTTAACGACTGCAAATGCAGCCGTCAGCCCGTGACCAACGGCTTAACGTGCCTTCCAAAGCACGCAGGAGCTTCAGATAATATTTTTGTTGTCACCCGATCCTATGATCGACCCTTGAGAAAGTTGGTTAACTTCCGCAATCGCTGGGCCAGGCGCTATGCCACTGCGCCACCGAGCTCCTCTATTCTACACCTTAATCATTTACCTAGGCCAAGTTTAAGCCCACTTTAGACTCTGGCTAAACTACCAACGGGCAGGCATAAGGCAGGCATGACCTTTTAAAAATATAAGTTTTGTTTAGATATTTACAAAATGTTGATATCAAAGACTTCTACTATGTTTGTATTTGGTTGATATAGTTTTAGAAAATCGAAAGCGGATTATCACGTAGAAGGCATAAAAAATCATTGTTACTTACCTCGTCCTCGGCGCATGCACTTTTATATCGAGCTTTATAGCTGTATGTTCTGGCGGGTCATAAAA
The DNA here is from genome assembly GCA_950108535.1 of Agriphila straminella. NCBI lineage: Eukaryota > Metazoa > Arthropoda > Insecta > Lepidoptera > Crambidae > Agriphila > Agriphila straminella. The sequence goes on from OX467319.1 coordinate 12,397,025, forward strand.
CATATACGTCGCATAATTTGTCAGATTCAGCAGGGCAGCCGCTAAGAAAAACATAATTAACATTTTCAACGTTTGTGGCGTCATTTTAGTTTTCTTCCAAAGTCTTGCAAAAATTATAAAATTGTTTTGTATTATAATGACAGAACTAAAATGCTAGTTATGTTACATTCTCTTTGGGATATACGTCACAATTTCAATATTCTTTGACCGAAACGCAAAAGGATATTGAAAGGGGGTGTCCACATTCGCCAACTTCCTTTTTCGCCAATGAGCGGTTTTCTGACAGCTGAGAATTTTAGTTTATTGGCGCTATTCAACTAGGTACGTAGCTTTTTTAAAAAAATTCCTAGCAGCTGAGTATACCACTTAATTATTCAACACTTGACACTGGCAAAAATTACTCCCTGAAGAGAAGTAGATTGCCATTACAACGTCAAAAATTGGCATCGACTCCTTTCATCTTTTTCTTAAAAAGTTACTGTTTCAGTTTCGTTTACAGAAAAATACTCGCTTTAGTTTTGTTTAAATTGTTGAATACTCTGCCTAAGAAGTCTAGGATTACAATCTGGGACAATTTCAGTGAAAATTATGTAGCTAAACCAAAGATTTTTAGGTAAATATAACCTAAATGACAACGTATTTGGTTTTTTCGTTCAGAATTACCGCGATTGGGCTCCAGGTTTAGAGCAATTACTACGCCCACACGTAAAACAAAACGATGTAGGGAGAAAGAAAAAGAAGAACTAGAAACGTAACTAAAACGTTTTAATTATTGTCATTATTTATTCCTAAGTATGTTTATTTGTCTGTCCAATAGACAATCCCAACAAGAATAGAAACTTGGGCTGTTCAATTTTATCTAGATTCTAGATAGATAAAGATATAGAATATAGAACTTCTCTCCAAAAAACCCCTCCGGACACTAGGCTCCCATCCCATGACTTCGCTCCCATGGGATCTTATGAGGATCAGCGATAGGTATATATAGGTATAGGATATAAAAAAAAACATATTCAGAGATGATTCAGAGCCTGAATGAACCTTAGTTTTTTTGACATCCGTTTCGAAATGGTTGAATTAGGGGTCTAACGGAAATGTCAGGCTCAATGCAATATGTGCTTTATTACGTACAATGTAAGGTTCGCGTACGTGACAGATGACGTCATTAGGACCCCAAAATAACAGCGTTCTAGCTCGTATAACTTCTGAGGTTTAAAAGATATCGTGAAAATTTCTTCACAGTTAATCATGTTAAAATCGTCGCTGATCCTCTTATGCTATCTATGAGGAACAATAATAACAGCAGGTAAGGCAGGGGGTGGCCATAAAGACCAGGGGCCTAATCGCGCTAATTTTCAACGATAAAACCAAAGCTAAATCGTTACCGTTTCAATTTCGTTTACAGAAAAATACTTGCTTTAGTTTTGTTAAAATTATTGAAAGCCTATGCCTAGGATGCCTAGGATGTTAATTTTGGACAATTGAAATAAGAATTCTATAGCTATAACAAAGATTTTTAGGTAAATATAACCTAAATGACAACGTAACGGTTTTGGTTAATTTTAACGTTCAAAATTAGCGCGATTGCGCCCCAGTTTTACTACAACTTGGTAGGTTGTTCGACGTATCGTATTTCGTTGCGCTTTGAAAATCACTGTATGCTACGGTTCTACGTAGCGTGTTTTGTAGCGCTTTGAAATCACTGTATGCTACGGTTCTACGTAGCGTGTTTCGTAGCGCTTTGAAATCACTGTATGCTACGGTTCTACGTAGCGTATTTCGTAGCACTTTGAAATCATTGTATGCTACGGTTCTATGTAGCAAATTTCGTAGCACTTCGAAATTACTGTATGTTACGGTTCTATGTAGCATATTTCGTAGCACTTCGAAATTACTGTATGCTACGGTTCTACGTAGCTTATTTTGTAGAGCTTTGAAACCACTCTATGCTACGGTTCTATGTAGCTTATTTTGTAGAGCTTTGAAATCACTGTATGCTACGGTTCTACGTAGCGTATTTCGTAGCACTTTTAAATTATTGAAATAAAACACTTTTATCTACACTCACAACGTAATGTTCCAAATATGAATTCAAAAAAGGTAATATAAATACGTACTTTATTTTCGTGGACACGAAAAATTAAAAAAAAAAACTCATTACGATGCAGTCAACTGAATCATAAAATAACTTTTTTTCTCATTACGATACAGGGCAAATCCAAGAAGAAGGCAGTGCCGTGATATTAAAAAAAAACAACGATATTTTCCCACACATTTTCCATGATTAAAATGCACTCTATGGTGATCGATGACTAGTTTGCAGGGTTGCGTTCAGAGGCTTAGAGTGCGGTTGTTTGGTTGTTGGCTCTAAGGTTCGGAACGACCAAGAACTTTAAATGACATTATAGTACAAATTCTTCGTTTTCCATTTGTGATACGAATAATTTAAACTTTCCTTTATTCTAAATGAAATAAAATCTGTTTCTGAGGCGGTACCATGAATATTTTAAAAAAATTAGACACAAAAACACCAAAATACAAAATAATGTCAAATGATTAACATTTTTTCTATAGACAAACGTCAGCGTTTTTCAACCACCGATTTTGAAGGTTAAAAAGTTGCAACGCTCTGACGTTTGGAACGGGAAAGTTGTTACAACCGGAAGTCACGCTCTAATGTTTGGAACGCCGTTAGAGCGTTCGGTTGCACTCGGAGCGTAGGTTTTAAACGCATTTTAAGCGCCATTTTTAGAGCTTTACAAAAAAAGTTTTGATTTCAATTTTAACATTTTGTTCCACTGAATTTCGTAGGTTTTTCAATTCTTGATTTAAAATGTGAAGAAAATTTGACTCTGCTCGATATTTTAGATGCAGCTAAGGAAATGACTTATTACAAGGTAATATGTAAAGAGACTATATTATATACCATAGCTCTTTAGTTTTCTATGGCAGTAACCATGGTAAATTACTTGTTGATAGATTTTCTACTTTTGACAAATGGTGACCTTTTCGCATATTAAACTACTTCTTAAATACTTGTTTATAATTAGTAAAAAGTTAATATGGTAGCAGAGCGTATACAAATAAAAACAAGCGAATCAAGTGAAACGTTCTTTGTATTTCTACAAACATGCCGAGGACATACCACATAGATCCACTTGCAAAAGATAACTACGACACATGGGCAATCCAAGCGGAAGCAGTCTTAGTGAAAAACAATTTATGGAAGTATGTCACTATTCCTCTAGCCCCAAACGCGAGTGCCGAAGCCGTTGAGGGTGACAGACAGGCGAAATCAGAGCTAATCCTTATAATCGCCCCCTCACAGCTAAAGGAAATTAAAAAGTGCACTTCTGCAAAGGCTCTTTGGGATAAACTTAAAGAAATTTATGCAAGCAAAGGTCCCGCACGTAAAGCATCCCTTCTCAAACAACTAATTCTTACAAAACTAGAAGGAAACGATGTGCGTGCACACTTAAACAAGTTAATGGACACAGTTGACAAGCTGGCAGATATGGATGTAAACATAAACGAGGATCTGTTGACAATAATGATGCTTTATAGCCTATCCTCAGAATACGAAAATTTTCGTGTTGCCATAGAGTCACGCGACATCCTGCCGAAACCAGAAGAACTTAAAATTAAAATTATAGAAGAGAGTGAAGCTCGACATCACCATGATGAACAGTATGATCCTGGTCAGCAAGCTCAAGAAGAAAACGCACTCTACACTTTTTGTAAGGTCTGCAAGAAAACTGGAAGAAATATATTTCAGAAAAAGACACACAAAATATGCTCAAACTGCTGGAAGAACAACAAAGTGAGGAAGTCCGACAAAAATTATAACTCTCACTATGCTGAAAAGTGCCTTCTTACCTTGAACAGGAATAATCAAAACGATTGGGTACTTGATAGCGGCTGCACATCTCACATGACACATCAGCGTGAATACTTCAAAGACATGAAGTCAGTGTCAAGAAGACTCAACTTTGCATCTGAAGATCATTCTACTGATATCAAAGGAGAAGGCAGAGTTACTTTGAATTTGAAAAACAAATTACAAAGAATACATCTAGAAGACGCACTTTTTGTACCCGCACTTTCTGTTAACCTACTCTCAGTGTCTAGTATGACCAATCAAGGTGCCACAGTGAAGTTCAATAAAGACAAAGCAGTCATACGCAATAAAAAAGGAAAATTGCTAATGACAGCAGAAAAATCAAATGGCCTCTACTACGTTAGATCGCCAAACATTGAAAGGAGCTTTACAGCAACGTCTGCAACGAGTTCTACAAACACAATACAAGACTGGCACAGGAAGCTTGGACATATGAACGACAAAGACCTCCACACAGCTCTCAACAATGAGACATTAATTGGATTAAACTTTAATAAAAATGAGACTTTGTCAGATTGCGAAACCTGCATTCAATCAAAACTAACTCGAGTGCCAAGCCCTCCTAAACGAACTACACCCAGAACTACTGAACGTCTAGAGATTGTACACAGTGACGTATGCGGTCCAATTAGTACACCATCTCAGGGAAAAAACAAATACTTTGTAACTTTCATTGACGATTACAGTAGGTACGGACGGGTCTATTTCTTAAAGAACAAATCAGAAGTCCTTGATAAGTTCAAAGAGTATAAACAAGAAATGGAAAATTTTACAGGCAACAAAATCAAACATTTGCAAACGGACAACGGTACGGAATACATCAACGGGAAATTCCAAGCCTATCTAAGGGAACACGGGATTGCGCGAAGACTGACCGCACCTTATACCCCACACCAAAATGGTATCGCTGAACGGAAGAATCGAACATTATTGGAGAAAGCCAGAGCTATGCTTATTGACGCAAAAGCACCAATGCAACTATGGGCAGAAGCAATCTGCACAGCAAACTACCTGTCCAATAGAAGTGTGAACAGTGCTATTGAAAACAAAACACCATTCGAGAAATGGGTGTTAAGAAAGCCCTGTGTTTCTCATCTCCATCCTTTTGGATCCAAAACGTTCATACTGAATAAAGGACCCAGAGGTCATAAATTTGCTTCCAAGACTATACCAGGAGTATTTGTTGGATACTCAGATACCAGCAAAGCCTACAGGATCTTCGTTCCGTCCAAACGCAAAACATTTATTTCCAAAGATGTAAGAGTTGTAAAGGTGAACTATTACTCAAACTCCACTCAACAAAATGACGTCAACGTTCAAATCAACCACTTGACATATAATGAAAACAAGATTTGTAATTCGGATTCAGTCAGAAAAAGCATTCAAGTAGACATCGATGACGAAGACAATACACAACAAAATAATGACTTTGAAAATGTCATAGATGCAGAATTTACTCAGCGTGATGTTAATCAACAAGAAGTCGTTAATGGTGAAGCAACTGACAGTGACAATGAAGAGTATCATGAAATCTCTGAACACGAAGTTCTTGTCAACGACAATGTAGCTGAAATCGAACAAGAACCTGAACCGAATCATTACAATCTTAGAGACAGATCAGCAATACAACCGCCACAACGGTATGATGACTTCGTACTGGCAGCTGTTGCTGAAGTAGAAAAGTTACCTGAAGATCCAATGGTTTATAAACAAGCCTTGGACTCCCCTAACAAGGAAGAATGGCTCAAAGCCATGCTGAGCGAGATAAACTCACTGAATGAAAATAGAACCTGGGACTTAGTAGAATTACCTAAAGGACGAAGAGCACTACCATGCAAATGGGTTTACAAACTAAAAATGAATCCAGATGGCTCTATCGACAAATTTAAAGCCAGGGTAGTTGTCAAAGGTTATTCTCAACAAGAAGGCGTCGACTACGATAAGACGTTTAGTCCTGTGGCCAGACTCAGTACTATAAGAGCAATCATAGCGCTCGCCACTAAAGAAAATTTGAACCTACGTCAATTTGATGTATCAACAGCCTTCCTTAATGGCACAGTTGAAGAAGAAATTTATGTTAAACAGCCCGAAGGCTTCCAAGATGGAACAAAGCGGGTATGCAAATTAAATCGCAGCCTATATGGACTGAAGCAAGCACCACGATGCTGGAATACGTGCATTGCTGAATTTTTGTTAAAAAGCGATTTTAAACAAAGTGAAGCCGATCCTTGTCTGTACATCAGAGTTAAAGGACAGTCCAAAGTTTTGATCGGTCTTTATGTTGATGACGGACTTGTGGCGTCTAACACAGCCGCAGCAGGAGATGACTTCATCAATGAACTTAAAACTCGTTTCAAGATAACGACTAAACCTGCCTCTTACTTCCTAGGCATGGAAATTAAAACAGAAAAAGGAAGAATAACACTATGCCAACAAGCCTATACTCGGAAGGTCCTTGAGAAGTTTGGTATGGTGAACAGCAAGTCAACACCGACTCCAATAACAAAAGATAGTGTCAACGACACAGAACCTAATGGAAATAGACCAGAATTTCCATATAGACAGGCTGTCGGAGCACTTACCTACTTAGCAGTGGGCACAAGGCCAGATATAGCTTACGCTGTGAGCAAAGCATCCAGATCTCTAGAGGCACCCACAACAACTGATGTCTTGCTAGTGAAACGGATCTTTCGCTACCTGAAAGGAACTACTGACAAAGGCTTAGTATATAGACACACTGCAGAGACCCCAAATAATTTAGTGTGCTATTCTGACGCTGATCTTGCAGGAGATCAAACAACAGGGAGATCCACAACTGGAATGGTGTGTCTACTCTCAGGAGCAGCTATTAGCTGGAAAAGCCAACGACAAACTGTCGTATCTCTTTCGTCAACTGAAGCTGAAATTATCGCAGCCAGCGAGACTGCACAAGAAATTTTGTGGCTGAACAGCCTATTGAAAGACTTGGTCAATTTGGAAAAACCGGTGCTTTACCTAGATAACGAATCAGCTGTGAAACTTTCTCACAACCCTAAATATGAGTACCATAAGCGGACCAAACATATTAAGTTGAAGCACTTGTTTGTACGTGAATGTGTTACTAACAAAGAATTTGAAGTCAAACAAGTACCTTCTGCGAGACAGCTGGCTGACATGTGTACCAAGCCACTATATGGCCCAAAACTAGAAGAACTAAGTGGAAAGATTGGCTTAAAGAGAATTTAAAAATTCTTCTAAGTTCAGAGGGTGTAAAGAGACTATATTATATACCATAGCTCTTTAGTTTTCTATGGCAGTAACCATGGTAAATTACTTGTTGATAGATTTTCTACTTTTGACAAATGGTGACCTTTTCGCATATTAAACTACTTCTTAAATACTTGTTTATAATTAGTAAAAAGTTAATATAATACCTAGCTAATACAAACAAAGTCTCACTCTCTTTTCTAACGTTGATCTTTTATTTAGTAGGTTCATTCAATCCTAAATGTATGAGTGTAGATAAAGTAGTGTATGAAACTGCACATAACTAGGTATTAAAACACTCGTGTGATACTATTAAAAACCTCGCCTACGGCTCGGTTTTTAAACACACACTCATGTTTTAATACCCCTTATTATGTGGCAGTATCATAAACTACTATTAACGGATACTAGCGCGGTTTTATTGAAAGTACTTTGGTAATTAGTTGGTATTTGGTTTGATTTTTTATTTTCCCGACGTTTCGGCACCTTTGCAGCAGCCGTGGTCACGGGGGACTGAAGCTACTTGTGAGCCTACCCTCAAGCGATGAATTTTTTAGAACGTTCAGAAATTAAAATTTATCAAATTTTTAATTAGTTTAAGTTTTGGTTTGGTTTTAATTTAATTTTATATGTTAAAAAGAGAGAATCTACTGAAACTACTACCATTTCAAAAAAATTGGGAGGCCCCTCCGAAAAATTGGGAGGCCCCTCCTTTGGGGGGCCCAACCATTATATTAGATTTGACAAACCCCAAATCCTTGCTAGGGAAAGTAGATTCATTCCTAGAATGCTCCGCGAGGCTATCGAAATAAATAAATATCCTAATTTCAATAGAGATGATGGTTGGAAAATTCCACCAGCTTGGGACCCCATCATTCACAAGCTAAAGCCCCAAACACACACTGTAAGATCTAATGATACGGTTAGTTCCTTTTGCAAATAAATTAATTAATATAAAAGACGGAGGTCGGCCTTCCTCTCCAAGTTTTCTTTCGCCATTTCTTTCTTGGAGGGGCCTCCCATTTTTTTGAAATGGTAGTAGTTTCAGTAGATTCTGTCTTTTTAACATATAAAATTAAATTAAAACCAAACAAAAACTTAAACTAATTAAAAATTTGATAAATTTTTATTTCTGAACGTTCTAAAAAATTCATCGCTTGAGGGTAGGCTCACAAGTAGCTTCAGTCCCCCGTGACCACGGCAGCTGCAAAGGTGCCGAAACGTCGGGAAAATCAAAAATCAAACCAAATACCAACTAATTACCAAAGTACTTTCAATAAAACCGCGCTAGTATCCGTTAAAAGTGTTTCATTTTAAATTATTGTTTGCTACGGTTCTACGTAGCTTATTTTGTAGAGCTTTGAAATCACCTTGAGTCTAAGTATTATGCAACAAGTAGCTGCTATCTGTGGAAGCTTGTAATTAGCTATTTATGTCCATAATTTGTAAATGATGCTGTAAGCTCCCCAAATAAAATAAAATAATAGTACATTATAAGACAAGTTAGCTTAGGTTGCTTATTGCACACAAGGCTGCGGGTTGCAGCCCGAGCCGCAGGCGAGGGCGTAACTCAGCCGAGTGTGCAATAAGCAAGAGCTCACGAGTTTCATACGACGTTTTTCAACACATTTGCGAGGAAAAAACAAAGTAATTTATCACACAGCAACAAATATGGCAAAAACAAAATGATAATTATGGGAAAAGGCGCGCATGTTTTTTTTTGTTTTTTTTTTCACAAGCCCAACGCAAGAATATTTTGCGAACAAAGGGGTGAGGAGCATACAGCCTACTACTAATACTTCAAAATTATAATTTTAAGTGACAAAATGCAAATATTTTAATATTTTATAACAAAATATTGTGAATTATGAATAATTTGATAATAATTATATATTTATTTGACTTAATTAAGGACTTACACATTTATTTATTCCAAAAATGTATATGAATTTTCAGCAGCATAAAACCTCGTCGTTGTCAAAAATAAAATCACTGTATTACCCGGCTAAATTGGGAATGCTCTGTTTACTCACATAGAACTTGCAGTAAGGTACTAATTAAACTTTGTAGGGTTAATTCTATTACGAACTAGTGGTTTATATATTATTGCACGCGTTTGTTATAGCTCGGTTTATGGCCCTAAAAGCGATGTATTAGGGCTCACTTTACGAGCAAGTGTGTTGAAAAATAAATAAATTGATAAGGAGCTGACAAGCTTACGGCATGTAATTTCATAGTTTTTAAATAATAAGCGTAAAAAGTCTTAGAAAATTTCGCCACTCCCACTAGCGACTCGGTAGCATAATTGGTTAGTGCATTGGGCCCGAATCCTAAGGGTGCGGGTTCGAGTCCCATCTGAGCTGCTACTGGTGAGTCGATTTTTTTCTAGTATTTTTTTCAATTGTATTAAGTAACTTAATATATAAAAATAGCATTGTGAATTCTAAATAAGCGTAGCGTTCAAACGCATAGAATGTTGGCCATTTGCGTAGGCTGACATCGCATCGGATAAGTATTGCGCCAGCAATGCCATGACAGCTAAATCGAATATAATGTTAATGTAATGATAACTCAAATTTAACCTTTTGAAACTTTTATTATAAAAATCATATAGCAATCCCAATCATAGAAAATAATAGGTGGTAGATAGGTATAGTTATTTATATCTAGAAAAACATAAATAACTGACCAGCGGGGACTAGAGTAAAATTAAAAGAAGCACGGAATATTATGATTACTTATTAAAAAAAAAAATGTTGCTAGACATATTGGTAGGATTGCGTTGCGATATGGTAGACGAGCTTTAAGGGCCAATTCATTTATGTTTATGATACGCAAACCAGGGGGTCTATCACGAAAAGTTTAATGCGATACACGCAGCTGCGTCCGTGCTTCGTTGTGACTGTTTCCTATTATAAAGCACTTGCGTATGCGATATTGCAAAGTGATTGCGTAAGTTTGACAGTTTTCCTCAAGCGTATCCGACATCATTCGTATAGTCTTTGGGCTACGATAGCCAAATTTATTGAAAATGTGTTTAATAGCCACAACCGACGAACTGCGGACGATTATTGTGACCAAGTTACGCAATTGCGTACGTTATTTTCGTAATTAGCCCTCAGGTCAATATTTAAAAAAAGGAAACAATAATGCCCTCTTAGTTTGTCTCATTTTTTTTTTAATAACGTTATTAATATTTTTCATTCTTTGTACTAATTTTAAAATGCATTTGAAACGAAAGTGGCCACTTTTGCTTTAAATGGATTTTAAAACTTACAGAAAGAATGAAAACTGTTGTAGAGTTATTCAACAAATATTAGAGACAATTAAAGAGGGCATTATTGTTTCCTTTTTTAAATATTAACCTGGTTTACGTATAATAAAAATAAATGAATTGGCGGCGCTAGTTGACGGCTATATGGGTTTTAATTCATTAAATCCCACGCGGCTACCGCATACCGGTGCGTGGTCGCAATCCGAGGACCTACTACTTACATTCACAGATTGATGAAAATGGATGAAAGAGTTGAAAACGAAGATATCATCATAATTATCATAACTTTTTCAACTGTTTCCAGATGCTAAAATTTTAACATATACATAACTTCGGCTTAGTTCACACTGGTAGAGCGTCTTTCGCAGTGAGAGATCACTCTGGTATTGGTAACCACTAATTGGATTATCTATCACACAGTTCTATCGTTAATATTCGTCGCCAAAAAAGTTTGGCGAGGTATGTCCATTAGCTGCGCTCGTCGATGTTCGCGAGAATGTGCGTGTACAGGTGGTTACGGGTCACTTTCACGATTTGGTACTCTAGTGTGGACAGGCCGTCTTTTTGGAACTCTTTGCTGGTCTGGGACAGCAGTCGGAATCTGTGACGACGAAAGAATATTAATTAACTTTTTGTAGATATACCAAGGTATCTACTGGACTGGAGGAGTTCGATGGCGCAGTGGATTAGCGCATTCACCCTGTAGTGGTCCCTGAGCGAGTAACAATTCTCGATTGAAACTGCAGTTACATTGCTGCTTTAAGTAAGATAGTTGTCACGTTGGTTCTTACTAAAGCAGTAATATAACTGCGAGTTCTATCAGAATTGATTGCAACAAAGTTACAAAATCAGGGGGCATGATAGCCGTTTGGCATACGTATACTTGAGATCAGTGGCCCCTACCATGAGTTCACGCAAACTGTTCACGTTACCATAAACGATCGGATATACTGCTCACAGTCAGTGCGACTGAAAGAGACAAAACGATAGTTTACGGTAACGTAAACAGTTTGCATCAACTCATGGTAGGGCCGCAGAAAATTTTTTTTGAGCCGCAGTTCTTTAATGCTTTTAGGAGAGGAGTTATATGACGTCATCTTTTTTTTATGGAAAAATCTAAAACCCATCTATCACACAGTTCTTGCAGTTAGATTTAAGGTACAATATATATTATTATTTGAGGTACCTATATTTAACGACAAATAATTCAACCGTATCGTATCTGGACCGGAGGAGTCAAACTTTGTATATTTTATGTTTAGAAGGAATAAAGAAAAAATATACATATATTTAGGAACCACTTAGATTCAATAATCTATTGATATGACTATGCTAGAACTATTGCTTAATATTAAAGAGAGCGTGACAGCAGTATAACTAAAATTAAATAATAAAGTGGCCCTAAATGGCATCAATTCAGTCAGCATCTGTTGGGAAGCCTAATCTCCTCGACTTTTAAAATTTTTTTTTGGTTTATTTTTAAAACAAGTGGCTGAAATGTAAAGATGTGGTATATTTTTAAAATTGTCCAAGAAAACCCTTTCATTTGGTATCACACACGATAGGTTTTAGTGTTTTTTTATACCTAAAAAAGATGACGTCATAACTCCTCTCCTTAGAGAGAGGAGAACTTCGACTCAAAAAAGGAGGTCAGGTCAAAATGTTTTGACCTCAAGGTGTGCGTGTGCCAAAGGGCTATCCTGTAAAACATTTTTGCGGTTTTTTGCGTACGGTGACCACTACTGCGATTACGGTGGTTATCACTTTCGCAAGGGTCGGTCATGGGATGGGTGATCAAAATTTTTTTATCTCAAGTTCCTCCGCTTCGGCAGTCATTAAAATTTCACATGACGAAAAGTGTATCTAACTACATCGTAGTAAAAGCTCACTGAACAAGCTATCAGATCACTTACCTCTTTGGATTTGGTTCTGATTTCTTGTGATATAACATGACATACCGCGCTATGGACATTTTATATCTCGCTATGTGGTAGCCGACATTCTGCATCCTAAAATTTAAATAAAAGCTTATAGTCCGTAAGCCCGCGACAATATTGCCTACGTCATATGACATCAGGAACCTTCACTTCCGGTCAAAAATTTAAGGTTATATTCACGTCATGTGACATCAGTACGAGACCCATGGCGGATTTTCTTAGCTTCCGGCCAATTTTATTTGCGATAATCTTCTGACCCTCGCTCTGAACAACATTTCCGACCGTGTGCCATGCATTTCATCGTGATGTCATATGACGAAGGCAATATTGTCGCGGGCTTACGGACTATAAAGAACTTTTGAAAATAAAACTTTGAGAGCTATATTTTTCATATTTAATTTCATACATTACTATGATCAAGTGGATCCATGTGAAAAGAAAAGAAAATCAAGGCATAAGAATTCCATACTACCAATAAGTCATACGGTAATACCTGTGGCACATGTCGTCATCCTCCCCTCCCCAGCCCCAGTACTTGTTCGAGAAGCCGTTGACCTTCGTGAACTGCTCCAGGGTCATCGCTGATACCCCACCGAAGATAGTTTCCCACGGCAGTCTGGGATGTAAGTAGGTAACAATCTATGAAGAACTATTAAAAATATAATAAAGACGGGATAGATAGATAGATAGATAAAAAGTTTATTTGCTAAAACACACACATTCATACAAATAACAATACATAGGTAGGTACATTAAGTGAATAACTCATAAAAAGAAAAAAGGACAAACAAAATGGACATATAAAAGAGATAATCAGAAGAAGGCATGCATGTGTGTGCAGCAGCAAGAAGGGTCCAGTCTCGGTGTGTGAATTTTGGGACAGGTAATATAAACCTAAAGTTTTGATATGTGGACGACTCCATCTTAGGAGTGCGTGTCATAGTGCAGATTCTGTAACACAAATGCTGCTGAAATATTATACTATTCCCCAAGAACATAATACTGTAATGGAGTTTAGATTCAACGAGTGCAAAATAAACTAATTTAAGTTGATCTAAGTTGGCATAGCATGCTGAGCTGGACTCTAATTAATACGTCTTTCCTCTTTCCATTTTATATCGCTGTCTATGTGGAAACCCAAGAATTTAACTGTTTCCGTAGAGTTAATACCTAACTCATTTGGTAGATTCTAAGGAATCTTTGCCTCTTGCATTAGTTGTGAATAGCAAAGCAGATGTTTTATTTGTATTTCATATAAGATTTTTGTTAGCAAACCAATTTTCAAAGTCATCAATCGTATTTTTTTTATATGCAGTTTCTCTATCTATCTACCTATTCGCAGGTATTACAGCGTTAGTGTTATCTGCATAACCGGTTGTTTTGCTCTCATGTAATCTGCTTAAGTCGTTAGAAAATATGATTGAATAAAATGGGTCCCAATATTGAGCCCTGCGGAAGTTTTTCTATTGTTAATCCTGATTTTCATATGTTTTCCTCATCATTAACTTTTTCTATAAATTCAATAAATGCTTGCGATTTGTTCAGTAAGATTCAAATAGTCTCAAGTTTGTATCTCTAATCCCGTAATATTTCTCATGAAGATCAGTTGTATCAAAAGCAGAGCTTAAATCCAAAAAAGTCCTTTTACTATCAATTTCTCATTTAATTTACGTACAATATCAACTAATTTATTTATAGGCTTTATAGCATCTAATAGTTCCTACACACGTATACCCAAATTGACTTTCACTAAGTATGCCATTTCGACGCAGATGTGCTACACCATGTGTGAACAGCCTTAGCTTTATGAGCTTTTCATAGATTTTTGTTAAAATGGGTAACAAACAAGTAACAAAGGTATTGGTAGTTTTTTTGGATCTAATTTACTTTCTGTTTTATGTACCGGAAGAAAATCTTAACTTTTAAGTTGATCAAGAAATAAAATTAATACAATACATTTATTAAATAAGAGTGCCGAAGGTTCAGCCAATACGTCAATGAGGTCTTTTACACTCGTATCGGTAGGTACTTCATCAAACCTACAAGAGCTTTTATTTTCCATTTGTTGAACAATTTTTAAAATCTCATTCTTATTAGACCTTTGAAAATGTAGTTTCATCCTTTTCACACTCTGATTCATGAATCATCATAAATATTGCTGAAGATAGATCAGTTCCATTAATAAGCGAATATTAGCTGTATCAAACTGGTTTGAGAAATAATCACTAACTATCTCTTGTTGTTTGCTTTAATACTATCTATATCTATATACTATCTATATTTAACTGTGTAACGGGATGTCGTCGGAGGGCGCTGCAGTAGCGAGTAATAAACGCAAGATTGTCGCTAAATTACTTTTATTGCCGATAGAGGATTACAATAATCGAACGATCCCACGATCCCAGGCTTGTATCCCGGATCAGTTCTTCGAGCTTTATCCGCTTGCATCTTCCTTCCTTCTTTATTAGGTTGCCCAATTTCTTTGGCTCTGGGTTCGCAGCTATGGTGATCATCCTGGACCAGTGTGCCTAGTCGAGTCTTCAGGCTTTTATTCTTACGCTGTAATGGACTAGTTGGATCATACGTATACAAAGTGGTAAATGTTCCTCTCATTCTGAGTAAATGTTCAGTGTCGTTATACAATCGACTTTCATTCTTCATTGGATATCCCTCCCCCTGCACTAATGCAGCCTCACTTGCATATAATACAGGAGCGGCAGTGAATGATGACGACAATTTCGGCCGTAGCGTAGGACTCGCCAGTCTCGGGTGTTTTCGATCTCGGTGTTTCCCAGTCGTCGTCGCTACTCGTACTACAAGAACTTCCCAGCTTGACAATGTCGGGGTCGGGCTTCGGGCCACAACGTTGGCGCCAATATGTAGCAGGAAGTCCGGTAGGGGGCGCCGCGGTAGCGAATAATACGATATATATTGTGACTTGAAATTACTATATATTGTCGATACTATACGTTACACTATGGGATATCGAGAGACCCGCGGTTTTACTACCAGTCTCAGGGCCGTGAGCGTCCGCTGAAGATGGTTTTAAACCCGAAGGTTGTGGTCGAGCGAGAGGTCAGAAGTGCCGGGAGCGTCAGCTTCTGAATTCCTCTATCCCTACTTGCTTGCTTTTAACATTGAGTTCAGCAGGTATATTAAGTAATGTGCAAAAATCTTAACACCGCGATGTAGAAAGGAGCGGTCAGTAGCGCAGCGCCATCTATTGACGGGGGGACGGAAGTAGTGTCCTCGTTACAACTGTAAGTAATTACTTAGAATATTATTTTATCTTGCCGTTTGACCTTTTCTAGTTTTATTTACAGTTTGTTTGGTTTGTTTTATTTGTAAATGTATAAGACATCTGTGGTTAAACTGACAGCAAAACCTAGCGTGTAATGGCTGCCTAATGCTTTTTGCTTCGATCGGCACAGTTCTTTGTATATATATATATATATATATATATATTGTATTGTATATAAATATATTGTATATATATTGTATATTTCATATTATGTTATATGAAGAGCAGAGCCTTCTGACACAAGTATTCTATGCTTAAAAGGAGACTCTGGCCACTTGCTGTTGTTAATATGATATTTGAAAGTAAATAAATATTTTTGATTTGTTTCTTAAATCCAAACCGAAACACAATTGAAACACAATTATGACGTTAACAATAGCGCAGACTTGGGGGGACTTGGACTCCAGTAGTACTTGTAGTTGTACTACAGTTTCAGTACCTCTAGGTGCCGTACTCACTTGAAGCCGAGCTTGTCAATGCAAGCGGACATGTGCCTGGGCTGCCTTGGGCAGGAGTACATGTTGCGCAAGTCCAGCGGCAGCAGGTCGATGTCGTGGAACACGAAGCACTGCCACCCGCCGGCCTTCATATTCTGGCTCTCCACGAAGCCTACGTTCATCAGTTTCGCGCGGTTAAACTCTCTGTTACCTTTGATGGAGACAACATAGGTTAGTTTAGAATAGCTTCCCGTGCCATGTCGGTATTGGCAGATCGATAGAATATTCCAGAAGGTGCTGCTCTGCTGCTAATTAGGTATAGGTAATATGAATATTTTTTCCATTGGAAATCGGAAATAGAATTATTAATATTTCAAGGAGACGAATGAAGTGGGGGAATGCTGAATGGATATGCGAGAGGCAATATTGAGAGAACTGGTGCGAAAGAGGCGAGCTTAGATAAAACAGCCTCTGACCATGTCAATACTGTCAAGAGGTTTAAGAAAAAAATATATAATGAATGTGTGCGGCTCTTCAATGTTTCATTAGGATAGTGAACTATATAATCATATAAGGTACCTATGTATACAGTCAGCAGTACGTCAGGTTCTACAGAGATTGAATATGATTACCCTGTCGTGGACGCCCAGCGTGCCGTTTACTGTGCAGATTCAAGTCGAAAACTGGGTGGTAGAGTTTAACTTAGGAAAGCATTATTTGACGCAGCTCTTGCACGTGATCCGGGATCATCTCTACCTACACACAGAATATCCCAAAGATCCCCGGGGGATAAATTGTGCGGCTTTTTCAAGTTCAGGTAATGATGGATAGTTCGGTGTCGAGACAAGTGTGTAGCCTAAGTCCTATAATAACAATTTAAGTAAATCGACAATCGAAGAAGTTCTTGGCTTAGATTAAACAAAGTTATTTTACTAATTTAACCCTTTGGACGCATTTAATCTACCGAATGGTGAATTCAGGTAAATGTATTAGTTAACTAAGTTTGGGTGCTACCACTGTTTCCGAGTCCCTTTCAGAGTTTCGTCCGATGATGTAGGTACCCTCCTGATCAGATTGTAAAAACTATAAACAACGGACAAAATGAAAGAAAAAAGTGTTTTAGATTAAATATTATCAATCCATATAATACATAATACACCTAGAGGTGTAGACCGAATCATATTTTTATAAATGTTACACTCATATTATTACCAACACGTGCATTTAAGTTGACATTCATTTAAGTTGACATTCCCGCTACATGACAACATAGGTAGAATCTAATGTCAATCAATTGTTTTTAATTTACTACACACTAATTACAATTCAACACGTATTGAGCGAGGCATTTGTGTAGTACTTACATTAAAAATAAGGGTGTAGCACATTGAAAATAATGTTGTTAAGTTTTTATTTTAGTGTGTTTCAGACAGTCAGTGTACCTATTCTTTTATTTATCTATCAAAATTAGTGAGTTTGTGTTACTTATTTATTACTGAAACCACATTTTTCTAACTATAGGTTCGGGGTCCTTTAGAAAAAAAAACAACGGTGCAATTTTTTCTTTCAACATTTTGAAAATCAAAACAAAGTTGATTTTTTTCATGTTACATCACTAGTTTTGACAAAAATGAGTTTGGAAACTACTTACCATACTGTTCTACGACAA
Source organism: Agriphila straminella (assembly GCA_950108535.1). Classification (NCBI taxonomy): domain Eukaryota; kingdom Metazoa; phylum Arthropoda; class Insecta; order Lepidoptera; family Crambidae; genus Agriphila; species Agriphila straminella. The sequence continues at coordinate 12,414,787 of OX467319.1, forward strand.
AGATGCCGTATTCTACCTGCTGCGTCATCAGGAACGGATGCATGTGTCGAAGGAATATCGCTAAATGCTGTAGTCGATCCCTGAAAAAAATTATTTATTATTATTATTTACTGGGTTAATCTACCCTAAACTTCGATCAAGAATATCCTAGATGTCCGGTCAGAGTCTCAAAAATGGCACCTCAAATAGCGTCCCACTTAAAAACTTTGTACTAAATAAGAGGTGAATATGTACAAAATAAGCGCCAAGTTTGTAAGTGGGACGCTATTTGAAGTGCCATTTTTGCGTACTGTTTTAGTTCGTGAAGCGTTATCTAGGTTATTCTTGATCGAAGACCCTAAATAAAAACTAATGGCACTAATTTAAATAAAATTAAAGTTGTAATAAATGCGTTTAACCCAGTTCCTATGCCCAACAAATTTTAGGATAGTGATAGGGGCTTATCTACTCTGCCAGACATCACACGGCTAAATTTATACTATCTATTTTATACCTAAAAAAAATTGATATTTACAAAAAACCGCTTTGAACATCCAAAAACTGATAGCAAACACATAGAAAACAACAGAATGACAGGACAGGTCTACTACATCTACACTAGCGCCAAGTTAGTAGTAGTGCGCCGACTGGTGGCCAATTTGTGAATCAGCAAAATTATCCTGCCATTGACTTGATATTGAACCTTATTTGTGAGTCAATATTGGGAAGGAGTGGGATGAACATCGTACGCTTATTGCGAGGTCCTCTGAGCCTTGTCAATGTGATGATGGTGTAAGCGATTTTAAACCTTAGAAAGGCTTGATTTCAATGAGTTTTATCATATTTTTGCTTGTATGAGCAGAGGGCTTGTTACCTGAACGGGATGATGATGGCAACTTTGTGCCTGGCAGTGCAGTTGGGCGGAGTGTACATCCCCCCTTGCTGGACCTCTGGGTAGAGTTTCTCTACTGATTCTAGCTCCACTTCGGTTTTATTCACGAGTATGGGACCTGAAAAGAACTTTTATAAAAACATACTTACTAATTCGGGATGGAGGGATATGTCGGCTTTAGTGTTTTAGGAATTTCCATACAAATGTTTTCATTAATAAAAATTAAACAACAAAAAGGAAATGCAATTTTCAATAACTTCATTGTTATCATTATTACTTTTTTATTTATTATTATATGTAGTTTTGTCTGTTTTAATACCTTTTTACAAGACTGCCCAATAAAACATGACTGCCCAAAATAACTAGAGTGTAATTTGTTTAGGGTTCATGTAGGTATGTTTGTATGTATGCGAGTTTTTTATTCCACCAAAACTTCTAAATGCCTTAACAGATTTGGATGTATGAATGGGGTATCATATCATTGACAGCCGGACAGTTTAAAAATGTGATAAAAAATCTACATCAATTATCAAATGAAAGGCCTTGATGAGCACATTTCAAAACTACTTAACAATATTTTATCAAAGAGGTCCCACGACTGCAATGACACTTGTTTTTGGCAGGGCAGTCATGTTTGTAATTTTTATAATTTATTTTTAGTCCGTTTTAAAACGCGTTTTTTGTAAATAATTATTTTCTGCAGTTTAGTTTTTGGGGCTCAGATTCAGAGATTCGAATTGGAGCTTCTACCATTTTTTAATTAAATTATATTGGATAGGTACGTATTGAAACTTGATAAGTTATATGCAGCTACCTAAACCTGGTGGTACCAGCGGACACACAACAGGTTCCATTAAAATCTTCGTGGTCTGCTCCTTATAATCTGCCAGGAAGAAAACAATAGGCGTGGATTCACTCGCTGACTCATTCGAGGGGTACTCCTTGTCTTTGCTTTTGGTACACAGCAGTAATGCTGACCAGTTGACCGTGCCGGTAACGCGTTTTCGGGCGAAGAAACGCCTGCAAAGAATACATTTTCAGAGCCTCTTGCACTAGGAATTTTACTAAAACCCAAAACGTAGCTTTTCTTAAGGATACTTACTAAAAAAACGGATAACAAGTTTTTTTTGGGTAAATTATTGATGTAACCTATAGGATGTAGACAGGTACAGTCGAGTTCATTAATATGTTGGCATTTTTGACAGGTTGCTGACCTTTATTATAAAGCCATAAAGGTTGATGAGCTCGACTGTACCTACATCCTATAGGTTAGAATGTTAGATCAACAATTTACCCCATATGACTAAGAGCTCATACGCACTATGCGGTTAGGTACCCGGAAAGTACGGCTGCCCGCAATTAAAAATATATACGGAACATTAATTTCTATGCGCACTGCGATGCGGTTACCCGCCATCCGCTCCGGTTGCTCCCGAAGTCCTGAATGGTTGCTTCCCGCACTGTGTGGTTCAAGTTGCGGTACCCGTCATGAGGCGGCGGGTGCCTGAATGCGGGTGGCGGCATTTGTACCGCATCCTGCGGCCAACCGGACGGCTGCCCGCTTTGCGGGTAACCGCATAGTGCGTATGAGCGCTAATGTATTGTAATAAATAACGCACTTGTTATGTGGTCGTTTGTGTAATAACCTCATCCTCGGCGTATGCAATTTTTTATTGAGTTTTGCAGGTGTATGTGCATAATTTATCAGATTCAGCAGGGCAACCGCTAGGATAAACATAATTAATAACATTTTCATCGTTTGCAGTGTCATTTTAGTTTTCTTGCAAAAAATATACTTAGGTAATATATTAATTATTTTGTATGACACAATAGGTATACCTACGTCACAATCAAGAACTTTAAATTCATCCTAGTGTCATAAATGAATGTGACATTTTACCGAATACGATATTCTTTGACCGAAACCACAGAATACAAATAATAGTAGGTTAGGTACCTACCACAGACCATACAACAAGTACTTGGTTATAATATCTGTCTGTGGTACCTACACACCGAAATTTTCTCACACAGTCTAGTACCTACCTAGGTAACTCATTCAAACTTACATGTTATGAAAGGGTTATATATAACAAGAATCTTATATTATATTAGAAAAACAACTGAAAGTCCCTATTTTTTAAGTAAGTAGGAACCACAGACCTAGTATTTGTTAATATTATGGTGTGTGGTAGGAACTTAATTCGGTTTGGAGTCAATAAATGCGTTTTAATAATAATGTTCGTATAATATTTTTTTTATTATAGGTAAGTATAATGTTATATGCTGTAAGAATAATGCTTTGATATAAATAATCCGGGCTTTGTTCGTGGTCCACCTATTAAATTTACCTAAGTGTAGGTACTAGGGGTAGTTTTTTCTTGCCGTTGCTGTAGTGGGTATTCATTTCTTTCCGTCGTCCACCTAAGTTCACCTGGGTGTACCAGGCAGTAGATTAGGAGGTCACGAGAGGTACAATCAGTATTTTTTGAGTTTATTCATTACAAACAAACAAAAAGTAAATAACGTTAATTTTAACGTTATTTCTTCCTTTTTGTTACCGTTACTTTAAAATTAACGTTATTTCAATTAATAACGTTACTTTTTTTACCGATAATTTTATCTGTACTATTGTACCGGTAAAGTTTAACGCTATATTTAACGGTAATTTTACTGGTACAATAATTTTAACGTTATTTTTACCGGTAAATTTACCGATAAAATGTTTAACGGTTTTGTATCGTTATTTTTTAACGGTATTTCAACCCCTGGCGGTTAAACTTAGTGAACACCTGTTCATACCTTTCTTGGTAACATTCCAGGGTCGTACGTATCTACGTTGCTCCGAACTCTCTCCTCCGACCTCTGCATTGCTCTGCATTGCTCCATTTGAAAGGATCCTTGTTTACGGATACCATATCGATGCCGGTTCCGCCCTTGCTGCCGTTAGCTCTCCAACCAAATTGGCGAAGAAGTCTTCCTCATTCACTTCCAACAAAAATATCCTCAAACTTCGTCATTATTTTTATACGATTATAATTTTGACAGCCAAAATCCTATACGAACTGCGATTTCTCCTGGGGCCCTACCGGCTACCTTTTCGAACTTCGGCGGGTTTGCCGAGCTTCAACTTAAAACAGATAAATTGAAGTAAGGATTTTCGTATTGCTATTTGCCGAAGTTATTTGGAAGAATCGATGCTCGTGTGACATCATGAATTGGGGTTCGCCATTTTGGCCCGACTGGGGCTCGATTTACCTGTTCATTGCGTTAGCCGGGTATACCTACGGCCCCTTGTCGGCGTTGAATTGTTTGGTGTCGAGTTGTCGGGATCCAGTTGTCAGAGTCGAATTGTTTGGGGTCGAGTTATCGGGGTTGAATTGTTTAGGGTCGAGTTGTCGGGGTTGAATTGTTTGGTGTTGAGTTGTCGGGATCGAGTTGTCAGGGTTGAATTGTTTGGGGTCGAGTTATCGGGGTTGAATTGTTTGGGGTCGAGTTGTCGGGGTTGAATTGTTTGGTGTTGAGTTGTCGGGTTCGAGTTGTCAGGGTTGAATTGTTTGGGGTCGATGTTTGGGGTCGAGTTGTAAGGGTCGAATTGTTTAGGGTCGAGTACTTAAACTTTCTCATTATTTCATACGATAAGAAGAATACGATTACCTATATTGATACGACAGCCAAAATCGTACACGAACTTCGACTTCATCTGCGTCCATAGTTCCGTACCACTGGCAATCGATGTTCGAGCTAACTTTTTCAATGGGGAATGTCCGAAATAGTAAAATTGGCTGAGTATTTTTTATAGGTAGGAATAAGCTCCCTTAGTAATAGAAAAAAGTTTCATAATTTTCGGTTACGTGAAAAATTAAAAAAAAATAAAGTCTCTTCGACTTCACAATTGTACGAAAGTAATAGAATGGAGATTATACCTTTGCCACTACATTCTGCTGTTACTTTCGTACATTTGTGAAGTAGAAGAGACTTTATTTTTATTTTTCACTCAACCAAAAATTCTGAATCTTTTTTCTATTACTAAGGGAGCTTATTCCTTCCTACCTATAAAAAATATTCAGCCTTTTTGATTTTTTTCGTACATTCCCAATTGTGAAATTTTGAGAAAAATTTTGAGAATGCACAAGCTGTGTTAACTTCGAAAAAAATTCGAATCTCATTTTTTTACGAATGTGAACTTTTCTCTATTGCGTGAGAATCGTCGCGCTGATGTCATTTGTTGGTTCTGCAGATTTTTTCATATTCCACCACGCTCGAATTTGTATGGGAAAGCACCACTTGCCCATACAAATTCGTCATTGTCTTTTGCTTAAGGTAAAAGCACGAAAAATTATCTCTTTTTAGGGTTCCGTAGCCTAATGGTAAAAAACGGAACCCATATATAGATTCGTCATGTCTGTCTGTCCGTCCGTATGTCACAGCCAGCACACCAGTTTATTCCGAAACTATTAGGATTACACAGTTGAAACTAGGTAGGTAGATGTATACTGTGAACCGCTTTACGATTTTGATACAAAAATAAAATAAAAATAAAAGATTAACGGCCGTACTTTCATTAAAATTGGTGCTATCTCTTTCTTTTCCATAGTGACAGTATAAGACGACACAAATTTAATGAAGCATTAAACTTAATTGACGTTTCTGAGTACGTCAAACTGTTCTTGTGCCTATTTGATTACCACCATTTTGGCGCTGTAAGACGTAGCGTGAGGGACATGGTACTAAATCTAGTCACATCTAGATAATACAGACATCCAGTCCAGTTAAATAGAAAAAAAAATCAGGTCAGTGGTGTATGAACGATGAAAAATGGTTCAAAATATTTTATGGGAATGGGAATTTCAAATCATAACAAGTCTCAGATTATATAAAATACTATTTTAGGTAGTTACATAGCTTATTAATAGTTATAATCAAATAAAATAAAAATGTAGTCACTAAGTATATAAAAAGATTTGTAATCATAATAAGTAATAATTATTTAAACATAACTAGTTTATAAAGAGATACAACATAAATTAGGAAAGGATTATTATTATCTTCTCCTAATATTTTTTTATCTATTAATAAATTAGTTATGTTTCTACACTAAGGCTCAGTTACTTTAACAATAACAAGCTTGTTAAAGTTAAGCACAAGTTAGCCAAAAAATAGGTTGCCTGCCAGCCAGCATGATGTCCTTTGACAAGTTTGACGTGACAAATAAGTAGCATTATTTATTTATTTATTTATATATACATATTATCATTAGACGATAACTTTATCTTTGACAGCGTTTTGGTGCAACTCACCCTAAAGTAATTATTGCCTTAATGCTTTATATTGTTAAATAAATAAAACACAATATTACTGAATTAATCGGCATAACATTTTGATTTTGAAGTGCCTAACTTAGGCTTAGTTCACACTGCACTGGTAGAACGAGTTTTTCGCAGTGAAAGATCATTCTGGTAACCACTATTTTGGATTATCATATCACACAGTTTATAGTTACTGTTTATCGCCAAACAACAGCTTTGCGAAATTTTTCCACGAGGAGGATCCTTGGGGAGGGCGAGGAGGAGAAGGAGAAAGAGAAGCGGAAGCGGAAGCGGACGTGCATGTGGAATTAGAAGTGTAAGTAAGGGGAACGGGCAGGGGAGCGGGAACGGGAAGAAAAATTGGAAAGCGTCTATAGACCTTCGAGCATAAACTCGGTTATTCTGGTTGTTAAAACAATTCTCTCTCACAAGTAAAAAAAATAATCTCGTCAGTAAATAATTCCAAATTCAAATGAAATATTATGTTTTTTATTTGTTTACAGTATTTAAGGGTGGGTACCCCACTTAGTCATAGTCATAGTCATATTGTTTATTGCAACATGTTGGTTACAGAGATCTTACAAAGTAAATGGTACCATAAACATGACCCTGTAAGGGTATTGCAACTTAAGATAAGATTAAATAAAAAATATTAAAATTACTTACACATTACAATAATGTTTCTTTTAAATAACAAAACAAAAAAAAACTGGAATAGGTAAACAACATTATACCTAGATGAGATCAAAGAGGGGCTACTTAGACTAATTAAAAAAATCTGTTAATGTATAAAAACATTTTTCTATTAAAAAAACTTTTAGTTTATTATAAAAGTGAGTTTCTTTTTGAATATCTTGGATTTCTTTTGGTATTCTATTATATATCTTTATTGACATGTGGTAAGTTCCTGAACTTACTAAATGTAACTTAGTGAAAGGTGCTGCAAGTCTGTTTTTATGCCTTAAATTACGTGATTGTTGATAAAAATCTTTTGCTTGTGGATACATATGTTTGTTTTTCCTAACTAATTTACATATTTCAAGTATATATAAGGACGCAAGTGTAAGCATCTTTAGTTTAACAAAATGAGGTCGACAACTTTCCATATCATCTATATTTACAAGTATTCTGATACACCTTTTTTGCATCACAAACAATTGGTTTACATGAGTGCTATTACCCCAAAGGATAATTCCGTAGGTCAACCATGCATTAGCGTAAGCATAATAGGCACACATTGCAGTTTTTAAGTCGGTACATTTTTTTAGTTCATATAAGGCGTAAGTAAATTTAGAAAGTTTAGTAGCATTTTTTTCAATATGAGATTTCCAATTGACATTTGTATCTATTTCTATGCCTAACAGGGTGCATGAGGTTTCAAATTCAATTTTATTATTATTAAATGAGATTGTTGTTTCTATTGATTGTTTTTGTATGGGTTTGAATTGCATCAATTTCGTTTTAGATATATTAATTTCTAAATTGTGGTCTTGTAATCATTCTGTTATCTGGTGTAATATGACCTTAGGTCCGCTAACCTCCGCGCTCCCCGGACCTGCACCAAAAAAAACCCACCCTAAGGCCAGACATGTATATTTTCAATCACATATTGATTTTGTACGAAGGTATAGTACAGTAGTCGTATAGAATCAAAGGCGGCAATCTACGATTCTACTAATTTATGGTAAATCGAATAAGAAAAAATCAAGATGGCGGAATTTCGTGGATTTTGTATGAAAGAAAGCCGTCTTTGAATCTAATAAGAGATTTGCAGTCCAATTTAGTAGAGGAAATGGCCGCCTTTGATTATTAATCGGTTGCACAGTCGATGACGTTTAAAATTTGCAATGCTGCTGTATCAATAAATCATTTTTGACAATCTACCTACTTTGCCGCCTTTGATTCTATACGACTCGTATGACTACGAGAGGACATGGTATCCTCGTGGCCATATGATACTGATGGTGTGCAAACTAATAGACCACGTGAATATAGAGAGCATATGAATCGCATATTGCAGAAAGGGCATAAGTAAGTCTAACAAAATATAAAAACAAACTTTGATAAACGGAACATTCCATATTAATTATGCAAATACGGGTCCGTTCGCTTAGATAGTGTCGTCAAGCACTTGTGTTCAGAGACAGGAATATCGGTACAAACACATCCTTTCACTACGGCACTTCTATGTAAACTGCCAAAATCTAAATTGACTTGCGGCGGCATCCTTTGATAAGAAGCGGCACGTGCAAAGGCTGCCTTTGATAAGAAGCGGCACGTGCAAAGGCTGCCTTTGATAAGAAGTGGCACGTGCAAAGGCTGCCTTTGATAAGAAGCGGCACGTGCAAAGGCTGCCTTTGATAAGAAGCGGCACGTGCAAAGGCTGCCTTTGATAAGAAGCGGCACGTGCAAAGGCTGCCTTTGATAAGAAGCGGCACGTGCAAAGGCTGCCTTTGATAAGAAGCGGCACGTGCAAAGGCTGCCTTTGATAAGAAGCGGCACGTGCAAAGGCGCAATAAAAGGGCGACAGGGCGACACTATCTAAGCGAATGCGCTTTTACATCTCTCGAACATCAAACTCACAACACGAACAGTTTGTGCAGAAAAACCACAGTTTAGTCTATGCTCACTTTTCACTTAACTCCCTAAAGTTAATTTTAAATGGACTTATGACCCTTTCTGCAATAATGTGATTCATGTGCAACAATGATATTAAATTAACTACTACAACAGAAGTCGATTAAATTAACTACATGTACAACAGAACTGGGGCCTTACTATCTCATAAAGCAGGACTTATATTAAACTGCCTTACTTTTTCGCACCATGACCTCGATTTTAGTTCGAGTTTAGTTCATAAGTAAGCAGACCTGTTTAAGGCCTGCTTTTGAACTGAACGGCTTAAGAATGGTTTCTTATTTGCTGATGGTAAGCCCCCCCTGGCCAAATCCAGAGCGCTTGCTTGCGGTACAAAACGATTACCTGCCTACTCTTTGCCAAACATTCTCGAGTAAAGTTGCCGCTTCTGTTGTACATACTCGTACACATACATACACGTAGGTCTTCGATCATCTATACCTGTGGATATTTCATGACAATGGCATTTGTGGGACACCTCAGGCGGCTCGGATACGGCGGCGATACGGTGCAGATGTGAGACTTTCGGATGCTTTCGGCAAATAGACCAATACCGCTAGAGTTTTAGGTTTCAAAAATATTAAAGTTTGTTTTTTTTTCGTATATAGTTTCTGCACCATTAACTAAGACTAATACATGAATTTGTGTCATTTTGGGTGGATGCATAAGTGACAATTTAGGTTTTTGTCTTTTTTAACACTATCAATCGAAAAGAAAATTAAAGTTGAAAATTTTACTTTCATGATGATTACGAAGTCATAACCGATGTACATGAGCTTTTTGTGTCATCTTTGTCCACGGGAACACTGTTATTTAACTGACACAATTTGTGACGTTTTTATCAATGGAATCTTATATCAGATAAGCAGTTGAAGTTAAAGTTACCGTTACCTACTATAAGTCAGTTTGCACTGGACGAAAATGACACAAATTAGGTTTGTACACTACTCAGGCTATCTTAAATACAATACCATAGAGTTTTTTAACTTTAAATCAATTTTGTCAGTTTTGTGTTCAATTATTTATATCGACGACAAATAATCGAATTTCTAAAGATGCATCAGCTAGATGTGACACAAAACGCAAAAATAAACGTTTTATATGCAAGTCTATCGACAGACAAGATTTCATAAACTTTAGAATTTTTTAAGGTTATACCCTCAAAATAACGTATTGGTATCGGTCTAAAAGGAAATACACGTATCGCCGCGCCGCCGTATCTGTGCCTTATCTCCGCCGCATCTCTTCTGTGTATTTCACGCCTCAAACTCCCCCAAAACGCAGCCCACTATGAAAGTCCCCCACGACTTTTAATTGTCATACAACTTGACATTTAGTGTCGCGTGATTTGTCAAACGGCATGTGCCACGCTTCAGCTTTATTATTGTATGACGTGCTACATCCACAGGTATAGATGATCGAAGACGTAGGTAGTTAAATTAATCGCATTGTAGGTACATCCTCGTCGTCATACTGGTAGGACAAACTAGTACCTATAGTACTGGACGATGTTCGCGAGAATGTGCGTGTACAGGTGTTTACGGGTCACTTTCAGGATTTGGTACTCTAGTGTGGACAGGCCATCTTTTTGGAACTCTTTGCTGGTCTGGGACAGCAGTCGAAATCTGTGACGACGAAAAAATATTTTTAACTTCTTGTAGATTCGTGAAGGGCAGTATCTATCTACCGTAGGAGCTCGATGGCGCAGTGGATTAGTATTCGCCCTGCGATTGCGGTGGTTATCACATTCGCAAGGGTCGGTCATGGGATGGGTAACCATTTTATTTTTATCTCTAGCTCCTCCGTTCTTCGGAACGGTCCTCGATAAACCCACAAAACCGCATTGGGTCCGCGTAGTGGGCTTATTTACCTTACTTATCCACCTATAATGAAGGCCTGTGTTTGCCCCACAGTGAGGACATTAAAAACTCACGTTGGAAAGTAGATAATACTACACTAAATCGTAGGTAGGAGTTTACACTTACCTCTTTGGATTTGGTGCCGACTTCTTGTGACCCAACGTGGCATACCGCGCTATGGACATTTTATATCGCGCTATGTGGTAGCCGACATTCCTCACCCTAAAATTTAAAACAATGCATAAGTCGAAACACCAAAGCCCTGCAGAAAATTTTGAAAGGTATGGTAATTTAGCTTCCTACATTTCCTATATTTGTACCTACGGAATTTAAAATTAATTAATTACATGTGACTCGATAGAATATGACTTGTTTATACAGTATAAGACCGCAATATAACCATATTCTAGCAAATAAATGATTTATGATTATTTCAATGATTGCGTCACATACACATCACTCACAAGACTGATTGCGTGGATCCACGTAAAAAAACTATAAGAATTTCATACTACCTACCAATGAGTCATACCTGTATGACATATCGTCATCTTCCCCTCCCCAGCCCCAGTACTTGTTCGAGAAGCCGTTGACCTTCGTGAACTGCTCCAGGGTCAGTGCTGATACCCCACCGAAGATGTCTTGGTACGGCAGTCAAAATAATAAAAATGACATCATAAAGTGCACACTGTACAACACATCCGAGACCTTAGAGAATTAATGAATGAATGAATAAAACTTTATTTGGTTACTTACAAAATGGTTAACAAAAACATTCACTTATAAAATACTTAAACGCATTCTAAATTACTTAGGTATAATAATAATTATGTAATGGTAACCAAAAAAGTATAAGTAGTTAATGAGAACGACTCCGTGGCACGCGAGGTCGTAAAATATTGCGCAGTCCCTTGCACTTATAGGCCTTATGGGTGGGCTGGGCTAGGACTAATTTCAATGGCAAGCGCAAGACTAAAGTATGACTTACGTCACTGAAGCGTTTTACAACCCCGCGTGCCGGGAATAAGAAAACAGGAATCGAATCCGGGTACCCAGTTTCGTATTAATTGTTTTAGTGGGTATAGGTACCCCTTGTATAGTAGGTACAAGATTTCGAGTTAGTGCTTTCGATGCAAGTAAACTGTTAGAGTACCTCTGAGCTATAATGTATGATGGAATTGTTCCTCTTTTATAGGTCTACAAAAAAGTCCACGATGGCATAATATATATCTATCTTTCAAGGATAGCTTACTATAGGTACCTACCTACCCATTTTATCTTCTAAAAAATTGGTCACATACAATGCGGTAATTTGGAAAGCTAGAAGGATACCTACAGTATTAATTCTTATCAATTAATATGTTAGTTACCTTTCCCTTAAGCATTTTATGCACATAATGTTACCATTTTACAATTTTTACACCATACTTACCATTAAAATAAATATCTGAGGAGGTATCGTAAGAAATAAACGCGCGCGAAAATAAATTCAAGCGCGTTTCTTATACTGATGGCGGGACGGGACTCGAACGGGACGGAAACAGAATCAGAGCTGCAGATCCCTTAACACTCAAATAATAATAATAATAACATCTGTTAACAAAGTTGTTATGGCAAAGTACTAAAGAGTTCAGAGGCTTTCGTTGCTAACTGTGCTAGAGGTACAGTACTCACTTGAAGTTGAGCTTGTCAATGGAAGCGGACATGTGCCTGGGCTGCCTTGGGCAGGAGTACATGTTGCGCAAGTCCAGCGGCAGCAGGTCGATGTCGTGGAAGACGAAGCACTGCCACCCGCCGGCCTTCAGCTTCTGGCTCTCCACGAAGCCTACGTTCATCAGCTTCGCGCGGTTAAACTCGCTGTAACCTTTGATAGAGACGAAAAGAAAGCTAGGATATGTTTGATTCAATAGCTGTCATTTATTTTTTGTATCTATGAATACAATATTTGTATATTCAAGAATGAAACTGTGGTATGCCTATTATTTAATTTCATTTTTATCGTAATTAGATTAGGTAAGTTTCTGTTCGTTTTAAAAAAAAATCCTTCCCGTGCAATGTCGGCATTGGGCACAGCTCCAGACTCATTCACAACGAATGGGTTATGTCTAATTGACGGATCGATTGAATATGCCAGGTGTTGCTGATTAGGTAAGTATATGTAATATGATCGGCTTCCTGAAGAAGGAGTTCATTATGAAGAGGTTCTCCCCCTCCACAAAGTCAACCAGCATCTGGCCTCTGGTATTCCGTTGCCCAACTCCAAATTGCCAAACTCTCACTCCACATTAATTCACATTCATAGGTATTATGGTTTTTCACTAGCATGGTGAGGTGAGAAATTGATTCGATTCGAGGCGAGAGTTGTAATCTTTATCACCTACGGCGATCGCATGGATGGACACTACAGTAGCGAAATAGACTTTTCGCGAATTTAAGCGAAAATTTGTGTAGGTTTGTTCATAAATTACTTAGTTAGGAAACTAGTTACCATACTGTTCTACGACAAAGATGCCATATTCTATCTGCTGCGTCATCAGGAATGGATGCATGTGTCGAAGGAATATCGCTAAATGCGGTAATCGATCCCTGAAAAAATATATTTGTGAATTGACTACACTTCTAAGCCTAGGTTGGCGCTTGACTACTATGCCTAACACTTCTAAGCCATTAGGTAGGCGCTTTTTATGATAGTGAGGGGGTGGATGGAACTAATCTACTCTGCCATTCATAGTCATATCCAAAGAGCATAATTATATTCATTACACCAATCTGTTTTGTAATGGCAGCTTGGCAGGATAATTTTGCTGATTCACAAATCGTCCACCAAACCAACCAGTGCGCGGCGCACTACCACTAACTTGGCGTTAGTTAGATGTAGACCTATCATTTTGGTGTTTCCTATGTGTGTGCTATAAATTTTTGGATGTTGGAATCGATTTTTCCTAAATATCAAATTTTCTTCCAACACGTTTTGGTTTTCTTTAATTCGTTTACTGTCTGACTTCCAGTGGCCCTACCATGAGTTGATGCAAACTGTTAACGTTACCGTAAACTATCGTTTTGTCTCTTTCACTCGCATAGTTTACGGTAACGTAAATAGTTTGCATTTATCTCGATGGTTTGCATCAACTCATGGTAGGGCCACAGAATAATTATGGCTATACTTCCAGAAGACAATTTTGTAAAATTGTCTCTAACATGCGCCCCAGGTTTTTGGGTTTTTTTAGTCCATTTTTTAATAGGCCCATTAGGTCCTCTAAGCCTTGTCAATGTGATGATGGTGTAAGCGATTTTGAACCTTAGAAAGACTTGATTTCAATGAGTTTTATCATAGTTTTGTTTGTATGAGCACAGGGCTTGTTACCTGAACGGGATGATGATGGCAACTTTGTGCCTGGCAGTGCAGTTGGGCGGAGTGTACATCCCCCCTTGCTGGACCTCTGGGTAGAGTTTCTCTACTGATTCTAGCTCCACTACGGTTTTATTCACCAGTATGGGACCTGAAGAATTAAATTAAGTTAAAATATTATGAAAATGTGACTCTAACCATATATGATTACGATAGTGTTGACCAAATAAAAACCCAGTCAAGTGCGTTTCGGCATGTGTCGGGTCACGCGTCGCGCAGTATATGGCTCCGTAGTTACCTTATGTTAGGTAAAGTATAAATGTTTATTTATTTTATTTTTTATTTTGATGCTAACATTTGACTTCTTTTTTTATTAAATTGGTTAAATTGGTTGTAGGGTCAAGATAAACTTAGAGCCAGCCAATACATAAAAGTCAATTGCAGTAAAAAAAAAAGTGTTTTATTTACAATTAGCTACCTTTTGTTTCAGTGGTCAACTACTGGTGCAAAAGTGGTCTTTTATTGGAACCTACTGGTCAAACTAAGGCACATTCCCGTTTTTGGTACCTACTGGGGCCGTACCGGCTAACTTTTCGAACTTCGGCAGGTCTGCCGAGTTTCAATTTAAAACAAAGAAATCAAAGTAAAGGAATTTCGTATTGTACTATTTGTTGAAGTTATTTGGAAGATATCGATGTTTGTGTGACATCATGAATTGGGTTTACCATTTTGGCCCAATTGGGGCTCGATTTATCTATTTTAATTTGAAACCCGGCAGACTTTTCGAAGTTCGATGCGTTAGCCGGTACGGCCCCTGTCCGTGAAATATTTAAAAAAGTTAAATATTTGGATTAAAAAAAAAATCAATATTGCATCGTTATTAAACAATAAACAACTATTTATAAACATTTCTACGTGAAAACTACATAATACAAATTCAGAGCATTTCAAAGTCAAAATTTGTGCTTAACTGGTTTGGGACTGGTACACCCACCCTATATGGATATTAAACTTCATAAGTTGTAGTAATGTAACTACCTAAACCTGGAGGTTGCAGCGGACACATATCAGGTCTCATTGTAATCTCGTTGTAGTGATGATACGAGATGTTCTCCGTGGTCTGTTCCTTGTCGTCTAGTGTAGCCAGGAAGTCAATGGTAGTCGAGATTACCTCGCCTTTGCTTTCGGTACACAGCAGTGACGTCGACCAATTGGAATAGCGGATGACGCGATTTCGGGCAAAGAAACGCCTGCAAAGAATTAATTTTCATTTCAGCACCTCTTGCACTAAGAGTACCTACACTCATGGGCGTACCGAGGGGGGGCAGCTGCCCCCCTGGACTATCAATAGTTATCAATAAAAGTTCTTATTTGCCATACAATATATTTGATTTACAGTAAATTCCCCCCCCCCCCCCCCGGGGGCGATGCAATAGATTTGCCCCCCCTGGCCCAGAACCTGGGTACGCCCATGCCTACACTTGAACACAAAAAGGTACAGCTAGCGTCTACACGGATGCGGATGGACAAGGAGGGTAAATATAAAAAAAAGAATAATATTAATCTACCTCTCTCTACTCATTACCTACATATTTCATATTCACAAATGTATCGGATCACTATTTGCTGACGTAGCCGGAGGGCTTACCATCAGCAAATAAGAAACCATTCTTAAGCCGTTCAGTTCGAATCAGTTCGTTCAGTTCAGTTCAGAAACTAAACTCGAGCTAAATCGAGGTCATGGTACGAAAAACCTAAATTAAAGGCAGAATACGTATGTATTGCGAGCGAGTAGACTGGCGAATGAGGCGTGCAAGGAACATATTTTGGATCTATTTACAAGTGGCGTGTCTAAGACTAAGCAGCGTCTAACCCGTAAGTTTTTCAAATAGTTTTTGATTAAAAAAATAAAATAAAATAAATAAAATAAAAATTATAGTTTTTTTTGTGTGTAACATACATATTGTATGTGTGTATACCCCTATTGTATTAATTGCTATAAGTGAAAACCTGTAATTGGCTTTCTGTTTAACATATTGTAGCTTATTATTGTTGCTGTTGGTTTTCCAATAAAATAAACAAATAAACAAAAGTAAGGTAGTTCAATATAAGTCCTGCTTTATGAACTCTGATAGTAAGGCCCCAGGGCCATAGGCCGATTCACACATATCAGTGAAGTCACAGTTCCGGCACAGTACAGCCACCGTGATAAATTATTCTTTCATAAGTAGGTACGTTCTCTATGAATGCTTCCACACCTGTTGTCAGTATCAGAGGGCCTAGTAGGTTTGTTCTCACTTCACTATGCGAATAATTAACTATCGTTTCCTTTCTTTCACTCGTTCACTCACTCGCATTGACTGTGAGCAGTACATCCGATACTATTCACGAATTGAGGTGAGAACACAAGAAGTCGTACTAGGCCCTCAGTGCCGAGATAGTGCTCTCTTCTCAGTGTCAGTAAACGCGTGTTCACAGATAAGTAATGTATGAGAATAATTATTATCGGTACTGTGCCGCTGTGCCGGAAATGTGACTTCACTGATATGTGTGATTCGGGCTTTACTGTCTTCGTGTTCAGGCTACTCTAAGGCCGCATACGCACCAACAGGTGGCTTGCTTAGCGCCTAGCGCCTCTAGATATTTAGTAGGGGACTATATAGCCTATCGAGGCGCCAAGCACGCAGTGCAGCCAGGTGCGAATAATTCGTGAAGATTCCTTTTACTTCGATACCTACATACTTATTAAGCCTTAGGCGCTAAGTAAGCCACCTGTCGGTGCATACGCAGCCTAAAGGCACTGCTCTGGCTAAACTACAACAGAAGGTCAAGTCTGCTAATGTTAACGTCAAAATCGTGTGTCAATGGTGTTTGAATGATAACGCTTTTTGACCCAGTTCTTGTTTCTTAAACCCAAAGCCGAAAAACATTGTGTTTCTTAAACCCAAAACGGAAACACATTGTGTCTCGTTTTTGGGTTTCAGAAACAAGAACTGTGTCTTCAAACACCATTGAAACACGATTTTGACGTTAACATTAGCAGACTTGACCCCCAGGTACGTTGAAAAGAACTTTTGTTTCAACAACTTCGATAATTACAAAGTGTTAATACCAACCCACTTAGGTGATAGAAAATCGAAAGCGCATTATCACGTCTCAAAGGCATAAAAAATACATCAAATTATTACCTTGTCCTCAGCAAAAACCTCGGCACATGCACTGAATCTGTATGATTTGGCGGGTCATAGAACATATAAGACCCATATTTTTTCAGATACAGCAGGGCAGCCGCTAGGAAAAACATAATAATTAACATTTTGAACGCTTGTGGCCTCATTTTAGTTTTTTTGCAAGAATTATAAAATTATTCGGCAATGATACTTTTGATTTAGACTTGATTTGAAATGCATATTGTACCATGATGCTAACATTGCCAACCATGCGTTACATTCTGACAGAATCTTCGATCGACAGAATATACAAAAAAAAGAATATCAATGCGATTATACAACTGAAGTGGCTAGCTTCAGAGCGCTAGTCGAGTTCATTAATAAAATTAATATGTTGGCACTTTTGACAGCTCATCAACCTTTATGGCTTTATAACAGCCCCCTTTTAATATACTATATCTATGATAACAGCCTGTCAAAAATGCCAACATATTATTAATGAACTCGACTGTACCTACATACAAAAAAATATACTAATATCTATGCAAAAAAAAGTCGTATTTTATATAATCTGTAATTAAATTTGCCACATAGATATAGTATATTAAAAAGGGCGATGTGAGCACATAGTCGTCGTGCCACAGAAAACGTCAGAAATTATTTACTCTCTTTTGATAATAGAAAAACTATTCTTTGTGCTAAAAACGTAGTGATTAATTACATCCTCTTTAAGAAAAAATTACACACGTCAGTTTATTAGTTTTTTTTACTTTGACTATATGCGTTTGTATGTTTATATAATATTTTTTTACAAAATTTCTATTATATAATGCCGAAATACTACAGGTTTAGAGCAACGACGCCCACACGCAAAACAAAAAGATGTAGGGAGATGGAAAAAGAAGAACAAGAAAAGTAACTATTTTATCACATAATTTTACAGATAAGTACCTAGCTCCTTAGAATATATTCTAAAAGGATATCTCCAAGAAAAGAAGAGATGCGTTCCAAGTCTGTTCAATTTTCATATGGATGCATAATATGGAAAAAGAAGTTCTCGGAAGCACACATTAAACTGTTGAATCTACTAATATCGATTCATTTCATATATTTTCGGGCAATCGTAACTATGGAATGTGCCTTTGTTTTCTAAACTAAATAAAATGTTTACTATACAGGGTGTAACAAGACCTTCAACGAAGCCGAGGTCTACGTTCTGCCCATCATCAGGACCATTTCTGTTTAAAATTATTACAGGGAAACCATTTTGATTTTTGGTGTTAAAAAAGCATTGCATGCATTACCACGCAATGTGACGCGTACAACAGGCCGCGCCTGCGAGTGTATGCTACACAGCTGCATGCGGCCGAGTTGAAAGGCAGCGTTTATGTGCGTGCTCATGAGATACATCGAGTGACGAAGTTTTGAAGCCATTGTTTGTTACGAAATACTTAAAATTTTGATAATGTTTCATTAGTCAAAAAGTAGGAAATAACGAATAAAATAAGATTTCATAAAAAAAAACCAATAACTTCGTAACTATTGGTTTCCCAGGTATAGTCTAAAAGACAAAAATGATCCTGATGATGGGCGGAATACGTGGACTTCGGCTTCGTTGAAGGTCTTGTTACACCCGTTATAAAATGTCAATGTAAAATATATAAATTAATCTGTTAGCAGGGTCAAGTGGGAGAAAAGTTGGCTGGACATCACACTGGCAGCCTACACACAGATGGCGCTGCCATCTTGGTACTTACGGCGCACTTCATGGCGCAACATCGGTTTTCCGCGAGAGCTACCTCAGCAATGGACCAATCTCAATCTCTCAAGAGACACAATGCGACCGATGTGAACAATTTAATTTTACTTGTTGAAAATTTACCGCGTTTTATCACAGTCGACCATAGTACAGTATGCGCAAAATAACTTGACGGCTCGGAAGTTAACTGCAAGTGATATTTCGCGCAGGGTACATGTCGAGTTCCATTAGTTCCGAGTGCTTCTGCCCGCGCACCGCACACCGTCGTCGTCCGCACGCCTGTATTCGTCTACCGCGCAGCGTTCCGCGCGAAGTTCAGAGCCGCCAAGTAATTTTGCGCATACTGTACGTGTTGAGGACTATCCTACTTATTTTCTTATGACAATATATTGAGTTTGTTTGAGATGTCTATCATAACAACTGTGAAATATTCTGTGATTGGTAATAATACATTTTCATACTAAAAATTCTTTGGTCATTTATTAGTTTCGAATTATGTTCTGATTGGTCCTTCCCGGATAAATCACAATCTAACGTTTCATTTCAATGATACAGAATAAGACCAAGAAGTGGTGTTTAAATGTAGGAAAATGAGTAAAACAAATGTAGTTATTTTATAAACAAACAATGTATTTCATAAACATAATTTATACAAAAAAGAAAACTAATGAGTGTACACAATTAGGTATATAAAATTTTAAGTAACCAATGGTTCCTAGGCTCCTATTTTTTTTAAAATTAGGTATTATTTATAATAAGACGTCGGTAAAGCTTTTTTATCTTCTAGTTTGATTAAATTACATACATTGTAATCTGTGAGCTAAAAAGGGATTTTTTTTATGAAATGCAGAACTGTGAGTGGACACATATTATGGTTTCCAATTTTCGTTATTGTTGTTTAGGTACATCAGTAATGCGTCGTATTCAGTAGGTGACATTTGACGTCTGTAGCACATCCGCGCCCGCGGAACACCGCACCAGGTTCCGCCTTGACAAACGAAACAAATGCGAACAGCGTGTTCTAATGCATTAGATTTTTCCCTTTAGGACCATAATGTCCACTTCTTAAAATGACAATTTCCCAAAAGAACCACATCCCAGAATGACCATTCACAGATCGTCCACTTCCCATAATGACCATTCCCAAAACGACCACTTCCCAATATGTCCATTCCCAAAACGTCCACTTATCAGGCTACTTATGAAAAGCTACAATTTGAAAAACAAATATGCAAATCTTGAACAGTTTTTATTAAGAGTCATGGGAAATGCTCATATTAGGAAGTGGTCGTTTTAGGAAGTGGACAATGTGGGAGATAGGCACCCATTACACACTCAATCAGATTGACAAAGATTGACCGAGATAGATTGTGTAACGTCGTTTCAATCTGGCGTGGTTTTGTTTCAATCTGGCGTGGTTTTTTGTCAATCTGGCTTAGGGTTGGCACCTATTTTTCGAGGTTATAGTATTATTTTCAAAACATTTAAACATTATAGTAGGTACTTACTTTTGGGATATTTATAAAAATGTAGTCCACATTTATTTTTAACTAGCTTCCGCCCGCGACTACATCCGCGTGGGTGGACATTCGAAAAATCGCTAAAAACAAACATACAAACGAACAGATAACTTGCAGTCTGCTTATTGCAATCTACTGCTATCCGATACATGTTTTTTTTAAGGCTGAACTGATTTAGATGAAATTTAGCGCACAGTTTAATAGCCTAGATTAAAACATAGGATACTATTGATCTCGGTCAAAGATACCCTAGGGGTTTTTATTTTTTTAAACATTGTAATTAATTTGTATTACTTTTGGGAATTTTATAAAAATATAGCCCATATTTATTTTTAACTAGCTTCCTAGCTAGTACATCCGGGTGGACATTTAAAAAATACCCTAAAAAAACATACAGATGATAAGAAAAACAATCTCCTGCTTTTTTGAAGTCGGTTTAAAATATTATGGACTTGTGGCAGATTGACAATCAACCACAAGTCCACTTGTATCGGATCGCAGTTACTTGTGGTTGATTGTCAATCTAACACAAGTCCACTTGTATCGGATTGTCAATCTACCACAAGTAACAGCGATCCAATATTTTTAACCGACTTCAAAAAAGCAGGAGATTGTTTTTCTTTTCGTCTGTATGTTTTTAGGGTATTTTTCAAATGTCCACTCGGATGTACTAGCTAGTTAAAAATAAATATAGGCTATATTTTTATAAAATTCCCGATGTCCATGGACATGTTCATGTCCATGATGTCATGTCCATGTCCATGTTTAAGTCCATGTCCATGTCCATGTCCATGACAAACAATCTCCTGCTTTTATGAAGTCAGTTAAAAATATTGGATATTAACTGCGCTCCAATATTTTTAACCGACTTCAAAAAGCAGGAGATTGTTTCTCTGTTCGTCTGTATATTCGTTTTTAAGGCTGAACTGATTTAGATGAAGTTTGGCAAACAGTTTATAGTCTGGATTAAAACTTATATTTATTTTTAACCCCACATTTATTTTTAACTAGCTTCCACTGATTACTGATTTGGAAAACTGATTTGGATGAAATTTGGCACTCAGATAGATCATAGCTTGGTAATGTAGTATTGTAATTATCAATATTTGATTTTACACACACACAGCGCCATCTAACCCTAAACTAATCAAGGCATAAGATGGGTGCTAGACAACTGATTTTACTAGGTACCTACTTACTACTTACTTTTCGAAATAGATAGGTACTTATTATACGCAGACCGTCACAAATTAAAATTCATCATTTCAATTTCATCCGGGAATCGAACCCGGGATCTCTTGCGTGGTAGACTGGCATGTTGAATACTGCACCACTCAGGTCATCGATCGATATCACGCGAAAATTGATGCAAAAAAGTTGGCAACCCTACCAAAAACCACCGTGGATTGCTTGCTGGATTGACCGTGTAACGTCGCATCAAAAATCAGATTGATGTGAAACCAGATTGATGTGTGTAATGGCGACCATAGTCAAACTGAGAAAGCAGTCATTACGGGAAGTGGACGATCTGGGAATGGTCATTCTGGGATGTGGTCCTTTTGGGAAGTGGTCATTTTAAGAAGTGGACATTATTGTCGCGACGACAACACCAGTCGCGATGTTTGAGGTGGCAACACTTATCCAGTGCCGCCATAATTCTATTGTCAATGTCAAGTAAGCCGCCTTTTATTTTCTTCATGTCTAGTTGTGCTATATTATTTCTCATATCATCATACAAATGTAGTGTGCCCTGTTGTAAGCTTCTATATTAAACGTGCCTGCCAACAAGTAACGAGCTCAGGAAACCAATGGAATATAAACGAGAGCTAAGTATTAGCATAGTGCATGCAATAATAACCTGTGCGCATCTCATGTAATATAATGTTTGTATGTTTGAGCCAATATATAATCGCCAATAAAGTATTCTGAAATAAGTCCCGCGCTCCACGTAAGTGGGTAAGCAACGTGGGAAGGACTCTGCACATAAGAACCACGTCCCACCTTAGTGGACAAGTAACGTGGATAGATGAGACTCATGAGGACCTCTGGTCCTATTAGACGTTATATTGAGAGAGAGAACCACGTCCCACATAGGTGGACTAGTAACGTGGGTAGGTAGGATATTGCGACCACGCACCACAATTGTGGGTAAGTCACCGTGGATAGTTAAGACATGATATGTCGCAACCACGTCCCACATAGGTGGACTAGTAACGTGGGTAGGGACCATATTGCGGCCACGCACCACAATTGTGGGTAAGTCACCGTGGATAGTTAAGACATGATATGTCGCAACCACGTCCCACATTAGTGGACAAGTAACGTGGGTAAGACATCTGAATTCCCCTAAGCTTATGGGGATTTTTATGTATGCGAGCCACGCACCACCCAGTGGATAAGTAACGTGGACACTATTTTAGACAGCTAATACAGAGAGTAAGGTCATATCGACATACGGCCTACAGATGACCAAGTCACTTATTTATATCCATATTTGTATGTTCTATAATTCCTGCGACCACGCCGTCATGGCGGCGTGACCGCAGGGCTTAGTGACACCACGCAGTGGTGTCATATCTTTATTTGTACTTACAGATGGAACGAGAGAACCTCTGAAAGGCAAGGACAGACATTCGCTGATAGTTGAAGGTACAATATAACTCATGGTAAGTACCACGCTTTGTCCTTCACTTCTCCTTCGATCACGTATTCATCGTTTTTAAATTCTCGCGATCCGCGATGGATATGTTTACATCACGGATGTGGTTGACCCTCAACCAACGCCGGAGGTCGCGACATGGTGGTGAGCTGGAGCTGGGATCAGTCTAGAATGGAGTGATCCTAGAACCAGAGAGACTTTCAGCATGAGAAGTAGGATATCCGTGATTTGGGGAGAAGTGAGTGATTGGTGGAGCGAATGTCTGTCCAGCTAATCTTTAAACAAGGTTTATTGTTTGAGGATTCAATTAAAAGTTTTATGTGTTGATCATGAATAGGCATACTAAAGGCATTATTGTTAAGTGATATAACTATACTCAATGGTGCATATTGTTTACACACTATTAGGTGTAAAAGTAAACGCAGTCAAAGTTACAGTATATACTTGATGAAAGAATTTCGATGAGATGGCACTTACAAAAGTTACAAATTAAAGTTTTATATATTGATACTTACATTGACAAATTGACATCATATTGGTGGCATGAAATCGGTTACGGCAGGTATTCACCGATAGGTGGCGCTAAGTGTTTGTTGGCACACCAAAAAATGAGCAAAACTTGAATGTTGGCAGCAGGTTTACTGAAAAGGCACAATCACTACTCTTTATAATATTTCGCATTAAAAGAGTAAGATAGTTCCACAAAAAACTAAATCGTGAATTATTAGCTCGAATTCAGGTATATTGATACAACAAATTACTCTGATAACAAAATTGAAACAGAAAATGGTCGTGGCACAGAACGGAAACATAACCAAAATGGCGATATTTCGTGTTGTCAACAATGCACGAACTTCCAACACGTTAGTGTTGGGGTAAAATCAATTTATGCTTAGAAAATTATACGATAATTTCGTATGTGATATCATAAGATGACAAAATGTTAATGATTGGTTTATACCAATGCGAAGTCCATAACAAAACTACACAATATAACATAACCTTGTTATATCATTTATCGTGTTATTTATTAAGAAATGTTATAAATTTAAGAAATAAAAAACGATATTTTAACAAATCATTTTAATTATTTAATTAATTTGATATCTAAAATTACTCCGTAGCGAAAGGCTAAGGAGCTTTCACGATATTAACGAGATGCTCTATTGGTCGTAATGTTTTGTATAAATGCTACGGTTAATTTCGATTAATTGGTATAACATCTTATCATATACCACTTTACTAAAACGAGTCAATAGACGAATTTATTGTCAATTGATATAGTTATTTACAATAAAAGTAACGACGTAACGCGTGTTATTGATTTACGTATACGGATATTACTTTCAAACTGCGATTTGGTATCGACGTTGAAAAACTCATCGACACGAAGCCGTCAATTTTCGAACGGAACATCACTATTTCACTTGCGTTTTTTACTTCACTTTGTGCATCGCTTGCCAAAAAATTGGCGGGTGATAGCACAACTTGTGTTATAAAGTGATTATCTCATTGTCCATAGGATTAAAGTAATGGATAAGACGCAGTAACCAATTGGTGAGTATAATTTAATGGTTTAATCCACAGAAATTGGGGCCAAACTAGAGTTTGGGACACGGCGTCTTATGAGTTTGTGAGCTGCAAGTAGATACTTGATCGAAAGTTTAGCATTAACAGTTGCGATTCGTCATAAATCCATAATCAGTTTCAGCATTTTCATCATTAATCTACAGGCTTCGAAATTGTTAGATAGGAATTTTGATCGATTTAAGTTCTTTCAGATATACATCAGTCAAACTAAAAGACAACTACCTATGATATTTTAAGAATAAAAAAGGTGAAAGAAGATCAAAGGATTAACATACAAGGTCTTAATAGTGCAATACAAGGTAAGACTCATCTTTATTTCATTGCATGATCAGTGAAGATTCAATAAAGACATAATGCTCTTGTTTCAAATTCTGACAACAATAAAATTATTTACAAACTTTTAATGATAAAACCTGAACACAATTGATTCCAAACTAGATTCTAATAAGAACTCAAGGAAACAAGAATATTATTGATCATAAAATATTGTATTTTGTGTGTGTTCATATACCGATATACTTACTTATTGGTGGTTACACATACAGAATCCAAGCAAACTATACCTACTTTCTTATTGAAAGCTCAATGAACTCAATGAATAAGTACTTTGAACATAGACTGACCCAGAGAAAGGGATTCATAATAAAGCTTCCTTAACGAGACCGTTTAATCTTATAAACAACGGAGTCGGTAGCGGGAACTTGTTGACCAGTTGGGGTGAAAGTACTTATTGAATTCTCATTGAGACTTACTTGCATATGAAGAGTCACATGTTTAATGATAATGAGAAAATTTATTAACATGTTCATCTAAATAAATCATAAATGAACTTCATGATGAACAAATCTAATTTAAGTAAGTTGAACTTATTCAGAGGACATGTGATTCAAAGTTATGATTGACATTATTCCATATAAAGGAGCACTCTTTGTGTTTTCTCATTCAATAAAAAACTAAAATGCATTCATGTTGTGATAATTATTTATCTCCTTAATAAATATAATAAACAAAATCTACCTCACAGTGTGATATTGAATACTCAGTTGAGTACATAAACTTTAAACATTTTATTTATTCCTCTAAACAAAAAACTATAAAATAAGTGTTTATGAAGCGAATGATACTTGACTGGTAGACTAGTAAAGTGTTATTTGTGTACAGAACCAATACAAATATCAGGGGACATCAAAATAACATATCACTTTGGGAAGTGTTTTCTTTGACTTATACTGACTATTGTCTTTAATTTTAACTACTCATATTTACGAAAGGGGAACAGTTTCATGAACGTTTGACTTAGTGAATTTGCAGCGGGTTTAGTGTTCATTGCGTAGTCAAGTTGAAACTAGAAAATTAACTAGTCATAGACACCGCAGTGTATACTATTCACCGCAGTGAATTGCAGATTGTAATATTTATGAAATAACGGGGATCTCAAACCATTCTGAACGTTTGACTTATACTTGAGTGAACTCGAATGTTTAAATGGATGAGATGGGAATTGAGATGAGATAAGCTTGCTATTGATTAACTGTGACAACTGATTACATCTTAATGAATAAAGCTCACAATATAAGTGAATAAAATTTTAATAAAATAAATATGAAATAAATTTAAAAAAAAATATATATTTTCTACTATTGAAAATAAGACAATAGCCGTATACAGCAATTAATGACTTACTAAATTTTCAAAATTAACATGAAATTAAAACGAAACAAATCAAATTAAGTTACAATACCTGTATTTAGTGACATTATTGTTGTCACAAAACATAACAAAGGTAAATCTACCATTTGATGGTATCATTTCAGATCTAAAAAATAATGGAATCCGTACTGATCGCAAGGTTGCAAGATGTGATAAGGCATATTGAGGTACTTACTAGTGAATGTGAGGACCTAATAGGTGCCATTAATACGGTTACTTTCAATAAGGCTAAGGCAGAAATATTATGTAAAAAATTAGAGGCATTACACACAAGATTTTCTACAGAACTGAGCAATTATTTCAAACTAAGTAACGACCCATCGGCTGACGATATCTCCAGATTTAGTGATATTCAACTCAAGTCTGAAGAGATCCTAATAGAACTCACTACTGAATTGAATAATCTTAAAGGAACAGCTCGAGAAACACAACTCAACAATTCCGTGATTACCAGCAAACTACCCAAGTTAAGCCTTCCAGAATTTGACGGGAATATTCTCCTCTGGCAACAATTTTGGGATCATTTTTCTTCGAATATCGACGAACGTAATTTACCAGAAGTAGACAAGTTACTCTATTTAAAGTCGTCTTTAAACGGTGAAGCTAAAGGAATCATTGATGGATTAGAAATCACGCACAAAAATTATCAGATTGCAGTTACCACGCTCAAGGAACGTTACGGGAAACCTAACCAAATTATCGACGCCCACTATGCAGCCTTGTACAAAATCAAATGTGCAAGCAACACTGCTGCTGAATGTCGTAAAACGTTAAATGAAATAGAAAAACACATAAGAGTATTAGGGGCGTTAGGAGAAAATACAGAACATAACCATCTGAGATTTATCATTACGGAGAAATTTCCTGAAGACATTATTTACGAAATGAAGATTTCACTGAAATCCGATTCTATTGAGGACATGAGAAAGCAATTGAAAATTATTATCTCGGCCAGAGAAGAAGCTAGCCGAATTAAGCAAGAAAGAACATCGACTAGTGATGGCTATACAGTAGAGACACTTCATATCAGGGATAAAATGAAACCAAAACCACAACAATTGGTACAAAGAAACTTCAGAAATAAGGAAAGACCAAATGACATAAGAAGGAAACCATATGTAAACAATGTAAGAACATTTTACACAAGGAACAATTACCGTAATAATGATAATAATTATCGTTCACCATCTAATTATCAGGTATCAAATACCTACAATAATAAAAGAAAAGGAGAACATCTAAACAATAAAGACTTTACCTCGAAACGAATGAAACTTAAACCCTGTGTCTTCTGTCAAAAGCAACATATGAACGAGGAATGTAGAACGGTAAGAACAATAGATCAAAGAAAGAAAAAACTAGGCCAACGATGCTACAATTGTTTTAGTCTAAAACACCAACTAACCGAATGTCCTATTAAAAGGAATTGCTTTCACTGTGGAGAGATAGGAAAGCATAACAGGGCCATCTGTCCAAAGCGTTATTCATACCAAGAAAAGGGGCCAAGAGGTATGAATACCAACATATTTTCCACGTTGACAGCAACATCGACAATTTTGCAAACAGCTATAGTAAATGCCAGAAATGAAGAAGGATCAAAACAAAAGAATTGCCGAATTCTGATGGACTCTGGAAGCCAGAGAACATACGTTACCCAACAAGTAGCTAAACAACTACAACTGCCAATAATAGAAGAACAGCATCTTTCAGTTTTCACATTTGGTTCAAAACATCCACATGAATATGACAGTCCATTAGTTAAACTATCCATTTTAACAAAGACCGAAACAACCATTATAATTTATGCCAACGTTGTACCCACAATAACCCAACAAGTTTCTTATCCTGAAGAAGAATTAAATCAATGGAAGGATAAAATTTTATTAGCCGATGATGGTTCACTTGGAGATCAAGTAGATATACTCATCGGAAACGATTACTACTTCACAGTCATAAATACAGATAAAAAACAAATTAGTGACAATCTATTTCTAGTGAATTCACAACTCGGTTGGATAATAACCGGCAAAAGAGAATTCGAAGTAATAGACAACCTTACGGTGAACACCTACTTTCAATCTAGCGCAGAAGTTAAACTACATAAACCCGACTTACCAATAGACAACATCAACCTAAAAAATCTATGGGAGTTAGAATGTATCGGGATTACAGATTCACCTAAAATTACCAAGGAAGAGGAAGCAGTAAAAAACTTCAATGAGTCAGTTCAATATTCTGACAAGAGATACTCTGTCAGCTGGCCATGGAAGGAAAATTTACCCAATTTACCCTCCAATTTAGGATTGGCCAAAGGAAGACTAGTAAACCTATTAAAACGTATCAACAAGGAAACTTTGAAATTATATGATGAAACTATACAAACACAATTGGAAAAGGGAGTAATAGAAGTTATACCTTCGGAAGAGAAGGAATACAGCAGATATAAGATACATTACTTACCTCATCATGGAGTACAAGCCTCAGGAAAAGCTTTGAGGATCGTCTATGATGCCTCAGCTAAGATAAAAAATTGTTACAGTCTGAATGAATGTCTTAGAGCTGGACCAGTTCTACTGGAAGACCTGACAAAACTCTTGATAAGATTTCGATCACATAGAATCGGCTTAACAGCTGACGTAGAGAAAGCCTTTCTACAGATCGGTCTGCAAGATGACAGTAAGGACGTAACTAGATTTCTATGGATCAAAGACATAACCAAAGCAGCCAATGAAGATAATCTTATACATCTAAGATTTTGTCGTGTACCCTTCGGAGTTATATCAAGTCCATTTCTCTTAAATGCTACAATAAAACATCATTTACTACGTTCTAATGATAAAAGCATACAACAAGCTTCAGAGAATATCTACGTAGACAACTTAGTTACAGGAACTAAAACTAAGCTCCAAGCTATATCATTACATAACAAACTAAAGCAAGAATTCGAAAAAATTTCAATGAACCTAAGAGAATGGAGTTCAAATTCAAGAGAATTTGTAGAGAATGTTACAGACGTGAATGATGAAACAATAGTTAAAGTCCTTGGATTAAGTTGGAACACAAAAGAAGACACATTACAGTTGAGACCTAAAACTATAAATCTACAAACAACTAAAAGAGGAATTTTGAAAACCATCGCATCAGTCTATGATCCATGCGGATATGTAGCACCTTCATTACTATCTCCAAAATTATTTATTCAAGAATTGTGGAAGAGCAAAACCAAGTGGGATTCACAATTAACAACTGAAAACATAGAAAAGTGGAGACCAATGCATGAAAAATTACACAATTATCAAATGAATATACAGAGATATTACACAGAAAACTTTGAACACGGTAATAACCAGTTACACTGTTTTACAGATGCTTCAGCAAAAGCATACGCAGCAGCCGTATATGTAATAAACGAAAATGGTAAAGCCTTTATAATCGGCAAATCAAGATTAACTCCTATAAAAGATCAAAACAATCTACAAATACCGCGTTTAGAACTGTTAGGCGTATTAATTGGAAATCGATTACTAAATTATGTAGAATCAGCTCTTCAAATAAACACAGAACAACATTTCTTATGGACAGATAGTCAAATAGTTATAGACTGGTACAACTCAGACAAATTATTGACACCATTTGTAAACAGACGTATAGAAGAGATAAAGAGGAACAAAAATCTTACAATGCGATACGTACCAACTGAACTAAACCCAGCAGATGTAGCAACACGACCCAATAAAACAAGACTAGAAGAAGAATACTGGCTTGAAGGCCCAGAATTTCTACTACAGCATCCTAGCAGCTGGCCTAAAAGGACCAACCTGGTTAAGGAACACTTGCTCTTGGCGTCGGAGGATCCGTCAAAGTCGGACAACGGTTTGACGGCTGTCTACCAAATTAGGGAAATATCAAAGAACACAGATAATATCAGCGAACAAAAGACAGAAATCGAAGTGATAAAGGAAATTCAAGCACAATATTATCCAGATGAAGTTAATACAAAAATAACTAACCTTAGTCGTAATCTTCGTTTGTTTAAAGATGACAAAGGAGTTTTAAGATGTAAAGGGAGACTAGAAAATACACAATGGTCATTCGACATGAAATACCCAATATTACTTCCAAAAGACTGCTACTTTACAAACAATCTGATTAAGAAAACTCATCAGGAAAACTACCACGTAGGAGTAAATCATACACTAAGCATAATTCGCAAACATTTTTGGATTCCACAAGGAAAAGTACAAGTAATTAAAGTCTTAAGACAATGTCCAAGATGTATCAAGCATGGAGGCGGTCCATTTAAATTACCAGATACACCTTCTTTACCAAAAGAACGTGTGAACTACAGTTCACCTTTCACGTTCACAGGATTAGATTATCTAGGCCCAGTTCTAGTCAAAACTGACCAAGGAACTACTAAAAGGTGGATTTGTTTATTCACATGTTTAGCCATAAGAGCTATACACCTAGAGATTGTCCAAGACCTAACTGCAGAAGAAGGACTTCTGGCTCTAAGAAGAATGATATCCACAAGAGGAGTACCAAAATTGATAACTTCAGATAATGCCACACAATTTAAATTAATAGCAGAAATTCTAACTAGTCCCTACTGCAAACAGAAGGAGATCCAATGGAGATTCATACCTCAACTAGCTCCATAGTTTGGAGGATTTTACGAAAGACTAGTAGGTTTGGTAAAACATTGTATGATAAGGACTCTACAGAAACATCTTTTGAAAGACAATCAGTTGATGACGATAACAAAGGAGATTGAAGCTATATTAAACACAAGACCTTTGACGTGCGTAGATTCTGAAATGGTTCATGTTTTAGCTCCAGCAGACTTCCTCACTATGGGAAAAACTATAAGCATCGATACCAATATAGATGAGAGACCTGTATCAGGGACAACAACTAAGATAAACCTAATCAAGTCATGGAAAAGGGCTTTAATTATTCTAGAAGAATTTAAAGACATATTTATGAACCGTTATTTACCTAGCCTTCGTGAACGATACCAAAATTCAGTTAAGGAACCAAGAGTCAAATCAGCATTAAAACCAGAAATAGGGCAAATAGTTCAAATAAGAGGAGACTCGAAGAATCGTGAAAGCTGGAAGGTGGGAAAAATAGTATCACTTTCTCCAGGAGTCGATGGTCATATAAGGGTAGCGAAAGTGAAAGTTGGGACCACTGAATACACTAGATCTATTTCACAACTGTACCCTCTAGAAGTAAATGAAATTGATGATGAAACTCAAGCGAAAGTCGTTGATCAACCTTCAGACAAACCAAGATTTGTAAGCCATGCCTATACGCCTGAAATTGAAGTAATACCTGTAGAAGATTTAGTAAATCACAATGAAGCTCTAAGAGAAAGTAA
Organism: Agriphila straminella; assembly: GCA_950108535.1. Lineage (NCBI taxonomy): Eukaryota > Metazoa > Arthropoda > Insecta > Lepidoptera > Crambidae > Agriphila > Agriphila straminella. The sequence continues at coordinate 12,446,603 of OX467319.1, forward strand.
CTTAGATATAGTAGTACCGATACATGATGATGATTTATCTGATCATGAAACTAACAAAACCAATTCACATGATGGTGACACAGTCAATATGCCACACGCTATCAGTCACTCCAGACCAGTACGTGCCGCTGCGACCAAAGCCTTGGAAAAGATCCAAGAGTGGACTCGCAGCCTTTTTAACACTCTTTAATTTCGCCGTTGGGAGTGTCGCGACGACAACACCAGTCGCGATGTTTGAGGTGGCAACACTTATCCAGTGCCGCCATAATTCTATTGTCAATGTCAAGTAAGCCGCCTTTTATTTTCTTCATGTCTAGTTGTGCTATATTATTTCTCATATCATCATACAAATGTAGTGTGCCCTGTTGTAAGCTTCTATATTAAACGTGCCTGCCAACAAGTAACGAGCTCAGGAAACCAATGGAATATAAACGAGAGCTAAGTATTAGCATAGTGCATGCAATAATAACCTGTGCGCATCTCATGTAATATAATGTTTGTATGTTTGAGCCAATATATAATCGCCAATAAAGTATTCTGAAATAAGTCCCGCGCTCCACGTAAGTGGGTAAGCAACGTGGGAAGGACTCTGCACATAAGAACCACGTCCCACCTTAGTGGACAAGTAACGTGGATAGATGAGACTCATGAGGACCTCTGGTCCTATTAGACGTTATATTGAGAGAGAGAACCACGTCCCACATAGGTGGACTAGTAACGTGGGTAGGTAGGATATTGCGACCACGCACCACAATTGTGGGTAAGTCACCGTGGATAGTTAAGACATGATATGTCGCAACCACGTCCCACATAGGTGGACTAGTAACGTGGGTAGGGACCATATTGCGGCCACGCACCACAATTGTGGGTAAGTCACCGTGGATAGTTAAGACATGATATGTCGCAACCACGTCCCACATTAGTGGACAAGTAACGTGGGTAAGACATCTGAATTCCCCTAAGCTTATGGGGATTTTTATGTATGCGAGCCACGCACCACCCAGTGGATAAGTAACGTGGACACTATTTTAGACAGCTAATACAGAGAGTAAGGTCATATCGACATACGGCCTACAGATGACCAAGTCACTTATTTATATCCATATTTGTATGTTCTATAATTCCTGCGACCACGCCGTCATGGCGGCGTGACCGCAGGGCTTAGTGACACCACGCAGTGGTGTCATATCTTTATTTGTACTTACAGATGGAACGAGAGAACCTCTGAAAGGCAAGGACAGACATTCGCTGATAGTTGAAGGTACAATATAACTCATGGTAAGTACCACGCTTTGTCCTTCACTTCTCCTTCGATCACGTATTCATCGTTTTTAAATTCTCGCGATCCGCGATGGATATGTTTACATCACGGATGTGGTTGACCCTCAACCAACGCCGGAGGTCGCGACAATTATGGTCCTAAAGGGATTTTTCACCCGCGATTCCACCACATGACGCGAAACCGCTACATAGATGTGATCCTCATATATCGTCGTCGATAGAAGACAACTCGTAGCGAAACTACCGCGACTACTACTACGCGTAACACACTGTTGCGGTTGCGCAACAGCACGCAACATTGCCAGGTAAAAAAGGATACGAGCAACATAGCTCCTTCTTGTTAAAAAAGTTGCACAACTCACTAATTTGTAAGGAAGGTCGACATGTAGAATGTTGCGCGTCAAATGTTACAAATAATGAATAGAAGGCTATGGTATACTTATGTCAAAAATTAAGATGCTTTCTCAATAATAATATTGTAGAATTTGTGTGCAGATGCTAAGTTCTATAAATTAATTACCTAAAACCTCTTTGTTACTGTCAATTCTTACCATGATATCGCTACATAGTATAAAATTTCTGCTACGTTACTTTTACGTAATAGTAATTATTGACCTTTTTCAATTGTATTTGATACCTAGAGGAGGATATTAAAAATGACTACAAGGATGCTACATTTAACTTTTATACACAGATTAAGGAAATATTAAACAACCTGTCAAGTTATTATTATTGTGACATTTCCATCTTGACTTAATAAAATGAGTATAGTAACATTAAATCCCTGTTTCCTCGTACGTAGTCATACTACTTAGTTAACTTGACTATGACGATATACATTATCCATCCAGTCATTATATTTCCACGTGTCGGGTTATCACTCGTCAGTTTCCCTAATTCGTCAGTTTTGCAAACTGGTCAGTTTCCTTATTCGTCAATTCCATGTTTTTTTTTAAGTCGACAGTTCCCTAATTCGCCAGTTTCGTTAACTCGTCAGTTTCCTTATTTATTTGTCATTTTTCGTTAGTTTTTGTACAGTTTCATACAAAATATAGAGAAAAATTTACTTTTTATTTATGAACTTTTTAGTAAGTAATATTAACTAACAAGCTTTTTACTGTTTTTGCAGTGACGATGTCAAATCAATGTAGAGTATTTTTTTGTTGACATAAATACTTAAAATATTTATACATAGGTAAGGTTATAATATATCTTATTTAAAAAAATATATAAATAAAAAAGTACGTATAATATTGTTTCCGATTTTTTTAATAATTTTTTTTAAACGTATTTGAAGACAATAACAGTGATATGCATGCAGATATCCACGCTTGTTTATCTAAACTTTTAACATGACTGTACTGGACTGACGAATCGCATAATTTGACAAGTAGAGTGACGACTTATAGAAACTGACCAAGAAGGAAACTGACATACCTATTGACGATTTTCGCAAAACTGACGAATTAGGTAAACTGACCAGTTAGAGAAACTGGCTAGTTAGGGAAACTGACGAGTGATAACCCGATCGGTCGTACTGGATAAACTAATAGACCATGTGAATATAGTATGAAGAGAGTAGTTACCTATGTATATCCTCGTATGACAAAATAGTATTACCACGAGGAAACAGGGTATTAAATTGTCTTAAAAATATTGACTTCACAGATACTATTTATTAACTTCTAATGGCTGATTTACATTATCTTAGTCTTTAGTAGAGTGCTTTAGTTGAAACATGTAAACGGTCGTCTAATGACTAAAGAGAGTAACGTTCTAGTAGCCTTTCAACTGGAATCATCGCTTTCCAGTAGCACCCCCCGCGCGCCCGCGCCGCCCGCTCACCCCCCGCGCGACACTTTCCTCGCACTGGAAGCATGTAAATCGACATTTTAGTAGAGTGCTTTAGTCAAATGACACTGTACTGGAAGCATGTAAATGATCACTGGAAAGGCACCAAAACTACTAAAGCACTCGCATTCGAATCTACTCGCACGCTACTAAAGCACTCTACTAAGGACTAAGATAATGTAAACCAGTCTTAATACAAGTAGACTAGGTAGTAGATAAGTCACTGACTTTTTAAATTATGATGCATGGATATTGAATCAAGTTAGATCAACTTGCACTTTAATTGTGTTCTTGATTTTTACATTCAAAATGCAATTTATTTGGAAAACTTTAGTAAAACCAAAAAAAAATGTTTTTGTGTTAGGTATAAAATCAGACTGAATAGGCGCTTGATTGTAGGTATTCTTAGTTAAATATTATAAGAAAAGTTCAGTGCAGGTGTAATAACAAGAATTGCGATTACAAATCAAACTATTTGTTTAGTTATATATATATATATATAAATAAGGATTTAAAATAAGCCAAACTTATAGACACTGCTCAGTGAAAAAATATAAGTAGGTAAAAAAAACATCAAGGTTAGATTACCAGTTATTTTTGAGCAGTGGTTTATTTCATAGCTACACTAATAAATTTTTGTATCACAATGTATCCCTTAATGCTATGCAAATTATATTTACATTACCTACAAAACAATACGGGTCATTTCAAGACGTTTCATACTACTATTGGTGGTGAATCTACACATTTTGCAATATTGTACAGTACGGGGCAAACATCTTGAAATTGGATGAGATGGGAATTGTGCAGAACGCGTTTTTGGTATCCGTAACGGTGAGGTACGCCGGCGGCGGGAGAGGGGCGCGAGCTATTGGTCGCTCACAAGTGCACATGCGCGAACTTATCCCCACTAAAAAGTGTCAAGATGTTTGCCTCGTACTGTACCAACATTTTATAACTTTTGGAGTAACACGGCTATTTATTACGACTTTTTTGTTTCCTATCGTTGCTCGCTAACATTTAGGTGTCCGTTACGCTGGCAAGACAGTTGCTTCTAGAGGGAAGCGAGTTTGATGAATAATTTGTGCGCAATTCGGTGTAAATGTGCGCCAAATAAAAAAATTGTGGGCCTCATACTTTTAGAATTAAACGGGAAAAACGAATTCTGTAAAAATAAGAGGGAATTATTAAAAAACGCGTAAATGTGTGAGTTTCAAACTTTTTATGGTAATGAGAAATAACAAGAAGAATAGATCACTGTTTTTGGTTTCTTTATTTATGTAGTCGTTTAGGAGCTAGATTATTTTTCTGTTTTCAGAAAATGCCTGATTACTTCAAAATTTGTGAATATTTTTGAAATGTTTTCTATCGCACAAATAGCACAAATTAGGGGCTACTTATATATTTTTACTGTAAGATCGCACATTCAGTAGTTTCCGAGATCTGGGATTCGGCAAAACGTTACGCCAGCAGGAAATCAAATATCTCCGAAACTGTTAAGCCCACAAATTATAGATATTTGGCGCACATTTCTTGCTAGTATCAAGCTACCCGCCCATATATCTTTTATTTCTCTCCGATCATTAGTTTAGAATCTTCCTGTTGGAAAAATATTACCCCAGCAGAATTCGTTTTCCCGTTTTATTCCAAAAGTATGAGGCCCACAATTTTTTTATTTGGCGCACATTTACACCGAATTGCACACAAATTATTCATCAAACTCGCTTCCCTCTAGAAGCTACTTTCTTGCCAGCATAACGGACACAACATTAAGAAACGTTGCTCCACAATAGTAACTGCGGTGTGGATGCACCATTAGAAATTTTAAACTAGAAAAAAAAATACTGGTTCGATTCTAATGGTTACATTCCATTCAGTAACTAACCACATTGTTTTCCTATTTTCTTTAAGCAGTCACAGTTGCTATAATATAAATTTTCGAGGAATGTATTTTTTGCAAAAGAGAAGATAATTATTAATATATTCCATACTTTTGTAATGATTCCTTTTCGCCACCCACCTGTCCACATTGGGCACGTGCGGAGGGTTTATGGCCCATTTTCTATAGCCATCCTTAAGGATTGCCTGTGCCCATTTAGTGGGGACATTTAAAAGGCTGATTATAATGTTTTTTTTGGTATAGGTACCAATATACACAGACATGTCACATACTTTTCCGTGTTCTGTAGTTTTATTGCATTAATTATTAAGGTGGAACCAAATTATGTAACAATACTGAAACAGGTAATCATCATATCAGCCGCACGACACCCACTGCTGGGTATAGGCCTCCCCCATGGATCTCCACGACGATCGGTCCTGCGCCGCCTGCATCCAGCGGTGTTGCTTAAACTGTACAACTTTTTCCAAGGAAACAAGTCCATAGGTCGAGAAACGATTTTTTTTTTCGACGTTCATTACTAAGTCTATCAGCTGAACAATACATTTGTATGGGAGGATGAAATTATTTGTTTTTCGAACTATGTTCCTTAGAGTAAGTTGTTCAGTATCTATCACCTGTTTCAGTATTGTTACATAATTTGATTTCACTTTATACATATTAAGTTTACATGGACTGTATTTCAATCCACAGTCTTGCTAGAAAGGTATATCAGATGATTTGCTAAATAATAAAAACCTATATACTTTATCTAAAGTTGTGACATATGACCATTGAACATTGGTCGGCAAGTTAAATTGAATTTCTTTTTTTAACCAAAATAAGTAGTTAATTAAAGTCCCGTATATTTCACTGCTCCATGATTACAATAGTTATGGGGTTTTCTTAACGGCGAAACAAATTATAAGTAGAATACATGTTTAACTTTTGTATAATAAACAAACATAGACATAAAAATAAATACTTATTAGCAATAGATGCTAGAATGCATAAATATTCAAAACTATTTATTTATATCTAATAAAAAGCTTTTTTTACATATCCTTATGTTAAGTAAGTACCTACATGATTTTTTCGTCTTAGATTTCATTATTATGGGCTTTTGATTTCCAAGTTTTTTGGATATTACCTATTGATTGTATTATTTAATTATAAAATTATACTAATCTATTAGTAGTGGTTCTTAAAATATTAAAAAGTGACAAGAGACAACTTAAAAACTAAATAAAAAAGAATCTCAGCTATAAAAAATCATTTAGGCCGCTTCGAAGAAGTAAAATAAATATATTAAAATTTATTTCACGCAGATATGCCTCGTATTCACTATCACTAGGCAACATTAAAAAAAATCAAAAATAAAAAATAAAAAAAATAATAATATAGAGAAGCGACATTTCATGTTACATTCGTTGAAAAAAATTGCCCGATATCGCTAAGCTCCATACAATAGTCAGTAGGGGGCAAAATGTCCCACAACATGACCATTAAGCACTCAATCTACAGCTTGACTATAAAGAGTTGACAAAAATTGAGGGCGACACTTTGTATATAAACACGTCAAAATCACGAATAATTTGGCAACACTGACTATATTTTGTACTGAAAAAGGACATCATCCATTTTGGTCCAAATGTGAAAGTGCCGGCCAAAAAGCAAAGGTGCTTTATTCTGATAGATTTTGTCCACCTAAGCATTTCTTATTATGGCGCCGAAGCTGTAGCACCGCTATACTTGATTTTAAATAAGTTTAAAAAATCTGTCTTTTCATACATTTTGGCACAAATGTAAAAAAAGGCGGCCAAAATGCAAATTCTGATAGATTTTGTCCCCCTTAGCATTTCTTATTATGTCACCCAAGCTGTAGCACCGTTGTACTTGATTTTAATTGAGTTGAAAAAGTCTATCTTTTCATACATTTTGACACAAATGTTAAGCGGTTAGCTTCGGTGCCATAATAAAAAATGCTTAGTTGGACAAAATCTATCAGAATAAAGCACTTTTGTCTTTTGGTCGGCATTTTCATATTTGGACCAAAAATGTATGAAACATGGATGATGTCCTTTTAGTTCTATTTTATTTTATTTATCTCTTTATAGCCAAGCTGTGCGTGGCTCTGCAATGTTGCTCAGTGTCCCACAACCCGTCATTTGTAACGGAAGACAATGTCTCGGGACATTTTACTTGTTGTTGTTGAGTTGTTGAGTGACATGTTTCATGTTGCGCGACTAATATTGCCTAGTGAATACGAGGCTTTATAATTGATGCGCTGGATAAAAATTGGAGATCATTTTATCTCAATCTTGTTATGTGTGACATCATTATACTTATCACAAATTGTGTATGACACTTAAATCTAAGTAATCTGTAAAAAACATAAAATTAAACTTAATTTAAAAATTTCATGGGTGATGTGTGATGTTAAGATAAAATAAAAACCAGTCCTTAAAATCTAAATTTCAATAAGCATAAATATGTCTTATAAATACATTTGATTTAATACAATAAAATGACGAGCATAAGCCGTCTTCATTTTGTGACAATTTATTAAAAATAAAACAATAAAAACTATAGATACATAAATATTATTTGATTAGCTGTATATTGTCATTATCCGTAATCTAAATATTGTTATGGCCGTCTGTACAGTAATTAAATTATTTTCCTAGTTACTGCATTATTGTTTGTTCTAGCTTACTCGTAAATTACAACTGTACTTATTAATTATTATAATTATGTCATCTATAAGGAACAAAAATAATGATATAAGCGGACCTTTCATTGTACTAACGACTAGCAATGAATTACATATTTTAAAGCCTGTACGCTTCGTACGTATGTAGGTACGCACGACAGCACGCTAGGTTAAACAGTTGAACTACGAAAACAGCTCTTATTACGTACGGCATAAAGGCGGTCTCAAGGTCAACATGTATAGTCTGATGTAACGCTGACTGCACCTACCATATTCGCAACACAACATAAAAGGCATAGGAAGCAGAGTGCGTACACCGTTATTGTATAGAACTGTAGCCCTACCAATGAGTTGATGCAAACATTTTACGTTACCGTAAACTATAGTTGTGTCTCTTTCACTCGCACTGACTGTGAGCAGTATATCCGATAGTTTACGGTAACGTACACAGTTTGCATCTACTCATGGTAGGGCCACTGGTCCATGATAGAACTAAGGTCACACAATATCGGTCTAGGCCACTATGCAGTTTATCATAAAAAAAATGTTTTCAAAAAGTGGCCGTTTTCAGCTTTTATAATAATTTTCCGATGTTGTATATGCATCTACCATATTCGACTTGATAACCCTATTACCAAACATCCTGTATAATATTCATTCGTTTATGCTCCGCTATACTTTGTACATTACTTAATTTAAAAAAAACTGCTATTCATATTGTACTGCGATATGAAGGACGCGCAGGCCACGTTTCCTAAGAATTATGCTTTCAGCATTCAAGAGTAAGTTTTTATTATAGTTTCGTTAAGAAACAATTATTATTTTATTTTAGTTTTAAAAAGGTACAGTATGTGATGTTTTGATGTCTCTTAAAACATTATTGTCAACTATAAAAAAAGCATACTATTTTCACAAATGTTGAAAGAGTTGATAACTAAGATAGAGGACACAAGACTATCGCATCAAAACTTTTTCAACTGTATCCAGATGCTAAAATTTTAAGACGCGGCTAACTTAAGCTTAGTTCACACTGGTAGAGCGTGTCTTCCTCAGTGAGAGATCACTCTGGTAACCACCATTTTGGATTATCACATAGTTCTATCGTTACCGTTCGTCGCCAAACAACAGCTTGGCGAGGTATGTCCATCAGCTGCGCTCGTCGATGTTCGCGAGAATGTGCGTGTACAGGTGGTTACGGGTCACTTTCACGATTTGGTACTCTAGTGTGGACAGGCCGTCTTTTTGGAACACTTTGCTGGTCTGGGACAGCAGTTGGTATCTGTGACGATGAAAAATTATTAACTTTTCGTATACCGGAGGAGCTCGATAGCGCAATGGATTAGCGAATCCCCCCCTGTGATTCCGGTGGATATGTAACTTTCCCAAAAGTCGGTATGGGATAGGTGACCAAAATTTGTTATATCTTATCTTGCTCCTCCGTACTTCAGAAGGCACGTTAAGCCGTTGGTCCCGGCTGCAACTGCTTCATTTAAGACTCCGTAGCGATTTTGCTAATCTTATCTAACCTCTAATATTATATTGCGAAAAGTGGCCGAGAAACAAGAAATCATGATGTGTGCGAGCGAGAGAGCTGCAGTCAGCGGCAAAATCGCTACGGGCTCTGTGCTCTGCATTGGGCCCGCGTAGTGGGTTATGGTATGGCCCATTCTCCTTATCATAAGGACGACATTAAAAAGTATAATTATCTTACATCGTAGTAGGAGCTTACACTTACCTCTTTGGATTTGGTGCTGATTTCTTGTGAGATAACATGGCATACCGCGCTATGGACATTTTATATCTTGCTATGTGGTAGCCGACTTTCCTTATCCTGTAATTAAAAATATTACGTTTTATATGAATATCACAGAATACATAATAGTACAAGTACAGAAGATGCACCCCACAAAGTCATTTAAATAAATGGTGACTCTATTCCAAACACAATAAAGTGCAATTCAGGTCGCACACCACTCCCTTCCTACAGTTGTATTCACCTAGAAGTTCCCTCTCTTTCTATCGCCTAGCTTTTAACTCTTCTAACCACTTCAGGGTTTCTTCTGCGCGTGAGTATCGAAATCGAACTGCTAACGTGCGACCCAGCCGGTACGCGGCAGCCATCTGAAATCAGTCCGTCCGGACGGACCCGCCGGCTACTTGTAGCTTCGTACCTGGCCTGGTTATATCCAAAAACCATAGGTACTTTTGAATGCTTATAAAGGTATTTTAATTTAGGTCATTAACAAGGAAAAACTTCATACATTTCTATGATCGCTCGAGTCCGTGTAAAAATTGATAATTCTTATTAGGTGTGTACCTACAATAAAATGCATACCTGTATGACATGTCGTCATCCTCCCCTCCCCAGCCCCAGTACTTGTTCGAGAAGCCGTTGGCCTTCGTGAACTGCTCCAGGGTCATCGCTGATACCCCACCGAAGATGTCTTCGTAAGGCAGTCTGGGGAAATTAAAATATTAAATGAGGTGCCGAAACCAAGATAATAATGAAAAAGAGAAGTCGAATTCTTCGCTATTGTTATAGCGGAGAAGAGCTACCGTTGCAGCAACGAAAAAAAAAATAGATAGGTCTCTACTCAAAATATATATATAGAAATTGTGCATTCATAAACTTAAATTCGCGTAATCTCAGAACGTTTACAGGCGAGCGGTTCAGTCTTAACAACTCGCGACAGCCAGTCAACATTAATTTGATGATCTGAGCACTCGCACAATTTACTAGCGGTCGGTCTTGGACTGTCTAGCTAGATCACAATTTGCTACATTTGACTTTGCCTAGAGCCAAATAAAATATACACAACGCGAAAAGAACCGACACTTACGCATGTGTGCTGTAAGAGTGCTCGAGTAGCACGAGCTTTAGCTCGAGTAGAGTTTGCGTGAGTAGCGTGAGTAGCGCGAGCGCGGGGGTACCGCGGAGCCATCGGAGCGAGGAATTGACTCCGCAGTCGCGCGTGATGAGAACGACATACACCAAACCACAAAATAAAAAGAGACAAAACTAGTCCTCGAAGCAGCTCAAGATCACCGGCCCCAGAGCTCAAACGTATAGGTAGTGTCGCCGATTAAATTATGGGTCGAACACTCAAGGATAAACAACAACGATTTGGATTTTCAGTACTCACTTGAAGTTGAGCTTGTCAATGGAAGCGGACATATGCCTGGGCTGCCTTGGGCAGGAGTACATGTTGCGCAAGTCCAGCGGCAGCAGGTCGATGTCGTGGAAGACGAAGCACTGCCACCCACCGGCCTTCAGCTTCTGGCTCTCCACAAAGCCTACGTTCATCAGCTTCGCGCGGTTGAACTCGCTGTTACCTTTGAAAGAGAAAAAGATAGTTAGGTCAGGTTAAGTCAGATTGCCACAGCCTAAATTTCGCGCCTTTTGCTAGTCAAGGTAATGAGCATTACATTTCAGTGTCGAGACCGATGCGGTGAAAGCGGTCCTAAAATAACAGTATAATCTACAGTCTAGTTCTTGGCATAGATGAAGAATTTACTGATAACTCTTTGAACGCAAAGTATTCTTAAAATGAGCGACTGTAGTCCATAATAGGATGCCGGAGGGGCCTGAATTACAGATCTCCAGGCTCTCACACCATTTTAATTTTGATTTCTACGTACAATTAGTCATATGACATTATGATGAGAGTACAATTTGTATCCATACAATTGTATCTATAAGCAAATACAAAGTTGATTTCTGAAAATTATAAAAATATTGATGGACAGGTACAGTAGCGAAAAGACATTGCTGCGAAAAAGTGAATAAAGTAGTTGGTAACTACTTACCTTCTTGCTCTACGACAAAGATGCCGTATTCTAACTGCTGCATCATCAGAAACGGATGCATGTGTCGAAGGAATATCGCTAAATGCTGTAGTCGATCCCTGAAAAAACAAAATCTTTGTAAATTGACTACTACTACTAGTTTAGTCATTAGTCGCTTTTGAGGATAATGAGGGTTCAGATTAGAGCTATCTACTCAACCAGACGCCACACAGCTAAATCATATCAGTCTATTTGTAATAGGAAAGATAACCGAGCTTGATGATGGTGTAATGTAAGCGATTTTGAACCCAAGAAGGGTTTGATTTCAATTACTTTTATCGCATTTTTGTTTGTATGGAACAGAAGGCTTGTTACCTGAACGGGATGATGATGGCAACTTTGTGCCTGGCAGTGCAGTTGGGCGGAGTGTACATCCCCCCTTGCTGGACCTCTGGGTAGAGTTTCTCTACCATTTCTATCTCCACTTCAGTTTTATTCGCCGGTATGGGACCTAGAACAAAAAATGAAGTTCAAATACCTAATACGAAAATGTGTCTGTTGTCAAAGTCGGAAAGATTGCCATTTCATGCGCTTCACATTTATTAACTTGGTATGAAAATGCAATTATAGAATTTCACTTACCTAAATCTCCTGGTACTTCATCGTAACACAAGGGTAGTTCTGTCTCATTCTTTTTTATTTCAGAATTCTCAGTTGACGACAGATTTCTGATTCCGTCCATTATTTTAGTGACTATAAGAGAACTCGTGTTTTCTAACATAACTGTTCGGGTCATGTTTGTAGGACTTTGTGTTAAATTACTATTAAAATTGGGGTCGTTTTTGTTCGTGAAATTTTTCACGTCGGGGTTTTGTGGTAAGTCTATTGTGGATGGTATTCTTTTAGGCCAGCTTGTTGCTAATTTATCTCCTGATCTGTAATAGAAAAAGGTTTTATTTTAATTTTTAAGCATAACGGGTGCTTGGCCTTCATCTTGGATTTTAAGTGACGATAAGGCCGAAGGTGGAAGCGCACTACACCCGGAATCCTCATCACTGAGGAACTGGGTATACTGCCGGAACACAATTTTTTTTTAACTGTTGTTATGGCGTTAGAGGTAAGATGGTTGTAGCGCTAGCCAGTCGGACTTGAAATAAGCCTTGGGAATCGAATCGGACCCTTGAGTTTTACACGGGTGGAAAACAAAAACAAATATTGTTGTCCATCAGCCATTTTTAATGTCCCCACTGCTGGGGCACAGGCCTTCCTTATGGGTGGATAAGGAGGACGGGCCATAACCCACCACGCGGGCCCAATGCGGATTGGTGGGTGTTAACTACTGTAAATGCAGCCGGGACCAACGGCTTAACGTGCCTTCCGAGGCACGGAGGAGCTCGAGATAATAAATTTTTGGTCACCCATCCCATGACCGACTCTTGCGAAAGTTGCTTAACTTCCGCAATCGCTGGGCCAGGCGCTAAACCACTGCGCCACTGAGTTCCTCAAATATTGTTGCATGGGATCGTTTATTTTCAAGCGGAACGTAAATTTGCTGTTTGAAATAAAAGACTAGTTACGTATGACTGTTGGGACTGATGGAAAGAAGAAATCAATTTCATGCAACAATCAGTCACCGCATTAAACGGTAGGTTATTTGTCAGTCACAGTAAACGTAATTCATGATCATGCATGACTGATGGAATTGCATGACGCTTGCATGAGCGTGTAATAGACGCCATAAAACAGGGGCTCGAATCTGCTATTATTGTTAACGTCATAGTCGTGTTTCAATCGTTTTTCGGTTTTGGGTTTAGAAACAAGAACTGTGTCAAAAAACATTACAACTCAAACACGATTATGACGTTAATATTAGAAGACTTGGCCCCCAGTTTACCTGTCAGTGGGCAGTGTGGCGTTGTAAATAGGCTGGTACAGATATGTCCTGAGCGGCGAGGCGTCCAGTATGGAGCCACAGAGGTACTCGATGGCGGCCAGCGCCAACACGAGCAGCAACAGCAGGCGGAGCGCGCGCGCCGCCCGCCCCCCGCCCCCGCCACCGCTCGCGCCCATCAACGCATGCGGTGCGTGCACTCACACACGCACACCTGCCAAACAATAAATTAATTAGTAGAGGCAGGGCTCTGTCACTCCGCGCGCGAGTATGAAGCGCGGAAAAGGCAGAAAAGATAAGACTTACTGAGTGAATGTTTTAAAGCGAAGGGAGCGCGACCTGAATTGTACTTTATTGTGTCGGAGCAAAAGTCGCAAATTATTTATACGAATTAAGGGAGTGCAACTTCTGTACGCTAGTGTTATTATCTATTATGTGGTAAAGGTAAGTACTCCATGATTTATTATATGAACAATATTATGTTAGACGGCATACCATCAATTTTAACATGTGGACAATGGAACATTTACTCCCCCTACTGCGCCAAAGGCCTAGTGAACATGTTCTTGAAACGTGGAAGTCTTTAGTACCTAACCTACTCATATGTTTCTTATCATAATGTTTCTAAGTAACCATAGAACAAAGCTCTGCTTAGATAGGGCCTATAAATAAATTATTGATGTTGTCTGGATTTTATTTCTAATAAATATCCATTGATGATATTATTATGATATTCCATGATTTTTTAAAGCCAAATTGTACTATAATAAAACGTACGATACGAATATAAATTGTAAAGATTTCCATACACTAATGTAACTAATTTTGCATCTAGCTCATTTACGGCGATTTTCTATTTTCAATTCCTCGAAACATTATAATTTTGATGCAATCTGAATTCAAAACGGTTAGGCCATGTATTTTATTTAAATAAATTCCTTATGGTTAATCAAGGTAAACATACAATACAAGTTGTTAGTTAAATCAGTGGTTTAGTATAAAGTGCGGTTATAAAAATTCTTACTGATAATATCAAAACCAACCACATCACCATGTACCTTATTCGAAATAAAACAAATTATTCAAGCGCCATTTTATGGTAGGTACTTATATGTATATCCATTTTTTATTAGGGTTCCGTACCAAAATGGTAAAAAGGAAACCTTATGGTGTGACTCAGTCTGTCTGTCTGTCACAGCTGGATATCTCGATAACTACTAATGGTATCAACTTGTAATTTGGAAAAGTTTAAGATGGCGTTTGCCCAACTATTTTGCAAATAAGGAATAAAAAATAATTTTTTTTTTACAACAGGGACTAAAAAGGGGTCTTAAAATTTTTAAGTGGGGCGACTAGGGAATGTGGGGTATCATATGAAAGAGCGCTGTTTGCACATTTTAAAGCATTTTTTTTAGCCGCATAGTTTTCGACTTATGATGAAAAATGTAAAAAAATACCGTTCCCCCCCTTATCTCCGAAGTTTGCAAAGAGAAAAATCTGAAATAATTCTATGTGATAGACCGTTTTTTTACATAAGGTTTGATAATGAAGCACTCGATTTAATTTCGTTTTGTTCTTTGAACAGTTACTCTGATGGATGACTTAACTGTAAGATACAGAACCAAACAATGCTTAATAAACTTGTCAAGACGAAATCCTATAATACACAACATGATTTATTGGCAAGACCCACATTTCATTGGTCAGGGTCAAGCCGTTACGTCACTCTTCAATTATGGATATTTCCCTCGAATGTTTTGGTTCATTGGTCTGAAAGATACTCGAAGTCTTTGAATTATTTATCTCATTTCCTTTTCCCAGGATGCTATAGAAATTATCTGTTAATCTTTCAGTGTAATGCATAAATAAGCAAGTCTTTTAAAATAAAGCGTCAATATATTTGAAAAATAAACATAGTCTTTTAATGCATAACGGGATAGGGCTTGGTCTTCACCTCACCTGATGTTAAGTGACGATAAGGCCGAAGGTGAAAGCGCACAACACCCGGAATCCTCATCACTGAGGAACTGGCTATCTAGCCACTAACTTCCGGAACACAACAATTTTTGAAATTGTTGATAAGGCGTCAGACTTAGGTAAGATGGTGGTAGCTAGCCAGGAGGACTTGAACTAAGACCTACCACCAACCAAACCGAGAACAAATTGTACCTCCCCTGGGAATCGAACCCGGGAATCTTAAACGATGGGCGAAGCTATAAGACCACAAAGCGGGATGTACATTATTAGATTTCAAAAACACTCCCGTCATTTGTTTTCATTTGTCTTGTCGCTAGAAGGTGCAAGTAATGCGTTGCATGCATTCATTCGTGCACGGAAGGCCGCAATTTGTTAACTTGTCTACCTTTATATTTTGTTTTTCCGTGGTGTATTGGCATAGCGCACCCAAAATTGATGTCGATCGCCTTGAGGAGTTCCATTGTCAGACGCAGCATGGCCGAGACCAAATTAAGGCGCTGCTTAATCGAGTAGCAAGCCCCCGGGCGTTCATCCTGCCCGCGCTAGCAAATATTTTTCGAAATGCATGTCTCTTTACATTTTTCAGGGGCTAAAAAACCTGTTTATTTTGATTTTAATAGTGATCCATAACATTTACATTCTTTTTTTAGGTAACTCTTTAATTCATCTTATGTCCAATTTGTAATTTGAAAAAAAAAATGCTAGTTACCGCTGAAAATTTCGAGTATTTCGCGACGAAAAAACTTTTTAGAAAATTTTTTTTTTTTCACTGACTAAGCTTTTCCTTGAAATTATTTATAGCTATGTATCTCATTCAGGATATGTCAAATACAATCATATTTTTTTCTAACTTTCAAAATGAGTGGATTCTTATAACTATGCGACAAAACTTTATATGTTTTCATTGACGCTACGTTTTGCAGGCCCTTAAGGTGCATGAGCAAACAACGCGATGTGATGGTGAAACTTAAGAATAAGATAAGTACGACGAAAAATACCTTTGCCACGATTATGCAATGAAAGCAAAACTCTTTTGATTTACCTAAAATAATAATTTTATCATAAATTACAATATTATTCAAAATGGCTGTGGTCAGAATAAATTATAGGAGATTCGACGATCGCCAATAAAAAGTGGCTCCAAAAACTGTTTAAAATTCATGAGAATCGGACCGGGCGCCAAACAAAAGCAAACAACATTTTCCTTTGATTTTGCGACATTGTCGTTCCATTACTTTGTATCTTTTATCAACTCACTAGCGATTTTAGACGGGACTAAAAGATTTATTAAAATTTTTCTGAATAATTTTCAATTTTTTCTTTCCGTACATATACCTAATTCCGAACGCAGCTAATCCATACGGAATTCCATTCCGCACATACGTAGTTCCGTACGCACCTAATCCATTTAAATCTATGTGAACCTACCTGTGTGCGGATTTTTACTGAATATTTGGTAATTATTTAATGTACAGACAACAGCACATGAGGTTATCAAAAATTTTCATTGATGCTGTGGACCATAACTAAAGGCACCTGGGATTATTCCACTTTGCCCCACCAAGAGTACCTACTGGTGCCCTTGTTCGCTTTTTTAAAACAGATTAACTTTACGACAGAATCGCTTAAAGACAGAAATTGTCCAGACGATGGAGAATGTTACTTCTATATTTTCACTTTTTATTGATACTTATATTCACCAATGGGGACACTTGGTAGGGCACAGTGGAATAATTCGGCAACTGAAATTATTATTTATATAAACCCACCTTTTGAGGATTGGATAAACAGGGAGCTCGGTGAAACTGTCCCATTCTCGTCAATGGACGCTGCTCTCCATAGTAGCGCTGAACACTGCCATCGTACTGAAACAATACAATAGTTACTTCATACAAAATTTACATACCTATGTCATATTATGAAATAAAGGCACACAATTAGTAAAGGTATTTACACGAAACATAACGCTGCTTCAAATGTAAATATTGTCTTCCTTATTACATTATGCCAAAAGTCGTCCCATGTTGGTCATAACGGCATGCTATATTCTTATCTTACGCAGGATATAACTCGAAAAATAAACGGGGGTGGACCTTCTAAGTCCACCCGCGCTTATCTGTTACATATCTAGTGGGGCTTTGGAATCGGATCAACATCACTACATATTATAAAACAAAGTTCCTCGCCGCGTCTGTCTGTCTGTTCGCGATAAACTCATAAACTACTGAACGGATTTTCATGCGGTTTTCACCAAATGATAGAGCAATTATCGAGGAAGGTTTTAGTATATAATAAGTTCAGGTTTTATGTAAATTGGTAGAAATATGACGATAATTGTTGAACAAGTCGGCAAAAATTAAGCCGACTGGGAGATTGCATCGAAAACGCTGTATAAACCTTTTGAGCTATAACCAAATAATATATGATGGAATTGTTTATTTTTAATAGGTCTACAAAAAAGTCCGCGATGTCATATCTTTTAAGAATATAGCTTCCAATACCCATTTTATCTTCTAAAAAATTGGCCACTTACAATGCGGTAATTTGGAAAGCTATTCAGAAGTATTCAGTATAAAACCTTATCAGTTTAAATACGTTAGTTACTTTAAGCATTTTATGCACATTATTTTACCCTTTTACACCATACCATTGAAATGAATATCTTAGCAGTTATCGTAAAAAATTAACGCGTGCGAAAATAAATTCAAGCACGTTTCTTACATAATTATGACGGAACGGGACTGAAAAAAACTTTGGAGCGAATGGGTGAAGGCTGTTGTAGGCTGTTGTTGGAAGGTCGCATTTGGCAAAAAAGGATGGACCCGAAGCGAAACGAGGGCGGGACGCTAGTATTCGATAGAAGGCTTTGATCAGGTATTCTTGATCGAAGATAAAAGGAAGCTCCGGCACATAAGTACACGATTATCTGAGTTTATTCAGTTCAATATAATTTACTTAGCAAAAACTTGAAATAAGTTCTCTCACGAACTCCGTTTTGCTATGAATGTTAAGTGTGTACCTACATGCACATTATTTTAGTGTACGAGAGCGTGCAGACGCACATTAAAACAATGTGCAACAACTTGTAGTAGATGTTTCAAAACAAATGCAAAGATATATCAGAGCTAAGTTTATATGATTTAAAGAAACCCTTTTTATTTTGTAAATAAATGTGCTTGTATAATTTCGTTTCAGGTTAGGTACGTTTATTTATACAAAACTAGCCTCCGCCCGCGACTTCGTCCGCGTGGACTCTAGAGAACTTTTGACCAGGATAAAAAGTAGCCTTATCCAGGTCCTATTATAGTCCGTAAGCGTAAGCCCGCGACAATATTGCCAACGTCATATGACATCACGATGAAATGCATAGTAGCACACGGTCGGAAAGGTTGTGCAGAGCGAGGATCAGAAAATTATCGCAAATAAAATTGGCCGGCAGCTTAAGAAAATCCTTCACTTCCGGTAAAAAAATTAAGGTTATATTTACGTCATGTGACATCAGTACGATACCCGTGGCATCATTTAGCCCTTTTATAGTAAAGAGAGTTAACATAAGTCTATCAGTTGACTGAAAATGAAATGGCCTGAAAGTACTTGACAGACTTCCGGCCATTTCAGAACTGACAGACCTATGTAATTTCTCTCTACTTAACTATTGAAGGGCTAAATGATGCCACGCCATGCCATGATCTAGTCTACAAACAAAATTTCATCTAAATCCGTCCAGCCCTTAAGGCGTGAAGAGGTAACACACACACAAATACACACGCAAACTCTCGCATTTATAATATTATTATTAGTAGAAAGTAGGAAGGATTTTAAGTCAATTCTTTTATTTAAACAAATATTAACTAAAACCATTAAGCTATGCCTTAAAAATATACAAACATTAGGATTAATAAACCGGAAAGTAAGACATTTTCAACTGTCACTAATAAACAAAAAAAAAATTACTGTTCACTTTAAAATACCCAGCAGTATTTGCGTTATTAATTCACTGCATAATTATTTAACTGCATTTTGCGAACATACTCGTAATAAAATGTTTGATGTGATACTAAAGGAAGCTATCGACCGCAGGAACCTAGATTAAAATTTTAATGAGCCTTTTAATTGGATTTGGAAAGGAAAATTATTCTCATTTTGTTTATCAAAGTAGGTAGGTAGGTAATTGGTAATAATTATAACTAAGTACGAGAGTTAATACATCTACTTCAAAAAAGTATCAAATGAAACAAAGGATTACAGATTTTTATAGGAACATCGTCAAAAATACCAACTATGTGAAACACTTAATTAATTAATTTGAGCGAAAGATTTTTTTCCTATAACAAAAAGGAATCCAAAATGGCGGCTAAAATCACGCAAATATGATAATACGCGTGAGAAGGCACAATGATTGCCACCATTTTAGATTCCTTTCTTTCTAAAAATAACGATGTAACTAACCAAGTATTAGTTACTTACATACATAAAGTACCTACTGTCCAATTCAATTGTTACAATGAATAATACCTAAACAACACGTATTGAATCTGTGAAATTGTTAATAATGTACCTAATAATTCAAGAAATAGGAATCAAACTCTTTCATACTCGGAAAGGACATAAATTGTTGATTTCGACTGACATCCTCATTGTTGGGACCTCGAGGCATGTATCTTTCATGTCATGTTTCTTTTCACGTGGACAGATATGTCCGTCCACAATATAATATATGAGCTGATTAATTGTTTTCTTTTGGGTAATACGATTTTCCCGACATCTAGTCTAGATAGAAGAATACACGCTATTTACTGAATAATTGAAATGAAAACACATTGAAAAGTTCTTTTCCCGCCTGGAAAAAAGAGCGACAATTTGTTTTTTTCTCATTAGACTTAGTATTATAAATAAATAGTACTGTATTTTGAATGCAAATTTCTGATTTGAAGTAACGGCTTGCATTGTGAATGAAAATAAAAGTATCTTGTAGTATTGATAATTTGTTACTGACTGAGCGACCGCGAAGCGTCTTTACTTCAGCTTGGGCCTTTGGGCATAGTATAATAATGAGTTTGGGCAAAAATGCTTTCGTATGTCTGTCAGTTTGTTCTCCTCTACAGGTCGCATTTCTCAACCGATTCTCGTGAAATTTAGTGAGCAAATTCGAAAATTATAATTACTTAAGTATTTTTATGTCGAGCCAGTTTCTCGAAATTTTCGGATAAATAAAAAACACATTTCAGCCATTTCCAAAAATGTTCAAAAATGACAATGCTCACAGAGCCACTAGCGTTAGTACTATTATATTACATCCTTCTTGTCTTCTGTTGTCAACTAATACTTTATGCAATAATGATTTCCGTTTTACGATGTTTGCTTCAGCTTCATGTTAGTGGGCTGAAAAATAGGTTCTGTTTTTTCCCGCGCTTGTTTTCCCCGTTCATTTGTTTTATCGTACAAAACAATGCACGTCAAACAATACAGAGCGAAGAACATGGGTAATACAGCCGAAATGTCGAAAGCAAATGTTGTCGGGAAGAAAGTAATGGTCCCTGGGATTTTACGTACCGACGTAAATACGATGGGAGTTTTCATGAGAAACTTAGCAAAGAAAATATTGTGAATTATGCATATGCAGCCTTGATTGTTTATTTTGATGGCTTTGATTATGCATCGTCATTTTATAGTCGTT
This sequence comes from Agriphila straminella, assembly GCA_950108535.1. NCBI lineage: Eukaryota > Metazoa > Arthropoda > Insecta > Lepidoptera > Crambidae > Agriphila > Agriphila straminella. The sequence goes on from OX467319.1 coordinate 12,467,658, forward strand.
TTAATCAACTAATGTTAATGTTACCTAATTTTGTTTCACGTTAGGTATATGAATATAAATGTATGTTGGCTGGAAAGTATACGGTAGATTACCGACTCTTATTTATTTATTTATTGTCTGTTGTATGCGCTCCTAGTTATTCCACTTATGATTCTATCAACAAGCATTTAGCCATCCCATATTTATTATAAGTGGTTTATAACAAAAAAATATACAACCGCATTTAAGAAGGTTTAAATAAAACAAAAACTGCCCTTTCTTGACAAAGTTGTCAACAAGATTATTTTTTTGTTTCAACTGCCTTGTAATTTTTCATTCTTTCAAGATTTTTTTTCCAAAAAACAGGTGACGAATGCCGGTTATGCCATGGATCCCACATCCTTTAGGCAAACAAAGACCACGAGAAAACGACAAGTAGCAGGACCCTTTCTTATGAAGAATGAGTAAGTACAGAGAATCAGCGTTGCTGTCGATTTAAAAAAAAAACTAAACACTGAAAGGGTCTTAAAATCCCTCGCGAGCGGAAGGGTTGGGTCATTTCCGGACGAAGGGGCGATCGGATGTGGGTTTTTACGTTACGGGCGCGTACATTTGTCAATAGACGTATAATGTACGGTCTCATCGATTCCTATGCAAATACTGGCTATTTGTTGAATTGTAAAAAAACAATTGTAAAAAAGTTTCGGTCTCTACACAAAATGTTTTATGACCATCAGCCATTTTTATTGCCCCCACTGCTGGGGCATAGGCCTTTCTATGTGGTGGATAAGGAGGATGGGCCATAACCCACTACGCGGGCCCAATGCGGATTGGTAGGTGTTACCAACTGTAAATGCAGCCGGGACCAACGGCTTAACGTGCCTTTCGCACTGAGGAGCTTAAGATAATACATTTTTGGTCACCCATCCCATGACTGACCCTTGCGAAAGTGGCCTAATCTCCGCAATCGCTGGTCCTAGGCGCAAGTAGTGAAAAATAACATTTACAAAATTAAATTAAAAGATAACAGATACAACACGAAATGACATTTCATTATACCACAGTCAGGTGACAAAAATTTCAAGCAGTTACGGCAGCTAACAAAACGCCGCGAAAAACTTTTGAAAAATGGCGCGGAATTAATTTTATTAATGGCCGCCGAAAAGACTTTTCCAAGTGGGCGCTAGGTGCGGTCCAACAGGCGGGAAAGTTGAAAAATCTCCGAGTTAATTTAAAATAATATTTCAACGTTATTCCATAGCTGGCACGTGACCTGATTCCTAATATGCCGTAAGCCTCACTTTTATTGCAGCCTTGGTTTTTTTATGACCGCAATTCTATGATGACCGCACAAATCATAGTAATTTGCAATTTAAAGAGAAATACGCAGCAAAGCAGAGAGGAATAATTAAATTGTTTTTTTTGTATAAAATAAGCGGTTTTCAAAAGGCAGTTTAAAAAAAAAGTAGTAGGTACCTAAATGGCTAGATGCTAGATGTCGTTGTTCAACTAAGTACGTAACTTTTTAAGAAAAAAGCAAAGGATGAAAGGAGTCGATGCCAATTTTTGACGTTGTTACGGCAATCTACTCCTCTTGAGGGAGTAATTTTTGCCAGTGTCAAGTGTTGAATAATTAAGTGGTACTCAGCTGCTAGGAAAAATTAAAAAAAAACTACCTAGTTGAATAACGCCATCTATCAACATAAAAATAAACTAAAATTCTTAGCTGTCAGAAAACCGCTCATTGGACGCGAAATCCAAAATGAAAATAACAGAATAGACTTAATATTTCTAGTGTATCATATATCTCAATTTACAAAAGGGATATCCATCAAATGAGATTTAAATCGGACATTTGAAAGGCTTACTCGCCACAGGCAACGTTATTAATGAAATAATCTCGGAAATAATGATTTATTTTAATCAGATTACTCGTAAGTTCATAACCAGACCGCAGTAATAGGCTTATTTCCGTTTCCTTTGCTTCCGTTCAGAATGCAGATATAATCTGTGACACATCCTCACATCTTTTGTGAATTGTCTACTCTTTAGCAAATTTTAACATTTTGGGACTTAGTTGATTTGTTGGGAATTCGCAGGCCGACTTTCACATACATATTATATTGGGAGCAAAATTTTGGACTATAGAATTTCTTTCACCATCAAAATTAAGTAAATTTTTAACAATAGCAGCCGCCCAGCATGCTTGAGGTGGATCGGTTCCCAGGGGCCTAATTTGTCACTCACTAACTCAAAATCAATACTACGATAGTATTACTATCGCTTTCAATTTGACTATCTCCGTACATCCATCACTGGCTCACAAAGAGAGTTGTCACAATGACTTGTATTGCCGCAGTTATGGATGTAAGTATAGATAGAACATGTTGAATTAAAAACTATTTCGACAAAATTTTGAGTTAGAAGATGAGACCCCATCTGGTTCGTGTTCACGTTAAAAGACATTTAAAGAAAAAATTGTTAAGAGAAAGTAAATCTTTTAGGAGCTTTTCGAAATTTGAACCGGATATTGCCATAAATAACGATGGGGAGGGTTTAATAACCTGCGGAAGACAGGTGATAACTCATGGGACGTGTGTGTGGGGTAAACTTTCAAGCCTAACTTGCGATTATAAGCATTAATTCGGTTAGTCTGTGTATGTGCTGCATGAAAGACGTGCGTGCGGCTCTGACCAAATTCGAACACTCCTGTCATTTGTGTTTATATGTTGTAGCATGTGCTTGTGGTCCTTCGTCTACTTTATATGCTCGCAAGGCGCTTCGCCAGATGTGCGGGAGTCGTCAAAATTATGCTATTTATACTACACAATTGAGTCCAATATAAAGACGCCTTCCGCATTCTGATGAAGCTGCCGAGACATTGCAGCGCCAAGGATATGTATACCGAGGCGGTGTTGACGACTTCTTTACCATCCTCAAACAGCATCGTTTTGGGGAAGAGTCCGTGAACAGTTCTATTCTTAAGAATATTAAAAAATTGTGATGTAATAGATAATGTGTTTTAGACACTGGTCTAAAGTTCTCAGAGTCGCTAATGACAGCTTGAGGTGAAGCGAATCATTAGTGTAGTTTTGTAATTGGGTAAATTTTATATAATGTAAGGTTTATTGCCTGAAATAAAGAATATTATTATTATATTTCGACTTGACCACTGTTTGAGTCAATTAAAATTACGTGCTGTGCAGTTTGTAGTAGAACTTTGTGGAGTCTAAAATGAGAGTTCAAAATGTAGTTTCCGAAACTCTGCTACATTTTGAACTCTCATTTTAGTCAGTCAGTCGGCGGCCAGTACTATTGTTTGTAAGTACTTGTCCATTGCTATTTCCATTGTGTATTTCACGCAGCTATAATAGTTCTAACTCATCAGAGAAAACAGTAAGAGGTAAGATAGCCAGTTCCTCAGTGATGAGGATTTCGAGTGTAGTGCGCTTCCACCGTCGGCTTTATCGTCACGGTGAAGAGGCCAAGCACTATTCTGTTGTGCATAAACAAACGAATACTATTTTACTGCAAATAGTTTTTATTTTGGGTGTTGTATTTCGAGATTTTTATCGACAGAGGAAAAAACAACCTCCAAAAAATGTCTGTTACCTATATAAAAAATAAACACGTGCCTATTCATTTCAGTTTCATTTGTTAAAAGGTTCCTATCCGCTAACACAGCATTCAGTGTATAAGCCAAGTGCCGAAAAAAACGATTGAGCGTTTCAAATGGAATTGAACGAAGTGAAATATTATTTTTATGGCGAGCTTTTATTTAAATTCGCCGGATTTGTGAAAGGTGAAATCCTATGATACGCTTTTGGGATTGACCCTTTATTTTATTTAAATCATCACAGAGTTTGTATGTTTTACAGCTTAAAAAAGACAATCCAAATTTAAAAGTATGTAAGATCAGCTAAAAGTACGAATGAAAACATACAAGCAGGCGTGACGTTGCTAACTTTCAGGTTCATGCACCAGCCTATCAGTAATTAATATATGGAAAAGATTCTGTGCCCGTTGAGTAAAAAAAAATTGTTGAGTATAAAAAATACACTAGATTCACAAACCAAGCATAAAATATTGTAATATTTAGTTAAAAATCCTACAACGTTCAACATTGGAGTATAATTGACTAGCGACCCGCCCTCGCTTCGCTTCGGTGTAGTGTGGAATTTGACACCATGTATTAAACATGTAAACCTTCCTTTTGAATCACTCTATCTATTAAAAAAACTGCATTAAAATCCGTTGCGTAGTTTTAAAGATCTAAACTTACATAGGAACATACAGCGGGAAGCGACTTCGTTTCATACTATGTAGTATGTAGTGATGATGCATCTACGAGATTGCTACGGCAGCTACTTTTGCTACGGCTACGAAATTTTGCTGAGAATACCTATAACACAGTATGCCTAATCGCGTTATGCCTAAACGTCATTTCAAATAAGCGTTTATTGTATATCTCACATTGCCCATTTCGCGATACGCGATGCCCATACTTGTGTTTATAATATCAGTTGTTTTATTCCTATATATAAGAGGTGAATATAGGCTAATATTGTTTAACGTAGCATAAGGATTATAATCTAGTTTTAAATTGTTTACATTTTTTAGTAAATGTTGATCTTTTTACAATAAATATATATTACTTTTATTTCAGACTTTTGGTCCATAAAGTGTTAGCTACTATAGTTTTATTTGCTTATTTCGTCCTTGAACAAAAACTCAATGAACTTTAGTCTCACTAAGCCTATCTCGCTCTTAAACTAAAACTCAATGAGCTTTATAGTCTAAGTCTATCTCGCTATTAAACTAAAACTGAATTGACCTAAGTCACAATATACCCACATCTCGTTTGGTCTAGGCATAACACATATTAATAACGGATAAAATACACACACACACACACACATATATATACACACACACACACACGCATATATACACACACACACACTCACGTTTATTTATAATTAACTAAATAAATAAGTTAAATAAGTATTTTCCTAAAAATAAGATAAGATTTTTATATATATATATTTTTTTCTTTATTATTAGCACGTAAGTCCTAAATCTTTAACGTCCGAATGGAGGAGCGGAGCCCTCTGGTACAGGCATTGTCATGCTTAAAAGGGGACTCCAGCTACTAAATGTTATGTTTTTGCATGTCAAAGTAAATAAAGATTTTTGATTTTTTGATTTGATTTGAACACGACACACACTGCGTTAAATTATAGGTATACAGCGAGCAAAGGCTTCATGCAACCTAAGCCATGGTATTTTGCGAGCTTGTTGCTTGTTTCGTTTGTTATAAAATTCTCAATTCATTCCATATTTAATACGGCAAGTTTATACAACAAAGTTGTTAGAAATGTACTTCATTTCCCGGCGGTTTAATCACAAGTTCTCAGAAAAATACAACTGTATTTGTGCAATGTCCACGGGATTACACTCTACTCGAATTCGTTCGAGCAAACTTTCTGCTGTAAAATTGAGCAAGCCAATTAATTATTATGGAATGGTACTAAAATATTCGGTTTCTTTTTATGCCAAACGTTCTATAACTAATAAGTTGGCCGCAGCGAGTACCTGATAATTAATCACGTTACACCAATTATTAAACATGAATTTATAATTTTTTTGGTGCATTTCATATTCTATTTTCGCTGAAATAAATATGAGTTTCTCCTGATTATTTTTAAGCAAAGGTTATTACTACAAAATGCTTTTCCCAAAATTTAAGATCAAAAGCTTAAATTTCAAAATGTTTAATCTCCAGCTTTTAGTACTGGCGCTGCAGGGAAACAAAACCGTAACAAAACCGCTTCGCAAAGTGTTGCAAGATTAAATTTTACCAACCCGGTATTTATTTTAAAATTAGAATAGAGAGCTGTCGTTAGTCTCATTCATTTACAGAATTTTCGTTAAAAACTCATTTCTTAATTTTTTGGTTATTTTTCAATAAAGATATTAGGAAAAGAAAACTAAGCCTTATAAAAACACTTTTATTCGTAGTTTCAATAGGGGAAGGGTTAATTGAGGACCTTGCCTGATGGACCCTGAAGGGGTGGACCACACTATAAGAAACCTTGAGTTACACCTTTACCTCAGGGGCCCAGTCAAAACAGTTAAGTTTTAATTTAGGTTATTATTACCTAAAAATCTTTGGTTTAAATATCTATATAATTAGCATTTAAATTGTCCAAGATTGGCATCCTAGGCACTCTAGGCATAGTTTTCAACAATTTTAACAAAATTAAAGAAAGTATTTTCTGTACACGAATCTGAATCGGTAATGATTTAGCTTTGGTTTTGTCGTTGAATAGCGCGAGGTCCACCGATTTAGTTGTCGTTGTTGGTAGGTCCAACGTTGTAGGTCCCAGGTCCATTAAAGTTTGCCCACCTGACAACCCTAACCCACACAACACCACAGAGCAGTTTATTGGCACAAAAGACCAACTCCCAGATAAAGTTTGCTCAGTTCCGGATTTCGTGCGCTAGATGCGTTTTTGTTTGCAATAGTGCTGTTCCAAACAGAACGCGGTTGCTTGCTTAGCGGAAATAGGTGAGCTTAATAAAGATTTAGTATGGAACACGAAAAATACACGTAGTTGTAGAGGTTACTACGTGCTATTCGCTTTGTTTCTGGTGAAAATACTTTGTTAGGATCGGGAATAGAAAATACAAATAGTTGATCTATAAAGTTTGAGCGTTTCTGTGGTCTATTAGGTTGTTCGCGGGGGGGTTCGATTCCTAGGAGGGGGGTACAATTTGTACTGGGTTTGGTTGGTGGTAGGGCTTATTTTAAGTCCGCCTGGCTAAATAGCTTCCACCATCTTACCTAAGCCTGACGCCATAACAACAATTTAAAAAATTGACACAGTAAAATTTTTAGCTAACCAAATGTCTAAAAGTCAAAATCAGTTATGCAGTTTTAGAGAAAGATACGGTCCAATTTTAGATACCTACCTTATCTTCTATTACAAAATAACGCAGGTATTATTTTTTATTAAAAAAAAATGCGATTTCAAAAATATATTGTCAACTCGTACCGAAGTCGCAATTAGTTGGTAACTAGATTTGCTTTGAAAGGTCTGTTTATTTGTAAAGGGAGGGACCCACGTCCGCGCGACGCGTCGGCCGCATGCCAACGACTGTACCGATGTTGTATTAAGAGAGGATAAAATATTATGGCAATATCTGAACCGCGAAACATTCGATAAATTACTCTCTCAAATATAAACTTATTATTCTTCACAAAATATATAACAGTACCCAACTGTAACCTCTACGTTAAAGGCCCTTAAAGTGGCGCCCTCATCTTAATTACATTTCTTGCTCGCTTTGTACATATGTATCGAAAATTTACATGTACAGATTGAAGCTAAGGTTCTATAGTTTATTTACAAACAATAACTTCAATAAAATAAAGTTCATTGTAGTAGGTAGTAGTAGGCAAAATAGTTCTCCTTCAAGTGTTGTGTTAATTTATTAATTATTTAGAAAATATGCTTTAGTTAAGTCTATACCAAAGTAACATCTAATCTGTGACATCCATTGCTGCGGCAATATAAATTACTTCGACGACCTGCCCCCCTACAATGACCGTCACAAGTAATATCGAAGCGATGTTGTGATTGAGATGGCGCTATACGCGATGTATAGCTCTGTCCTGAGGTTGCTATAAGAGCTCAGAGTACGGCCTCTGTCTTTATAAGTCAGTGACGTATGGATCGTACCTACTGAACAGATAGATAGTCTTAAGGAAAAAGATTATGTTTTTTTTTTGTTTTTTTATGATTCGAATCTTAAGTGGCCCTTGGCCTCTGATACAAAATAATAAGCTCACAGTATTATGTATTTATTTTAACCGTAGACTATTTAAATTATCAAACTTTTTAAGAGTTACATCATAACATAATCATTACTTAGACACGTAACAACCAGTTATATCGAATATATTATTCAGGCCCTTAATGGAGAACAATTCGTAACGACTCTTTCAAAGCCCTTAACACCCATTCTCCGAAGTACACTCTACAACCTCATCTTTATAACACGAAATGGAAAAAAACGATTGAAAATAAACTCTATTTGGTCAGTATTTGAGTTGAAAATTGGTTGAAGAAAGGTGAAGTTTTAGAATAGGTATCCAACCTTACCTTATAAATAAACCAATGAATGAAAAACTTCGTCATTTCGTAAGTCCATAAAAATTTGCTTTTTAAACTTTTTGGGTACCTACTTACTCATAAAAGAATATAAATCTCACTTGAGTAATGATTTACTGTAAATGTTGTACAGGTTTTAGTGACGTCACCGGTGTTACTTTTTATGGGGGGGGGGGGTTTAGGGGTATGGGGGTATTTAGGGGTAACGATACCATAAAAAATATGGTAGGGTTCGGCTTACGATATGATCAATTTGGATATATACGACATCGTTCTTGTCACCCCTTACGGCTTATTAACCTAGAATGGGTGTTATTTATTAAAATTATCTTAAAGATATATTATTTTAATAGACAAAATACTAGGAAAAATCGACTCACCCGTAGCAGCTAAGACGGGACGGGATGCTACGGGTGAGTCGAATTTTTCTAGTATTTTTTCTATTAAAATAATTATCTTAATATAAAAATACCATTGTGAATGCCTAAAATCTAAAAGTTAAATAAATATATTGAACTATTCATCTATGTTCCGTAATTAGTACAAACTATTAGTAGGTATCTATCAATAATTTTTGGAAAATGTAAAAGATAACATTTTTTAATATGCAAGTCAGCAATTTTCTGAAAATTGATCCAAAAAGTACTACCACTTCTGTGATATCGTACGAAACGAACAATAAAAGTGTATAGCAATTAAATTAGAAGATTCAATGTCAAATAGGTGCTTGTTTAAAAAGTAGATAGTAAAGACGTAAAAAAGGACATCACTTTGCGAATGTTAGTTTTAAAAAAGCGTTTAAAAGTTACCTGGTAGTTTTTATTCTGCTTTAAATGTAATATGATTTGTGTAACTGAGTTTTATCAGTAACTTTTTTAAACATTATATATAAAGTTCTTTTTTTAAACAAAGAAGAAGATTCCAAAATCTTGGCATTTCATAGTCACACCTTTTTGTTACATAATTAACAAGAACAAGAATTTCCCTTCAACGTGATGTTTCCAAAAAAGGCAACTCAAGACGATTCACTTAAAATACGACGCGCTGAAATTATTTCACAAGAAATCAGGGCCAATCTAATTAAGGCACGCTTTCGCACAGTGTAAAGATTATCAGTAGACTACATTTAACTTTTTTATTAATATTACCCTGGAGTCTAGTCATTACTATCAATACACTGAATCGTGTCACACTGTGATGATAATAAAAATTCGCATCGAGTCACACTGTTACTCGTTGCGAACACTATAGATGAACCAGTGTTGCTAAATGATAATAAAAATTCGCATCGAGTCACACTGTTACTCGTTGCGAATACTATAGATGAACTAGTGTTACTAGATGATAACATAAATTTACATCGAGCCACACTGTTACTCGTTGCGAATACAATAGATGAACCAGAGTTACTAGATGATAATAAAAATTCGCATCGAGTCACACTGTTACTCGTTGCTATTTTTTATCTCAACCAGTCACAGTGCGACACGATTCAGTGTGACTCGATGAGATTATAGGGTGTTAGCAAGTTATTTATTTTATTTATTAGCTTCATGTTCAGTTGTCGCGACGTCATGCGTCACCGGCAAGTAAAAACCTGTATTGAACAATTGACTTGACGTTGACGCGACTGAGCAGTGTGAATGATCGTTCAGATAGATTTTTTAAAACAAAATTATACTGACCATTTATACATTGCGTCAGCATTTTTATCGCGTGTTGGGGATCGCAATGTTTTTTATTAGCCTGTGGACCAAAATTTATAGTCCGCGATAATAGTCAGTTAGATTCGCTGCCGTCTTGGGGGTCAAGTCTGCTAATGTTAACGTCGAAATCGTGGTTCAATGGTGTTTGAATGGTAATGCTTTTTGACACAGTTCTTGTTCCTTAAACCCAAAATCGAGACACAATGTGTTTCCGTTTTGGGTTTTAGAAACACAATTCGTGTTATTACAAAAGATTTTTAAACACTGTTTAACCAAAATCATGTTTAAGGCCGCGTTCCGAATCACACCAACAGCATTAGCCATCAGCCATTTTTAATGTCCCCACTGCTGGAGCACTGGCCTTCCTTATGGGTGGATAAGGAGGATGGGCCATAACCCACCACGCGGGCCCATTGCGGATTGGTGGGTGTTAACAACTGCAAATGCAGCCGGGACCAACGGCTTAACGTGCCTTCCGAAGCACGGAGGAGCTCAAGATAATACATTTTTGGTCACCCATCCCATGACCGACCCTTGCGAAAGTTGCTTAACCTCCGCAATCGTTGGGCCAGGCGCTAAACCACTGCGCCATCGAGCTCCATGGCGCAGTGGCTCCATGGCTAACAGCACTGTTAGCGTATAATCCATTAAATGAAGTAGGTACACAAATACTCTATTTTTGTATAATTTTTGTGACTATTTAATTTGGTCGGATTCGCGCTAACAGCGCTATCAGCGTGATTCGGAACGCGGCCTAAATGTCACTTTTTTGACAATATTGTTTGACAGAGACAGCATCACATTTAAACATGATTTTAGTTAAACAGTGTTTAAAAATCTTTTTCAATACAGTTGCTCGAAAATGTAAGTTTACGATGACAGTCGAGCGTACGGAAAGTTGATTTTACCGCACGCCGTGCGTTTTTGTTTACGGAGTAGTACAGCGTGCGGAAAGTTGATTTTACCGCACTCCGGCGCCGTGCGTTTTTGTTTACGAACGTTTTTTTTAATTTCTACTAGCTTCCGCCCGCGACTTCATCCGCGTGGACAGTAGAAAAATATTGCAACCAGTTTAAAATGACCCCTTTAGTGTATGAAAGCTAGTACTACGAAGAGTTCAAGCTGTTTCTCTGGTTCCACCCACCCGAATTTGATGAAACATAGCTTAGATTTTAAGTTGGACCACAATCTACTAAATTGTGAAAAATCCATCAAAATTCGTTTAGCGGTTTTTGCGTAATTCGCGCACAAATATTTAGAATTTATAGTTTTATTATATGTATGGATTACATTACAATTTCAGCAGTACCTATAATGTTTTCTCGCAAATGTATTGAAAAACGTAGTATGGCACACGGTTGTTAAGGTTTTTTAAAACTCCTTACCAACCTTGTATCATAAACTACTATTGTAATAACACGGACAGTGTTTCGTAAGGAACAAGAACTGTGACAAAAAGTATTACCATTCAAACACAATTGAACCACGATTTTGACGATAACATTAGCAGACTTGACCCCCTGATGACTAGATTGATTTCGGCGAACATTCGGAATGAACGTCATTAATGGAACTGTGGTTCTTAAGTTTTCCTTATCCATTTGATGAAATTCCCTTGAGAGGAATTTAGATGGGAGTTTGAAGAAGGTTATTGAGTAGCTTTTCGTTGAAACGATTTTATTTTCTTTTATAAATTGTGACACTTAAGAAAGGAGACCTTAATAAATTGTGCTATCTACTTAAGTTTCAACTGAAATTACTTGCCGTATGATTAAAACGAAAGCTTACAACAAAATAGTGCATTTCAGAGTTTTAACTTCCTCATTGCAGATCTATTGGCGGTAATAGTACCTAGGTATTCCCATATTCCTACCACGACATAACAGGGATCGCCTACCAGTCAGGCCGTATTTTTTTATTCGCCCTTCATACTTTGATCACCTATACCTGCCCTCTTCGAGCATCGCGGCTGAAGCGTGTCTTACTCTAAGCCTGCCCTTATATCATAAAAAGTCACATCCTGAGCACAAAAGAATGACAAACGCACAAAAGAAAAGAATAAAGGAAATGGAGTCGACACATATTCAATCAACGTTTCTTTTGGCGACATCAGAAGCTCAAATTAGCAAGGCCATTTACTTCCGTCACGGTGTACAAGGTTGATTAAATGTTAATTTTTTATTCACAGTCGGCTCCGATGTAAAAGGCTTTTGTCTTCTCCGGTTTTTTCGTGTGAAAAGGGGTAGCTGAGCTGAAAACAAGGGGACGGTTTTTTATTCCTACAAACAATGAGGAAACATTAATCGCAAATTACTCACAAGTAAGTATATGAGCTCGGTGGCGCAGTGGTTTAGCGCGTGGCCCAGCGATTGCGGAAGTTAAGCAACGTTCGCAAGGGTCGGTCATGGGATGGGTGACCAAAAATGAATTATCTCGAGCTCCTCCGTGCTTCGGAAGGCACGTAAAGCCGTTGGTCCCGGCTGCATTTCAGTCGTTAACACCCACCAATCCGCATTGGGCCCGCGTGGTGGGTTATGGCCCATCCTCCTTACCACCCATAAGGAAGGCCTGTGCCCCAGCAGTGGGGAAATCAAAAATGGCTGATGGACAAGTATACAGCGTGAAATTTTAATCATTTGGTTCCCGCAATGGGGTGGTTCCACTCATGATTACAAGTAACTTTAGCTATGTGGCCAACCCACATATCGCGAAAAAAAAAATCAGCTGTTCTATACAAAAGCGCAATAATCGACCTTAATGTATGGAACAGCTGATTTTTTTCGCGCTAAGAGGGGTGGCCCCATAGTAAAAGTTGCTTGTAATCATGAGTGGAACCACCCCACTGCGGGAACCAAATGATTAAAATTTCAGCGTGTATAACGTAATTGGGTTGGTAAACTTTTTCGAAGAGAATTGCTTTATATTTTTTTTGATAGCACAGTTTTGGATAAGTTTACCAATCTAATTGTTTCATTATTTCGACGATCTTCGTTGCCTGTAGGAACATATCAGATGTCCAACTAGAATGTTGAATGATGTTGACTTGGTTTTTGTGTGCTGTACCTTCTATTCCATTTTTATTATGTTGTTTGGGTTTTATTTAGATACTCTGGGGTTTTATAACAACACGTCAACCGCGATAGTAAGATGGACAGTTCAAGTGTCAGTTGCATTATGAATAAATAGAGAACATCGTTCGTTGCAATTAGAATGTTTATTGTCTAAAAAATATTGTTTTTTACAATAGAAAATTAAATGTGTCCGCATTTATGTACCAAGAAAGTGATCCGAGCGTATCAGCGAGGTTCTAATAAAAAGGTTCATCCAACCGAATTGCCTCCTTGATCAAATCCCTTACGAAATAACAGAAATCTGACGAGTATTAGCTCTCATGATGACGTACTGTCGCGCCGGGTTACACGAGACACGGGCTTTATTACGACTCGTAAAAGAGTTTCTTTGAGACGGGTTGGGGTCAATCTAGACGTCAGATTTGGGGATTCATCTTAAGACTCCGTAGCGGTTTTGCCGCTGACTGCCGCTCTCTCGCTCGCAAATTTCATGTTTTCTCAAGATTTCTTAAATCTGAGTGCGCAATTGAAAAATGTGTCTCGGCCACTTTTCGCAATATAATATGATTACAGACATTTTAAAATATATTTCAGTTTTTTGTTGCTAAAGTACAAAAAGTTATCGTTTCTGAGAGTTATTTGAACTGGCAAATACGATAACTTTTTGTACTTCAGCAACTCGAAACTAAAATATATGTTGAAATGTCCGTAATCCTATATTGCGAAAATTGGCCGAGACAGATTTTTCATTTACGCACTCAGATTTAAAAAATCTTGAGAAAACATGAAATGTGCGAGCGAGAGAGCGGCAGTCAGCGGCAAAATCGCTACGGAGTCTTAATTCTCACCTACAGGGATTCCACCGTGATTCATACTCATGAAAACAAAATTGGAAAGGTGAATTTATTCCCTTTTTAGAGCGTGAGTTTCAGATACGTGGTGCGGATTAGCAGGTGGAATCTAACATCTTCCAGAGTAGCTGACGCTTTACTATCGAGGCCTTAGATTACAGTAAACATTTCATTAAATGTTGTCGTCTCTAAGCCATTGGAACCTTGGTAGAGGAACACACAGGTTGTTAACCCTAGACTTAAGGTTCTGCGCAACCTTTCTTGCGCTCAGAATAATTTTGCGGTAGATTAGTTAGATTAATAAGTTAGTTAGTAGCAGTGTGGTTTCTAATAACCAAATTAATATTATGTGGTCAAGATAAACATAGACGTGTAGACGTGTACCACAAAATAAATAAATACATAAGTACTTCAAACGTTTGGTTAAAATTCAAATAAAGCTATATTTTAAAATTCCCTATTAGGATCACTTACATTACTTATTGCTGGCCAACTAAAGCATCATTAATTATTCCACATATTAAAGTGACAACTTAATCCAAGTGTTCCATATTAACTCACTTAATATCAACTTCACGTTGACCCACTTTGTGCCCTTAATACCTTTTTAATATGACATGGACCCTCCCTCGGTTCTTTATGTTATAAAAGGATTGCTACATAATTCATTAGACATGATTGTTCGGCGGATCGCTGACCCCTTCAAAGGACTAATTAGGATGAGTACCAAGGTTTTTATGATGTAGTCATTAAGTTTAATATCTAAGTACTTATGTCTACTCAGTTTATTATGGTAACATAATTTTAATAAAATGAAGTGTTAGTTTTACTATATTCAAGAGTTACACTGTTTATTTCATTTTACAACGGCAAAAGTCAATAACAACTGGTTTGTAGAAAGCAACAGATATAAGATATGACTCTTTGTGTTATGCACTATTAACTAAAACGATGAACTTTGTACATAATATTAGACAAAATACGACTCTATGTAAGCAATATGGAGCTGTTACTTTTATACAAACATATGAAAGTAATTTCTATTGTACATCTTCGATGAGCTCCGAGCAAACAAAGAGTAGATAAAAGATGGAATAATAGAAACGGATTAGATCCGATCCAGTGTAATATCAAGGGACGCCCTAAATACATTCCATCCAATAACTTCTTTTTATTATATCACTATCAGGTAAAACTTGATTGGTTGGACGAATTCGTTTGTTACTATGTGATGAATATGTTATTTTTGGATATTGACATCAAAGTAAGGACTGAGATGATGAATTATAAAGTGGTCACAGTATTTTCGAGTCATCATTAACAATTAAAATTAATTGAAATAAGTTTACTTAATGAAAGTTAATTAATCGGTGTACATTCACGTTCTGAACCCTCCAAGTTTTCCCATCGTCCGACAAACTGGATGGCTAAATCTATAGACTCGTGCGTGACCGAGTGGCTGTGACCTCGGCTAGGTAATTTCCCCAGACAATGACGGGGACAATGGTTCAGTCGGCAACATATTGGGCGTCAACGAATTATCTACCTATATGGTTTAAAAGATATATTAAAAGATAAATCTCTGCAAATTATTCCATCGTTCGTAAAACTTCACGACTAAATCTGTAGACGCGTGACCGAGTGGCTGTGACCTCAGCTAGGTAATTTCCCCAGACAATAGCTGGGACAATGGTTCAGTCGGCAACACGTTGGGCGCCAACGAATTATCTACACGGTTTAAAAGGCACGTCGGAGGACACTAAGCACACGATAAAGGAAAAGGCTTACAATCGGAGCGGTGTAATTCCTCTCTTCGTAGTTTTGGATTACCTTTTGTCTGCTTAGGGAGTTGTTTTGTAACCTTAATGCGGTGGAGTAGTTTGAGTTTATTTTGTGGCTTTTATACGGACTGTGTACTTAATTAACTGTTCAGATTAAAAGTTACGATTTTGAACTATTATCATAAAGCATAAGCTAAACGCATCGATTTTACATTATCAATGAATTTTGCAGGATTTGGATCATTAATTGTGGTTAGATCCGTAACGCGTAGTCAATTGGGGTGTAGCCGTAGCTTGCTACAGTGGAGCGATACGAAATTGCTACGTGCTACATTTATGTTGTTTCAAACACAGAGAGAATTCCAAAAGAACAATATACTTCTGAACACAATGTTTTGACACTTTGAATTCCCTTTCAAGCGACACCTTTTAAAATATTAAGGCATGTTTCAGCTCTGTTGTTATTTTAAATAACATTACACGACATCTTTGTTTTGTTTGTTCAGATTTCACAAGGAAAACAACAAAAGATTGGTAAACAAAACCTTTTTTATGAATCACAAAAAATGTCATGCTCTTGCAATGTTTTTTTTTCGTTTATGTTATTATTGGGGTGAAAAGTTTAATTGGTAGAGCCTGCGGATTGAGAGGGCGGGTGGAGTAATTTTATAACTTTTTTAAATTGCGCAGCTCCAACTTCTGGGTAGAGTCGTCGTACTAATATTTTATTTTCAGGTGTAATGAATGATTAATGGGAAAAGTTTATATTGATCAGTTGCAGACTGAAACTTGAATTAAAACATACTCGTGAGTCGAGAAAAATTCCAGAGAAGTAAAATAATTTACAGACGTTTGCCAAGCTTTTATTTTAAAAATTAATGGCAAATATTTTTGTATTTATTTTCAGGTCTTTGTTTCTTATACTTACATCATATTTAGACATTGTTAGATGAAAACCACTACATCAGCTTATACCTAAGCTTTATACTCAATTATCTGCTATTTGAGACGATTCCATGAAATAACGCTTCTAATCTGCAAACCGATTAAACCTTCATTCCTGAACTCCTTTTTTCTTAATTCTTAAGTATTCATTAAAAGGAGGTTTATTAACTGGTCCACGCGCGTTGTTTGCGAACCTTATAGGTTAGTTTATGGCGCAATTACGCGCTGATTCAGATCTGAACAGCTGCTGTTGGCTAAGATTAAAGCCACTTTTCAATTTGAATTTGGAATTTGAAATTTACACTGTATTTTTAACTTTTTAAATATCATTATCATCATCATAACAGTTCATTAGGTCCTCTACGTCGTGGGGATGTTGTCATAATCTTTGCACTTGGCAGTTGGCAGGCGGGTCGGAAACAGCATGAGTTGAGTGTTGGACCTATTTTTTTTATCGAAAAACACTACTCCAAGTTCACGGAGTTTTTTTATCCACAATTAACGCTTGGTCTTCACCTCACCTGATGAACCCGGGCGGCCTTATCGTTACGGCCGCCCGGAATTCTCACCACTGAGGAACTGGTTATCTTATCTCTAAAGCTAGGGTTTTCTAGGATAGCGGTGCCGTCATATTACGGCCGTAATATAGCGGCGTTGAATGTTATCTATGCAAACAATACGGCGACACCGTAACGTCAGAAACCGCTCCGTATTGTTTACTTAGACAACGTTTTACGCCGCTAAATTACGGCCGTAATATGACGGCACCGTCATCCTATAGGAAACCCTAGCTTAACTGGCGAAACACAACAATTTTTTAATTGTTGCTATGGCGTCTGACTTAGATAAGATGATGGTAGCTACCCAGGCGGACTTGAAAATAAGCCATACTACAGAATAACTAATAGTACAAGTACAGAAGCAGCACTCGGCAATGTCATTTAAATAAATAGCGACTTTTGCTCCGACACAATGAAGTGCAATTCAGGTCGCGCATAGTTCACCTAATTTTGTTGCCTCTCTTTCTATCGCGTGCTCTTACCTTTTCTGACGACGCAACGTTAGGGTTGTCTTCTTTTAAATGGACTGCGTAGCATATATCATAATGTGAAAAACGACAATTGTTTATTGGTTTTTTGATTTTGACACCCGTGCTCGGCACAGTAATGTCGATTCGACATTGTTACTATTATAAAGAGGCAATGGTGTCGATTCGGTTGGCAACGACTTAACTAAATTGACAGGACTAAACTAAATTTAGTTTTCCATCCTTTTCTGTCTGTATCGAAAAAACAAGAACAGAATGCTAAAATTAAGTTTAGTCCTGTCAATTTAGTTAAGTCGTGCTAACCGTGAACACCAATATCTACACAGGCAATAAGATGCCGAGCGACTACACAGGGGGGCGTCCTCTATAGGGGCGTGTGGCGCCTCTCTGCTCATTTGTTCGTTCGAACGAACGGCTAGCGGTGGGTGCTTATCGCGCGACCTTGAGCGAGTGAAGGAGGCCGGCCATACCACCAACCAAACCGAGTACACATTGTAACCCCTCTCTTGGGAATTGAACGCGAGACCTCTGCGTCTTACACGGGTGGGCAAACTACTACACGAGGCGGTTAACTGTACTAACTTAGACATTAGTCCGTTAGTCGGCTTCGAACTGTGTGAAGGGTAGTGCTATTTTAGTGAGCCAGATACCACATGGCTTGGCTACAATATCACGGCTCTGTCACTCCGCGCGCGACTCTGAAGCGCGCGGCGTCCTCTGAGAGGACGAATTTCATACATCAGAAAAGATAAGACCTACGCGATAGAAAGAGAGGCAACTACAAAGTGCATGTTTTGGAGCGAAGGGAGCGCTGTGCGACCTGAATTGCACTTTATTGTGTCGCAGCAAGAGTCGCAATTTATTTAACCGATTTTGCGGAGTGCAACTTCTGTACGCTAGTACTATTATCTATTCTGTGGTAATATGTATACTTAGGTAGCTAAATAAAACGGTTTAATTACTGAGGCGCGTTATTTTATTTGACAACTTATCTCGTTAAAGTTCCCAATGTAAAATTACATTAACGTTATGTGTCATTAATGTGTTTCAATAAGCCAGGACTGTAATCAAAGCTAAAAGCATTTTGCCCCCTGCCGTGCTAACTAGGTAATAACCAGGTTACAAAGACAATGCCATTACGTTAACTACAGTTGTTCTAGTTCTATAATATGCGTGTGAAATTGCTGAAACACACTATCATTGTGCTACTTTAATGGTGTTAACATCGGAGGCACTTACTGAACTAATGATTTTGAATAACTGATATAAATAAATAAATGCTTGGACAATTTCACACAGCGCCATTCTAGCCCCAAACTAAGCAAAGCTTGTAATATGGGTGCTAGACAACTGATATACTACTTATATACTTTTTAAATACTTATATACTTATTATACATAGTAACACCCAGACCCGTCACAGAAATTAAAATACATCATTTCAATTTCTGCCCGGCCGGGAATTGAACCCGGGACCTCTTGCGTAGTTGGCGGCATGTTAACCACTGCACCATTGAGGTTGTCAAACCTATATAAAAAAAAGTTTTTTTATAAATGTTACCTATGTTAGATAAACGTTTCGAACCTACACTGTGTTGCCAAAGTGACCTTTACAAATGGTAGCGGATGACATAATAAACAACAACGGTGTTATTATTACATAAGACTATTAAAAAAGTTTTAAAAGTATTTAAACAGTGTTTAAGTTAAACAGGTGTTTAAAATTATTTTGTAATAACACCGCAACTTTTTAAGAAACTAGTAAAAACAGGTTCTAAAATTAAGTAAGTTATTAAATTCAGTCTGAAAACTTTTAATGAGGAATACTCAATAAAGTAATTTAAAATTAGAATCAGTTTTTGATATAGTCTATACACAGAGCTGTCTTCTTCCTTACAGCGAATACTCGCTGTGTGTGACTGAAGCTTAATAACCCAGATAGGTAATCAAAATGAACATAACAAAAGCAAGATAGGTATAGAGTTATAGATAGATCTATATATGTATAAAGGTTTGAAATACAGTAGCCATTAACCAAACAATAGTAAAGCCTCACTGATTAATAAAACGGGCCTCCGAAGTGTCGAGACATAACATGTCAATTTATTACTCGCGCGTTATGTACTGTAACTTAATTAACGCCCTTTGTTGCTTTCCTAGTTTAATTTAAGCTTCAACACGGCATATACGCAGAGTTCACATTACGAACCGCAGAACCCCTACCGTTTGTCTGCGAAGCGAAGTGACAGGGTGACTGACAAGGCCTTCAGCTACATACAATACATCTTAAAGGGTATAGTGGAAAGGCTGCTTTTACATGCTCATTTCATACTGACAGCTATGTTAACCCAGCTATGTTATGTACGTGTGAATTTAAGACGCTTTGAAAACGAAATTTGTAATATTAACGTAAAACATACATTTTCATACTGAGGAAAGTTCAAATATGAAGCTAAAGCGTAGGTATTCTAGTTAATTGAATTTTAATAATATACCTACCTAATTTTAATAATGGCAGAACAATTTTTACAGGTCTACAAACACAGACACAAAGGATACATTTGGAACTGCTTATGCTCAAGGCCTGCGTACCTATGTTTGACATGTCTTTATGCACAGAAGCGCCGCCCAATCGGAACCTTTTATAACTTCCCAGATTAGTAAATACTATTAGTATTTTTATTTATTCTTATAGTATTAGCCAACGTATGAGATACTTATAATAACATAATAATATTTTACTAATAGGGCAAAAATCATTTGGATATTGGTAATTTTTCATACTCCAATTCGTAATTGAAGATGGATCGACCGATATTCTCATATTGAAATTCTTCAATGCGTATTTCTTCATTCTACATAAAAATCACTTTTTCCTCGCTTCATATGATTTCGTACGAGTTACAAATAGTAGGGGCACTGTTCAATCACTGTTCTTATTGTCTCGGCAGTGAAACATAGGAGTATCTCAGTGTGATGTTATTAAATCTAAATAAAGGGAGGCGGCTTATACGTCCAGGTTTAATTGTTCCATCAATTTCAATTAATTTCATGGGTGTTTACGTAACATTTACGGGTTCTAATATCTTCAACATTAACGTTAATTAATATGAGTTACGTTTTGATTAAACCGATATTTGAAACTACTCAAATATTATAATTATAATGTTCCGTCGCTATAAAATAGAGTTAAGTAGATATAAAAATCAAAGTTCCAAATTTCTTCTTACTTAAATATTTATTTTATTATTTTGGAGGATTTAAACAATAAGTTCTTTCGATGTGCTAATAACTATTATTCTATTAGACAGAAGATTTTTAACATTTATTCGCTGACGTCAGATAAAATATTAAAAGATTTAAGGGGAAAATCAGATCTCTTGAGATTTAATTTGACGTCTAAAAGGTTTTTAAAATTAATATCGACACTGCCTTTAACAGTTTTTAATATTATTATGAGATTTTACTTTATCAGATCCATCTGTAGTTCTTTCGGTGGAAATTTGGTAATTCTTATATTAAATCAAAATATCCTACTAACATCCTACTATCCTACTATCTATATTTATAAAATCGTAAACTGAATGACTGACTGACTGACTGACTGACTGATCTATCAACGCACAGCCCAAACCGCTGGGTCTAGAGACTCCAAATTTGGCACATAGGTTCCTTATGAGGTCCAGGGGTGCACTAAGAAAGGGTTTTTCAAAATTCACCCCCTAAGGGGGTGAAAAAGGGGATCAAAGTTTGTATGAAAGTCCCTCAGTTTTGAAGCTAGAATCTTCAAATTTTGTGTTTAGACTGACCATTGAAAATAAATAAATACGGGTCTCAGCGTATTTCAAAATTCTTCCCCCGAAGGGGTCAAAAGGGGGATGAAGTTGTGTATTGAAGAAAATCCTTTATTTTCGAAGTAAAAGTCGCTAAATTTATAATTTAGGCTTATGGATGGAAATCTACCGCAACGTTTATTGTTATTGTTAGTATTTAAACCCCTATGGGGATGAAATGGGGGTGTAAAGGGGTAAAAAAACACAAAAATAGATAAGGATGTCGTTATTGGGGTTTTCTAGGATGACGATTGCAAAAATGACATTTATTTTGAAGTCCAACACGGTGGTCATGATTTGACCCCTAAAGGGGTGAAAATGGGGTTTACATTTTGTATGGAAAAATAATATAAAATAGACATTACAACTTTAAACTTCGTAGGAGCACATCTAAAAATTAATAGGCAAACATATATTTTGTAATTTTGAAAATCAACCACTTAGGGGTAAATGGGGTAAGTAAACATAAAAATCAATATGGATGTCGTTCTTGATGTTTTATGGGATGGTGATTGCGAAAATGAGATTTATTTTTAAGTCCAACACGGTGGACATGATTTAACCCCTAAAGGGGTGAAAATGGGGTTCAAATTTTGTATGGAAAAATTATATAAAATAGACATTACAACTTTAAAATTCGTAGGAGCATGTCCAAAAATAAATAGGCAAACACATATTTTGATATTTTGAAAATCCTCCCTTAAGGTGTAAATGGGGTAAGTAAACATGAAAATCGATGTGGATGTCGTTCTTGAGATTTCATGGGATGGTGGTTGCGAAAATGACATTT
This sequence comes from Agriphila straminella, assembly GCA_950108535.1. NCBI lineage: Eukaryota > Metazoa > Arthropoda > Insecta > Lepidoptera > Crambidae > Agriphila > Agriphila straminella. Next base: position 12,489,839 of record OX467319.1, read on the forward strand.
ATTTTGAAGTCCAACACGGTGGCCATGATTGGACCTGGACATGCACATCCAGGGGACGGGGACGGGGACGGGGACGGGGACGGGGACGGGGACGGGGACGGGAACGGGAACGGGAACGGGAACGGGAACGGGAACGGGAACGGGAACGGGAACGGGAACGGGAACGGGAACGGGAACGGGAACGGGAACGGGAACGGGAACGGGAACGGGAACGGGAACGGGAACGGGAACGGGAACGGGAACGGGAACGGGAACGGGAACGGGAACGGGAACGGGAACGGGAACGGGAACGGGAACGGGAACGGGAACGGGAACGGGAACGGGAACGGGAACGGGAACTAAAAGCCACGTGCGAGGCCCGCCACACGCGGCAAATGTCTTGCCTCGCCAGTTAGCGCCCTTGGTAGGAACCCGCCTAAATACGTAAAAATGGCTGGTCAGATCCTGGTTGAAGGTTCCCTAAGGATTTTGAAGGTTCCCTAAGGATTTTCTCTAATATCCACGCGGACGAAGTCGCGGGCAGAAGCTAGTATATTATAATATTATAAATGTGAAAGTTTGTGGGTTTGGATGTTTGTTCTTCAATCAAGCAAAAACAGCTGAACAGATTTGGATGAAATTTGTCACACATATATTTTATAGCCAGGATTAAAACATAAGATACTTTTTATCCTGCCTCCTTATTGTCTAATTATCAAAATCTATCGCAATCGCTTTCATTTGACAGATGGATGTGACACATTGCTACATTTCTTTGGTTAGTTTTAATTTGTGCCAAAAAGAAGCATCGATGTATCACATCCTGAAAGCGATTGTGATAGATTTTGAAATTAGACAATTGGACAAGGTCAAATGTTCCCTAGTGATTTTCCGAATGTCCACGCGGACGAAGTCGCGGGCGGAAAAATACTAAAATATTATCCTGCTTAACTACTAAGGAAATAGCTTTTTTTAGAGATATTTTATAACAAAACCAAAAAAGTATCGAATACTTAGTTCTCAGTGAGAATGCATATAAGTGTTTTCCTTTCAAATGGAAATTCATGTAGTAACTTAGAAAGTTTTGGAAATTCAAAGAAAATGTTTCGGTTATTTTCATTCACAGCAGTCGCCAGGAGTAATCGGATACTTTCCGATCCGTTTGCAACTCTAAACTTTCAGTATTTACTGTACTTCCGTAAACAAACGATTGAGCAGAAAATGTTTTCGAACTCATCAAAAATTAGTGAAATCGGTTAAGCGTTTCTTATTTCGAAAAAACCACGGGGAATCGTGAGAAAAATATATTATAAAACATTTTAAAAAATAAGGTTTAATTTGATGATGGAATTGAAAAAAGAAACGCTTTCTCAAGTTTCAACTTTAGCTCTAAAATCATTCAACTAAAGAAACCATGCTAGCTGTGAGTGCGCAAATACAGAGTAAATAAATAATACGCCCCACCCTTGCCATAAACCAAACCTGTTGACATTATCATTATTCAAGGGATATAAAGTCAGATAATAATTGTTACTTTACCAGACTGCCCGTAAATTTTCTCGGTTAAATTACCTGTAACATAAAACAAATGAATTGTTACACGTGCCATCTGAATTGGTATCAAGTACAGATTTATTCGGAGTCTGATGGAATTCATTATTACACTCTATGTTCGTGAAGTACCTACACGTTTTTATTTCTTTATGGCGTTCAATTGTTTTATTTAACATAATGCTTATGTGACTTTTCAGTTCAACGATTGATTGACCCATAAAAATAGTGTATAAAATCTATGGGAATAGTTGTTGGTTGTTGGCTTCAGTTGCAGCTGAATATTTAGTGCTATGGCACGTGGAGCTCGGTGGCGCAGTGGTTTAGCGCCTGGCCCAGCGATTGCGGAAGTTAAGCAACGTTCGCAAGGGTCGGTCATGGGATGGGTGACCAAAAATATATTATCTCGAGCTTCTCCGTGCTTCGGAAGGATGCATTTGCAGTCGTTAACACCCACCAATCCGCATTGGGCCCGCGTGATGGGTTATGGCCCGTCCTTAAACCTTAAATATATCCCACGCATTAACTCGCGCGATGATCACGTAGTAGCGACAAAGACAAATTAACTCAGTATAATTAAGCGCTTTTGAATCGTCTGATATTTTCCTACCCGTTCCAGACTTTTTAACTGTCGTATTAGCACATTATTTACTCATGTGGTATTAGGTACAAGTAGGAACCTAAGAAATAGAAACAGACTCGTTTTAACCACTGCACCAAAAACTACTCGGTTTAATAAAAATGGTTATGCGAGGGCTATAAAAAATTATAATAAAATACCCGAGGATATTAAACTATTGCCTTTCAATCAATTTAAGATAGCTTTAAAGAAATGGCTGATGGACAGAGGTTTCTATTGTATTTCCTCAAATATAAAGAGTAAGGAAGATCGATGTACTAACTCTGCTAGACATTTTCTCCAGGATAAACAATTATATAAAATAGTATAGGCAAATAACATTAAATTATTATAACGGTTTTATTATTAATTTGCATGCTATAGTTAAATAGGCATAAGTTCTACCCAGTTGTATAAAACCTACAAAGTCATAAAAATTGTACCCTATTTAATGCAAATAAATGAATTGAATTGAATAGGACACCCATTTCTTCATCGCGCAAACACGCGACGGTCGCGTAACTAGTTCGCACGATGATCGCGTAGTCGCATCATATTAGAACAAGGCTTTCATTTTAGAGGCAAATCTCAGTAATACGATAGGCAATTAGTGTGCCATTCACTAACCCATAGTGTGAGCGGGTATCTGTTTATTATTTGTCGCTGCAGATTGTTCGCAATCCGACCGCACCTGCCCCTGGAAACCGGCCAGAATTCAACCGAAGCACAGACTAATGATGACAAGATGTGGCTAAAAGTTGAACCTTAATTGTGAAACTATACACACTCACTGACGAGTTTGTAAATCAGAATAAAACTTGCGTAAAACAAATTAGGGTCATGTAAAACTTTACACTAAAAAAACAAACTGTACCTATAGGCAGGAGCGGACGAGTTGTTTTCTCTAGTTTTACACATGAAAATAGCATTAAAATAAATTTCCGATATGAAATTGCATCTTGTACAAAATAGTATTAAAATGTTGTTTTGTTATAAAAATCTAAAAAATAAGTAAGCCCGTTCGCTTAGATTGTGTCGGTACACCCGCAAGCACTTGTGTTCACAGACAGGAATATCGGTACAAACACAACCTTTCACTACGGCATGCGGCACTTCTATGTAAACTGCCAAAATCCTAATTGACTTGCGGGTGTACGCCGCACGCGGTATCCTTTGTTTATGCGGAACGGCACGTGCAAAGGCGGCGCGATAAAAGTATCTAAGCGAACGGACTCTAAATCATAAATCATAATCATAAATCATTTATTTGTAAATAATCAACACCTATTTTATAAATGTTCAATAAATTTTGATGTCTAGCAGAAATATAACCACTAAACAGTAATTGTTTACTGTCAGAGCAAGTTTTACACAGTACCTTTATGGGTATTATCAGTCAGTAAGTATCGAAATTAACACAATATCCACATCTAGCGATGCTATAATTCCTTGTTGCGGTATTCCTGCAATGCGTTACCATGCATAACTAGGGCTATGGTCTGCTTGCTGTTACAATCCGAATACCGCATAAGGATTTCTGCATAAGCCGAAATGAAAGTAAAAATTGTAAAAACAGACCGTTTTTTTATGGATATTCCAAAGGTAAGCGTTTTGCTTCAAATTTGATCATCCGTACCGCTAGAAAATGGGACGCCTTGCCTGAGTCTGTTTCCCGATAGGTACAATCTGGGCCTTCAAGTCTCGAGGTATAGGTCAATCTTCTAGGCAAGTGCCTTTCATCGTAGATCGCTTCATCGCTTACCATCAGCCTTGATAGCCTTGCCTATCTATAAAAAAAAACAAAATAATCTTAAGAAATGAGTAAGTATTTTGAAATGCACTAGATTTTTTACCACCCAACTAAGATATTTAGCCGACAAGAAGAATGGGACAAGAAAAAATCTTCTTTCTTAGCAGAAGTAAAGATATTTACAAATAGAAAATTCAAATTACCTACATCGTTACATTTATTTAATAATAGTTTTTAAAACTGATTAACTCTTTTGTTTTTTTATTGTGAGTAACATTATGCAAAAAGTTACTGATGTATTTTAACATATGCGTGCGTGTCATTTAAAAAGTTAAAATATGCCTCTATTGTAATAGGAACAATAGCTTTGGTTGATAGAATTATAGCTTAATGGTGTGACATAGTAATAAAATATTATTATGATAATATAACCCTCCTAACATCATGGTTTTTCGTTCAGAAGGAAAATTCTTGAGATTTTCCCGATCGTCATTTATGGAATGGAAAATTAACTTCTTCGTATTCTGAGACATCCCAAGAGTCACTTCTGTTTAAATAAGACAGACGAATATTGGGGTGATGTAAATCTAATAAAGAACTACGAAATAACGGTTTGTTTGTTTAAACACTTTCGTAAACTAATATCCCTGGGGAATCTTTAAAAACATCTCGCAAAGTTCGTGAATCGTCCCCTTCCGACGAAAATAAGTATAATCGACATCGGACCGTATTTATCAAAGTAAAGTTTAAACTGGTACATAATAGAGATTGATTGTTAAGTGATTTTCAGAGATCTGTGAAAGCCTGGAATCAAGAATAGTCTAGAATTATTCTGATTTTTTTAACTAGAAAAGGAATACAATAGACGCATTGTGTGTTCATAAGAATTTAGTGTTGCATAAATACAATATATCTACAATATCTAGCTATAATTCTCCGACACACCCATGATTTAAGCATGTAAGATACTAAAAAAATGTGATATAGTTTGCTTGTAGTTTTGCATCAAATGCAATGGAATTCCACCACGTAAGGAATTACCACGTAAACTCAATACTTACAAAACGTTTGATTTCAATCGTGTCCCAAGACACAGACTTGCCGCAACTTACCGAAGCATATTCAAAGCGATTTCTGAGTGATTCATGTTGTTAAAACGAAATTATTTATTTCCCTCGGGTCGTGTTTTATTGAGAGCGATACCGTGTGACGTGACGTGACACGTGCCTCAATCTCGCGAGGCTGACGTGCTGCGGTTTGTTATCTCTGCTGTGAAAACAAGTCAAAGAAGATCATTTAGCTAACCTTATACTAGTATTATCTATGAAATTATTAAGTAAACGTAAAGCAAATACAGTAATTAGCGTCAAAATTACCAAAACAGCATTTGCCCGGAAACAGTTTACAGCTCAATCTGTGTCAATTTATAATAAAATAAATAGAATATTAAATATTTTTTCATTACCTTACCTTACATGTAAAAAGACATTATCATCATGGTTAAAGTTGTGAAAGTGTAGAAAATCTTGTATCAAAATAAAAGTAATAGTTTTTTGTTTTACCTATAAGGAAGTAATATATATGCAATAATAATATTTTCAACACACTTGCTCGTAAAGTGAGCCCTAATACATCGCTTTTAGGGCCATAAACCGAGCTATAACCAACGCGTGCAATAATATATAAAACACTAGTTCGTAATGAAATTAACCCTACAAAGTTAAATTAGTACCTTATGCGAGTAAACAGAGCATTCCCAATTTAGCCGGGTAATACAGTTTTTTTTTTACAACAATGAGGTTTTATGCTGCTAAAAATTCATATACATTTTTGGAATAAATAAATGTGTAAGTCCTTAATTAAGTCAAATAAATAAATAGTTATTATCAAATTATTCATAATTCACAATATTTTGTTATAAAATATTAAAATAATTGCATTTTGTTACTTAAAATTATAATTTTGAAGTATTAGTATTAGTAGTAGGCTGTATGCTCCTTACCCCTTTGTTCGCAAAATATTCTTGCGTTGGGCGTGTAAAAAAAAACAAAAAAAAAACATGCGCGCCTTTTCCCATAATTATCATATTTTGTTTTTGCCATATTTGTTGCTGTGTGATAAATTACTTTGTTTTTTCCTCGCAAATGTGTTGAAAAACGTCGTATGAAACTCGTGAGCTCTTGCTTATTGCACACTCGGCTGAGTTACGCCCTCGCCTGCGGCTCGGGCTGCAACCCACAGCCTTGTGTGCAATAAGCAACCTAAGCTAACTTGTCTCATAATGTACTATAAATTTGAATAGGGATAGCATAAAAAATATTTCACTTTGCACTATTAAGTATATTAATAAAGAAATTATATTTAAAAATATTTCACTTTGCACTATTAAGTATATTAATAAAGAAATTATATTTAAAAATATGTACTAATATAAGCTCCTAATTATATACTATAAATAAATTATTGTAAACTAAAGAGCCTCTTCTAATACAGGTTTTTTCAAACTTCAAAGAAGAGACCCATACATTGTTAAATATTACTTGTAGTAAATAATAAAGATATTTTAGATTTTTTGATTTTGATTAATGACCATCTATTAGTAAAATAATAGTAACAAGATTTATAGGACAGCTAAAATTTTACTTAAGTTTTCTAAAATAAAATACAAAAGAATTGTGAACAGGATAGTTTCAAATATGTTAACAGAAGAGAAGAGACGTTTAAAGAGCATTTCATATTCATCAAAACGTAACGGATCAATCTCAATTTCTAAAGCAATCAATCTCAACAAACCAATCAAACTTTATCAATATTGTCGGTTTCTACTGTACCTTGTCTTGTCAGACTTCTGAACTAATCTACGTTGATACAAGCATCCATGCGTAAACCTGATAACCTGCCTGAACAGCCATGATGGCTACACGTTCCAATATCGCCCAGATTATAAACATAAACTGACACACGCATCAAAGCGACGACGTTGTAAAATTAATATCCAGCTTGATCCCGGACTATAAACCCGTCGAAGTATCGAGCGTATGCTTCAGCAAACTGTTGATTTAATTTAGAGTCTTATACAAAATCCGTGATTATTCTATATAATCAAATGATATAACTTCTGACATAATGTAACTTAAAATTTGAGCATTTTATGAGTACTTGAGTAGCTCGTTACGTATACAATATAATTATATACATTATTATTTACACCTATTTACGTTGTAAATTACAAACACGTCATAAAGTAATTAAAGGAGCAATAGAGCTGTAACATAGGTAGATAGTAATTTTAAAAAGGTGATAACTAAAATTAATTTCACGTGCAATAATCTAATTGATTTATTATGCTAATGGAAATCCAATAACTTAACCGTTTGGACTGAGAGCCAGCTAAATTACTAAGCAAACTGAATGCATCTCGGGCCATTTACCATTACATTCAGACGATGATGGATCGCATGCACCGAGTTTCAATTTAAATGTACTAGAAAGGACACGGAATTTATTAATTTCTTTTTGATGTATTAACTTCTCAGTTGTTTGAAACATGATTGATTTATGAGTTCGCTGGGAAATTAGTTTCTTTGAGGATTTTGAGGAATGAAAATACTTTGTCTCAATATTATTTATTTACAAGTAAGAAAGTTAATCTTAGAACAAACTTCTTAAATTTGAATACATCAGTGCACACAGCATCGCCACGAAAATAAGGTACACAATCTAAAATGTATTATGGATGCTAATCTACATTTCAAAACGTATTTTACACATCTCTACAAAGAAGTACGCATTTAAAACATTTCGTGAAGTTATACCGTAGCTGTGTCTTCGAGATAAAATTGGAATTAAATCGAAAGTTAGCGAAAGCGAGTTTCACGAATAATCTCCGGCGCTGGATTTTCTTTACGAAGAACTTTATTAAAATTAGTTGAGAGCAGCTGACACGGGAGACAAACTTGAACGAATTCCGATGGAGAATTGGAAAGGGATTCGTTTACTCAGTAATGTATACCTTACAATGTTTGGATATAGGTAATTCTTGAAATCGCGACTTATGATTCGTTATCTTGAAAAACCCCTAAGCGCGGTACGGTGATTGCTTATGAACTCAATAGCGCAATAGTTAGCACAAAATACTTGTATATTTTAGAAAAGAGCCAGTCAAAATAAATCAGTTTTTCGTGCAATCACACAGAGACATTAAGTACAGGCAGGCTGTACGTACATATACATACAGTTAAGTACCTACCTTCTGTGTACCTACTGTCGCAGCCGCTAGAGTAAAAAATAAATGACGTATTAGTATTCTTTGAATTTTGCGGTGGTTGGCGTAGCGCGGGTCGCATCGCATGAAACAATAGCTACGTACATAGTTTCAGATCGGCTGAATTGAAACCCAGTAGAATGTTAACGATCTCAAAAACAATTTCCAATATTGATATTCAGCTGAATCTCCCGTCAAGTTCCATATCATGAATTTATGATGAGACTTAATTTCCGCTCAAAAATTAAGCTATCCGAAAAACGTTTAGAGAAAAATGGGTGCGCTTGGTATAAGCTCTTCTAAGAACCAAACCACCCTTTTCCATGAAAAATAGCCTAAAACGGTTTGCAAATATTGGCGATCTTCGGAGGCGCCAAACTGGATTCCCATCCAATTTAGTTACAGTCAGGGTTGACAGTCACGAAATTAGATGAATTCATTGTGATGGCAAGATTTTAATTAACCGTTTGCAAACAGGGCTACTATTGTCTAATTTTAAAAATCTATCGCAATCGCTTTCATTTGACAGATGGATGTGACACATTGCTGCGTTTCTTTGGTAAGTGTTTATTTGTGCCAAAAAGAAAAATCAATGTATCACATCCTGAAAGCGATTGCGATAGATTTTGAAATTAGACAATTTGCAACATTTTCCAACTTACATAATTGCAACAAAAAAAATATAATTTGGGCAGGTAGGATTTAATTTCGCTCTTGCAAGATCTATATTAGTAAAACGATGTTACTGAAGAGGATTTTTATCAAAGTATATTAAGTTAAATGAGGAGCTCGGTGGCGCAGTGGTTTAGCGCCTGGCCTAGCGATTGCGGAAGTTAAGCAACGTTCGCAAGGGTCGGCTTCGGAAGGCACGTTAAGCCGTTGGTCCCGGCTGCATTTGCAGTCGTTAATAATAATAATAATAAAACATTTATTTCAGACGTTACATCCATAGATTATTAGTAATATGTTAACACCCACCAATCCGCATTGGGCCCGCGTGGTGGGTTATGGCCTATCCTCCTTACACCCATAAGGAAGGCTTATGCCCCAGCAGTGGGGACATCAAAAATGGACAAGTATAAAATAAATCAATGATGGACAAGTATATTAAGTATTTATAAAGCTATTTATAGTGACAACCCTAGATAGGAAAATCCATTATAGGATCTATTGCGTATCCTCACTTTGAAGTGAATAATTTGTTTGCTGCAACCATTTACCGTCTCCTTTCTATTAATAATTTTGTACGGCGTTTTCGGCAAGACGATCACAGGTATTTTACGGTGAATCATTTGGTATTAAACATATGGATGGTGGGATGAACGAAGATTAAATGGGAACGGATTTGAAATTATGTTTGGTTACGGATTCGTATTTGCTCAACCTCTGTGGATGAAGGTAAGGACAAAGACGACGTGCGTTTTTATGTACTTAACCAAACTCTATTATATACACGTACTAACTTTCAATAAATACTCATCAACTTTGTCTAGGGATTTTTCACACAAATGAGGTAACTTTGCAGCCTTGGTTTCCTGCCAGGGATGTATCGTGTTATTATGATCTGATGATGACTATCCAGGGAGTTAATGGAGGAGATTCAGATCGCTTTACACACCCAACTGATCTAATCAGAATTCTAAAAGATACAATTATTAGATTTAATTATTATATATGTGTGTATTATCTGAAAAGCCTCTCTACTTAAATAGTCGAAATTCTATGCGTTCGCTAACTTAAAGCTTAACAATAAGCAATTAGACGATCAAGTTACATGACGCAAACTTAAGTTAATCTCAGATATTGTTGTATTTTATAAAAATGATAAGTCTACGCTACACATAATTTTAGAGTTTATGTTTTAGTTTAAATTTTTAAGGCGAGGCAGTTCACGAAATTTACTCTTTCACTTTATCTTTAGAATAAGGTTGAATATTGCATAGCTTTAATTGACGCTTCGCCAGAAATTTGACGAAATTTAGTACATTTTTATTGATTTCTGAAATACTGGATCATTTATTAAAAATGTACTCGGTTATTGTGTTAGATCAATAAAAAATCTATCCTTTTTGCATAAAAAATCATATCACTGTCGTTGAAAATTACGAAAACTGACGATTGGAAATTTATTTTTATAAGTTTTTATGGTGTTATTCATGATTTTTTTACAGAGTTACCCAGCCATTTTTCAATATTATGTTCTGTTTTTGTGTTTCTTTGTTTCTTTTTCAGTCTACAGTATTTTTTTGTGAAGTAGAATTCTAGATCAGTTCTTCACATTGGAAGTTTAAAAATAAATCTTTTCATCAGATCGTAAACTGAAATAAAAAGTTGGGAATTTGAGTAAGGGGCTTTATCATTAAAACGAATAATATTTTATGAAAAGTACTTAATGAATTAAGATTTCACCTCAATGGTATATAGTAAGACAAATTCTCAATAGCGACAAACAAAATACGAAGGCTGTGCAAGAAATAATCATTTTAATTGGGCACGGGATTCCGGCCTTAAATACGATTAAGATCTTCTTAATTTCGGAGATTTTATCATCTGAATTTTAAGATGGAAACAAGGTGACTTCCTTAATGAGAAAAAACAAATTAGAAAGAAAGACTTTTAAACTTTTGTCGGCGAATGTCTAGCTTGGTGTTTTTTATCGCAACCTTGATTAGGTATTTAAGGCCAGTATATTCCAAAAACTCTGTCTCTGTCTTTTTCTTTACGTGTGAAGAGTAATGTAACCTCCTCACTTTTTCAATGTTTTTGTAGTTATTTTGGAGCATAAAGTCACTTTTTGAAAAAGTAACCATTGAATATTCTTCTATATGTCATTACAAATTTGCTTTGTCTTTGCAAATTTTTATAGTCGAGTGAGGATACGAATATCGTATTTTTAACCGTAAAATAATCAAGATCGTTAATGAAACTTCAACATAATATTTTTATCTGCTCAAAATAAAGAATATTTGATTGTTTACCGTTGAATCAAAAATAGGCCAATTTCGATAATTTCGAATATACTGGCCTTAAGTAAAAGGGGTCTGGGGGACATTTTACATTAGTTTGTTTAGTTAGCTATTAAGTAAACAGTCACTTCTATAAATACAGATTAGAACTTTGTCACTCTCAGAGCTATTACTTTTTTAACAGTAAGTAATCAATGAAAAATTACTACTACTGAAAAATAACAAAGTGTCAAAGTTCTTAACTGTATTGTATACTTTTAGTCGTGACTGTACACCATACATTTACCAATATTTCAGTATGATATTGGTAAATGAATGTTGTAATTATTAACTCATGTCCCCTTGTTTTCATGATTTTTTTTGAAGGTTTTCAAGTTTCTAGTTTCCATTTTAGAGACGAAACTTTTATCTAAAATGTAAGGTTTAATATTTTTTTTCTGGTTTACTTCGATCTGGGCGCTAGACTTTCCATTTTTGTGTACTTTTTATGAGAATGAAACGTAAAATTTAACTTTTAGTACTGTTAGGGTGATTTTAGCCTCTGATTTAAAAAAAAAATATGTTGCCGTATTTGCCTCAAAAATAATTTAACAGAAAAACAACTACCTATAAAGGTTTATGAATGGAGAAGTTGATTGTGAAAAACGTTTCTATTTCGAGCGAACGATACAAACGTTTCCTTTGTATAAGTTGCTTTTTCCGACTGATTGGAAGTCGGCCCAAAGTTGAATCCGATTCTGAATTGACTTTTGGCCGTGTGTTTCAGCGACGTAACTGCTGTGTTCGCCTCTGGAAATCGCAATAGAAATTGCGATGATTTTTGTATCGAGGTTGATTAAAGTGCCATTTTTGAATGAAGAAAAAAATTATTTTGCATAAAATATTACATAATATTATGTTATGGGAAACAATAGCAACACAATCATGGAAACTAGAATATAAAGAAAAGTTAGTTTTCTTGAATTAATTAAGTCTTTATCTCACCTTTTTAATAATATCTCAATAATATTTTTTGTGTTTAAAATACACCAACCTACATTATACTAGGTCTTTGGACATCTAATTATCTTTGCCAAACAGCTCGAATATTAGCATTAACATAATTAATTTAAATTTTAGCGCTTATGTAATTAACTGGACTATATAAGCGCATCACACAAGTTATAACAGGACAGGGACACAATTATGATAATTGCGATGTCGATTCATTTGACAGTTCGTATTGTATCATAATATATGTCATCCCATACATATTGCAGCCGATGGAATACGATATGAACTGTCAAATGGAATGCGATTACCTTACGCAATTCCACCCCCGAATTGCTTATCTGACACATTAATAATCAAATAATTGCGTAAGTGGGCAGAACTTAGCATCTTTTTTTTTTTATTTTTTTATTTATTTAATAATAAACAATAATGCAGAACATAATTTCGACCGTACAGTGTTGCAAAAATCTGCATAGATTTTTCTGCACACTGCCATTCACCATCTATATCTAAACATTACGAAAACAATCAAAATATTTTATAAAGTAATCATAGGTACCAACATTAGAATATAATATGATTAACATAATAACAGTCCATGAAGTCCATGTATCATATTTGTATCTGCCATTTTCAATTTTCTTATTTCCTCTAGTAGCTCATTATTATTTCTATAAGGTAATATTATGTTCGTTTAAAATATTAAACCGGATTCTATTGTTTTACCTTGTAATGGAAAATTTTCTTACCCCGGGGTTGATGGTATTTACCCCACTGTGAATTTTAGTCGGTAGAGCAGAGGGGTTAGGTGGATTCGCGTGGCTCAGTCATCCATGGACTAACTATGCTATTGGGCGCCGTTTATAACCATTAAAGTTAAAAATTAAAAGATAAAGCGTCCATAGATCGAAACAAAGTGAGGTTAATAAATCAAACCAACATCAACGTTAAAACAAACATTTATTTAACTTAGGGCATGAAGTTAACAACAATTCTTACGGAAAACCGTCATAAAGATTTAAAACCACATAGAGATAAAATGGTTTAACATGGAGTCCGAAGGGTTAAAGTGAGGTCACACCTTGTATTTTAATACATATTACCTAGAGAACCCATTATAATGTTAAAACCGCACAGAGGCTAAATGGCTAACAGGGCCCCTTAACAGGTTATGGTAAGACCATACAATTATTGCAATAGCACTAACCTTAAGATCACTATGAAATTAAAACCACATTAAAAAGAGGGATCTAAACTAGAAACCCTTAGAAATTAAAGTGAGGACGTACTCGCTCGCTTCCAGTCAGACGGACGGATTAAAACGCCGGCTGTCTAGAAACAAACCTGCACGTACCTACTCGTAAAACTCATGCTAAGGTACACATCACAGTCTACACTGAAGCTAAAATTGATTTATGAGAGACATTAATACACTGGTTGACCATAGGTTTGCTCCGGGCTGATATTGAACATGTCGTCAAATCAACATTGTATGTTTGATGTAACCGTTGATTACTTCGGCGGGTACATGACCAGAAACACGGCCGTTACGATGGGAATAAAAGAAAGCTGAGGAATACCTTGGTTATATGGTTATGAAGGTCTAAGTACTCATGATATTATTAGCAACATCCAACACGTGCTATGTCACGCCGATATTACATCCTCGGTTTTAAAACAGGTAAGTACATCTTGAAATTAAATCCTGAAACTGATCCTGAAATCGGATCTTGAAAGCTGAACCTGGAAGCCCAAGTTTGGGCTTATTACAGGTTTTATCCCGAAGGAAACATGATGAAAAACAAATTAATGAGCCTCGTGCCCACTTAATTGGATGCTCAATGCATCACAACATTAATGATGAAACTACCAAAGAATCAAAAATCTTTTGGTTTCACATTTAATTAGATACCTGCATCTGAACGACACAGTGCAAATGAAAAGAATCGCCGGCAGGTAACTTCCGTCCTTCTGGAATTCTCTCGAATGCCATAGACAAAAGACCACACCACAGACAAACTACACTTATCGAACATACATTACCTTCCAAATGAAAACAATTATTAAAATCTTAAAAGCATGCCAAAACCTAGCATTTATCTCAATTATTTAAAATAACAAATACGTGAAAATTGTACTGTTATTTGATTTCAATGTCAAAGTATAAATTTATTGTTCCGAAACGCTTAGGTAACACGGACCGCAACGCCGAACGTCACATCTGACAGTTGTCACTTGTTGATGTGTGCGCGAGCTGTGATGATTGTAAACAAGAAGATTAATTTACTTTAAATATTGAAAAGTATGGAAATTCTTAGTGAATGGAGTGTTAAAATGAATTCAAGTGAATGCTTTGTTGCTAAAGTGGGCGGTACTATCGCCGACACCCGCTAAACTACTGGAAATTGACTAAAACCAGGTAGAAAAATCCATGCATTAATTTATCACAAACCAATACTAAAACTCCACCAAAACACTGAGTGTGTTCAATAATACTCATCTAACAAACTAATCTAAGCTTAATACCTAAGGTCCTTGTCCAACCGCAAGACTACAGTGAGAATTTCACTATAAAAGGTACCTTGAAATGCAGTATTTGCTATTGTATAGCTGGGCTAAGAAAAACGGTGTTACAGTACCGTCTTAGTTGGGAAAGAAAAATTTTATTCAAAACGAAAGTTTTGAATAAAATTTTTCGTCAGGAGGAACGACGAAATCCAAAACTACAATCTAAACTGAACAAAACAGATCTTAATCCTATCACACTTAAAGATAGACCACCTTCAGACTCAAAAGACCTTTCTTAGATAAGAGAAGCTTGAGTCATTCCAGGGAAACTTACCAATAACTCACAAAAGTAAATATGAAAAAGGGTAGAACTGTTTCATAGACTCCAACACACAAAAGGGAGCTAATCCAAGTTCTAGCCATAACCAGTGCTAAACACAGGTTGGTTTAACAAAACCAGCACATAATTTACCAAACTATAAAACTGGGTAAATTACATGAAAAACCGAAGTATGCAAACAGTGACTCCTAACGGCAAAGTGTGAGGAGTGGAATATCCAACATCCCTATACACAAAATAACTGCTAAAGCAAATCATCAAACAGGACGACACGCCATCACAACAAAGAAAGCAGAAATGTTACCATCCTTGGTATCATTTGTGGATCACACAAATGCGACAAGACCTGCGGATGTAACACGGATAAAATAAACACTAAAAACAAAATTATAATCTACTTAACTAACGATGACGAAACAGCATTGTGCACAAGGTAACACACACTGGCAGACTTGAAACCAAAAACCATATAAAGGAGTTTCAAGCGCCTTCACCGTGACCCCGCACGACAGTGCCACCAATGCGAAATGCACCAAGCGGCTTCCCGTCTCTACCCCTCAAAGTACAAACCCCATTACCCAGTTTTTTATCTACTACACATTCAAACTTGGGATTGGGCAAAACAGAAGAGTAATCATCAGAGTGGACAGTAATAGCCTGGCCATCACAAGGTTGATCCGATTTACAAGTTGCTCCATCAAGTACCATTTCCCTACCATGATCAAAGTAATGAGCAGTTCCTGCATGAACGGAGGTATTGAAGGCACATTGGATTTCCTGAATGTTTTGATCCCATTTGCGGTGATCAAAACGCACATAAGAAACACTGGCACGAACAATATCCCGATTACCACTTTCAGAATTAACAGAGGGAATACAAGCCAAAACATCAGGAGCAAGATTAAAAGATTTCCAGAAATCAATTCCAAAATGGACTGGAAGTGTAATCTTCGGTTGTACATAAAACTTTATTATTTTAATTACATCTTTATATTCAATAGGAACGTCCATATAATATTGACAATAATACTCGGAACCATTAGCAACTCTAATATCACAAGGTTTATTAAGAGCTCTCAACGGAATACCAAGTTTAATGAAAAGTTTGTGAGCGTCGTTACCGAGTATCGAACAGCTAGCACCAGAATCAAGCAAACCACTGACAGGGACGCCATATGCCGAAACGGACAAATATGGCCTAATGTCCCCCAAATTGGGTTGGAAACAACTAGCACTACAATCAAGTAAACCACTGACAGGGACGCCATACGCCGAAACGGACAAATATGACCTAATGTCCCCCAAATTGGGTTGAGTACTGCAAGACGATTCTCTGCAAGTACTAACAATACTCAAAGAGGCTAGGTTACCTAGATTATTGGGCCGATTACAATCTGGACACTCAGTAGACTTAACATTAGGTTTGCCACATTGAAAACATAAAGTTGGGCGAGACGCATTACAACGAGACGTATGACGCTCGTTATTCTGACATACAAAA
Organism: Agriphila straminella; assembly: GCA_950108535.1. NCBI lineage: Eukaryota > Metazoa > Arthropoda > Insecta > Lepidoptera > Crambidae > Agriphila > Agriphila straminella. The sequence continues at coordinate 12,506,310 of OX467319.1, forward strand.
CAATAAACAGAACCCTTCTTAGAATTGGAGTTCTGAACAGACGCGACCGAAAGCTTTTTATTAGGATTTGCAGCATTCTTAAATTCGGAACTATTAGGCTTGGTCTTCGGTTTATAGTGAAAATCTGGTGCAACACTTGGTTTAGAAAAAGAAGGTTCAGTAAACCCTTCCATCCGAAGCTTACATGATTCGATTCGCTTCCCTAGTTCTTTAAGATGTTCAATCGACCGGACGTCAACCAGCATCAATTCACGATTGTACTCAGGCCGCATGTTACGCATCACGATCTTCAGTTTCTCTGCGTCGGACAACTTCGTACTCAAACGAGACATCATTCCTAAAATAACAGATAGAAACACAACTAAGGACTCGTGCTTAGCCTGTGTACGCGATTGTATTTCCTGCATAAGCCGATCGTCGAAATCAGGAAGATCAAAATCAGATTTTAAAGCTGAAACTAACTCATCATAGCTGTGGAACCGAGATTTACTCGCTCGATACCAATAAAGAGCAGGACCCTCGAACAAGTCAGGAAATCCGGTAAAAACATACTCCTTGGGTATCTTCCTAGCAGCGCAAAGCTCCTCCAACCTAGATAAGAAAGCACGGACACAAGTGACACCATTGAATTTTAAATTGAGAGAACACAGATTGTATGATTTCTCTGGTTTATAAATAACGGTCTGCCTATTGAACCGGGGAGAACTATCTTCTGTTTCAGATTCCGAAAAAACATCATTTTCTAAGATACAATTAATAAGCTTCCCCTGCAACACTAAAAGTTCTTCCGGAGGGTTAGTAATTCTAGAAATTCTAGAAAGAATATAATTAGCACGACCAACAAGACGTGAACGTGTAGATTCCGGAATGCTTCCCTCACCAAAAGAATTAACAAGCAGACCAGCCTTAGATTGAAGAACCGAGACTTCCGTTTCCTCATTACTAGTAGAAACAACCGTAGAAGGAATTTTTAAGTTACCCCTACGAGCTAGTTTCCAGGTACACCTTAAAAGTTTTCGTAATTGGTCAACGCTGCTATGCTCATTAAAAGAGACTTTAAAAATTGATAACTCATGTTCAAGTTCTTCCCTGAGCAAGAAGTTAACGTTACAATTAAATTCAGCCATATTAGACTAAAAAAAACATTTTAACACAAGTTAAATAATGCACTACATATTGAATTATTAATCTCACTTTTCTGGGCCACACGTTGGGTACGCCACTGTAATGGAAAATTTTCTTACCCCGGGGTTGATGGTATTTACCCCACTGTGAATTTTAGTCGGTAGAGCAGAGGGGTTAGGTGGATTCGCGTGGCTCAGTCATCCATGGACTAACTATGCTATTGGGCGCCGTTTATAACCATTAAAGTTAAAAATTAAAAGATAAAGCGTCCATAGATCGAAACAAAGTGAGGTTAATAAATCAAACCAACATCAACGTTAAAACAAACATTTATTTAACTTAGGGCATGAAGTTAACAACAATTCTTACGGAAAACCGTCATAAAGATTTAAAACCACATAGAGATAAAATGGTTTAACATGGAGTCCGAAGGGTTAAAGTGAGGTCACACCTTGTATTTTAATACATATTACCTAGAGAACCCATTATAATGTTAAAACCGCACAGAGGCTAAATGGCTAACAGGGCCCCTTAACAGGTTATGGTAAGACCATACAATTATTGCAATAGCACTAACCTTAAGATCACTATGAAATTAAAACCACATTAAAAAGAGGGATCTAAACTAGAAACCCTTAGAAATTAAAGTGAGGACGTACTCGCTCGCTTCCAATCAGACGGACGGATTAAAACGCCGGCTGTCTAGAAACAAACCTGCACGTACCTACTCGTAAAACTCATGCTAAGGTACACATCACAGTCTACACTGAAGCTAAAATTGATTTATGAGAGACATTAATACACTGGTTGACCATAGGTTTGCTCCGGGCTGATATTGAACATGTCGTCAAATCAACATTGTATGTTTGATGTAACCGTTGATTACTTCGGCGGGTACATGACCAGAAACACGGCCGTTACGATGGGAATAAAAGAAAGCTGAGGAATACCTTGGTTATATGGTTATGAAGGTCTAAGTACTCATGATATTATTAGCAACATCCAACACGTGCTATGTCACGCCGATATTACATCCTCGGTTTTAAAACAGGTAAGTACATCTTGAAATTAAATCCTGAAACTGATCCTGAAATCGGATCTTGAAAGCTGAACCTGGAAGCCCAAGTTTGGGCTTATTACAGGTTTTATCCCGAAGGAAACATGATGAAAAACAAATTAATGAGCCTCGTGCCCACTTAATTGGATGCTCAATGCATCACAACATTAATGATGAAACTACCAAAGAATCAAAAATCTTTTGGTTTCACATTTAATTAGATACCTGCATCTGAACGACACAGTGCAAATGAAAAGAATCGCCGGCAGGTAACTTCCGTCCTTCTGGAATTCTCTCGAATGCCATAGACAAAAGACCACACCACAGACAAACTACACTTATCGAACATACATTACCTTCCAAATGAAAACAATTATTAAAATCTTAAAAGCATGCCAAAACCTAGCATTTATCTCAATTATTTAAAATAACAAATACGTGAAAATTGTACTGTTATTTGATTTCAATGTCAAAGTATAAATTTATTGTTCCGAAACGCTTAGGTAACACGGACCGCAACGCCGAACGTCACATCTGACAGTTGTCACTTGTTGATGTGTGCGCGAGCTGTGATGATTGTAAACAAGAAGATTAATTTACTTTAAATATTGAAAAGTATGGAAATTCTTAGTGAATGGAGTGTTAAAATGAATTCAAGTGAATGCTTTGTTGCTAAAGTGGGCGGTACTATCGCCGACACCCGCTAAACTACTGGAAATTGACTAAAACCAGGTAGAAAAATCCATGCATTAATTTATCACAAACCAATACTAAAACTCCACCAAAACACTGAGTGTGTTCAATAATACTCATCTAACAAACTAATCTAAGCTTAATACCTAAGGTCCTTGTCCAACCGCAAGACTACAGTGAGAATTTCACTATAAAAGGTACCTTGAAATGCAGTATTTGCTATTGTATAGCTGGGCTAAGAAAAACGGTGTTACAACCTTTATATTCTTTATTATTCCCAACGAACATTTCTTCGAGTAAAAACAGCCAATAAACATGATAAATTGTATGTTATCTTGTTATTCCATTACACTGAACATTTACCTTCATCTAAACATTACATTGAAAAGTATTTTTCATCCTAAATAACCTTTCCTTCATCCAAAATTAACTGTAATTGAGACAAAAAGCCGCATTGACGTTGAACAACAAAAAGTAACTTGCTCCAAAAACCCGTATTAAATCACATTCTCCGAAAATAAAACCAGTGGAATCTTCAGCACATATCTCGAGACAGGGGTTCCCGGGAAAATGTTTTATGTAATTTATAAAAACGTTACAAACAAAAGCTTGATCTTCAGATCTATTTTATTATTAGCCGAAAAAACCATTCTTATTATTGTAGTAAATGAATAATTCTTAAAAAATATTTTGATAATGTCTTTCATTTGAAGATTTTATTGATTTAGAACTTTGTAGCAAGTTTATCAAGAAGGCGTAATGTTGGGCGGCAGCTTCCAACAGTACGTCACAAAATATAAAGCGTGCGTGTGTGTGTGTGTGTGTGAGAGAGAGATCTAGACAAATACAGCCGTATTAATAAAGAATTTCGTGTTTTAGGAATGTTATTGCGCTAAGAACTGCTCGGGAAGAACTGTAAACAAAAATCAATAGCAAAGAGTAAAATATCGGAAAACTGTAATTTGTTTCGATCGGTCTTCTGTCAACTTTATGTTAGTCATGTAACGTTGCGCGTCATATTTATCGACACGTGTTGCGCGTCATTTGTTGCCTTAAGTCTTAAATCACGCCATAAATCAGTTTCTTAGCACACAAAATCTCAAGAGCCTCCTCGGGCGGGTTAAAACAACTGTGTTTTGTTCCCTTTTGTAGTTCACTACTCGAGTCGCAGACTCATTGTGCGCCTTGAATGCAGCCTTATCGCGAAAAATGGGGTAGATATACTAGTTTGTTCTGTAAAAGAAAAATGTTGCAGATTTGTAAAATATTTTTTTTTTATTTTGACAAAAGATTTTTTGTCGTATTGTCCATTGTAAAGAAAGTGTTAATGTAGGTTTTATAATGTTTGCACATAAAATTTAGTATTATTAAAATTGTGTTAAATAGTTGATATGATATTGTATTAAAGTCTGTAGAAGTGTTCAAGTAGGTATAGGCTGGTTAGTATCGCTTAAAACTTCTATTGGTTTAAAAATCACTAGAGGGAACATTTTTTCCAAAACAGTCGATAAAATGTTTAGTCGAGTTTTCCTCATCACAGAATTGTAACTGAAGCATCAAAGTAATGTAATATTTTTTCTAGACCAAAAGGAAAGCAGACAAATGTTCCTTTTTTCCTACATTTATTGCTTTTATTTAAGCTTTGCTATTCCTGCCACGTTCTGCAATAGATACTTTGCACAATTCACAGCTGGTTCCTAACAAGATAGGTACTGCTTTTCTTTCTTCCCTGAGGATCCCCTAGGATCTAGTGTGATCTACGAAAAATATCTTATACGAGGATTCTAGTTGGAAACATTTTCAAACTTTTTGCTTGCAGCGAAACTCGTTGGTAAATTTATGTTGAGGTAAAATAAGGGTAAAGTGCATTTTTCAGCTTGCCAGCTACATTTTGTACTTTACTTGCTAGCATGTAGATACTATATTATTATTTATTTTGTAATGTGATCTAAGCTCAAACCTGTTTAAATTCAGTTTTTTTTAAATAGCATAGTGATTATCTTTGAAGTCCGATTTAACATTTCAATAAGTACAGGGTGTTAGGTAATAGCCTTTATAAAGCCGAATATGGTAATAAAAAAACCAGCTGTTTCATACAAAAATTAATAAACAAAATATTTAAATATATGAAACAGCAGATTTTTTTTCGAGATTTCAGAGCTTGTCCCATAGTAAAAGTTGTTCAGTTTGATGGTCCCTATCTACCACATTCGGCTTTATAAGGCATTAGCAAACACAATGTATAGTAGCGAGTTAACTTACGACAACGGCGAGTTAAGTTGTTTTTGTCGTTTAAACGACATGCCGCAAATTAACTCGCTGTTCTTATTGAAATATAAATCGGGCTTAAACGCTGTGTCTTGTTGTTTTATTTAAAATCTCTAAAATAAGACGACTACTTACTAATTTATTCGCGAAAGCCAAAAGTAAAAAAAGAAAAAGGGTTCATCAAAAATTCGTAAATGGAATCTAATTACGATATCTGGCAAAAAACCAACAGCAAAAAATAAAGAGCCGCGATTGCCCATACCGAAGGCAGCTTGTTAATAAATAAGGGGTCCAGCAGCCTTTGCAATTTATTAAGAAGCCTAATAAAGTGAGCTCCAAGAAAATTCCCTGTTGTCCCGCCTCCCATGTCATACTTACGTAACTCGGGAATGTTTCATTATAACACGACAGCTCTCGATCAATACCTACCTACTTTATAATTTTGATGGTTGAGTCAAAGAATAGATAAATTATGGTTGAGTGGCACCAACTGTCATTTATAAGTATCGGTAGGTAGTTAGGTAACTCAAAGGACTTTTAAACGGGCTGCAAAAATTGCCCCTTGTTGGATATCTTCCTGTAAGTTAATTATAACTGCAATTTTTACAGCGATACTCTTGCTTGCTACTTATACTGACTTATCAGTCATTGTAAAACCTATCACATGCCGCCATTTGCGACATATCATAAAATAATAATAATAATAAAGACTTTATTGCACATGATAGAAAAAACGATACAATCAGAAAAAACAAGAAAATATACAATAGGCGGCCTTATTGCTACATAGCAATTTCTTCCAGGCAACCTAGGGCGAAATAAAAAAAGATAAATAGGATAATAGGGGAATAGGTGCACTTTAGACGACAGAATATGAATATACAAAAATACTAAAGGATAAATCATAATTCCATGGTATAGGAGATAAATATAAACAAGAAAATTAGTTGCGGGAAGAAGAGAGAAAATGACTCCTAACTTGTTCTCTAAATGACCTTGGAGTTTGAGCCTTTCTGATGCCCTCCGGCAGAGAGTTCCACAAACGAACAGCATGGACGGAAAAGGAATAGGAAGCAAAGTCGGTAGCGTTGATGTATATGTTGCATTGCACTGAAATGCGTGAATAGCCAGCAACTTAGCGGCTACAGAATTGCAGCTACAAATTGCTACAAAACTAGCCCGTTTACGAGGACCTTCAGAAATAGCTTATATTAAATAGCTGAACTTTAGTTCCAAGTTGCGCCAATTATTGCATTCATGTATGTAGTAGGCCATTCGAATCCCGGTAGGGGCAAAATATGATTCAGTGATGATAACTAGAATAAATGTTTTTACATCCGTTATTTAGTCACCGTGGTACAGGCACCACCACCAGCGTGGTTGCTTAGTTTAGGATGTAATACCAACGTATCAATGTTATTATTTCATAAAATGTTTATTGTTATCTTCCCTTATATAAAAGTGAAGGGGTGACTGACAGACTATAAAATTGCCCAGCCCAAATCACTGAACCTTGAAATTTTGTACATAAGATACTTTATACAGTGTAAACACCCACTTAGAAGGGATTTTTGGAAATTCCACCTCTATAGGGTTGAAATGGGGGTACAAAGTTTGTATGGAAAAAAAATATTAATAGATATTTCAACTTGAAACTTCGTAGGAGTACTTCTAAAAACAAATAAGCAAACACGTGTTTCGTGGTTTTCCGAATCTCAACCCTTTCGGGGGTAAATGGGTAAAAAAAGCCCAAAATATAAGCCCGTAACAGGATATGGATAACCTATTTATATTATGTGAAAGACTCAATTACGTTAAAACGGCTGAACGGATTTGGAATAGCACACAGATAGTTTTACTTTTTATCCCGGTCAAAGGTTTACTAATGTCCACGCGGACGAAGTCACGGGCAAAAGCTAGTTGGTTCATAAAAACTTTTCCTCAATTTAGAGGCACCCTTATAGCAGACAGGCTAGGCGCGCCATTACATTTTTGCCTAAGGCGTCTGCAGTCTGGTGTAGTAGGTACTCTTGGCTCATTTGTTACAGTTTGTATGGAATTTCTACACGGTATGCTAAATCGATACAAAGTAATACAAACGAAACTAAGCTAATGTTTTTATGCCCATGGTATTGCGACTATGCCAAGACTGGAAGACACAAGATCTTTTTGTTAACAGACTTCCACTGCGCTAGGCTGCCACAGTACCTACTATAGCTTGGTTTGGTCTGAGATATTTGAGGTCACTGCACTAGGAAATAGGAGCTTTCTTGCGCTAGGCTGCCACAGTACCGACTATAGCTTGGTTGGGTCTGAGATATTGGTGGCTAGGCCACTGCACTAGGAAATAGGAGCTTTCTTGCGCTAGGCTGCCACAGTACTGACTATAGCTTGGTTGGGTCTGAGATATTGGTGGCCCGGCCACTGCACTAGGAAATAGGAGCTTTCTTGCGCTAGGCTGCCACAGTACTGACTATAGCTTGGTTGGGTCTGAGATATTGGTGGCCGGGCCACTGCACTAGGAAATAGGAGCTTTCTTGCGCTCGGCTGCCACAGTACCGACTATAGCTTGGTTGGGTCTGAGATATTGGTGGCTAGGCCACTGCACTAGGAAATAGGAGCTTTCTTGCGCTAGGCTGCCACAGTACTGACTGTAGCTTGGTTTTGTCTGAGATAGAATGTAGAAGTAATGCTTATGTGAACGTGCATAAAAAACTGCTGACTTCTGACTACATTCTATTTTGTGCTACATAGTTACCAATTTTTAAAGGTAATCAACGTTCGTATTGAATATATTTTACGACAAGGTGGAGCTCTTAAATTAAATGCGGTGTTGATTTAATAACAATAGCGATATCTGGTGGAAATTGAAGTAAAGGGGCCTGAGGCTTGGCGTCAGTGGCGTGGCAAAAGTGGCAATATACGTTTGGGAGGAAAATTGTGAATGAATCAGATTAAATCTGATATCTCATATAGCATGCGAACTTCGACGCACCGAATCATTCGACCCATTAAATCGTGCCGACGATGGCGGGACGTTTTTTTCGGATTAAATGTCGAAATATCATTTTGTCGAACCGTTTGCCAGGATTTTTAAATGCCTATTTTATTTTGTTTGTGTATTTTGTAACGAAAAAGGGTGTGTGAAATTGGCATATTTATATTTTGCTGCATGGTTGTGCTTATTTTTTGTGTTTATTTTTAAAGGCTGTAGCTGAATTATCAATACCACTTAATATGTCGGTATTATTTAAAAAAATACGATTAATAGAAAAAAGTACATAGCTAATGTTTTTAAAATATTTAATAAAGTGTATTTATAAATCCCATAAATCCGTCGGCAGTGCAAATTATAATAACGTAGGTATGGTTGTTCTTGTGCGGTTATCAAATCAATCAAGTTTTAATAAAATAGCTCATATAAGAACTATTTGTATTTGACTGTCGGTAAATGCTCAATAGAAATAAACGGTAAAATAACTAACCCATCTTTTAATATGTACTTATTTTATCGTATACTTACACTGTAACTCCTGCGGTTTGGGGACGGTACCCCCGAAAGGGGACAATGCGAAGGAAGACGCAATGAGTTGTTCGCTAGTCTGCTGTCGTAGGGATCTTGTGGGACTTGAGGGTAGTACGTTCACAGTACACAGAAGCAAACAGTACGATATCTCTGAAAAGATTGTTTTGCTTCTTTTAAAAGAACATTGACCTTTGGCTTGATAAAGTAGTGTGTTCAATTTTAAAAATTTTAAGAAGTCAGTCCCGTCTGAGCTGCTATCGGGTGAATCGATTTTTTCTAGTATTTTTTCAATAATATCTTAAAATTCATTTTTCTTTTTAGTTAGAAACAAAATAAAGCATCTATAGAGTGCATTTTTTTAATTATCATAACTACTGGTTGTCTACAATTTGTCTACAAAAAAAATAGCGCAAAGGGAAACATACCATGTAATTTTAACTATGTTTAGCCTTCCCTGCGTATATATCACTCAACGACATTTATACAAGGGCCTGCTGAATCAATTAACATTTGAACTGGCCGGGATTAACCAAACGTCTGAAGATATTAATGGCAGATCCGGGATGATAAATATTATTCCATCTTCATAAAAGAATAAGCTACATTCGATTAGAAGAGGACCGCTATAGAACGAAGAGTGCACAGACAGTAGGTTTTTCTTCTTCTTCTTATTTTAATTATGGCAATCTACTCCTCTTCAGGGAGTAATTTTTGCCAGTAGGTTTTTAATTGTTTCTTTACAGAACTGGCAGAATGTAATTAAAAAGCTTTTGTTTAATTTTCACATTGTTATGAAATTAAAAACAAATGTTTAACGAATCCCTTTTCCTATGAAAAAGTTTGCAGCATTTCTTTGAACGAAATGTTCAAATAACAAAAAAAATGTGTTTCTGCCCAGCCAGTGTCGCGGGACAGAGCTACAATTCTAAAAAAGTAAATATGAACTTTCCGCGCCATTCCGCACGGCCAGTTGATTTTAAAAAGTAAACAGTGTTGCCACCGTTACAAAGGTCGCATCGCGGGTAATTTATTGGCCGGGGTTGCCATAAATCGCCTTGTTTTGTCCGCTTTAATTACCGCCCGTGTCGCAGCGCAAACAACGGATCTCCCCACAAGAATTAATTGTGCAATTACGACAATTTTAAGTCCCTACATGTCTAATAAACTTTGGAAGGGAAGAAGCAGAAATGCGAATCCTTCGTTTGATTAAAATTAAGATGGAACGTTTTGCAGGAACAGAGAAGCATGCGTATAACTATTATAGGTACTTATAGTGTTCGAAGAAATAATGAAAATGTATAAATTTTATGAGTTTGTAATTTATGACTATTTCATCAAAGAGATGACGTGACATATTTATCAAGTTGCAAAACAAAACCTTTTGTCTCATGTTTGTATAAATGCTTTTCTTTCGATACAATAAAAGCTCTAATCTATGATTTCGTTATACCAGCGTCATGACATGACTCAAATAAGTAGTCGATACTTTATGATAGAGAGAATATTACGTCATCGAGCGATAAATTATCTCGGTTGGACGACAGATGGTCCAAAGATAGGCCAACTTTTCAGTTTACAGCGCAGTTGGGCAGACAGTTTTATGTCTGTCTGCGACCTGCTTTTGATATGCTTATCTATACTTTGTTATAACGAGAGACTTAAAATGTTTTTATTATATTTCATAGTTAATGAAAACTGAGATTATCTTAAATGATTTTAAATGTAAGTATTAGGGCAAAACATTATTTTATTTTCTTACTTATTCGCTTAACTTACGAGAAACTTATGTGTAATCTTGATGTTGATCTTGATTTTGATCACACATTATCCTACTTTCTACTATATATATTATATAATATTATAAATGTGAAAGTTTGTGGGTTAGGATGTTTAGATGTTTGGATGTTTGTTCCTCAATCACGCAAAAACTACCTACTGAACGGATTTGCTTGAAATTTGGCATACAGATACTAATAGTATCTATATTTATCCCGATATTCCCACGGGAACGGGAACCACGCGGGTGAAACCGCGGGCGGCCGCTAGTATTATTGATATACATTTTGATATTTTCGTTATTGATTTTTGTGTGAAACAGCATATTTTTCTAGCGATTTCAGAGTTGGTCCCATAGTAAAAGTTGTTCAGTTTGATGATCCCTATCTACCATATTCGGCATTAGGGGTTATTTTGTAACACGTTGTATACGTTTCTCGTTATAACAATTATAGTTAGCTTAAAAAGCAGAGTAGAGCAAAAACGGCCCCGTTTTCAGATTTTTATTTTGCATTATTACCTTATCATACCGAATAAGTACAAAACTGTTTAAATTTTCCTACATTTATTAGATTAGTTACTATATTATTGGATTTTAGTTACGATTAGGAAACGTATGAAGGATATAAATCTGAAAACTAAGCCATTCTGGCTTAGTATTAGTTGCCTCACTTGGCATACGAGGACACGGCTTCTAGGTGTTATTATTTTAATACTCCAAAGCTAAACAAAGTGGCAAAATGAAAGGAGCTAAATGAGATTGCGTCACTAATAAAAATTCAACCGAACTGAGAACGTGCTCCTTTTTTGAAGCCGGTTTACAAGGAGCCTATAACAATGCGAGCTTAGAATAATAACTATGACACCATGGAAAAATAATACCGGGTGTAATTACCATTGTTTGTTACGAAATACATAAAATTTTGATAATGTTTCTGTAGACAAAAAATAGGAAATAACGAATAAAATAAAATTTCATAAAATTTTGAAAAAAAAATTTTGACTTTGACCTTCAACTTTGTAGCTGTTGGTTTCCCAGGTATAGTCTAAAAGACAAAAATGATCCTGATGATGGGTGTAATGCGTGGACTTCGGCTTCGTTGAGTGTCTTGTTATACCCGTTATATTACTATTTCGATGCATGATACCTACTCTGAGATCGCAAGGGACTTTCGCAAGTTTCGCACTTTAGATCAAATTAGATTTTTCATACTAATTTGAGTAGTCAGCAGTCCGATATATAAGTAAAAACAATACGTACTACGTTAACTAGCTGTCCCAAACATGGCGCAAAACTAGATGCAAGCGTAGCATTTTGGCGCGCAGCCAACCCGCCCAGCCCGCCGGCCGGCCGCGCTGGCTTGCAGTCTTCAATTTATTAGTGTTATGGATTCAGCTCATTCAGCCAGCTTTTGGGCGCCATCCGGAGCTTGAGTGCTGTTGCTCTCAGTTCCGAGTTTCGACGAAAGAGTTTAGATTTGATTGCGGATATGACCAAACTTAAATATGACCCCTCTAGTTCAATAATTTTGCCAGTTTTGTTTAAGGCGCTGTAGGAAGTGAAACTAGCGCCGCCACTACATTTATTTTTATTACTCGTAATAGCTTTTAGCTCAAAGTGGCCACTTTTCGCAATTATGGATTTTAAAATTTACAGAATGAATGATAACTGTTAAAGAGTTATTAAAAAAATATAAGAGACAATTTAAGAGATTATTACATGAGCTTTTTTAAATATTGACTTGGTTTACGAGTAATAAAAATAAATGTAGTGGCGGCGCTAGTTTCACTATAGATAAAATGATTTTAAAAGACACCTCCCATAAAATTATGTCAGTATACTATAATATTATTTTATAAGATTGATGTTCACTACGAGCTCAAAGCAGTATGTTACCGTCAGAGAACATACTGCTATGATATAACGTTTAAATTAATAGTACCTACGTATACGATACCTACATCACGGTATGCGAGTAAATTAGTTGATCGTACGAACGAACTTGATTAATCTTAGCGCACGATTCGGAACGGATCTTCCGGCCACGAGGTTCGATCGCGTTGTCCGATATTACTCAATGTTCGACATGTACTGCTGTGTCCTCTTCGATTGATTTTGTTTTGTTTATTGACGGACGACGCAATGGACACCGAATAATGTATAATCTCGGCTTTACTTATCTCAGACTTGCCTATTTTAGGTATCACCTTCGTACTTTAGGTCAAACCTGTTCATACCTGTAACAATTAACATATAGTAGATTATACACCAAGGGGATAAAGCACTGTTTTATGTCACGGGCGCTACATTGAATCCTGAACGTAACGAAGGACTCCAAATTTAACTCCCGAGCGCAGCGAGGGTGTTATAAGGATTGAGTCCTGAGTGCAGTGAGGGATTCAAGCGCCCAAGAAAAAAACAGTTTTATCCCGGTGGTGTATACTCTACTTTTCTCACTTTATGCGAGACAATAAAAAACCAGGCTTAGTAGATAGTACTACTAGCTACGGCTATAGCAATAAGAATTATGAAAGTGAAAATCACATTATTGACCAGCGGGTTATAATAGAACATTATAACCCGGCTAAAGCCAAGAGATATAATGTCTTGCTTTCGGTAAGGTTTACATGACATATAATTCGGCATTGTCGAGCATGTGGTGTGAAAAATATATTGTACCTGAAAAAACATTATTCTACAAAGTTCTTTTTACGACAGCCTTTAAGCCCCTAGATAAAATCACAGTCATTTGCAATTCGTTATCGCCATTCCAATTTTCATAAATAGGCATATACTTGTAGGGATAACTTCAAAATGCAAGGAATGCTGAATAAGAGAGCAATTGAACTTTTAGCTGTTTATTACAAAATTACGCAAATAACATGTTTGTTTTACATTTGCCTTTTTATACGACCCGCTAATTAATGGCGGGATGTCAATTCAATATTTTGAATATCGATCTTCTTTTGTTTAAGAAAAATAAACTGATCGTATGAAATGCAAAGGAGGTTAAATAATCTCTTAGCATTGAGATTTGTTGCAAAGAGGTTTCATATCTCTTTGCATCGAGGTTTGTTCATTTTATAAAAGTGACTCGATACAAAACTAATTAAACGTACATACAATCATACTAAAATAATGAATATTATTCATTAACACTCAAGTAAATTATAATTAATACGAAATTAGGCTTAGTTAATATAATATAGGCAAACATACTGTACAATTATTTATGTATACTGTACTGTATACATACCCACGCAGTAATCTCGTTTTCTATTTAAAGTACAATTTAAATTATGCATATAGGACAATTGGATTGTGGTTGTCTGGCTTCCTATGAGATGCAAACATGCAAGGTCGCTCCAAGATTGGATCTAGTCTAAAAATATCCAACACCTATTGTGACAGCGCTTTCGAATTTAGATAAAAAGCAATACTTATAACATGAACCGTTTAGGGTGACCAAAAATTTATAATCTAAAGTTCCTCTGTGCTTAGATTGGTCCCAGCTGCATTTGCAGTCGTTAAAACCCACCGATCTAGTCCGGTCGTGGGACATTAAATTTCATAAAAAAGTTTTGATAATACTAAAAGTTTTAATTTTTGGGGAGTGTATAGATTATGTGCATTGTGAGCTATTTTTGAAAAGTTAGAAGTTTTATGCCGGTGCTTTAGGTATAGTTTAGGTATTTCGTAATATTTCGTAATATTTCGTTTAACTTCATATATATAGAATTAAAGTTTGAAATGTTGATTGTTTCATAATGAGAAGTATGTTATCATCATGTTGTAAAAAAATTAGAAAGTTAATATATGCGTAACTGCGTAAATCACAAAATCACTCTTTTGTGTTCGAATAAAATTTTAAAATTTCTGAAATCTTATTTTAAGACTTTCAGTGGTTAGATATAGCTGTTGAACAAAGTTTAGAAAGTTAAGTGGTGTGCTTCTTTGATAAATTCATTTTTCTTTCGTAATATACGCAATAATGAATTAAAAATCGATCAGATCGCTCTTACATGACCTCTTCAATGCGCTTATATGCCACACAAAAAATTAGAAAAATCCATACAGTGGATTTTGTTTAATTACAGATAGGTACATTGTTGTCGCTACAGGCCGCCCGCGCCGCGCCGTTACGCCGGCGCGGTGGCCAGCTACTATGCCCGCTCGCGCCATATGAATAAATTAATTAGGTGGCGATACTGGCGATTGATCTGTAACATTTCGGCGTAACGTAACATTACGGCTACTTAAGACGTGTCGACTCCTATCTGACCTATCTCTTATCCCGAAATGATATATTTTTATAATTCCACTAGCGGCCACCCGCGACTTCGTCTGCGTGGACAGTTTTTGCTATCCCTCGCGAACAATACTTTTTTCGGGATAAAACCCTATGTCCTTTTCTATACCCCTGGCAACGTGTATGTAAAATTTCATTGTAATCGATTCAGTAGTCATGACGTGAAGGCGTAAAAATTGTTTACAAAAAAAACTAAAAACCGACTTCAAAAAACCTACCTCTAAAAAGCAAGAAATAATATTCGTAATAATAAAAATACGTCTATTGAAGTCGGGTGGGGCTGGAATACAAATTCCTTTTTTTTATTCTAAAAGCCCCACCCGACTTCAATAGACGTATTTTTATTATTACGAATATTATTTCTAGAGGTAGGTTATTATTTTTTAGAGGTTATTATTTTTTAGAGGTAGGTTTTTTGAAGTCGGTTTTTTGTTTTTTTTTGTAAACAATTTTTTATTTTATTATTTTTAGTGTAGGTACCTTGTAGGTAAGGTATATTATATATGTATTCAATTCAATTCAATTCATTTATTTAGTAGTAAAGTAGAAAAATCGGCTTAGCGAAACGTAAGATAATCGCGGAGAAACATACTTAAATACGGGTCAAACTGAGAACCTCCTTTTTTAAGTCGGTTAAAAAACTACACTTAAGATATCCCTCTTCCAACAAAAAAATTATTATCTTATTCAGTTCATAAACAAAGAAGTAATACGACCAATCATCGAGGTAATTCACACAAAATCATACTATTTTCGTGCTTGTTTTCAAAATTACTTGAAAAGTACTGAACCGATTTCATAATTTAAAAAAATGGGACCAACTTGGGAGTGTACCTAATGTAATAACGTTTGAATCATTTCAATCGGTCCAGCCGTCTTCGAGTAATCGGTGGACATACACAAAAAAAAAAAAAAACAAATATACAGACGAACATAGAACCTCCTCCTTTTTTGGAAGTCGGTTAAAAAAACAAACAAACGGACTTTGGCATTTATAATATTAGTAAGGATAGTGCAACTCTAACCTACCTAGCTCTAACTAACGTACCTACCTAATTTATACAACTGCCACATATATTATGTAGATAGACCCTAAAAGACGACAGTAATTTTATGAAATGAGCACAGTAGGTACATAGATAAATAAAACAAATTAGTAGGTTTAAACAATTTGATTAATACTTTTTCAAGTATATTTTTATTTTTATCAAGTACCTAGTTTTTACTAGGCAAGTTATGTTTGCTTTAGTCAGAGTCAGAGATTGGCCAATCAACTTTTAAGGCACTCCTTTCTTGTCCCCGCTCTATAAAAAATCATATTATTACATACAACTCGGTTTAAACCTTACATTTTTCTACATTAATCTAAAATTAGATGCATTTAGCAATGCGAGAACAACAGATTACAATATTTTTTCCTTTGAACATTTTATAGCTAGTATCTCAGGAGAACAAAATCGCTCCCCATACAAAGAATCTGTGTTACCTGGCATAGCCGGTCAAAGCAAATCATGTCAAATCTTCAAAATATTGTATCAGAATACCCAATATTTTATACATATTTAAGTTCTATATTGAATAATCCTTTATTTACAATACATAGTTTTAGTAATTTTGCTTAAACAATATTTAATTAATAATTGCGAAGGTTTGTCCCCAACAATGTCTAAAAAATCAGGGCTCCTGCGTGACCATTAATAATTGGTGATGGTATTAGCATGAAGGTCCTATCTAGCGTCGTTAGTATTGCCCCTTGTCTAACTTTAATTCTTGTTTTGTCATTCAATGTCTTTCTAGCGATAGCTCTCGAGGAGTGTGTGTAGGTCTATTGTTGTTCTGCTGTGTTACGTCGGAAATCACGATAAGTTCATGGATTATTTTATTATTATTACGTTAAGATATTAACTTTAATATCGGAATTTAAGATCAAGTTGAAATAGTTGTTCGATATGCAATGATTACTTACTTATTTGTACTTTTATCAATGTTTTCCATCGCGTTACCGGTAACACTAGAGAAATATCTGGTAACACCAGAGAATTTATGTACTGTACGTATATATATATAATATAATCAACCGATTACTTCACTGTAGTGAAGTAAATTAATGGTTGGTTTTACATTTACAATTTACATTTACACTCATTATCATCATCTTATCTTCTGTGTAAAAAACCTCCTCCAAGAATCTCCACAACAATCGGTCCTGCGTTGCCCGTGTAGCAGCACCTACCTATACGCCGCTCATTACCATACCAACACACGATTGCAACAAGATTCATCACCGTGTGACTAGATGGCGCTAATGTCGAATAAACACAAAGATTAGTAAGGAATAGCGTCTCGTAGTATGGAGAATAATTATGGAGAAACCTAAATCTCGCTAACGACGTTTAGTCAGCGACGCAGCATAATATACAACTGCCAACCATCATCGGTTGGACTAATACCACCAAGCCCGGAGGAAGATTTTCCATTTGGCGTTCCTCCTAGTGGTCACCTCTCTCCATACCTACCATACCTACTTCATTCACTACACTGGTGACCCCAACGGAGCACATCAAGCACCTTCAGCAAGCAACGCAGCGCAGCCATCACTCCCCATACCTTATCCCAGCATCCGCAGCAGTCACACTGCAAGCAGAAGCACAGCAAGCCAGGCCTTCAAGGTTCCATCGCAGCATCATTGACGACGCTTTCTTGGACCTTCGGCAACTCTCGACGGCATTATCCCGACCTGGTCTTCGCAGCCCACTACTGGAGCATCACTGGGCCCTCACTCCGGCGTGGCAGCTCTGCGCACCACACCAGCAGCTCGGACCCACCGTCACTCAACGGAAGTGTCCGATCTACCCAGTTTTGTATTCTTATCCTCATAGTTCATGAACACCAACTCTTAGCAGATACTCTTCGGTGCTCTGTGCAACCTGGAGCTCAATCGCGGTAATTCTGAACGATAAAACAAAAAGGTAACGTAACGTTGTCATTTAGGTTATATTTAGGTACCTAAAAATCTTTGGTTTAGCTTCATAATTTTCACTTAAATTGTCCTAGATTGTAATCCTAGACTCCTTAGGCAGAGTATTCAACAACAAAACTAAAGCGAGTATTTTTCTGTAAACGAAACTGAAACGGTAACAATTTAGTTTTGGTTTTATCGTTGAAAATTAGCGCGATTAGGCCCCTGGTCATGGTCTAATGGTGCCTGCTTGGGAACCGGCTTGTTTGGAAGGTGAAGTCATCGAATCTGCGAGGGAATAGAAATTCCCGATCTCCTTCAAACTTATTATTTAACTCTATCATGTTCATCTCATTCCCACACTTTGGGGAGCACTACTGAGATATTAAAACATTATTTCCCAGTATTTTAAGGTCTTGACTATAAGAATTACATCATTAGCAAAATGAAGGCCTCCTAGGTGCTCGCCATTGATGCTGATGCCGAATTAATTCCAGTCCAGAAACCTAAAAAGATACATTACGGCTCCTTGTCTTGTTGTTATCTCGCTGCAGTTTGATGAGGTTTGAGCTCTGATTTTAAAATAGAATCAAATATCAATATAGTCGAGTTTTCAGCAATTTTAAAAATACACCATGTGCCCAGTCATTAAGTGCACAAATGAAAAGACGTGAAATTAAGCTCAAACTTATCGATAAAAAAATAATACGATGTTTTTTATAAAGGTTACAGGTAGGTTTTGCCGAAAAAATCACTTAAATTGTAAAAAAAAAACATTTTCATACATGGGACATAGCGACAATTTGTTATGTTAAATTGTGTTTTCGCTATGTTCCTGTTATGATTTGTGATCTGGTTAAGTTAATATAACTTCGTGTCTAGTTTTATAGCTTAGATTAATTGATGAATCACTACATATTATAAAACAAAGTCCCTCGCCGCGTCTGTCTGTCTGTTCGCGATAAACTCAAAAACTATAAAAACGGATTTTCATGCGGCGTTTTCACTAAATGATGGAATGATTCCTGAGGAAGGTTTAAGTGTATTATAAGTTGAGGTTTTATAGAAATTGGTAGAAATATCACGATGATTGTTGAAGAGGTCGGCAAAAATTAAGCCGACTGGAAGCTTGCATTGAAAACGCTGCTCTAACCTTTAGAGCTATAACAAAATAATTTATGATGAAATTATTCCTATTTTATAGATCTACAAAAAAGTCCGTGATGGTATATATCTATCTTTTAAAAATAACTAACTATACCAATTATATCTTCCTAAAAAAATTATCAAGTTCAACGCGGTAATTTGGAAAGCTATTTAGAAGGATAAAGTACTAATCCTTATCAAATTAAATACGTTAGTTACCTTAAGCATTTTATGCACATTATTTTAGCCTTTAACACCATACCATTTAAATGAATATCGTAGGAGTCGTCGCAAAAAATTAACACGCCCAAATATAAATCAAACGCGTCTCTTATACCGACAACGGGACGGGACGAACGGGAGAGAAAAAGACTTTAGAGCAAATGGAGGTGAGGACTGTTAGGTATTATTTTTTTATCTTTTTGAGTGTTGTTGGAAGGTTGCATTTAGCAAAAAAAGAAGGAACCGAAGCGAAGCAAGGACAGGTCGCTAGTTACAATATAATATTCTCAAATTCTTTATTTTTCTCCGGAGTTACTATTTACTATATATTATTCTCTAGTGTTACCCTGGTGTCCCCCTTGTAAACAATACAGTGAACGTAATTATAAAGAAAAGAAAAGTACTGCCTGACATAGAAGTAAGTTTCAAGTGGCTGTTTAATATCAAATTATTTTAAAGTTTAAGAAAGAAGAAGAAAAAGCATTTATTGACCGCAAAACAAAAGAAAACAATGTACCTACACAAACTTAGGACTAATTACAGTGCGGCCAACTAGGCCCCAACCTCAGCAATGCTACAGAGGCAAACCTGAGTATGCCACTGCAACGCTGGTATTCTGGAGGAGCCTACTTGGTGACGACAGCGAACAGACAAACAAAAATTATAATTTAATAACAATTCAGAAGACAATAGACAATAATTTTAACGAAGTAATAGATAAATATTAACGAGCATCGATTCTATCATCACAAACAAAATAAAAATATTATTTAAGAGGAATAAAAATTAAAAAAACTTCATGGCTGTATGGAATTAGGTCTCCTTGCCTCTTCCATGACAGTTTGATATACATAGTAATAAAAAGAAATATATATATAAAAGAGCTGTTTGGTCAGACAAATCGAAGTACTCTTTGGTTGATTTGATATTTTTCGTTTTGATTTTATTTACGAAGAGATTATTTTATTTGGTTAATATGGCAAAAATACATCATTTCAAACAATTAAAAAAAGAAAAAGAAATCGCAACCTACATTACATACAAAGTGCAACTACAGAATAGTGTGATATGAAATGAAATGAAATGAAATGAGTTATTTGACATTTTACAATATAATACAACCTCGGAACCACAAAACAAACAAACAACAATAACAAAACAACATTCAAGCAAATTGTATGGTGACAAAATAATATATGGGTGACAAATACAATAAATTAAAACAGGTGTCCGCCTCAAGGCGACACACACAACCCCCAAGGCTGGAACGCAACCCGGCTCCTATCGTGAAAAACCCCGAAGTGAGTCTTGTTTTTGCAACGTGGTGAGATATTTCTTAATGTGGTTCTTGAATGTTTTAACCGCTTTCAGGTTACGTAACGGCGGTGTAATATCGTTCCAGCACTTCGAGGCGGCGAATTTAAAAGAACCGCGGAACGCCATTGTCCCGTGCTTTGGAATTGCGAAAATGTTAGTATTTTTTCTCTTTGGGAACCTGCTCAAGTCACCAAACCATACCAATTTTTCATAAAGATAGCACGGCCTTCCCGTATCTAATATACCAAACAAGAGAGTGGCGAGATGAAGTCTCCTGCGCGCTTCCATTTTCATCATGTTTGCAGAGTCCAGAAAGGGAGTCGCATGCGATCGGGGTGGTACATGAAAACAGAAACGCGCACAAGCGTTCTGCACCCGCTGGAGAAGCTTACTCGTCTTGGACATCAAACACGGCCCATAAACAATGTCACAGTAATTTAGTTTTGACAAAATCAGTGCCTCGCACAGTGTGACCCTCAGTTCCTCACCCAAATAAGGTCTTATTTTGAACAGTAACTTAAGTCTATAAAAACAATTGCGTGAACACTCAGCGACATGGTTTTCAAAAGTTAGGTGTTCGTCCAAAGATCTTATGTTATAATCATCCCTAGTTTGCATCATACATTTGATAGAATCAGTGATCCAGAGGTGCGGTGGATGTTTGAATTTTTGCACCTTGGTTGGAGCATGCAAATCAAATAATGTAATAAGACAAGCCGTAAAGGATTCTGCAAGCTCATTGATGTTATCAAGCCCACACTTTTGTTTAAAAAATTGTAATGTGTTAAATTGTATAAGGTGGGTACTCCTACCCTTGCTGCTTTTATATTTCAATTGTAAGCTACCTACGTAATAATTTTGTAATGCATGGTTGTGCAAATAAATCATTCATTCATTCATTCAAGTTTATGAAAATCATCCCAATTGATCGCATCAAGATCCCGATTTAATTGGTTCACCATTTTTTAGTGGCCTATATGTCACCCATCGTGGGCATATTTTGTCTTTCTTGACCATAAATTCAGCTAATACCATTCCATGATCACGTTCAGAGATGTGTTTAACAGTGACATTTAGAGCCCGAGTATCCGTGCATATTACATCAATTAAGCTGTAACTGTGATCGGTAAAATGTGTGGGTTCCTTAACTATTTGTTTTAAGTTGACACAGCTAAGAAACTGCATAAATTGTTTGTATTTACCAGTACTAACATCAAGCAGATTTATGTTGAAATCACCCAGCAGGATCAACACATCGTAGTTTCTGAAAGAGGCAATGGAATCCGCAATATCGTCCAAAAATACACCCGGGTCCTGCCATTGTGGCCTATAGGCGGTACCGATTATTACCCGCTGATTGTTAGTGCGAAAACTAACAATCAGTTACTAATCAACTCCACTGCGTTACTTTATGTCAAAGTAACGCAGTGGAGTTAAAATAATGTCAATCTTAAGAAACTATTACTTACTACATAGATACATTATTTGAATAGGATACTTTCTTGTTGTATTACTTAAATACTTAATGTACAGATTTTCTTTGAAGTATCATTTTAATTCACAAAAAAAAACTCAACAGTAACAGAGGGGAATTTTTTACGACGATCCTTTGTTATTCTCAAAAATCTCAAAAACTAAACGTCAAACATCGTGGCCACCTTTAAAACCTAAATTTTAGATAAATGATACAAACTATAATCGAATCTATACCTTTGCTGAATGCCGTCGTACCGGGCCAAGATGAAGACGGTTTCCTCGAGGTTCGGAACAAAAAGCGACGTCGTCAGCGAGAGAGCAAGAACCACCATGGCACCGCACCGACAGGGCCCAACTTCCTGCTGCGAGCTGCCATACCGACCACGGCCGTGTACCTCTCCCGCCTGCACCATACCACCACAGTGCAGGACGTGATCGAGTACATAAAGAAGAAATCCAACTTTTGTTTGAGAGTTCAGCCACTGGAGTCGCGCCATAATACCAATTTTAAGGCGTTTGTGGTGCGCATCCCGACAGCAAGGCTGGACCTCTTCGTGAAGGAGGACTTTTGGCCGCAGGGCGTGGTGTACAGGCGCTTCAGAGGGACGCTGCCTTGTGCCACCGATTCGACACACAAAGTTATTTACTAACAACATTGTTTTATAAATTATATATATTTCGTTTTTAAGGTATATCTATGGGCCATCGATGCCTGAATATAAATAAATAAATTAAATTAAAAAAATAAAATATAAATTCTTGTAAATTCGATTAAATTTAATTTTGTTTTTCTGTTTCAAAATGCTCTGAAAGGAGTGCCTCAAAAGTTGATTCGCCCAACTAACTTAGAAATACAATTATGCTCAGCTCATTTAGTAGGTAGGTAGATTTATTTTATTTTATAAGTATTCTGTGTTATTTCATTGTATATTCATCGACATACATAACGGATGTTTTCTATGATATCGGCATCGGTAAGAACGACTAGCGAGCTACGCGACAGAAAGAGAGGCGCTTCGTAGGTGCTTATATATAATATCAGGCACGCAGCGCTGTGCAATTTGAAATTGTACTTTATTGCCGTGCGGCGAGAGTAGCTTATAGTTTGTGGCCCCTCGCCTGCCCGCGCGGCGCGTGGCAGTCGGCGGGCCCTGCATGGACCCGCTCGCGCGTCCCGCAGAATTCGTATTTAAGCGCAATAATTTATCCGTAATTAAACAAAATCCACATTATGTATGTTTCTAATTTTTTGTGTAGTATATAAGTGCATTGAAAAGGTCATGTTAGAGCGATCTTATCAATTTTTATTCATTATTCCGTATGTTATAAAGGAAAAATGAAAATATCAAAGAAGCACACCACTTAACTTTCTAAACTTTGTTTAACAGCTATATCTAACCACTGAAAGTCTTAAAATAAGATTTCAGAAACTTTAAAATTTTATTCGGACACAAAAGAGTAATTTTGTGATTTACGCAGTTACACATATATTAACTTTCTAATTTTTTTACAACATGATGATAACATAGTTCTTATTATGAAACAATCAATATTTCAAACTTTAATTCTATATATATGAAGTTAAACGAAATATTACGAAATACCTAAACTATACCTAAAGCACCGGCATAAAACTTCTAACTTTTCAAAAATAGCTCACAATGCACATAATCTATACACTCAGCAAAAACGAAAACTTTTAGTATTATCGAAGGTAATTTTTCTCTAGCTACGCGACTAATCCGCATTGGACTCACGTGGTTGGTTATGGCCCGCCCTCCTTATCTACCTATAAGGAAAGCCTGTGACCCATCAGTGTGGACATTAAAAATAGCTGATAATATGCATGTGTGTGCAATGTGTTGATGACCACATCATCACACCTATTAAAATATATAGTTTCTTGCGCCCGTTCTTCTTGTCAGCTAAAAAAGTCTGGAACGGGTGGTAGGAAAATATAGACGATTCAAAAGTACTTAATAATTAAGTTTATTTGAATAAAGCTTATTTCACTTTCACTTTCACTATCCTTAATTAAGATATATATAATTATTTAGTCAAAAATGGTTTGTGAAAGTAAAAGGGTAACATAACCAGGGAATGATAACGTTATTTTTAAATGTAACGTTATTTCTTACCTTTTTTAACATTAATTTTAACTTTAACGTTATGTCAATAAATAACGCTACTTTAGATAATGTTACATTGAAATCAACGTTATTTCAGTAAATAACGTTTATTTTAACGGTATCTCTTACTTTTTGTTAGCGTACCGTTACTTTAAAATTAACGTTATTCCAATTAATAACGTTACTTTTTACCGATAATTTTACCGGTACTATTGTACCGGTAAAGTTTAACGCTATATTTAACGGTAATTTTACCGGTACAATATTTATAACGTTATTTTTACCGGTAAATTTACCGATAAAATGTTTTAACGGTATTTTTAACGTTTTTTTAACGGTATTTCAATCTCTGAACATAACACGAACGTCGTCTTATAAAATGTGTTTTAGATTTTCGGGCCCGAAATGTGCCAAGAAAATTAAGCATTTAATTCTGTGAACCTTAATAAATATAGGTAGCTATTATTATTATTATTTATGCCTCTCGTCACGAAGTAAGTAGCGGCGGCGTTGTGCTCGCGAGTTTCGAATTATTTAGTATCAATACAACAGTTTGAAAATGTAATGTTATGTGCCTGAGGCGTAATGTATGTACAATAATTTGAAACCCCACTGTACAGCAACACAGTAAGGGCGCATGCCCACGAGACGGTTTTAACACGGCCCGGTTTTTTACGCCCGGGCGTAGGTCCGGTCTCGTGTACATGCGCTCACACACTGCCATACTCCACTGCACACCGGGCGTAGACGCGGCGAGCGCCGTGCCCGGTTGCAGCGCCGGCGTCGTGTGATTGGCTTCATAGTGTCCCATACAAGACTGACGACCGGACGTAGACCCGGTTTGACGCCGGGCTTAGCTCCGGCGAAAAACCGTCTCGTGGGCATGAGCGCTAACACGTGATTCGCTGCAGACTACCGAAGCTCATCTAAAATAGAGTGGATTCAGTACACTGATTGCATTACAAACGTTCGGGTTCTAGCAATGGCTACGTGATTATACTCGTAATATTTTATTTTCATTGCAAGATTTCATGAAGTAAAATAAAGGCGAGGCCAGTTCACGATCTGATAATGAAAAGACTGATTTTTGAACTACCAATGTGAAGAACTGGTGTAGAATTCTACTTCACAAAAGTTACTGTAGACTGAAAAAGAAACAAAGGAACAAAATAACCGAACAGAATATTGAAAAATGGTATGGTAACTCTGTAAAAAAATTCTGACTAACACAATAAAAACTTATAAATATAAATTTCAAATCGTCAGATTTCGTAATTTTCAACGACAGTGATATGATTTTTTATGCAAAAAGGGTAGCTTTTTTATCGATCTGACACAATAACCGAGTACATTTTTAATAAATGATCCAGTATTACAGAAATCAACAAAAATGTTCTAAATTCGCCAAATTTCTGGCGAAGCGTCAATTAAAGCTATGCAACATTCAACCTTATTCTAAAGACATAGTGAAAGAGTAAATTTCGTGAACTGCCTCGCCTTAAGGCTTCAAGGTTATCCACTCTACTATAACATAAATCTCATAAAGCATTGCAAAATAAACTCCACTGTAAACATTCAAGGCTTCTTTTCCTTTGGCTTCGTTTCGATTTAGAATTTTCCTTTTAATTTGTTCTGTTAGGAAAGCTTTAGCATCAATATCAGTGTAATGAGATCGGAATATCTTTAGCTAATTTATATTCAAATTGACGTTGAGATACCTTACCTTATTCTAATTGAACGCCCTTTGAATAGAAAACTAAATCATTCCAATTTTGAATTATCTTCGTAGAAATACATTTAAATAATACAAATATAAATACAAAGCGCACTTAACACACTCTTGTCAGCTTATCCTGATTTCGATGTATTTGTCGATAATGCGAAATTATTTCTATCTCAATGTGATATTGTGAATTTTCATTAGAGCATAATTATGTAATTGGGCATAAGCCCGTTTAATTATGATAAATAAAATAAATAAATAAATTTCTATAACATTATGTAACGAAATCAGGAGCAAAGTATCGTGAATTTGTGAAGTTGTTTAATAACAACGAACTAATTGTTTAATATTCATTCCTGTTAGTGTTCTTGGCCACATTATATACGTGGCCTAAATTATATTTCAAATCCGAGCTAAAAGATAAATCACGCTACCTTATTATGAATTCCAACTTACAATTGAACATTGTAAAAGTTCTGAAAAAATATGGCGCCCTAAATTTAATTTTAGTTTATCGACGCAATATTGATTCAATAAGTTAAAACGTGATCGGTGTAACGTGAAAGAATATTGCGAACACTGCGAGTGAGTTTAACGACAGAGTGATGAGGGTTCACAGTTCAGACGCGGCTTAATCTTGTCCGATCGATCGTTGTACGGGCGTCTCAAAAGCAACTGAACTGAACACTAGTAAAATGTGATTAATTTAACTGGGTGACGATGTCCTCCTCGACGAGTCCGTCGACGGCGACACACTGGTTATTTTCTTGCATGAGCCCGTATGTGACTCATCATCATCATATCAGCCGCACGACACCCACTGCTGGGTATAGGCCTCCCCTAAGGATCTCCACGACGATCGGTCCTGCGCTGCCCGCATCCAGCGGCTTCCCGCGACCTTCACCAGATCGTCGGTCCACCTTGTCGGGGGCCTACCCACGGAGCGCCGTCCGGTGCGCGGTCGCCATTCCAGAACCTTTCCGCCCCAACGGCCATCGGTTCTTCTCGCTATGTGTCCCGCCCATTGCCACTTCAGCTGAGCAATCCTTCGAGCGATGTCGGTTACGTATGTGACTAGTGAAGCCAAACTTAGTTTTAAAGCCACGGTCGCAGCTCGCGCAGTACAGTTGTCCACCTGCGTTATAAGTATAGTTGTAAGTTGGTTTCGGTTGGGTCTTTTTAAGCTGTCGTTTTAAATCCAGACCTTCGAGACGCATTTCTTCGAAGTTTTTTACACCCTCATTCATGCTTCTACGCCACTCGGACCGTTTTGAAGCGAGATGTTCCCAGCCTTAACTTAATTAATTTACTCAATTTAACTTTGTACAACAGAAGTGACCAACTTCAGAGCGCTTGCGGTACAAAACGATGTTACTCTTCGTCATCCATTCTCGAGTGAAGTTGCCGCGGTTCATTGTCTATTGTCAATTTAATCGCATTGTAGCTCAACAAGATATAAAGTCTGTGTCCTAGACAAAAGCGCCGCTCTGTGGCCGTATTCGAAAATAAATAAATATTTGACATCACATAGGCATTGCTCCGATCCCAAAGTAAGTATCTAAGCACTTGTATTATGGAAATCAGAGACAACGGTGGTATCACCAACACTTAGACCTGAGACAATATAGAAAAGTTCATTTCCTACATTGACCCAGCCGGGGATCGAACCCGGTACCTCAAGAGATGGTGACTTGAAAACCGGCGTGCAAAGCCCTCGTCCACGGTGGTCGTCAAAATACTTAGTTATTTCCATTTTATTTTATTGTGCTAGGCACTACAGAACAGATTACTGACTTATCTCAGTTTGGTCCGTGCGACAATTATTATTGCAGGAAATTCGTGTTTTCTGTGAAAAAATATAACCTTCTCGAAATGGTGATGTTATAGTTATATTTTTAATTAATTGATCGTCAAAACTGTATCAGTAGACAATAATAGCAAAGCAAAATAAAATGGCGACATCTATAGGGTACTATCTATATGGGTAACCACACAAAATAAAAAAACGTAAACCATACCAATGCCGCAGTTAAATCTGATGGAGGTAAGGTATGAAATGGAAAAGAATTAAGTACCCAACTTTAAAAAATGACGCAAATAAAGCTGATGACTGGATCGCCATTGGATTGTGTCAATAAACTAAAATCTGGGTCTAACTCTGTTCGAATGAAATATGTGACACCTCATTTGGGTACAGTGGCGAACAAACTTATGAGTGACATGACATAAAACAGAAATAAATTCATTGTAAAAATAGTTTTATTTAAAAAAAACGTTTGGAAAGAAGTAAATAAACTGTCGACCTGTATACATCATACTTAACACCCGACAACGGCTAAATTTAATTACAGTTTCTGATAAGATTTGGCGTGCGTTCAGTTTAGGTATTGAGTGGACAATATGGTAAAACTTTTGTACCTAAATATAAGGTGGTGGAATCAAACGATGTGATGATACTGAAACAGGTGTTACGTTGCTAAAACTGAACAACATTATCCAATGTTAAGGTCGAAAAACTTTTTTTTCGCCTTTCCCTAGTAAGTCGGTCAGCTGGCTATTACATTTTGTATGGGAGTAGGTATGTATTTTTTTGTTTTACGACCTAATGTTTCGTGGAGAATGTTGTTTAACTTAAGCAACACAATCACCTGTGTTAGTAATGATGTGATCATCATTTGGTTCCACCTTATATCATTTCCCGTACAATGAAATTATGCAAAAAAAAATTTAACTCTTATGCAATTTGCCGAAAGCTCATTTACCTAGCTACCAAGTTGTTTTTTTCCCTTGAAAATAAATGAAAAAATGTGTATCAGTGTATGTGTCGCGAGCAGTACCGAAGGGTCTAACAGATTGCCACCGTCCACGGCTCCTACACCGCCATCAATCTGATCTGTCCCGATGTTCGTTTAGGTGATTTCACTTTTTCCACGGATTTTTACAATCAAGTTATTGATTAGGTTTCGGGACGCGACGGATCATGTAGATAAATGCTTGATTTGTAGGCTAAAGATAAATGGGTCGCAGTGTTGAAATGTCCCCGATTTTGATGAATGGGAAATATGTGGGACGTGCGGTTATTATCGCTACAGTTTAAGCGATAAGAGTTGGTAAAATAAAACAGCTATTCCACACACAATAATTAATCTGTTTGTGAAATAAATAACTTTTTTATAGATTCTATAGCTCGATAAAAACTTACACTCTCAAACGAATTACTTAGTACGTAGATTATGAAGAAAAGGTAAAATAACTGCTTTTATACTACTATTACGGCCTTATTAATAAACGAAGAGTAAATATAGGTACACCTGGTTTAACCAAAAATATTGCCTAGCAATATAATTCCTTACGATTGACGACTCAAAGCATCATATTCCTAAGCAAACTTTTTGGTTAAACTTGGTGTAAACTTATTCTTCGTTATAAAGTTACTCCAATTTCACTAATGCCCGGTTTCTGCGGTACCTACTTATCGGGGGTATGTATTACAATGCCGAAGTTAAAAAGACCGAATTTTACCAAGACCTAATGGACGAAAGACCGAAAATTAAAGAGTCGAATGGTTGTTTGGCCGTACGTTTAAAATCCTGAAAGGACATTTTACCTACAAACTAAAACACCAAAGTTTAAAAATACGAAGCTTAAAAAACTGAAGGTTAATGAGGGTTACACGCCAGCAGGTCGGTCTGGCACTTCACCGACCGCTGCCGCAGCACGCTCGCTTCGCTCGCTCGGCTCGTGCGTTGCTGATCGCAATTGAGCCTATACACTACAAGATAATGTGGACCCCTCTGATAAAGTTAAACCTCTGATAAAGACCTCAGAAAGCGGGGGTAAGTAATCCTCTTACAAACAACTACAGATCAAAATCATTTCCTTTGACTCGTGTCTCTCAATCAACGGGAAGATTGTCTATTTCCGTAGGGATGAAGGCATCGTGTGTAGGCATCCCTAATCGCTTACCTGTGTAGAGTAGATGCTTCGTTTCAAAGCTTATTTAAGAGAAATAATTCTCTATATATATTTCTAATAAACGTAGGTACTTTATTTTTAGTGGCCTTACCTACATACAAGGTACCTAACCTTGTATGTAGGTAAGGTATATTATATATGTAGAAAAATCGGCTCAGCCAAACGTAAGATAATCGCGGAGAAACATACTTAAATACGGGTCAAACTGAGAACCTCCTTTTTTAAGTCGGTTAAAAAACTACACTTAAGATATCCGAACATACGAAAAAAAACATACGACAAGCTAACGAGATTATCTAGTAGCTTAAAGTATTAAATTGCGTATATTGATTGTAAAAAAAAAACAAATATCATCAAAAGCGCTTGTCGCGGGTCATATTTTTGGCGTAAATAATAGCGGAAACGTATTGAATTCTACATCAAAATACACTTTAACGTAGGTACTGTGAAGTTGCTCCAATAACTTTTTTCAAGAAAGATAATTTTGTGCTAAAGATAATGATGAAAAACAACGAAAAACTTCAAAAAATAATGCAGAAATGAGGTTATTTTCCATACTCTTTCTTTACACGTAAAGAAATAGAGACAAATGTTTCCTTCTAACTACGTTTATTTTGCGTTAAACGGCCATCTTTGACAGCCGCTCTCGGCTCGCACAGCTTATCACTTGTTTGACACTTTTGACAGCTGTCAACGCGCAGGGCCGGCGAAAGAGGTCATTTTAAATTAATCAATTTATTCACGGGTTCGCACCCAGTTTTAGCAACAAAATTCTAATATTTACGTTGAATATTAATGAAAAAATTAGTTTTGACAGCGTTTTGGCGTGATTTGAACCATGACCTGACATAACCTTGTGATTTCATAAACTTTGTGATGCCTAAAAACCGCCAGTAAAAGCTAGCTACAGCTTATAACATCCTCTTTTCGAAAGTCGAATAATAATAGATACCTTATAATAATTTGTTTAGAATCAAGCTTGATGTGTATTATTTTCTGTATTATTCTACAAGTTGTTAAAGACAACATAGTACGCAACTCGCTGGAGAGTATAATGCCCCCAATTTTTTTTAGGTCACAGTTCTAATCTAGCCAATTCCAATCTTTAAATCTTTAATCTCTTAATCTTTAAAAATCGAAAATGGATAATTTAAATATGCTACAGGACATTTTGTTTGGTTTATGCATACAGAAACTCGAGTTAACCCTTTAGCCTTAAACCAAAATACATTAAAATGGATACAGCTACAATATCAGATTGTACAAACGGATAATCATAATCCCAGAACTTCAAACAAAACAAAAAGTATAATAAACCTTTCAATATTGATCTAAGTAACGCAAATGTGTTATGTACGCAAAACGGCTATCATTTATAACTCAGCATAGTAAACATGAACTTATTTGCGATTCAGATCGGGTTTCGAGAAACTTGTGGAACAACCCTTCGGGGCCGAGCGATGGCCCCTACAACTTTATTATTGACGCAAAAAGTGCTACTTTGGACGGCTAGAATAATTGCCTTAACGCGGGATACGAATTAGATGCATTATTCAAAGGGTATGGGCCTTGTTAGAAACTCGAATAAAATTGTACGCGACTGATTTAGGGCTATAGAGACTGAGTGATAATTACAGTGTCTCAAAAACATGTGAAGACGCACGAACCGCTATCGAAAAAAATAACGCGCGTAAAATCATTCGATAGTGAAATTTTGTATTGGAAATTTGTACAACGCCATCTACTGCCGAATAACGAAATT
The DNA here is from genome assembly GCA_950108535.1 of Agriphila straminella. Lineage (NCBI taxonomy): Eukaryota > Metazoa > Arthropoda > Insecta > Lepidoptera > Crambidae > Agriphila > Agriphila straminella. The sequence continues at coordinate 12,537,774 of OX467319.1, forward strand.
AAAATTTCCATAGATAATTCTCTATCGAGTAATTTTACGCGCGTTTTTTTTCGATAGCTGTTCGTGCTTAGGGTACTGATCTTATTTCATCGCTGTCAGTTCTCATAATATTTTTTTTATTTAAGTGCTAAAAGTTATACTGCTGTACAGGTTGTGTTTTAGGATTATGTTTGTTTTGACAAGGTTTTTATTTATACTAACCAGCACAATTAACCGCACACACCATTATTTTCATACAAACATGTTCACTTCACAGTCACATAAATAAAAATGGATGCGCTCCTTGCAATTTAACTTATGTCTCAGAATATGTCTCGAGAAAACAGTCAATTAGAATTGTGACAAACTGTTAAATAATAATAGTTGACAGTAAGTAGGTATATGCATTTTATTACTGAATAACGAATAAAATTGAAGTATAAGTCGTCGACAAAAGTATTTATTAATCTTCAGAAATTGTCATTTTTTGTAGGTTAATGTAAGGAGCCCAGCATGTAGCACACTTAGCATACAAAAGCGCTTATTCCAAACAGAAAGTTCTAGTACTAACCCACGTCAGGAAAATGAGTAATGTTCCCAACCTTAACCGCACTTTTCCATCTATTTTTCCCGACTCGGCCAGAACCCAATCGCCGTAATGGCACTGCTCCAGGTGCCATCGGCTACTTTAATTAACGACTGGCCGCTTAACAATACTCCCTTGACAAAACACAAATGGCATTTCGATTTGATTTTCATTCGAGCAAAAAGGTTTGCAATGTAATGACCACATGCGCACAATATATACAACCTCAAACAATCGGAACTTTGTTTCGTTTACAAGCTACAATAACAGTCCTGATAAAATAGAAAACAAATGACGACCGCGTTCGAACTTTAAATTCTGTATACATACAGTCAATGTTAAGGCGCGGTGGTAGTGAAACTAGCGCCGCCACTACATTTATTTTTATTACTCGTAAACCAAGTCAATATTAATAATAATCTCTTAAATTGTCTCTAATATTTTTTGAATAACACTTCAACAGTTATCATTCTTTCTGTAAGTAAGTTTTAAGATCGATAATTGCCAAAAGTAGCCACGTTGTGGATTTTAAAACATACAGAAAGAATGAAAACTGTTGAAGAGTTATTCAAAAAATATAAGTGACAATTTAAGAAATTATTACATGAGCTTTTTTTAAATATTGATTTGGTTTACGAGAATAAAAATAAATGTAGTGGCGGCGCTAGTTTCACTACCTACAGCGCCTTAAATGTAAAGTTTACATAAGTACAACCACAGTAATATTGTTGCATTCTGTGCATATAAAACGTAGTGATTAATGGTCAGTGGTTTATATTGTTGTTAGTTGCATTGCAATGCAGTTTATTATAATGTAATACCACACTGCTATTAGTGAAGTTATATCTTGTTTTAATACTTATCTTAAAAAGCCTTGAGTGAAATGGTGGAGTTGAGTTTTTTTTTTGAACTGTTGAAAAAATTTTAGCTGAAATTGAAAATGGATGCGCGTGGCGCGGGAGCGGCGGTAGAGACAAACATGGAAGGATATGATGGAGGCTTATGTCCAAAGGCGGATAATTCAAAGGCTGAGATGATGATCAGATCATACAACACTATATTTCAGGTTAATTTCAACAATGACACCTCCCAGAAGTTGTGAGCAAAAAATCCTTAAAGTTATGCTACGCCACCCGCTCATTTCATTCGAATGAATGACCAGTCTTTGTGCCGAGATATAAAAGCTTGTAAACAGGGGTACTGGGGCGGCTTATAAGGGACATATGTATGTATCATACACTGGCTCTTTTTGCATATTACGATTATAAAAGAACGGGTTTTTGCGATGTATGATGCGGTCCAATTTGTTTTGGGGATAAACAACAGGAGGGCATGTATGAGGGAGGACTGTGATGAGATTTGATGAAAAGAAATAAATAGGTAGGTATCTGTCTAATTATCGTAGCACCTGCCTACCCTTATCGGGGAAAGTTTTACCTTATGCATGTATATGAATGTACTGTGGGCAGTACGTGTGCGCACGTGTCGCTCCTGCACGAACTAAACGTATGTTGTGACGGCGCGGCGTGCAAGCGATTTTAACCCTTATTGCCTACGTCATATGACATCACGATGAAATGCATAGCACACCGGTCGGAAATGTTGTGCAGAGCGAGGATCAGAAGATTATCGCAAATAAAATTGGCCGGAAGCTTGAGAACATCCTTCACTTCCGGTCAAAAATTTAAGGTTATATTTACGTCATGTGACATCAGTACGAGACCCGTGGCATCATTTAGCCCTTCAAAGTAAAGAGAGTAGGTACTTAACTGAAAGTGAAAGTGAAATAAGCTTTATTCAAATAAACTTAAATATTAAGTACTTTTGAATCATCTATATTTTCCTACCACCCGTTCCAGACTTTTTTAGCTGACAAGAAGAACGGGCGCAAGAAACTTATCAGCTGTAACTATTGAAGGGCTAAATGATGCTACGCCACGAATTAGACATTCGGTTTTTTCTAAATATTGTATGTTTTACTTTGTATAATAATAATAATAAAAATAACTGAGCCAGCGATGTGAAAATAACATTCCGTACAATACCTTTATTTATTTTATGACGAATAACCGGTAAATCATACCTGAAACAATGCAACACATACATATAAGTTATCAGTAAACAATACATAGTTTGCAAATCATGTATTACAAAAAAAAAATGTACTCGTAACTTTAATAATTAAATGAAAAGCAAGACTTTCATTTAATACATTACTTGTCTTTATCCAAGTATCATGTCTCTAGATTCAGTAACTTCGGCTCATCGTTGTTGATGAGTCAGTCAGGACTTCTCTCTTTATAATATTAGTTAAGTAGTATATATTTAGATACCAGCCTTGGTACGATATGATAAAAATCAATCGCTTTCACAAAAGTAAACATATATAATTCTTTATTCTTTATTTTTTTTTTGGCAACAAACAGTCATTCAAACAAAAGCACTTATATCTATATTACTAGCTATAACAGACCTATAGTGCCGATAAGGATGATTGTTCGGACAAGTTATATATATAATACTTAACGAAAAACAAAACAGTAGTAAGTAACTAATTTACACTTCAGTAGTAGGTACACATTAGTCGTTTTGTGTATTAAGGTTTGCACATATTAATCGTTTGAATTTAGGTAAAGAGTTACTGAAAATATCCACCTCTGAATCAACCATGTCAAGATTACAATAATCATCATTATATTTATTTATACTTCTGATTAGAAATCTATTACGTGTATAATTTTTACCTGCGGTGGGTGGCACGAAGACATTAAGATACTTATCGTTTAGTGATTTGACTCGTGAGGGGCGCGTTAGAAATTTACTTTTAGTGATGAAACCTATCTTAGGTAATAAATCAGGGCAGTACATTTGATTATTTATGATTTTAAATAGGTTACAAAGATCAAATTGAGAACGACGGCTTATAAGGGTGGAGATACCATAATGAGCAGCTGATTCTTCATATGAGGAATTTAAGCGGTTTGTTTTGTAATTTAAGAATTTTACAAACTTTTGTTGGACCTGTTCTAGTCTATTAACATGCACTTGATATGAGGGGCTCCAAATTGTGCACCCAAAGTCAAGTATGGATCGGACAAAAGCAAAGTAAAGTATTTTAACGTGGTTGGGTATCTGAATTCTCTTCCAACTCTCTTAATAAAACCTAATAATTTTAATGACCTTTCAACTACCTTGTCAATGTGATTGTTAAATGAAAGTTTTTCATCCATAATGATACCGAGGTCACGGATAGTATTAACTCTGCTTAGAGTATTATTATTGATTGAGTATGGGTAAATTATAGGTTTTCGATTTCTAGTGTAAGTGACAGAGAAACATTTGTCGCTATTTAAATAAAGTTGATTATCGAGACAATATTTAGATAAGTTATTTAGGTCGGATTGAATACTAGCGCAATCACTAATTGATTTCACTACAGCAAATATTTTAGTATCATCTGCATAGAGTAATTGGCGAGTGTATGTACAATGTACATATACATATAGGTACAATTCAAGTTTCAGGCATCAAAAAGCCTTATTTTCCTTTGTTTTGTTTGTTTTAGTATATAAAACATGTAGCAGAATTAATAATTAAAAATCAGAATATGCTAGATAGGGACCATCAAACTGAACAACTTTTACTATGGGACCAAATCTGAAATCGCGAAAAAAACAGCTGTTTCAAACATTTCCATTATTATTTTTTGTATGAAATAGCAGATTATTTTTCCGTGATGTAAAGTTGCTGGTTTAGCCATTAATTACGTTGTTTAACTACCTATAACTAATAACGTATGTGTTTTGTTTGATAAAACTGTTTTCGGCGTACGAACGCTAAAGAGTTTGCTGCCATTTTCACTACTTAAGAGGATTGTCAAGCAAACGGTCTCCATACAAACGGCGATAACGTTTCCCACTCTCTAAATCTTAACCTACAGCAATGAATTTTTGGTAGGTTTTTGCCTATGCCTAAAAACTAGGGCTGCACGTTTTGATTTTTTAAATATTCATTGTAGATTTGAAACTATTGGCACTTCTGTGTTTTGTATGAAATCACTAAAATGCAAATATTTCGAAATCTATTATAGATATTTAAAAAATCAAAACGTACAGCCCTAGTATTTAGGCATTTCAAAAACATACCAAAAATTAATTACTGTAGGTTAAGGTTTAGAGAGTGGGAAACGTTATCGCCGTTTGTATGAAGACCGTTTGCTTGACAATCCTCTTAATCAAAATATTTTTTCCAACATATTATGACCTTGTTTTTCACTATGATTAAGATCACTATCACAACTCAGTTAATAAGCTCCCTTTATCTGTCCAAGTTCATGACTCAGCATTACTATATCATATAACCCAATTAATCTAAAGGCTGTGTCCTACATCTCCCAGTATATTAGCTTCCGCTATTCTCGTAGATCGTAAAGAAAATGGCGGCGATTATCATAATTCTTGCTGAATTGATGACAACAATAATAGGGATGTTGACTATTTTTTTTATTATATGTTACATAAATTACCTCTCAAAAAAAAAACATTGGTAAAAGAATTAATTCGCTAGCATGAAAACTGCCCGAGATATCACAGTGTGAAATGCACACAAATGGACTCGATCAAAAACGCTCCATACTAATGGCTTGCACGTTATGACGACACGCCGTGCTAGTTTGTATGCAACGCATAGGAAATTTGTTCAGCAGCTATATTAAATATTGAGTTTATCAAAATGGTTTCTTCGACAAATTTGCTATACATTTTACGGACTAATTAAAGGTATCATTTATTTTAATAAAATGTATACTTTTTAAATGGACTTGTCCACCCAACTTTGAAGGGTCATAAAACAAATAATATGCAATATATAAAACCAAGAGGTATACAAGCTACTCTAAAAGTTTAATATGTTTACGATTTTTATTAGTATTTCGTTATTTTATTCATTAGTCAACATCCCTATTCAGAGGCTCATGTGCCACTGAAAATATTCGCTCGTAATTTCCATACCGTGATATTAAAAAGGTCGGAAGCTACATTTATTTTTATATTTTGAATACTAGCGGCCGCCCGTGACTTTATCCGCGTTAACCAGAATAAAAAGTATCCTATGTTTTAATCCAGGCTTTAAACTGAGCCACATCCATATCCGCCCAGCCGTTTAGGCGTGAAGTAGTAAAGCGCTCAGTACCCTTAGCACAAACCGCTATCGAGAAAAAAACGCGCGTAAAATTACTCGATGGAGAATTATCTACGGAAATTTTAATTTCGCTTATCGGCGATAGATGGCGCTGTACAAACTTTCAATACAAAATTTATCTATCGAATGATTTTACGCGCGTTATTTTTTTCGATAGCTGTTCGTGCTAAGGGTACAGGTAACAATTTTTCAATTAATGCAATGTAAATTTTTACGTCATTGACACTCATTGATGTGAAAATTGATCGTTTTCACGTTCAATTGAAGCGATTGTCAATTCCTCCAACAATGGCATTAACAAAAACAATTCAATCAATTGACAATCGCAATTGATCGTCACCGGCGGCCTTAACAAACACCCCCCACCCCCAAACAAACTTTCGCATTTATAATTTTATTAAGATCACTGAAGTGTGAAAAGTAAAAAGACTTATTTGCTTCAGAGCCAAAAGAAACAGAACATAGAATAAGAACTAATTATAATAATATAAATCTTTACTTCAGACAAAATGAGTTGTTATCATATATTGATTTAAAGCAGTGTATTTACGATACTCTCTCCTAAATAAATTAGAAATTAAACCGCCGCCGCCCGGTCGGTTTACTATAGTCTCCTTTTACGAGAGAAGTTCCCTTTTATACCAATTTACCCATTTCTTTATGTTTCGAAATTCACCTAACAAAATTAATAATTCTAGCCTAGCATTAAAAGGCGCTAAGGTTCCGAATTTATGGGTTTAACCTTTCGGAGGCAAGGTCAGAGAGACCGCCATTAAATACAGCTCACTATTATAACTGAACTTACCACGAAACATCGCGTTTCAGCCGTTCTTAACATTTTCAATTGCTACGAGTATCTTAGTTTTAGAAAACGATTACGAGCTTATTGCTGAAAAAATAAAATAAGGTTTTACCAAGTTATCATAGCTGTGTTCTATTTTTATTAATTTAGCATGAAAGTTAAACTAAACGGCTTCTAAACTAATAAACATTATATAATTTAAAAGTGAGTTTATTGGGTTATTATTATTTTGTTTTGCTTTGTCCAATTTTTTTCTTAATCTTCTAAACTTTTATATTATAATTAGTTTTTTTATATCGGATAGTGCCTGGCCTTCACCTCACCTGATGTTAAGTGACGATAGGGCCGAAGTGGAAGCGCACTACACCCGGAATCCTCATCACTGAGGAACTGGCTAGAACACAACAATTTTTAAATTGTTGTTATAGCGTCAAACTTAGGTACCTACGATGGTGGTAGCTAGCCAGGCAGACTTGAAATAAGCCCTACCACCAACAGATTAAGCGATTACTAATTTTATTCGTCCTAAGTGTATAACCAAGATAATAAGGTAAATATTGCTATATAGGGCAAGTATATAAGGCATTACAGTACAATAAATTATTGGTACCATGTGGCCAAACACATGTGAATTATCGACGATAAAATATCCGTAATCGTCCGGGTCAAGTGTGAGAATTCTGCGTGGAAATGGGTTTCCTATGTCCTTTCCTTACGTCCCTATATCATTGGGATTTAAATATGGCACTATTTTTACGTTATCAATGGCCTGTCGGAGAGAGGTGGACGTTAACAACCCATAGGTTTACCGCCACTTTATTTATAAGTGCAGATACGAGTAAAATAGGTTTGAAACCTATTTTTATGAAGGCATTTTGTTTGTCTTCTTATCTTTTCCTCCAAAACATGTATTACGTTTTGAAATCTGGAATGAAACACTCTTTACGTAGGTACACTATTGCGCAGTTTTATCAAGGTTGTTTCATATTTAGTTTGGCTATTATTTGATTTCTGGTTAGCACTAGTCTCTGTAAAGAGTGTCCGTAAATCTCAGAAGTGAATTTGATTTAAGTAGTTTCATTTTTTCTGCCTATTAAAACGTTTTTAAACGCAAGCCTAAAACATTTGCTTTTATCGCAAGGTAAAACTTTGTCCCTCACCTCAAATTAGTCCTTCATTTTAAATTTTTCATTCGCAGCTCGCAGCTGAATTAATTCCCACATAATTTCGGAATAAAAGAGGCTTTTAAACAGGATTTGCTCGGTTTTCAAGCTAAGGTTTTACCGATTCAGCGTAAAAAATGTTAAGTTTCAAAGAAGATACAATCGAAAAAGTGAAAATTTAAATTTAGTATAGTTATATTTACCTGAACACCGCTTTTCCGTTATGAACTTTACTAGACCGCAAAAGAAAATAATTCCGCGTTGGGACTGGGAAAAACGCGCTTAGCGAAGCAAGTAGGATTTCATCTAAGAACCGTCCACACATATTATTTTTTAATACTTATCTGGAATTTGATACTAGTTTAGTAATTTCGTAACTGATAGTTGAAAGCTATTTTCATTCTTTTAACATTTTAGATGTTAATTTAGTGTTTTTGCCAATTATTTTGGATTTTTTTTCTTCGTCACACTCAGTCGGTCTCCTCGCTTCACTTTAGGGAGAATATCCCGAATATAATTTTATTCACGTTCCAAACTTCTTGGGCGCTCCCACAGGAGTGCGGGGAGTGACAAAGAGTTACAACAGGATTACCGAATGTATTTCGAAGTCACTGCAAAGTTCCGATTTGAAATTGTGTAGTTGAAGAAAGTTTTGGTATTGAGTGTACAATTTTGATTCATATGTAGGTAAGTATCTAAAGGAGTCGTTCTTTCCTGGGTTCACTTTTTTTAAATTTTCCTACACCCATAATATTTTTTTTCTCGTATATTTCTTTCGTGGGACAAGGTTTCCAAAAAGAAAAAAAAATATCCCTGCAACCATAAATAAACAAATATTTAAAAACTCGAATAATGGTGCTCTTCATCGTGTATTTGTTAATGTTTTCGCTTTAAAATGAAAGTGTCTTACTATTAATTTTACTCTACCGAGTATATCAATATGTTCTAATGCTTGTTACAAGTTTTTACTGTTGATTTAATCCTGAAAATCCATTTGTGCGGCTGCCGGCTGGTAAGAGATATCGCTTTGCATTTTTATTTCTATTAAAATGACTACATTGGCTGTTGATATGTCATTTGTCATTTTATTGGCAGCTTCAATGTGACATATGACAGTAAAAAATCGATGTTGCCATGGTAGAAGAACGTTTTGGGTTGCTGTTTTATTAACTTTAACTATACAACTTTAAAAATAAATAAATAAATGTTTGCAGGTTTAAAAAAAAATATACATGGACAGATTACTTATTTTGTTCTCTTTCCATAAAATATAATTTTATGACCGTAGGCCACGGGTTACCCAAATGGGCCCAGCACCATACAAAAATGGAACAACTCCTTTATAGAACTTTAGTTACGGTTTGAAATGTGTTCGTATAAATTTCTTTCTATCTTGAGTTTACATTCCATATTATTATACAGAATGAAATCGAAGTTATTGGCAATCTTTTAAACTAAGAATCTAACGCGATATTGATAACTGTCGCCTGGTAAATCGACTCGCGGGAGCATTTACACGAGCGATTTTCGGACAATCGCTTGTAAAATCGAATCGCCACCTCATTGAAAATTTGCGTTTCGATTTTACAAGTGATGGTCGATAAAAAGCCTTATTCGACTAAAGTCTCCCAGCCAGTCGCCCGGAAAATCTACCCGTGTAAATCGACTAGGGGTCGATTTTCTGGGCGAAAAATTATTAATATTGCGGTTAGATACACACTGTAGAAGTGTAGATCCTTCTCATAATTTCTATGGTTAAAATAAATCAGTAATAAGTTTGCAAAAAGGAAATTATTACGGATTAAACAAAAGCTTTTGCACAAATTATTATAAGTAGTCAGTACCCTTAGCACGAACAGCTATCGAAAAAAATAACGCGCGTAAAATCATTCAATCATTTTGGTACGGAACCCTAAAAACAATAGAGTTTCTCACTGCACCAAAAAGTGCCAAAAGAAAGTTGCCGGAGGATGCAGCGGGATTCAAACGAAACGCGTCAAAACTACCACTCTAAATGCAAATTGGAATTTGGCAAAGGAAACCTCGGTGTTGCCAGTATAGGTGATATGACTCGAACGTTGGGTTGCGTTCAGAACGTTTGAGCGCCGGTTGTTTGGTTGTTTTTTAACTCGCTCTAAGGTTTGGAACGACCAAATACTTTAAATGTCAATGTCAATACAAAGTCTTCGTTTTCCATTTGGAATACGAATAATGTAAACTTTTCTTTATTCTAAATCAAATAAAATCCGTTTTTTGAGGATCTACCATGATTATTTTAAAAATTAGACACAAAAACATCAAAAATACAAAATAATGTCAAATGACATTGACATTTCTTCTATAGACAAACGTCAGAGCGTTTTACAACCATCCATTTTGATGGTTAAAAAGTTGCAACGCTCTGACGTTTGGATCGACACGGTTGTGTCAACCGAACGTCACGCTCAAATGTTTGGAACGCCGTTAGAGCGTTCGGTTGTGGTTAGGTTGCACTCGGAGTGTAGGTTTGGAACGCGCCTTTGCTATTGCGATATATTGCTATTTTACATGCTGACATACAATTTGCAGCTTTTATGTTGTGTAAATCCGTAAAATATGAATATCTACGATACTCGAATACTGATTCGAACGTAGAATATTGGAGCGTACTTTTATTTCCGTAAGTATTCGTTTCTACTCAACTTTTGGTTGTTTTTGGAACTACACACATCAACTTTGTCTAGGGGTACAGGTGTTATTTTCATACAAACGAGGTAACTTTGAAGCCTTGGTTTTCTGCCAGGGATGTACTGTGTTGTGATCTGATGATGGCTATCCAGGGAGTGAATGGAGGAGATTCAGATCGCTATACACACCGAACTGATCTGATCAGCATTCTCCTCCGTTCACTCCCTGGAAGGCCATCATCAGATCACAGCACGGTACATCCCTGCAGAAAACCAAGGCTTCAAAGTTACCTCGTTTGTATGAAAATAACACCTGTATCCCTAGACAAAGTTGATGAGTATATTTAATACTTAGTCAAAACAAATTAATGCAACATAGAGTACTTATTCAAGTTTTTCTTTCTACTTTCTACAAGGTATTAACCTTGTAGGTATAAGTTGATTGAAATAAAAGATTGTTATTGTTACTACGTTCTTTTTTGCTAAAACAATATCAGCAAACCATTTATAGAGTTTATCATAATGAATCACTATTTGTACGGAAACAACACTGAAATCGTGAAAAAAAAATCAACAATTATTGTTTTTCAGATTTTTTGTTATCAAAAAAACTGCAGTTCATACGTATAGATACTTAATTTTTTATTTTGTTTATTGAACATTGTTACCACAGCATTTACAGAGCATTAACGCAGGTATAATATACAATACATAAGCCAATTACGGAAACAACACTTTGTAAACAAAATATATAAATGGTTACAAAAAAAAAAAAATAAGTTTAACGGATTTGAAAAAGAGATTTAAATGAGAATTTCGAAATAATTTATTATATTGTCTCATGATGACTGAAGATCTTTTCACCGAGGATTGCCAACGATTTGACTTAAAGTTTTACGAGATAATATCTCATGGACATCTCGAAAATCACGAGTTATTTTCGTCTAAAATATTACATGTTCTACCTTTATTGATTACTTACTGCCCCCAATAGCCTCGCAGAGTGCAAGTCACTGTTAGTGCAGTAAAAAGCAACGGGGCTCATGCCAGCCTGCCGCCGCTCTCAGAAGGGTGGAATTTCGCTGACATGTTTTCATATAGGGTGAAAAGAGTTTACACAATAATGTATCCATTTCTAAGTAAACAAATTGTGTACACTGCAATTTGTTGTAATTTGAGCGGTTTTCAAAAGGCAGTTTAAAAAAAAGTAGTACCTAAAAGACGGCTAGATGTCGTTGTTCAACTAAGTACGTAACTTTTTTTAAAAAAAGCAAAGGATGAAAGGAGTCAATGCAATTTTGTCGTTTTTATGGCAATCTACTCCTCTTCAGGGAGTAATTTTTGCCAGTGTCAAGTGTTGAATAATTAAGTGTAGTATACCTACTCAGCTGCTAGGAAAAATAAAAATAAAAATTGCCCAGTCCCCAATAGCGCCATCTATCAACATAAAAATAAACTAAAATTATCAGCTGTCAGAAAACCGCTCAATATGTATACATCAAGGTAGCCAACTACCAATAAAATCAAACAGAAATATTTTATTTTCTCAGTACCTAATCAAACTTCTTAAGACACTATATGAATTGTACAGAACCTTGGGTGGTGAAATCTGCTTAGATTGATTTGATTTTGATTTTTGATTTTCCCAATTTTTGTCAGACTTATACAGAGTGTTAATGAATTAACTAAAAATGGCAAAACGTTTCATCGGACCATCAAACTGAACAACTTTTACTATGGGATCAACTCTGAAATAGCGAAAAAAACCGGCCAAGTGCGTGTCGGGCCACGCGCCGTAGGGTTCTGTAGTTACCTTATACTATATACCATATTTAATACCACTATCATTTTTCGTCTGTAAAAATAACTTTGTTTTTCACAGTGTTGGTATGAATGACAAAGTTATATTTGCGGTTTTGGAAAATATGAAATATCTCAAAAACTAATTACTATATCTCGTTTAAACCAATTTTTGTTAAAAGTTTTTATTAAGATCTATAGCATAATATTTTTTTTAGATTTTTCACTTTCTTATTTCAAAAGTTAGAGGGGGGGACACACATTTTACCAATTTGGTAGTGTTTATTTTTCAAACGGTTGACTTTGAGAAATTATTGCCTTAGGAACCTCAATATCATTTTTAAAGACCTATCTATAGACACCCCGCACGTATTGGTATGAAGAATTCTTTTACAAAAATTACACAACTACGGAATTAGAGGTAATGTACATAATCTGATCAAATCATATTTAACAAATAGGTTACAAATGACTGTCATAAAAGTGAATGAGACACAGTTAAATATAACCTACTCAGACAAAATAATAAGTGACACAAAGACAACAAAATTTCTAGGTTTATACATTGATAGTGATCTTAAGGCGAGGCCAGTTCACGAAATTTACTCTTCCACTATGTCTTTAGAATAAGGTTGAATATCGCATAACTTTAATTGACGCTTCGCCAGAAATTTGACGAATTTTAGTACATTTTTATTGATTTCTGAAATACTGGATCATTTATTAACAATGTACTCGGTTATTGTGTTAGATCGATAAAAAAGCTATCCTTTTTGCATAAAAAATCATATCACTGTCGTTGAAAATTACGAAATCTGACGATTTGAAATTTATTTTTATAAGTTTTTATGGTGTTAATCAGGATTTTTTTACAGAGTTACCATGCCATTTTTCAATATTCTGTTCGGTTACTATGCTTCTTTGTTTCTTTTTCAGTCTACAGTAATTATTGTGAAGTAGAATTTTACATCAGTTCTTCACATTGGAAGTTCGAAAATCAGACTTTTCATCACATCGTGAACTGGCCTCGCCTTAAATGGAATTCGCACATAGACCATGTTTGTAATAAGTTAAATAAGTACTCCTATGCTCTTTATCATTTGAGTAAGATCGTTAATGTGAATGCCCTACTGACTGCGTATCATAGTTATGTTTCCTCGACTCTAAGATTTGCCATTATATTTTGGGGAAATGCAATAAATAAAGAAAAAGTGTTCAAATCACAAAAGCGCTGTATTAGGGCAATGTACCATTTGAAACAAAGGGACTCTTGCAAACCATACTTTAAAAAATTGGAACTTCTGACTTTTCCATGTCTCTATATATTTGAATGTGCTGTCTTTACTAGAGAAAATATAGATATGTTTGAATTCTTCTCTGGAGCTCGACATAAAGATAAACTTCGCATGATTCCACATAAAACAAAATTGCTGAGAGATAGCGTGTTCTGTAATGCATCGCGTATATATAATAAAATCCCGGTATCAATACGTAATGGTGAATTAGATATGATTACATTTAAACATAGACTGAAAACATTTCTTATCGACAAATGTTACTACACGCTCAATGATTTTTTAACAGACCGTAATATATAATATATATTTTTTTAATGTTTATCCATAAGCTATTTATGAATATGTTGAAAATTATGTCCAATCTAATTAAATAATAATAAATTTTGTTGAAATGATTATGTAATGCCTACCTATATGATATGAATTGAAATCTGTTTTGACTATTTAAAATTTTGACATTGTATAAAATTGTATGCCATAACGGCGGAAACCAGCTGATCATAATTACATTTTTTACAATAACTTTATTTACCTGTGTTTCACAATAAATTTGATTTGATTTTTGATTTGATAAGAAAAAAAAATTTTCAGTTTCAGTTCCATGTATGGGGAGACCCCGCTTAATTTTTTTTTTGTGTTAAAATCGTTAAGCGGTTAACAGAATACATCTACCTACTAAGTTTCAACTGTGTAATCCTAATACTTTCGGAATAAAATGGCTGTGACATACGGACGGACAGACTGACAGACAGACACACAGACATGACGAATCTTTAAGGGTTCCGTTTTTTGCCATTTTGGCTACGGAACCCTAAAAAGCAGCTGTTTCATACATTTTGATATTTTCGAATGAAACAGCTGTTTTTTTTCGCGATTTCAGAGTTGGTCCCAATAGTTTTGTTCAGTTTGATATTCCGAAAGAAAGGTTTTCCCATTTTTGTTTAAATTTATCAACGCCCGAGTGATCTCCGGCGACCGGGCAACAATAGAAAATCTATTGTCTCGTTTTCCGGGCATTGACGAGTTAATTCACCAACTCCCCTGTTTATATTTTGTTGTTACGTACTACAGACAGTAATAACAAATCGTCCTTCCAAATGCCAAAACAAGTCACTCTTTGATGTTTTTTCTTTGATGAGGCTTTAGTTAGCTATTTCAGATTGGAATAGAAGCGTTCTTTGAAGTTATTTTTTTAGGAAAAATATTCGGCAGAAATTGACAATACCTATTATTATTGAAAACTTGTAAATATATATTTATATTTACCTTTGTTTGTGGTTTAATTCTGAACGATAAAACCAAAACCGTTACGTTGTCATTTAAGTATAACTTATATTATATTAGTTTTTGAAATTATATTATTTACCTAAAAATCTGTGTTCAGCTTTAGAATTCTTATTTAAATTATCCAAGATAGGCATTCTAAGCTCTCTAAGTGTAGCTTTCAATAATTTAACGAAACTATTTCTGTAACCGAAACTGAAACGGTAACAATTTAACTTTGGTTTTATTGTTGAAAATTAGCGCGATTGGACCTCTGAAGTTCAAAAGCGAGGTTTAGACTTGCAATTAAACTTGCAGAAGTTGACTTCTGCAAGCTGTTACCAGTGTGTAAACAGGTGTAGCAAGCTAAATTCTGATAGAGTTGCACCTTACGGAACTTGCTCGCTCAAAAAATTGCAACTAAAACTTGCGCAGTCTAAACCACGCTTAGAGTTTCACTTTATCTGTAACTTGATCATCATTTTAATTTCGTGCGACCTGACTACTAGAAAACATAAATAGAAAAATAATAAAAAATATATCGGCAACAAGGTTCGATCATTTCAATTTAGTTTCAATTTCAACTAAACACGCCAAAACCACAGAAATTTTTTGTTAACTCTGTGCAAAATACCGTTTTTTGTACCTTTTTTTGAAGTCGGATAAAACAAGTTTTGTTTAGGATAAGGGATGACTCACAACGCTACACCGGCACCGAGTCGGGTCCCAATTCCGAGCCGCCTCGCTCGACCGTAGCACGGTCAATTAATATCCCGTATATTTTGTATGGACATGCACGTTCACGATATACAGGGTTATTTGTAAAACACCAACAAACTCGCAGGAATAGATTACTATCATAAACAATCATAAACAACAACATTTGTTCTACGACTTTCCCGAAAAAAAAAACAACTTTCCATACAAGTCCTAACAGCTGATCAAGATTTGTATGAAAAATCGTTTTTTACAACAATTAATGATGTTTATGATATTGTTGGTGGTAATCCTGCGAGGTTGTTGGTGTTTTACATAACCACTGTTATACACGCTGAAATTTTAATCATTTGGTTCCCGCCGTGGGGTGGTTCCACTCATGATTACAAGCAACTTTTACTATAGGGCCAACTCTCCTGCTCGCAAAAAAAAATCAGCTGTTCCATACATTAAGGTCGAGTAGGTTAGGTACTGCTGGCCCCATAGTAATAGTTGCTTTTATTCATGAGTGGAACCACCCCACGGCGAGAACCAAATGATTAAAATTTCACGCTGTATAGAGCAACGGCCGCGTGGAGACTTAGCGTAAGACGCGTTTCTGTTCCAGAAAGCCGCGATGCTCGAAGCGTGGAGACAACAAATGTATGGGATCCTGCTACGCGGCGGCTGAGAATCGGTACGGGTAGTGTTAAGGCCAGGGAAATGAGAAGGCTCAAAGTAAGGGAAATAATTAATTATAATAAATAAAGATAAACACGAACCAAATAGCAGCGAAGACCAATCGTAGACAGATGACAGAATCAAAAGCAATAAAGACAGAGGAAAAGAGAAAAACAGAAACAACTAAAAAGTATTTACACGCCCGGCCCGATGGCCAGTTCGTAACAGGTAGTGTAGCGTGAGCGTGAGTCATCCCTAAACAGAATATATCGGCAGCTGTATTTTATTTTCAATATCTATTCAAACGGCCGTGTCGATCAGTATAATGGACGATGTGACATAATCATGTCACGTGGAAAAAGTGATGATGAATTGGTTTATTGGCAAGGTGAAGGAGCGTTTTCTTTACGGGAAAGAGGAGAATTTCTTTTCAAATATTTATTAAGGTGTGAACATGTTGTTATTAAATGAAATATGTTGTTTTTGTTGGCTTTGTAACGGAATATATACGAGTATATATAATAACGATAACACCTGCTTGTAAAAGATAATGATGATTTAAGTAAATACACGTATTATTTATATTGTGAATACACTAATTAGATTAGGGATTTAATATCTGGTTATAAGCGTGCTTCCAATGGATTTACTGAATAGACCAGGATGTTGGAAAATAATAAAAATGACAGCAATATCATAAAATTTACGTTACAATACATATAAGTTTTATGCCATTTTTGAATCGCGCATTCTTTCGCTGTTAAAAAACTACATTCTCGTCTTTAAGCTTGTAAGTTTTAAATTCTAAACTTTAATTCTAAAAGCGTAATCAGATTTCGTTCAGCAGACCGTCCTTTAAGGAGCTGCAAAACGTAGCGTCAATGAAAACATATAAAGTTTTGTCGCATAGCTAGAAAAATCCACTCATTTTGAAAGGTAGAAAAAAATATAATTGTATTTGACATATCCTGAATTAGATACTTAGCTATAAAAAATTTCAAGTAAAAGCTTAGTTAGTGAAAAAAAATGATTTTTCTAAAAAGATTTTTCGTCGCGTAGTACTCGATATTTTCAGCGGCAACTAGCATATTTGGGGGGCTGGTATTAGGCATATTCACCCTACTATCTTATCTTCTTAATATATAAAATCGTAAACTGAATGACTGACTGACTGATCTATCAACGCACGGCCCAAACCGCTTGACCTAGAGACTTAAAATTTTGCACACAGATACCTTATACAGTGTAGGCATCCACTAAGGAAGGATTTTTGAAACTTCCATCCCTAAGGAGATGAAAGAAGGGATGAAAGTTTGTATGAAAGTCCCTCAGCTTTTAAGCTAGGATCTTCAAATTTTCTGTTTAGGCTGACGATTGAAAATTAATAAATACGGGTCTCAGCGTTTTTTAAAATTCTACCCCCAAAGGGGTCAAAAGGCGGATGAAGTTATGTATTGTAGAAAATCCTTCATTTTCGAAGTAAATATCGCTAAATTTATAATTTAGGCTTATGGATGGAAATCTAACGCATGAAATGAATGAAAAGGGGTAACAAAACCTTTGAATAGATATGGATGTCGTTATTGGTTTTTTTTCTGGGATGACGATTGCAAAAATAACATTTATTTTGAAGTCCAACACGGTGGACATGATTGGTGATTGATAAGGGGTGAAAATGGTGTTCAAATTTTGTATAGAAAAATATTATAACTAATTTTTATAACTCTCAAAGCTCGTTTACGTGATAAAAAGTATAGGTTCTTATTATGTAATATCTCAAAATATAATTCAAAGTTTTGTTCACCCTGGACTGATCAGAGAACATGACATTTATTCATAACAGCAAATAATTTAAAATCAAACAAAAATTTTCTAAATGCGGCCCAGTCTACACCGCTGCACTCGCAGGTGAGGTGCGGCGCGGGAGGGGCGCCGCTGCACTCGCACACCGCTTCGTCTGCCGCACCCCCTCAAAAACCAGAAAATTCGATTAAGCAGCGCCTTAAGTGTGAAAAACGTCCTTCAACAATATTCTTGTCCAATTACAATAAAAGTCTACGTCTAAGGGTAAAAGTCTTTGACTAAAAGCGGCCAGCAATTTGTCAGACAGCCGCGTTAGCTCACGAAACACAACCAGCCATTTTTTAACTTGTAACTTGAGTTTGTTTATTGTGTAACGTAACAAATGACGTATTGTCATTTTTCTTTCATGAGAAAACACAGTGAAATTGACATTTTCCGTTGTTCCATTTTAACACCAACACCTACACTTTGATATTGTCGATATTAATTTTTGTATGAAACAGCAGTTTTTTCGCGATTTTAAGAGTTGGTCCCATAGTAAAAGTTGTTCAGTTTGATGGTCCCTATCTACTATATTCGGTATTAGAAGTTATATTGTAACACGTTACATTTTTTTTAAACTTTCGCTAAATTAGTAATAGAAAAAAAAATATAGAAAATATTTACCTTTCTCTAAAAACACATCATTTGACTAACTTTTAAAATAAATCTGTATACATACAAGGCTTTAACTAAACTTTTGATTTGACTCATATCGAATGTTCGATAAGAATTCGAGCTTAAGGTGGTTCGATGAGCTCAGTAGCGCCACCAATGGAAATAAATCATTTACGTTGTAGGGCTTAGAATAAAAGTTTTGGATATTTTGCACAAATAGAAGAGTAAAGTGCAATTTTTAAATATTTTTTCATGGCCTCAAATATAAACAATAAGTTATGAATGTCGATATTGCTAAATGTGGCCCCTTTTGGCACTAGTGACATGCACGACTTATTGCTTAAGTTTGAGTTCTTGAAACTATATTTAGAAAATGCATTTTAGTCTTTTATTTGCGCAAAATCATCAAAACTTTAAATCTAAACCCTTGATAAAACGTAATTGATTTATTTCCATTAGTGGCGCTACTGAGCTCATCGAACCACCTTAAGTGATTATAACTGCAAACATCTTTCGAGGAAAAAAAACGCGCGTATAAAAGTACTCGATAGAGTACCTACCTAAATAAAATTTCATTTCGCTTTTCGGCGGAGATGTACGCTGTACAAATTTCCCGGCAAAATTACTCTATCGAATGTTTTACGCGCGTATTTTTTTTCGATACTTACCTAGCTGTTCGTGCTAAGGGTACTGACTGATACTGAACAAAAGGCGGTGTTACTTGGGTGGATTGATAAGTCCATGACTTTGTAATAAAGAAACACTTTTTTTCTGAACATTTTGTTTTATTTCTTTACATAATCTTATTGTAGCTCTGCGTATTCAGTCCAATGAAGTTACGACCTCTTTAACCCATTATTTTTTTCTTTCATCGCCAGAAAACTGGTAACTGAAATGAGGGCCCATTTCAGACACCACTACTTTTTGGTTTGATGAAAATCTTTGCCCGTCAAGACATTTATTCATGTATGGTAGGAGAAAAAAACTCAGTGGGTTGAAGGTATTTGATTAAATCAGGCGTCACTTGGCGGAAGTCCCAAACCATTTTGAAAAAAAGAAATATATGTAGCTTACTTCCGCAAACAAAATATGCAAGATGCACCGCCCGCCCGCCCGCAAAAATATGCAGCACACCACAAAATATAAGTGCACAATACCTGCATTTAGCAAGACAGCAACACACCTTGCACCTTCACCAATTAGGCTACTCTACACGTGTTTCGCCCCAACCCGGAGCATCCTCAGGAGTTAGATCGTGCGTAAACCAACACCGATTCGGTGTTGGTTTACGCATGGTTGTAGCACTTATATTTTGTGGTGTGCTGCATATTTTTGCGGGCGGGCGGGCGGTGCATCTTGCATATTTTGTTTGCGGAAGTAAGCTACATATATTTCTTTTTTTCAAAATCAGTGGGTTGAATCTAGAGAATAGGAAGGATTCGCATCTTCATTCGATGAGTTTTGATGTCAGAGTGCCGCCGAGAGGATCGACAGGGTCATTAAGAAAAATTAGAAGTTGCTTGAGCTTTTTGTTTCCAAAAGTAATAATCTTTTGCCGAATTTGAGAAAAATGTAGTGTAAATTTTAAGACGCAAAAATAAATTATGAAAAAAAGTATTCTTCTTTTCAAAGTCATGGACTTATCCAACCACCCTCGTACTCAGAAAACAAGAAACGGCGGGTGGTAACACAACGTTGTAATAATAACCATCTAATTAAGCTACTCCACGTAACTGACACAACTCCAAACCTAGACAGAGTTATCAACTCCACACGTTCAGTTCACAAACCCAACTACTAAAACTATTCTAATAATAGACAGCTTTAGAATACGGATTAATTTGACTATAATTTGTAATCCTTTAGTCATATCATACCACAGAATACATATAGTACAAGTCATACTATATTTTTTAATACTTGACTCTGCAATTACAAGGGTTGCTACATACTTGTCTTGATAAGGGTAAATTCCGAGTCGCTATTGAGTTTAATAAAATGAAATTTCATAATACATTATTTTATTAATAAAAATAATTTCTGATAATTATATTGGTACCCTTTTCAGTCGAATATGTTACGATATCGCAACGCAACGTGACTCGTACTTAGTCTATGAAACCTTACGTAAAAAGCGTATTTACCTCACTCTAATAAAAAAAAAAAAAAAAGGTCATAAATCGTACAATGGCGCCACTTGAGGGCTCAAGTGGCGCCCTCATCCTAATAAAATTTATTGCTTGTTAAGTGTATGTATGTAAAATGTATCGAAAATTCACATGCAGATTGAAGCTAAGGTTCTATAGTTTATTGGCCATGGCCACTTTTTTGCTATTTTGCCCTACAACGAACTATTTGTTTACTAAGTTTATTTTTTGTAAATGAACTATAGAACCTTAGCTTCAATCTGTGAATGTGAGTTTTCGATACATTATGAACTAAGCGAGCAATAAAAATTAAGGCGCTGTATGTAGTGAAACTAGCGCCGCCACTACATTTATTTTTATTACTCGTAAACCAAGTCAATATTTAAAAAAGCTCATGTAATAATCTCTTAAATTGTCTCTAATATTTTTTTAAATAACTCTTCAACAGCTATCATTCTTTCTGTAAGTTTTAAAATCCATAATTGCCAAAAGTGGCCACTTTGAGCTAAAATTGAGCTTAAGCTTGAATTGCCTTAAGGCATATAATCGTACGAACACCCAACAATTATAAATGAAAGCTCATTTACTCAATCTAAGTCCACAAACTATCCTTTTCCAACGAGATGAAGGGTTAATATGAAGTAATTAGAGTCCTTATATTTCAAAGGTCGAAAAGCTAATATTGGGTGATCACCATTACAACGTACTTACCTAATTTGTCATTGCTTTCAAAGGATCGACAGTGTACAGATTTCAAGTAGGACAGATATAATGAATTTAAATAAAATTCATCACTTTAAGGGTTAAATAAAGATTTAATCCTTAAAGTTTCAAGTTACCTGTATTATTTTGATATTTTTTATACTTAAGCCTCTAATTAAGTAAAAATATAAAAATAATATAGGTAATTGAGTAAATGAGCTTTTAAGTTACATTAATATAATTGAAAAATACTAGAAAAAATCGACTCACCCGTAGCAGCTCAGACGGTCATTTTCAATTATATTAAGTAACTTAATATATAAAAATAGCATTGTGAATGCTAAAATCTAAAAATTTAAAATGAGTTTTTATTTTCTATATATATATATATATAGCATTGTTAAATGTAAGAAAATATATACTTAAGTATTTTTAATAATATTTTTTTACCTTTTGTTTGGGTGCAGCGCAATAATAGCTTTTTAAATGAAAGATTAAAAAAATATGTTACGTCAAACAACTAATTCAGGTTTAAATAAGTTGAAAGCTGTTTAAAAGCAGCAAACACGGTTATGTTGCTTCGCGGAAGGAGTTCACATAAACTTTTCTCATTATTTCTAACTTCGCGTACAGAGATGATTCATGTTCAGTTATTATGTTAGACTATACTTTAACAATTTCAGTTAGAATTCAATTCAACAAAAAGTTTAATGATTTACATTATGTTCTAAACATTTCAATTAGGTACCTATTCAACCTAACCTAAGCAAAGTTTGAAATCTTAATTTAGCTATTTACATTATTTGAATATACATAGATTAGATACAATTCGTTTTCGATTACATACATACATTTCGAAATTACGTGATATTTATACTTAGCAGTAGCTTATTTGTCTGATGATTGAGTAAGTACCCTATGTTACATTTTAAATCTGTACATAAGCAGAAACACTCAATTTTTTATTATATAAAAGGAGAAACTGACTAACTGAATGACTGACTGACATAATCAGCGCACAGCCAACACATAACTATACACCGTAAATTTTTAAGTATATCTTAAAATGAATAGGGGATTTCAGACCACGTAAGTGAACAATTTTTACTATGGGGCCAACCACGGAATCGCGAAAAAAAATTCTGCTGTTCCATATATACTTAATAGTCGAGTCGATGTTGTAGGTACTTTACGACGGAACAGCCGATTTTTTTTCGCGATTCGCTTTTCGCCCCATAGTAAAAGTTGTTCATTCACGTGGTCTGAAATCCCCTATTCATTTTTAGATATACTTAAAAATTAACGGTGTATAAGCTATATAGTCTGCGACTAGGAACTTGAAATGTTGCACAAATTAGAGAGACAAAAATTACGTTTCACATTTTGTTCGTTTGCAATTTATTCCGCATTTATTCTTTTGGTA
Source organism: Agriphila straminella (assembly GCA_950108535.1). Lineage (NCBI taxonomy): Eukaryota > Metazoa > Arthropoda > Insecta > Lepidoptera > Crambidae > Agriphila > Agriphila straminella. The sequence continues at coordinate 12,560,639 of OX467319.1, forward strand.
ATTTAAAATAAGAATAAAATTATAAAAAGTAAGAATTCAAAACAATTTTAAATTTGACAGATAAAGCTGTAATTTTTGGCTCTCAAAAGACGTTAGAAAGGTTTTTCGAACGCGGGCGAAGTCGCGCGGGCGGCTGCCAGGAAATAAACTAATGAAATCATTGACCTCTATTAGCAAAAAAAATCTTCAGGCCAGTGAATGAAATACAAGGAAATTATAAGTACTTTTGATGAAATATAAAGTCATGTCAGGCAGGATATTAATCACGCATTCACCGCGGTATCAGAAGCAGATATCCCGAAGAGCGAAGTCGCAGTCAAACGCGAAACTTTGCCAATTCAAGTAAGCGACGATAACGCGAGAAACAATTGAAGCGTCTACTCTACAACTTACAGCCTGATAGGGCTGCTATCGAGAGTTGTCAAGTCAAAATAGTGCATAGGTAGATTTTTTATTTTTAAAAACATGTTAATAATTTTTTGATAGTTATTAAATTGAACCCGTTCATATTTACGAAACTAAAGTGTAATAAGAAAGTAAATAAAAAGTTTGCCTTAATATTTTGATTTTGAGGTACAATCTAAAATACGACAAAGAAACCAACTTCACTTGATCAATAGGTAGCTAGAAATTGAAATGGACAGATGTTCCCAATTTTCCATCCAAAAGTTCAGCGATACATGACTATGCAATTGGATTGTAATTTATGTATCAAGCAAGATCCATGATTATGATGTTAACAGCTGACAGTAAAGAGGTCAGCGACCCCAACCCCTCGCCCTGGCTCACTCGAAACGTCACGTACAGTGTGTGTGACCATGAACTAAATGATAAATGTTATGTAAGCGCAGACATTTGTTTTATGTCTGGGGCAATTAATATACCAATCTGTAAGCAATTTTAAACGAACTTTATGTTTTTATAACTGAAAAGCTAAGTGCAACCTCGGTGTTAAGTTATAACTTTGTTCGGTGTTAATTTATGTATAAATATAACTTTGGTTTAGAAAATGCAAAACCAATTAGGGTACTTATTCGCTTGGCTCACTTATTTAGTTTATTTAGGTAATTTACGTTAGATCCCGCGGTCGATCCCGTTATTCATTTATATTGCAAAAAAAACTTCAGTAAGACTTTTTTAACTAACATTGTTAAAAGGTAATATAAATTATTTCTACGTAAATTTTCACACATGAATAATTTTCTGGTCAACGAACATTCTACTTCGTATATGACTGAAAACGTAGTAAGGCTATGTCACAAAATATATAAAGAAGATTTCGTACAGGAAATCTCGGGTAATCTCTGGCTTTTTCCAGTACTGAGCGCAACAAAACAAATGACGGTAGCGATTTCGAATATGGCCGAAGCGGACATTCTGTCTCAAAAAGACTTTAATATGTTATTTTATGTACGTTCTCAGTCAAACGTTTCAATATATTTTATACAAAACCTAAAGTTGGCCACACATGGAACCGCGATAACTCGACATTCTGTGCTATGTAAATGAGATGGCTCCGTTTGTATAAATTTTCCGATTCAAAATCCCGAAAACTGGTGTTGTCACAAGAATATCTCAAATATCCGCTGATATTGTAAGACTTAGAAGTTTAAATGTATTTTGTATGAAACCTAACGTTGGCCACGTATGGAGCCGCGACAGCCTTTGCTATGGAAATGAGACGACTTCGGAATTTCCCGATTCAAAAGCGTAAAACTAAGTCAGTGTTGTGACAGGTTGATTTTTCTCAAATATTTGTGGATATTGGACTCTCTCGGAAGTTACAAAGTATTATGATATCTAAAGTTGGCCAAGCCACACATTTTATACCGACAGCGACAGTTTTTGCCATGGATTATTTTTATATTATTGATATTATTAATGCATATTTAATTATGGAAATTCGATCACCTCGATTTGATTAACCTCGATGAAGTATACACCGTAGTGATTACTTGCTCAGTGGTATACACAATAATCTTCGATCATCTATACCTGAGGCCGTTTGACAAATCACGCGTCACTAAATTTCAAATTGTATGACAAGTCGTGGGGGACTTTCATATGGGCTGCGTTTTGGGGGAGTTTGAGGTGTTCCACAAATGCCATTGTCATGCGATATCCACAGGTATAGATGATCGAAGACAATAATGGTTGAGTTTTCTTTCAGACAAGCGTAATAATAAATAAAGTTTTATTTAAGTCTTTTATTAAGACACTGAACTATTGGGTTATTTTACACAGTTTAAATGTTAAAGACAAAAACGTAAAGTGTTTACTTTAACAGAATCTAAAAATCGAGTTACTCTACTTGTCATTCGTATTCATACCTGTAAAGATAAGACAAATCCCATCACTAGTAAAGGTGGGAGTCGCACAGGTTATGCAAATACGTCGGTCTAAAAGCCCCTGTCGGATTAAATTTGGTCTGGTGACGACTCTCTCGATTCCCTGTTCTGCTAAATGCGCGCTTACCAGCTAATCTTATGAGACAGTTCGCCTCCATTGTTATGTAATGTGAATATGCTGAGACAAACACGATCGTTAACTTGAATAAAACTAAATTGTCAGTACTTTAGGTATACTCTATAGTGTGTATGTCGTTACCTTTATACATTTTGCAATAGTTTGTGATACAAGGTTAGTAAGATTTTGAAAACAAGTTGACGTTTTATAATTCGTCACGAGTAACCTTAACAACCGTGTACCATACGACGTTTTTCAATACATTTGCGAGAAAACATTAAAGGTACCTATTGAAATTGTAATAGAAATTAAAAAGAACCGTAAACAAAAACGCACGGCGTGCGGTAAAACCAACTTTCCGCACGCTGTACTGTCATCGAAAGCACACATTTTCGAGCAGGAATAACAAGAACTTTTTTGACAGAGTGGGGATAAGTTAGCGCATTTGCTCTTGTGAGCGACCAATAATAGCGCGCGCCCCTCTAGCGCCGCTCGCGTACCTCACTACGCATACCCAAAATACGCGTTTCGCGCACTCCCCACCCCACCCGATTTCAAGATGTTTGCCTTGCCTCGTACTGTATATAATTTTAAATCATAATATTAGAAAAAGTATCTGGTATTGAGTCGAATTTCTCGCTTTCTTGCAATTTTAATTTATCATGCATTTCTCTTAACCACTTTTTAAACCAAAACAAACAAAGGAATCGCAAGTAACGCTATTTACTTAAACAAAGAAGATTTCACAAGTGCAAAATTAAATTCACCTCACAGAAACGCCTCGCAGCTTACCTGCAACAAAATTAAACAATAAACTTTAGCATCACTGTCTTTCGGAAAGCGGAAAATTTTAATGAAATACCGCGGTGTGGTAGCCGACATAGGGCCACCACACGTCCGGATTTTTGCGCAATTTTGGCCGTCTATCCGGCTTTTTTAGTTTGTCCGACATTTTTTGTTTGTCCGGCATTTTTAAGTTTGAAGCGCGTTTTTATTTTGATGAAAGAAATATATATTTTAATAATAATAATAATAATAATAGCTTTATTGCACACGACAAAAAACAAAAACAGAAAGAAACAAACATTTCAGCCAATTTACTAAGATAATGTTTGTTAACGGTAGTAAACGAATTAAAAAAAAGTTGTTGTGTTTAAATATCCGGCCTATTGTCCGTACTTCAAATTTCGTTATGGCAACCCTAGCTCGGCCGGCTGAAATATTCAACCGAATGGCCGACGCTCACATAGTTACCGGCGGCTTTGTTTGCCGGATTAGCGGATTACTTATTAATTGGTTAACTTTTCTGTAATTTCGCGGCTTGATCGAGTTTTAAGGTTGTTTCCTCGTTTAGGATTAAACGTTTGGAAATAAATATGCGGTGATTGTGAATTAGTAGATTTAGTTAAGTTACATGTAAATTGAACATTTGAAATTGAGGAAACATTGCACTAATAAAAAATAGATACATTTTCTATGTGAAGAATGTTAATGCCACACTTAATTTCTATTCACTTTCAAAATTAATAGGTGTAGGCTTATAAGTAAATTGAAATTTTTAAGCAAACAAAGTATTAAAATATATTTTTAATAAAAATACGAGTTTAATTTCACGTTTCATACAATCGCAAAAAAGTCTTAGCCCAAATCAAGGTTTGTTTACTTACGTAATTATTTGCTTCTTTTTATTTTGGTAGATATACAGAGCTCCGTATGTCGATGTCTGTAAATATTGATATAGTCATTGTGGTCCCCGCCGGGTCGCATATTTAGTAATGCACGATTCACACCAAATAGCGCGAGTCGGGCCGCATCGCAGCGGATGCGCACGTAGGGCTGCGTTCAGACGATAAGTAACACACGACCCGACCTCAACCTGAACTTAACTCAAACTCACCTCAACTACAGCCCACCTTGAAATATATCGTTTACAATTTTGAGTCTTATGACACATTAATAAGCTCCTGTGTAAGGTTCAGGTGAGTTTGGGGTGAGTTCAGGTTGAGTTTGAGTTAAGTTCCGGTTGAGTTTGAGTTGAGTTCGGGTTGAGCGCGGGGCGTTTTCAGTTGCATCGAAAAATATAACGGAGCTAATTAGTGTGTCATTAAGCTCAATATATTTCAAGGAGTGGGCTGCAGTTGAGTTGAGTTTGAGTTGAGTTCGGGTTGAGGTTGGGTCGTGTGTTATCGTCTGAACGCAGCCTTATGCGCCAGCACGCGCGCTCATCCATCGCATCGGCACGGCACGCGTCCGCATCCGTCGGCACACGCGCGCATCCGTCAGCACGCTCTTCTAGGAGCGCATCACAGTCAATCAGTCAGTGTCACCGGCAACCGCGTCGGCAACCGCGAGCAGCTGACCGGGCTGCGACGTATGCTGCCGGAGCCGGGGGGTAATTATGTAACTTTGTTGCAATCAACTCTGACAGAAATCGCAGTTACATCGATGCTTTAGTAAAAACCAATGTGACAACTATCTTACCTAAAGCAGCAATGCAACTGCGCTTTCAATCGATTTCAATCGAGAATTGTTAGCAACAGACTTACGTAATCAAGGGTCCGGTCATGTTTCAACACAGACCATACAACATAGTGGGTTTCAAGCTGCGTAAATTCCAACCAGATATAGAACTTAACTACCTGTATTTAGTAGATTGTAATTGCGCTCCGGCACGGCCCGACTCGCGCCGGTCGGTGTGAATCTTCGATCAAGTATACCCTAGATGTCCGGTCAGAGTCTCAAAAATGGCACCTCAAATAGCGTCCCACTTACAAACTGGGCGCTTATTTTGCACAAAGTAAGTGATAAAACGATGTATTTTGTACAAAATAAGTAATATAAAATGTGACTTTGTACAAAATAAGAGGTGATTATGTACAAAATAAGCGCCAAGTTTGTAAGTGGGACGCTATTTGAGGTTTTAGTTCGTGAAGCGATAACTAGGATATTCTTGATCGAAGGTGTAAATATAAAAAAATAACATAAGAGCAAAAATTTCCGAGCGTTATATCCGTGTTACTCATTTGTTAGGCCTAATCAAGGGCATAAATGTTTATTTATTATGTAATTATTAAGTTCTGTACTTATATATTTGTAGATATAACAGTATTAGCTCCGAATAGTGGATGTCTGTAAATATTGACAATGTAAGTGTGACCCCCGGGTCGCATATTTACTAAAGGCAAAACTTCCCGAGCCTTATCCGGTGTTTACTCATTTGTTAGACCAAATCAAAGGCGTGGGTGGTTAATCTGCCGCCAATACAATTTAGCCGAAAAGGATCGACTGAAACTTCGATAAAACCGCCTACGCTGGTTAGGAGACTATTAACTAAATTATTTGGAAATATTAATAGAGATTAACGTTATTGTTTCTTATTGTAAACGTCAGCTGATCTAGCGTACTTATTAAGGTTTCATAAACAACTTATATGCTTGCGGTAAACCTATTTTATGCTTACCGCTGACGGGCGCTATTTTGTAGCTGCGATAAGCGCGGCGTTAATCGCGGCGATATCGCTGCGATAAACGCGGCGATAATCGCGGCGACAATCACGGTGCTTTTTAATCGCTGACGTAGGTTAACCCTAAAAGGCACCCGGTAATAATATTATAGAACAATCACTTTTATTATTGCTAAGCTCTATAAAATAAAGTTTATGATTTATTTATGTCAGTAATTATATACTTTTCACAAATGAAGCAAACAATGTATACGATTCAAATGTCTTCAGTACCCTTAGCACGAACAGCTATCGAGAAAAAAAACGCACGTAAAATTACTCGATAGACAATTCTCTATGGAAAATTTCATTTCGCTTATCGGCGATAGATGGCGTTGTACAAATTTCCAATACAAAATTTATCTATCGAATGATTATTTTTTTGATAGCTGTTCGTGCTAAGGGTACAGATCCTTTTATCATCAAAATAGTGTGAAGAACAAAAATTCTGCATTTACTTTATATGCGCAAATTCAAGAATTATATAAATTGGTAAGCATATCATGTAATAATAATTCTCTTACTTTTTATTGCAAACTCTACCATTACAAAAATAATTATGTCAGCCAGCGAAAAAAATTGTGGTGTCTTTTAGGGTTAAAGCCGTTTGTCACTCTTGTCAGTGTCATTTCGTGGGCGATTAGTCGCCGAGCTATGTGTGAGCTACTTTTTGTAGCTCGTGGGCGTTTACGTATTGAACTACATATGTTCTATTCTGGGCTACAAAAAATCGCTCGGCGATTAAGCGCCCGTGAGCGGTGGCGCTTAGTTCAAAAGTGTTTGGTCCTCTTCGCCTAAACTCAATCCCACCAAAAACATTTTCATGTAAAATGAGCCAAGGCGCACGCTCGCACTGTCAAAAAGTTATCAGACCATGACATTATGAGGTCTGATAACTTTTTGCTCTACATGGCTCTACATGAGTAGAGCCAAGCTTCTAACTCTACAAGCCCTAACTTCACAATCAAACTCTACACCTTAGTCAAAATGTACCAACGTAGTGATTATTTCCTCTGTGAATGTACCTACTAAGTGCGTCACTGCACTGACCCTGTCAGAATAACAGCGCCTTTGTGCTCACTCTGCCCAACTGAGACTGGCACAGAGGCTTGATGCTGAGGCAGGGTAATTTATGGGCCTCACACAAAATATATGTGTTTATCTTGATTTTTATTTTTACGTTCTGTTTTTTCTTCTATGTTTGTCTTTTATCTAGGTAATCCTTTTGTTTTATTTTATCTTATTTTAAGTTGTTTTTTATCGTTTTATTTCCTGTAACTTGTGTTGTGTGAGCGTCAATAAATGTTTTTTCTATTTCTATTTCTTATTTCTAAAATATGCGGCTTGGCCATTTCGCCACATGAAAACATCACATCTTATGTACATATATATTATGTATCTTTGTGTATTCACAACGCCCTAAATCTTTAAGTCATTTCTATATACCACAGATTCTCTTCTATTAATAGAACGTACAGAATGACACCTATGACCTCCGATTGATTTGTTTTAATTGAACTCGCAGTGATATTAAGGGATCTCGCACACTTGTAGATCAAGTCCAAGAACACTCACCGCACACACGCATAGGCCACATTCTATGACTTGTCCAATTGGACTATACTTAGCTAATTTACGGACATGTTAGTAAATAAACCATCCATTGACCTCAAAAAAGTGTTTTGTTAAAACACATTTTTTCATATTCAAGTTTGATATACTGCAGATAACGTAGTTGTGGAACAAAAAACAACAAAAATTGCATAAACATTTGATATCAAAAAAAAATTCTTGAAGTATAAGCGATCGACGATTGAGTGAATATATTCATAAACATTTTGAACTGGTGCGGCATAGGAATTTGACAACAAGTGCGTTAGATCCATAAAAAGTCAGTTTATTTCACGAAAAAGCCTGGTTTGTGTGCAAATGTATAAAACATTTCAAGGAGGTCTATGTCGGCTCCACACGTTGGCCACAATATTGGCCAATTTATCGTTCGTTGATGCTTTTGAAAGAACCACTTTAAGGCGGTTGTATGACCGAAAGTAGTAATAGAAAATGATTTTAATAATGTTTATCGTGGAGATTTTAGGGCCCATGGTCTAGTATTTTTAGAAGGTATCACTACATACCCTCGTAGTCATTCGTAGAAGTAGATAGCAAATGTGTCAAAAACGGCCACTTTTAGTAGTTTTGCTATCTACTACTAGCAGTGACTACGAGGGAATGTAACGATACCGTCTAAAATACTAGACTGTGGGCCCTAAAATCTCCACGATAAACATGTTTAAAATTGTGTAATAGAATTATTATATTAAATATAATTCACCGCGGCGCCACTTTCGCTCAGGGTACCACCTTAAAGCATTTGTTACAAAACTAGCAACGTACAATGAATTTGCCAATATTATGGCCAACGCGTAAAAATAAAAAACGTGGTAAAAAACAAAACACAATCCACCACAAAGTTCCCAACTACGTCACAATGGAAAATCTGATGGCTTACCCGACACAAACGGTAAATTGCTTACAACCGCCGCAAATCCGTATTCCATTAAGAAATTAATACAATTCAAATGCAAGAACAGTGAATTGAATCCAGCCACGTTTGAGCGCCTTTTCAATAGTGTTGGAATAATTAGCATTAGCAATAATAATTAATTGCTAATGGTCCATTAGCAATTATTAAATTAATCGTAGTTGCTAAAATAAATTATTGCTAATCATAGCATCGATCGCAGCAATCGCCTGCGTTCGCGTCCTGCTGCTATCATGCGTAAAATACGTGACCGTGCTGATTCGCACCGCAGCGCTAACTGACTGTCGTGCGTGCGGCGTGCTAATGCTAATGTCATTCGATGCGAATTATTTTGACTCGACCGACGCGACCCGACAGTTCACGAATGAATAGTAGGAGTAGGAGTGAGTGAAAAGAGAAAACGCATTCGCGCCAATGAAATTTCTTAAAAATTAAAGTGAAATGCTCGTGTTTACGGTCCATTATTCTATAGTTGATTTTGTTTATTATTGTTTCGCACTTGTTGCGTAGGTCAGTCAGGTCGTAGGTTATTATAGGTTCAGTCAGGTTATTAATTTAGTTGCGTTGACATCGATCGTGTGATTGATATTTTGTTTCCCAAATACTTTAAATTAAAAAGACTGGACTTAACTGTATTAGGTAAATAACTTAATAAAAGGTGTGAATATAGTGTTTTTGTAGTAAATTAAATAACATAAGATTACAAATCACAGTAATTCATAATCAAATTAAATATGATTTTAGCAAATAGCATAGCAATAGCACGTAGCATGCTAAGACGTGAAAATTAGCATGCTAATGAAATTAATGAAAAATAGCATTAATTGCCATGACTACTTTTCAATCCGCCGACGGTTGACAAATGGAGCCTCGACGGCTGATTATGTTTTAAGACGAATCTTATTTACTTTAGCAGAGATTAATGTTACAGATGAAGGGAATTTACTATAGTCGCATTTATGATCGGGATAAATGCTGACTGGTTAAAATTTCATAGATTTATTAGTGGTTCACTAGTATTTTCATGAAGGATCTGTCTGGCCGTAATATAAGTATCTAATGTAAATCAACAATGTAACTTTTATTGCTTAGTTATATGTGAAAGTTTTAAACTTTCTTCTTGCTTTGCTTATAGAGCGTATATTGTTGTAAAATCAAGACATAATAATAATAACAATCAAAAAATATTTAAGTACAGGGACTCATTTTGTGTTTGTGAAACTAAATCTATGTTATTATACTTATAATGTTGTTTTAGAAAAACGGGTTTAAAAAGTAAATACTAACAACGCAACCCTTGTAACCTTGATATTGTATTGGAGTTCATAATTTATTAGTTTACTTCATCCGCCTTACGCGACCTTAAGAGAAGTGTAATTTCGAAAATGTAAAATGTGACACTGTGCTCCTAATCCTATAAACAAGGTAGTTAAGTGTTTTCGTTGAATATTAACAGTGCAATAACTGTTATCAAAAATGGTACCACAGTTTTCTTATAAAATAAACGAAGGAAATTGTCCGTACATTTAATTTTCCACTCCAAATAATGAGGCGACGAGTCCCGATCGGCTTGGTTCGCTGAACCCGATATCGACGGAGTTACAAAGGAGCGGACTGGCTCCTTACAACGGGCTTGGACTTACGATACTGAATACTGTTTAAAATGTTGCATTAAGTATTCGAGTAGAAATTGTTCTTACATAACTTCTTATTAACGTAGTACCGAACTGAACATATTTTAAAAGGAACATGACTTGTAATTTGTAGATCTTCTTTAATTATTTTCATATTCCGAAACATTTATGCGTATTACATTACAGACTTATTTTTTGTTATATATCCGAAGTTCGGAACCCATGTCCACATCACCAAAAGGTCAGTTCTTTATTTTTTTTATATTCCGCAATATTTTATGCATATGACAGAATTTCATACGCCACACGCACAAAACTATCGCAAACTCGTCAAAAATTTGCCGAACTCTAAGAAGCAAGTTCCAGTGTCACATGTTGGAGCAAGTTACAAAGGCCCAATCTTAGCGAGCTGCCAATGTCGGAAGTTTGCGCCGGCTGGGGGCTGGGGGGAGGCGAATGTCGAGTTGCCAAGTTGGTAGTCCGCAAGCGCAACGGATAGCAGTGAGACAGAATTCTAACGGCTAAAAGTTTAACGATAATCTGTAGGAAAATGTATGCAAGAGCGCGTATATTACAACGATTTAGGCATCACCCAACACTTCATAGTGATAAGATTATAGATGTAAAACTATATTGAAATATATTCTGTGGTCTTCGGAAGCTCGTGAGCATATGAAAGATACCAATGAACTGATACATTCACAATTATTATAACACTAGATTTTTTTCTACAGAGCATCTTAAGTGGGACTACGAGAGTCTTGCTACAGTCGTAGCACGTAGCAACGGACTAGGTTCGTAGCGCACGCGACTTTTTTGTAGCTACGCATCGTAAAAACGGGCCTACCAGGCTATTTAAGGCGACTATATCACCCTCAAGTGGCGCCCTCATCTTAATTAAATTTATTGCTCGCTAAGTACATAATGTATCGAAAATTCCTATGTACAGATTAAAACTTAGATTTTATAGTCTATTTACAAACAATAACCTCAATGAAATTTAGTTCGTTGTAGTAGTAGTTAGTAAAAGTGCCTAAAATGGCCACTTTTTTGCTCTTTTGCTAACTACTAGTCCAACGAACTATATTTTACAAAGGTTATTGTTTGTAAATAAACTAAAAAACCTTATCTTCAATCTGTACATATGAATTATCGATTCATTATGTACTTAGCGAGCAATAAATTTAATTAAGATGAGGGCGCCACTTGTGGGTGATAGGGGCCTTAAAAAGATCTTCATTCCTTATATTAGTTTTAAAAATTTAAAGATCCGGTAATGGAATTGTATGGAATCACAAGTGAAAATAGTAGACTGTATGACAAGTGTATAAAATGGGTTTTATGTAACATAAAGCCGAACTTTACGAACATGAGAAGTAAAAAATATATTGACTTCCAGCTACCGAAAAAAATACAAAACAATAAATTGCCTAAATTTATTGTAGCCCCTTTAGCCTCGATTTTATTCCCGTCCATTAAAACTAGAAAGACCTATAAATACTCGAGCGGATGCTAGGATATTCCGTATCCAAGATAAGACGGATCAGCCGACTCAAATAAAATGAGGAATAAGCCTTGATTTCTCCTACTAAAACTGTATATTTGCTGAACTGGAGATGCCCTTGAATAAAGACGGAAAATAATTCGATTGTTTTCTTTTCTATACCGAGATACATACATGGACATAATTTAATCAGTGCTCAAAAAAGATAAGTACAGAAGCGTATGTATTTATGTATGTACGAAAATAGCAGTCTATAATAACTATTTTATTTACCTATCAGAAATCAGAATATTTATTTGCACAATATTGTGTACATTATTTGTGACATTACATTGAGATTGGTGACAATGTTTTTAATAAAGTTTCAACAATATTCTGCCTTATGTCTGTAGGCATGCAAATGTTAGTAAGTGTCAGCTATCTATAGTAAATATTATTACTACTAAGTACCTATTACTATTTTAAGACGTCAATAAATTACAAAATTGTCAACAGAAATCTCATATTCAAAATTAAATGTCAATTATGCAAAATTATCATTAATGAGTCAGATTAAGTTGAGATGTAAATTTTTTTCTCCAAATATTCCTTGGTCGAGTAGAAACTGTGCTGTAGGAGCCAATTAAATAATTTATTCCTAAAAATAATTTTCTCTATTGGTTGATTAATAATGTCTAGCGGTAGTTTATTAAATATTTTGATAGCCATATAATATACATTTTTACGAAATATAGTTAAATTAGATTTAGGTATTACTAGTTGATTCTTTCTCGATGCTCGTAAATTATCGTTTTTTTCACTACTTACATTTTACAAAGTATTCAGGGTGCTTTTTAACCAACAAGCATAGTTCTAATAATGTAATAGAATAACATGGTAGAGGTAGTATTCTATGTTTTTAAAATAGGGGTTTACATGATTCTCTTTCTTTTATCTGGCATAAGGCACGAATACACTTCTTTTGTGCTCTAAAAGCTCTGTCTAAATCTACACTGTTGCCCCATATTATTATGCCGTAACGCAGTAAAGAAGAGACGTATCCGTGGTACGCCTGTAAGGCTACTTGAAAAGACGTTATATTTTTGATTCAATTCAGTGCAAATTTTAGTTTAGTGCAGAGACTGTCTATATGTTTTTTCCAATTGCAATGTTCATCTAGATTTATACCTAAGAATACTGTGTTATCTACAATGTCAATTTTATTGTTATTATAGTGTATGTCAATGTTAAGTTTTTTCGCTTTATATGTATGGAATTGAATTGCTTTCGTTTTCGATATATTAATTTTAAGGTCATTTTTATTCATCCAATTAATTATGTCAAAAAGAGTATCATTAATGTCATGTTCAAGTTCGTCAATATTTTTATTTTGAAACAGAAGTGTACAGTCATCTGCAAATAGGAAACAATTATTGGTAGTTATATCGGGAAGATCGTTTATGTATAATATAAAAAGTAAAGGTCCCAAGATACTGCCTTGAGGCACGCCGTTACTTATTAGACGATATTTTGATCTGACTTTTACTTTTGTTTGAATTCGACAACTTGGCGACTCGGACGGAAGCGTCCGCGTTGTTTCGGTACAGTGTTGACGATTTGCCAAGTAGCTAGCGAACCATTTGTGAGCGATTCCCCTTACACCATAGTCATGAAGCTTCTGTAACAGTATTTCGTGACTTACGTGGTCAAAAGCTTTTAACATGTCAAGAAATACTGCTACGGTTGGTACTTTTTCATTGATACCTTCTATTTTTTTTATTAAAGTAAAACAAGCTAGTGCAGTCGATTTTCCTTCCTGAAAACCATACTGTTGTTTGTTAATAATTTTATGCTTGGTGACGTATAGCCATCACTTTTTCAAATATTTTTGATATTACAGGTATAAGTGTGATGGGCCTGTAATTTCCCATATCCTATCTAAATAAAATAGCTATTTTTATAATTAAGCTTATAACTGCTATGATTTTATTAATTCATCAATAGCTGCATTATTACATCAAAGATACGTGCATATTGAAATAATAGGTAATGTTTTTTATATAAACATTTGAAATTAGTTTTTTAATCGAAGACAATATTATTATGGAATATGCAACTTTATAAATAATACAAAAATCTATTTATGGGTGTTTATCAATATAAGTTATAAGTTATTTACTTAAAAAACGGTGTTAAATTCCACACTTCTGAACAATTTTGGAAGAAAAAAAATGTACTGAACCGTAAATTAAGTTACGCTATATTTAATTTAGGTAACTCGGTGTAACATTCTTGTGCCGCATAAATTCATTCTCTTATCGCCTATAAATAAACACAAACAGACTTCCCTATCTCCCGTCGTTATGCATTAAAACTAGGGTTGGCACACAAACAATATTGGAGCAAAAAACATTTTGTACTTACAAAAAAAAAATGTACAGTTAAACATACACAGGTTGACTTTAAATACTCGGGATTTTAAAAAATATTACTTTATGTAATTAAAAAAACGATCTTAAAGTATTTTTTGTTAAATCGGTCATCGGATGGTTTTTTTAATGAACTATCTACATACTTATATTTTAGTTTATAGTACCTGCCAATACTTCTATTAGCTGTGCTTGGTTTAAGACTAAATTATCATACCCTTCTTGCTGCTGCACACACATGCATGCCTTCTTCTGATTATCTCTTTTAAATGTCCATTTTGTTTCTCCTTTTTTCTTTTTATGAGTTATTAACTTAATGTACCTACCTGTGTAATGTTATTTGTATGAATGTGTGTGTTTTAGCAAATAAACTTTTTATCTATCTATCATTGTGATTAGTGAGGGCTCAGTGTGAATTGGGTGTGGGTGTGAAACAGCTTACGTAATTTTCATCTAGATTAAAAAAAGTTTAGGTATAGGTAATCCATGACTCATGGCATGATATATCGAAAACTGATAAAGTTAGATAAGACAAATATCCAATATAGATAAGTTATATCTAAATGTAACACGCACCGGGAAATGCGTCATTACAGTACCAATTTTTCGGTTGTAATTTGATTATTTCTCCAATAATTTTATTCAATTTTTGAGATAATTTTTTGGTTATTTGATTATTTAATCTGAATTTAATAATTTGAAAAGTGACAACCCTTAAAACATAGTCTACAAACCAATAAGGAAAAGTCGCATATAACTCGCGGCTACCTAAATGTACGTAGATCTCGAGAGAAGACAACTTTCCACTTTTCTATTACGTTGTCAAACGATCCAAAATATTCTATTCACTTTTTTGGTTTTATCGTGGGTTTCATAAATAAAAGTGAAATTTTGTATGTTTGTAAATCAATCACGTAGAAACAGCTGAACGGATGAAACTTGATGTGTGTGTGTGTGTGTGTGTGTACACACAGCTAGTTAAAAGCATTTTTATTCCAGTTGTTTGTTTCCGTAAGATGATTCAATTAGTTTTCTATCTATAATAATATTATCTATAGCCGGCAACATAAAAAAGACCACTGATATTTTGGGAAAGATAAATCAATAATTTAGGACGATAACATCACGTGAACAATACATCGGCATGCCTACTTATCATTTTCGGATAATCAGGCTAGGAGTTGCTATGATAACTAATTTTATCGTTTATATAGGTTAACTATAATATTTTCTTATCAATTGTTTGCTTTTATTCGTGTATTCTTTTCTATAGCTATTAATTTCAAAATGTAGAAACTGCCGTGCCGAACTTTAAATTCCTATGCCATGAATACAATGCGATCCAACTATGACCGTCTTTGTTCGCATTGCGTATTTATACCATAATCATATCAGTAACAAGAAGTCCTATAGTATAAAATATTAACGAGGAGCCCAAACAATGTTAGACGATCATTGTTTTTTTTACGCGACTGCAAAAAAAGAAGAGTGTATTGTGTTCAGGGTACATACAAACATACATGAGTATGTTAGTATGTATGTAAGTTTCTTTATTCCACCATAACTTCTAAAATTCCGGAACATATTTGAAAGTATGAGGTATCGTTAGAATTCTTACATCACCCCAAGTGATACTAGCTAGAGATTTTTTGAAAAAAGTAAATATATCGTATTGCTGTCGGGGGACCTCTTTTTTTGCTAACCATACAAAAATTATAGCCGTGATGTTAAAAGCTAACTCCATCCTATTCTATTTGGCTCGCATTATAGATAAAGTGGCAAAGTAATTATCTAGAAACGAAAATCTTTCCTATCACTGATATTTACGTAACCCTCAAATACATTTGCTTATCTGACACAAGTTACACAAGCGAGCCATGAAATAAACATCCTTCATTATAGAGGTCAGTTTATTTTTATCGAGGGACCTTTTGAGTACGGCTGCTTCTTAATGAGATATTCGAGGAAATGGAAGTCTTTTGAAGATTGTCGTTTAGTTCGCAGGCTTGCCTTTGTGACGATAACAAACTTCGAAACTGCTAGCCGGTCGCATTTAAAATTTAGTACGGAATCCGATGCTATTTGAGTTAAATAGATTAATTGTTGCAGAAGTGGATGGAGAGGTTCACGAAGTTGAGCTGAAAATGTAAGGCAAGCAAGGCATCTTTAGTTTAGGGTTCTTTTCCTGTTATGCGGATTTTCATCTTTTTAGGTATGTACCTACCTACCTAAATTACCTACTTATTCTATATTAGACAACGTGTCATGTAATAAAGTTAAGCAAAATGTCGAAAGACATCTGAGTTTCTTAAATTAAATCATAATAAGTAGCTTCTCTATCTCAACAAATATCGACACAAAACACCAACATCAACATCAAACACAAGAGAAGTGCACTACGCATCGGTGCCAACATCCGTGCCGTACGATACTATGAATAGGTACCTACTAACTACGTATCTAAAGCTTGCCGCCCCCTTTGGATAACTCTAAGCCCCAGTGGAGCGCGTCCCACTGGTTGGGAAGTCATGTTCTACAGGCGCGGTCTGAAGGGGGGTCACAGGGGACATGCCCCCCCCCCCAAATCGTACACGTCAAATAGAAAAATCTTTTTTTTTTTTTTTTTTTTTAATTTATTTATCACAAGGTATGTTACAGATATTCACATATATAATTTCCTGCCAAACTGTGAATACAGTTTGTTGGCGGGATGTGCGCTCTTTAACAATTCATCACACATACCTACCTCACAAAACATGCAAGTTACTTTTAGGTGTAATTATATAAATAAGGATTAATTTACAACATAAATAAAATAAAATTATTTTGTTACTTCGTCCAAAAGAGAATTTTTGAATCTAGTTTTTAACACATTTTTACGCAAAGCTGGAATTTGTCTTAATAGATTGTACTTATTAAATATTTTCGGTACCATATACATTGATGTTCTTTCACCATAATAATTCCTAGAACGAGGTTGCACCAGAATGCCATCATTTGCTCTCCTGGTGTTATGGTTGTACACTCTTTTTGTTTTAAAATCATCACAAAAATAGTTTTCTAGTGCAATGAGAAACTTTACTTTCTTGTCTACAGGCAAAATTTTACACATTTTGAATAGCTGATCATAATCTTTGTTACACATTTTTTTAGTTTTTTTATTAACAAGATATTTTTTTATTATTCTTAGCTGTATATTCCTTATTCCATTAATGTATGTCGCAAAAGTGCGTCCGTATATACTTAATCCATAATTAATTAAAGAATCAACTAAGGAATAGTACACCACAAACAATGTGCGTTTACTGAGTATTCTATTGAGATGATAAAATCTCCCTAATAATGCTCTAAGTTTATTATTAAGCTCACAAATGTGGGTTTTCCAACAAAATTTTGTATCTACTGTCAAGCCTAAGTATTTATATCTTTGTACATATTCAAGTGGTTTACAAACACAATTATTTTTGTTGTTGTGCAGACATTCATATGAGTGTCCTATCACTGCCAGATCCTTCTGATCAACAGCCTTAGCTCGCTGATTGTAGGCCGAGTGTATATGCATGCATTTTGTTTTACCTAAATTTATTATAATCCCATTATCGTGTGCCCATTTAGTTATGTTTTCAAAATCCTCTTGTATGCATTTTTGAATTTCGCGAATATCTTTTGATGCATATAACATCTAAAAATCTGCAAAATGAAAATGAAACAATTGTATTATTATTAGTGACCCCCTCCAAAATTTCAGGCTGCGACCGCGCCTGGGACTACAGTCTACACTACACCCATTCGCTTACCCGCTTTCGTGTTTAACCATGCACTCAAGTGCTAGACGTTATGAACACGGTATCCATATTCAGGCAACATAACTTATCGCTTAATCCCAAGACGATTTCAAACGACCAACGACGTTGTTACGAACGGGATGGTGCCACAACTAATACATAAAACAATTTAGAAAAGTATAATACATTATCGAATACATTGTCTTGGGATGCTTGCGATGGTTATATTAAATTATGTTATTTAGTACCTACCTTTATTCGTTTCAATAAACTGTCTGTGAGTTTCGGGAAATAGGTCATTCATATACCTATTTATACTAGAACCGACAATGTAATATTTTATATATTACTAGACTTCCTTTCTTTAAACCTAGTTGTGTTTAATTCATTAATGCCGGAGCGGTCGCTGGCGCCCGAGACACAATAGATTTTCTATTGTGTCTCATTTTCCGGGCGTTGAAGAGTTAAGTAAAGTACGAAGCAATCCTGGATAAACAAATATCCTTACATACATACATATACTCACGCCTGTTTCCCATGGGGGTAGGCAGAGACTATCAACAATTTTTTGACGACCTGAGTGGTGCAGTGGTGCCGCCTATTACGCAAGAGGTCCCGGGTCCGATTGACGATTCCCGGCCGGGCAGAAATTGAAATGATGAATTTTAATTTCTGTGACGGGTCTGGGTGTTACTATGTATAATAAGTATATATTTAAAAAGTATATAAGTAGTATATCAGTTGTCTAGCACCCATATTACAAGCATTGCTTAGTTTGGGGCTAGATGGCGCTGTGTGAAATTGTCCAAGCATTTATTATTATTATTATTATTAAATATCCTTCACTTCGAGCATCGCGGCTGAAACGCGTCTTACTCTAAGATCCTTCATATCCATAATAATATTATAAATGCGAAAGTCCGTTTGTTTGTTACGCCTTCTCGTCTTAACTACTGAACCGATCATCATCAAATTTTATATACACGTTGTCAGGGCCACAGAGAAGGACATAGGGTACGTTTCACCCAGAAAAAAAAGTATTGTTCCCAAAGGATAGCTAGTTTTTTAAAAAAGTCAACAGCCACATCATTTACCTAAGCAAGCCTATATCTTCAAGTATGCCCGTGTGAACTAGGGTTACCATCTGACCGAATAAATCCGGTCTTGACCGGATTTTAAGAGCTCAGACCGGACTCCATCCGGATTTCATTCGAGGCCGGATTTTCAATCATGCTTGGTCAAAATCATTACACCATCATTGATTGTTATGATTATGAATATTACTATGACTTTGACTATGAATGGGTGGTTTCCTGAAAGATGCCCATAATTTTCCTATAAGAAACCACCCACTTGTGTAAGATTTTACATAAAATAGATAAGGCTGTTGCCAGCAGATAATAAAAAGTTGTGCATTGTAAATGGCGTATTTTTTTTTATTTGAATAATGACCGGACTTTTGTCCAAAAATCAGAATTTTCAACCGCTTGCGACCGGATTTCCGAATTTTGGTCCTGGTAACCCTTGTGTGAACAGACGCTAAAAGCACAAATAGACGTCATGTTACCTACATTAGGGTAAAGCCTAAAAGTTGCCCAAGTGACGTAAAGACCCGTTGTCTCCAAGAATGGCCAAACTCTAATCGCTTAGTACCTATACGAAACTTTGTAGTTTACTAATAAGTTTCTAATGCCAAGAACTTGATAGAGATTGCTATTAGAAACCCACCTATACTAAAAATGTAAAAGGTTAATATTAGTAAAATACCAACAACCTCGCAGGAGTAGACTACTATCATCAAACAACAACATTTATTTTACGATTTTTCCGATAAATGACAAAAACAATCGATTTTCCATACAAATGACCGAACAGATGATATAGTTTTGTATAAAAAGTCATTTTTTTTTTCGGAAAGTCCTAGAACAAGAGTTATTGTTTATGATGTTAGTAATCCACTCCTGCGAGGTTATTGGTGTTTTAAAAATAACCTTGTATGTAATTATATCACGAACTGTTAACAATGATTCTGAAAACGTATAACAAATATATAGGAACTGTACCTGAATGGCTGGAAAAGTGTCAAAGATTTTATCTTCCAAACAACAAATAATATCAAACAGCTTTTCGGGCAAAGCTTTTTTCACATTTAACTAACCTTTATTTTGCTACAGTCATTCGATTTCTTTAAAACATTTTCGCGAGAAAAAACCTTTGGCATCAAAATCATATGTCTGGAATCGAGGTAATAGACAATAATTCATGTTCTATTCAAGGAGACTACCATTTTTTTTTACCCTGCGCTACAGCCACAAATTTTTTTAGCCAACGCTAATAGAGATTGCAATACCAACTTCATAAATGCTATTCTAGCTTTCGCATCTTCCTATATCAACAGAGCCTATATCTAATAAAAACAATAACATTATTATTGTATATCGGTAAACTGTGATTTGTGAATCTGTAAAATTCGATTAAATTGTAAACGACTTTGTTCGCCACATGTCCACAAAAACATCAATGAGACAGGTAGACAGGTCTAATACTTGTATACTTAGTTTAATAAAAATAAGACACTAAAAATGTACTTATATGTATAAATGTTTTGGATACAACTTTATTTTTGTTCTTAATATAGCATATTAATTGAATGGTACCATCGTTGTACTATCAATCAATTTTTATTGTAGGCAATATCCATATAACAATTCTTTATAATATCTCCGAAACAAATTCCTATTTCCCCGAGTAAACACATGTGCCTGCCAGAAAAGTTTGCCTTTGCGTAATATTCCACAAATTCCATCTTACGGAAATTATTCAACGTTTCCCCTTTACAATGGTTGTTAAGGGCGTCAAAATTGTCTTTAAGCTCTTCAAAAACTTCCCCTTGTTAATATAACCAGGACATTCCTGAGAACTGCAATTTTTTCCCCTTACGACGGAATAAATTATATTGAGTTGGTACTTTTGGTGTTCCACGAAGACGTATTGTTTATGGATAACGTCAATGATATTCCGCAAATTGTTTGAGGGTAGGTAAGGTAAGGTTTTATAAACCAATAATAGATAAGACTACTGTCTAACACATTTCGCTTTTTTGTCAGTTTTAAGGGCTTTACTATAAATACTAGTCAACAATCAACATTAACGAAGTCATACAGACGTACCTACTTATATTCTTTACTACCACTATCGCTTCCAGCGATAAGACTTTTGCCCACCATAGATTTAAGTTTTCGTTTGTGATTATTCTTTTATATTGTGTGTGTGTGTATGTGCAAAGTATTAATCTATCATCTATTTATCTATCAATCAACAAATACATATTTTCACTAACATTGGAACAAAATCTCCCAAATTATATTGTATAGGATGACAAAATTTCTTGTATCTAAGTTATTTGACAGACTAATACTTCCCCAAAGGCAAAAGACAACATCATCCCCACCTCATCATCCCACCTTAAATAACAGCCTACATCTCAAGAGCCTAGTTCGCGGAACGTGCGAGTGACAATTGACATAACATAATTACCGCTTTCTCGACCGCACTTACGAGGGCTCTCAGTCCCTACGACCCTAGAGCTCTAAGCTCTAAGGGCCACAAGTGACTCCTATCAAATTACCAACGAGAAGCAGCGGGTAAAATCTGAAAGAGGACGTATCTAATGACCGAATTTGACTTTAATGTTTGGATTAGGAGGGGTTTCGAGAGTTCTCCAGTTGGTTTTTTCGCGATTTTATTCGGAGGTCAACCAGGTCGAGCTTGAGATTTTTCGAACGAATTATGCATAGGAATAAAGTCTTTGAGAAATCCTTTTTTGTCAATAAAAATAAAAGGACTGAAATTTTCATAACGTGAAACGCCGAATCCTTTTATAAAATGCCACTCAGGCCTTCAGTGCACTTCAACCAATCTGAATAAAATATAGCCCCCGGCGAGTTTTGCTTTTCACCTTCTTTTTACATATGTAAAATGTTTGGGATCTTCTGTCTGAATGAGGCAAACACATTTTACTTGACCATAGTTAAGAAATGACAGTACACAATTGAGTTTCTTCAATTCACAGGTACATGAACAATTTTCCTCAAAAGTAGTTGAACACTTTAGTACTTTTATTTAGCAAATTGCAAAGCTAGTATAAGACCGCAATATTGCACACTATGTACATATGGACGGAATAGACATTATTAGATTTTATTCACTCAGTTGATGACAATCGTTTATAGTACGTAAGCCCGCGACAATATTGCCCACGTCATATGATATCACGATGAAATGCATGGCACACGGTCAGAAATGTTGTGCAGAGTGAAGATCAGAAGATTATCGCAAAAAAAATTGACCGGAAGCTTGAGAAAATCTTCACTTCCGGTCAAAAATTTAAGGTTATATTTAATTTTACGTTATACGTTTATATTACGATGGCTTAGAGCACACATGTTTTAATTACAAAAAGTTGATTTTTCAGGAGAGCATTTTAAAGTTGAAGCATCATAAAATACAAGAACTGTATATGATATGGAATTCAAATTACGTTTATTCATAAGTCTTATTCTTTAGTTCTACAAATAAGTAAATTTCATAACGCAATTACGTCAAATTGATAACAAAATCAGCTGAAAACCTAGCTAACCCCCCTCAGTACATTTGAACCCTCATATTTAGTAATTTGAATGCACGAATGTACTAAGTGGGGCTGGGTTAGTATTCTAATAGAGTAACTGGTACTTATTAAAACAAAAATGTTAGATATATGTATAGATATGTAATGTTAGATATATAAGTATTAAATTATTAATTTAAAAAATATAGATAAATTTAATAATAAATTATTAAATTATTTATTAATTTTTATTATTAAATACTGACTCAACATATTTTGTGCAGGTTAGAACATAAAATAATAATAATATTAAATAATAATAATAATATTAGAAATCAATAAAACATTCTACAACATTTTAATAATTATTAAAAATAGTAGGTACTTATTAAAAAGTTTCTTTAAATCAGTCATCAGTCCGCAGTGGGGTGGTTCCACTCATGATTACAAGCAACTTTTACTATGGGGCCAACTCTGTGGGTGCGAGAAAAAAATCAGCTGTTCCATACAAAAGCGCAATACCTACTCGACCTAAATGTATGGAACAGCTGTTTTTTTTTCGTATTAACTGCACTTACAACATTTGGATTGTATAATTAATGTAAGATAACATGTCGTAAAAGTACTTAATATTTTTGTGCGTTAAGTAGTACCGCAGGAGGGAATCTTAAAATCACTTATGGAGTTTTCGTAGCAGATTAGTAAAAATAAAGGATTTTAATACTTTTGGACATAACCGAAGCTTACTTAATACAACAGTGACACTGGGTTTTTAATAGAAAGAGATGGAATATCGACACGTGGGTAAGTGCAAACGGTAGAGCACGTCAATTAATACAGTTGTCACTCAAAAAGTAAAAAATGGCATTTTTTGTAATTAGTACATGTGTGCTCTAAGCCATCGATTACATCAGTACGAGACCCGTGGCATCATTTAGCACTTCAAAGTAAAGAGAGTTAACATAAGTCTGTCACTTCTGAAATGGCCTGAAAGTACTTGACAGACTTCCGGCCATTTCAGAAGACAGACTTATGTAAACTCTCTCTACTTAACTATTGAAGGGCTAAATGATGCCACGCCACGGGTCTCGTACTGATGTCACATGACGTAAATAACCTTATTGACCGGAAGTAAAGGATTTTCTCAAGCTTCCGGCCAATTTTATTTGCGGTAATCTTCTGATCCTCGCTCTGCACAACATTTCCGACCGTGTGCCATGCCATGCATTTCATCGTGATGTCATATGACGTAGGCAATGTAGTCGCGGGCTTAAGGACTATTAAGACAATAGACCAAAAAAAACTGAAGGATTTTACCAACTCCGAATTTTATATGTCTTATATGGATATTAACATACGTAAGTATAAAAACATAAGAATGTATTCGTAGTATGATGGAATCTTTCTATCAGTAATACGTAAATATAAAAAATAAATATAAATAAAATGGAACGTTTTACACTGCTCTACATGTTACTTGCCTCCTGGATTTGAAAAGTTTGCGTACTTTTGTTTGACGTCGTACGTAGGGTAGGTGTATATAACATCCACGCACGATACGTAAAACTCCAGAACGAATTCAAATTAGTAGCCAGCCCTATTAGGCCGGTAATGCATATTCAAAAATGTGTTTTAATGTCTCATAAATATGGAACAGTTTATTAAGATTTATGATAGGAACAAAAATACAGAACCTCTTTCATAATTTTGTCGTGGTTTAAATCTAAAAAGTATTTATAAAAGAAGCAATATCAAATATTGATTGTGTGATTGTGTGCGTCCCCTTATTATAATTATTGTATGAATCGAGAGAGCCTCTTTAAATCTAATCGAAGTTCAATCACAATTTTTTTCATGATTGGAAAAGGACGATTAATCGGTTGTCGAGACCGATTAGTTGGATGAAAAGGCAGATTACATCACTAATAGGATCACTCGATTTCTTTTAAAGTCACCCTGGCTTATCGTGTAGAAATAAGAAAAACATGAAAAACTGATAAAAACAAATATTAGTATTTATTTTCAGACAACCAGGTCCATTTGTTAGTAACAATAATCCCTAAAACTATGTTAGTATTCTAGAACTAATTAAGACATAGTAGTTTGCGCCATATGCCACATTAAAGGGCAAACATGTAGCCTATTTGCAATGACCTTCAGGATGGTGTTGGTGCTGCCCTTCACTCTGTTTAGCAGGGACACCATTTTCTTGCGCATAACTGTTGAGAAACTGTCCGTGTACGCTTCAGCGAACATGGCAGATGCGCTACAAAAGCGAGGCAGCCCCAGCAGCACCCTGAAGCTGAAAGCATTATTGTACTGGACTTTCAGAGCATTGAGCGATTTCTGTGTGTACTTAACCCAAAGACTGCAAGAGTATAGCGACGTGCAGTATGCTTTACTATAATCGATTAATCCATTTTCCGTCACACTGATACATCGAGAGATGTCAATGCAAAGTAGGCACTATTCGTTATGATAATAATATTACGCCCGCGACTTCGTCCGCGTGGACAAAAATCCCTCAGGAGAAAAAGTATCCTATGTTTTAATCCAGGTTTTAAACAATCTGTTTTCCAACTTTCAACCACATCCGTTAAGCAGTTTTTGCATGATTGAGTAACAAACAACCAAACATACAAATTGAGTTTGATTGTTTTACTGTCTCTATTCATTAGGATTTGTTATATCAACTGCCAATAACAATGCAAAAACTATTATGGATACTTTTCAACTTATGGTAATTAACGAATATACATAAAACGAGAATGTAATGTACCGTTTGTTTTTTGTTACATCTGGCTGTGAGGAGAACATGTTGAAAACGTGAACTGCTCGGAACACGGCTGTTGTTTTAAGAAAATGTTCTGGCGATGAGTAATGGCAATATTTTTATGTATTATACAGCAAATTGCGCGTCGGGTAACTTCCGGAAACTCGGCACGGGGAAAGGAAATCGAAACAACACGAGAAAGAACGGGTCTTATATGGGGATAGTTATTTATGGCTATTCATAAGGGATATTATTACAGTTTGAAGGATTACATGTTTCCCCTTTCTTTTCATCGATACAATAGGAAATGAAATAACAGCGAAGACCAATCGTAGACAGATGACAGATCAAAAGCAAAAATGACAGAGAAAAAGAGAAACAACAGAAACAACTAAATAGTAGTTTATGATACTGATGCAAAATGAGGGGTATTAAAACATGAGTGTGTGTTTAAAAACCGAGCCGTAAGCGAGGTTTTTAATAGTATCACACGAGTGTTTTAATACCTAGTTATGTGCAGTTTCATACACTACTTTATCTACACTCATACATTTGGGATTGAACCTACTAAATAAAAGATCAACGTTAGAAAAGAGAGAGAGACTTTGGTTGTATTAGCTATGTACCTACATACCTTGTTATAAGTCATTTCCTTAGCTGCATCTAAAATAATTTTGCAGACTCAATTTTTTTTCACATTTTTAAGCAAGAATAAAAAATACCTACGAAATTCAGTATAATAAAATGTAAAAATTGAAATCAATATTCAAAACTTTTTTGTAATTCCCTAAAAATGGCGCGCATTCCATTAGAAAAAAATGAGATGAGTGCATTCTTGCAAACTAATCGCAATAAGTCATCGATCAACATATAGTGCATTTTAATCATGGAAAGTATGTGGGAAAATATCGTTGTTTTTTTTTACATATCACGGCACTACCTTCTTCTTGGATTTGCCCTGTATCGTATTGAGGAAAAAAGTTATTTTATGATGCAGCTGACTGCATCGTAATGAGTTTTTTTTTTTATTTTTACCTATTCACGAAAATAAAGTACGTATTTATATTACCTTTTTTGAATTCATATTTGGAACATTACGTTGTGAGTGTAGATAATAGTACATTACAGCCGTGAACGGGAAGCTAGCGATTGCATTGTCGAGGATGGTTTGAATCATTCGAGGCAATGCAAGTAGCTTCCAGAACAAGGCTTGTATAGTGCTTTTCTCAAGAAATGCGAGGAAATAAAAAACTTTTCAATTGAAACTTAATTAAATTTAATTAATATTAAAATTTATATTATTCATGTTCGGGCAATTATTAAATGTAAATGTTTTTATTCTTATAGTAATATAGTCTGGGCGCACCATTTTTTTTATTGTATCGTTATTATAGTACCTATTAAATAATTTTACCTTTATAATATTAACTGTGTTTAAGTTGCATTATCACATCGATCCACCAATAGTAAAGTTCGTCCAACCAATACTAGATGGCGCTGTACCCTCGTGGATCGCGGTATGGTTTTGCTTTAACAATTGTATGAGGTCCTAATGTGATTCATTATTTTCGTTCGCTTTTTTTGACCACGGCGGTGGTAATATATCTATACGTTTAAAAGTGTGTGTTTCATTGAAGGTGTCGCCCTCTATAGTGTGATTTGTGTTGTTTATGTGAACAGCTAAAACAAAAAAAGAAGTTGCCGCAGACCACCCAGATCATCTTCGCACTGTACCTACTTCCCGCACTGGTGGCTGGTGCGGGAAGTAAGTATTGAAATTCATTCCTGGCCTGAATTTTAAATTTAGAATGTGATGAACCAGACCCCCTCGGAAATGTGGAACGCCCCGCATTCCTTTTTCAAATGGAATGATAAGATTTCAGAGCATAAGTGAGAAAAAGTATTTACACGTCCGGCCCGATGGCCAGTTCGTAACATCTACTTTGTTGGGAACAAATGCACAAACATAAAATCGAAAAGAAGATAGTTTATTTACTTTTCAATCTACGTTTTAAATGTTCACGTTCTCCTGATGCAATGTATGAAAATCGTAATCATAATCATAATCATAATCATAATCATTTATTGTGAAACATAGGTACATACAGATGTCATAATACATTAATTGTTCAGCTATGTCCTGCCATGAGAGCATACAATGAAGGGAAGAATTAAATAATAATGATAGTAGGTACAAATTGATCATGCATAAGATAATATTATTAAAATTATTTTGAAAATTGATTTAAATAAAATTTCAAAAGATATATCATTAAATACAGTCAAAATATAATTACAAATCTTTATCTGTCAAAAATTCATTGAGTGTGTAGTAGCATTTTTCCAACAATAATGTCTTTAATTTCTGTTTAAACGTAAAGTTATTATCAGTGTGTCTTATCGATGCAGGTATCTTATTATAGATACGAGGTGCATTACAAAAAACACTCTTACTCATAAGCGCGGTTTTACAAGGAACATTGCAAAGTTTGTCCTTATGTCGTGCAGATGAAAGAAATTTAAACAATTCAATGTTATGTTTGACAAAAATAGCGCATTCCAGAATGTACAGACATGGAAGTGTAAGAATCTTGTAATTTTTAAAGTAGGGCTTGCATGTGTCTGTTTGTTGTAGGTTGAACATGGCTCTAATACAGCGCTTTTGAGACCTAAATACAATTTCTTTGTCGGTTGCGTTACCCCAAAACATGACACCGTATCTCAATGTAGACCCAACATATCCATGATAGGCAGTCAGCAAAGCCTCTATGCTTACTATTTTACTAAGCTTATATAAAGCATACGAATGACTACTCAATTTACTACATATGTGCTGTACATGTGAATTCCACTTTAAGTTACTGTCAATGAGTATACCTAAAAATTTAGCCGTCTTTGTCTCACATATTTGTTTCCCTAAGTAATTTATATTTAAGTTGATCGAATTCACCTCTCTCTGTTGGAAGCTCATGATTTGAGTTTTGTCTAAATTAACCTTAAGATTATGATCACTTAGCCATTGTACAATTGATGTCAAAGTTATATTTATGTCAGTTTCAAGCATAGTCAAATTGTTATTGCTGAATAATACAGTACTATCATCAGCGAAAAGAGTCATGTGATTATTGGTAGTTGAAGGTAACTCATTGATGTAGACCAGAAAGAGCAGAGGACCCAGCACACTGCCCTGAGGTACTCCATACGTTACATGTCCTGAATTAGATTGATAAGCTACCTCAGTTTTAGTTTTACTGTCAATTTTTTCTATTTGTGTCACTTGATATCTATTTGCTAAATACGATTTAATGAGATCATAAGCATTGCCTCTTACTCCTAAGTTGTACAATTTACTTAATAATATTTTGATATCTACATAGTCAAAGGCTTTTGACATATCCATGTATAAAGCAACAGTAGGCAGTCTTGAGTCAACGTTTTTTATAATTTTTGACAAGAAGTTATATATAGCCATATTAATGGATTTGCTCTTTCTAAAACCATATTGTTGAGATGTCAAGAGCCCGTTAAATTCAAGATATGAATAAAGACACTTATAAATAACTTTTTCTAAAATCTTAGCAAAAACAGAAAGAAGTGCTATTGGTCGATAAAAGTTCATGTCCATTCGGTCTTTTTTCTTAAACAGTGGTTTTATTAAAGACATTTTCAATTTGTCCGGGAAAACTCCTTTCTCAATACATAAGTTTATAATGTGACTTAAGACAGGAGCAATTATATGGGAAGCGCTCTTTATTATTTTTGTGGTAAAGCCGTCATTTCCTGAACTATTGGTATTATTCAAGGAATTAATAATCTTTAATATGTCAAACTCATTTGTAGGCGTCATAAAGATTGAATTTAAATTATTAGTACTTGTGTTATTGATAGTATTTGATTTAGAATTAGTCTTAACTTCGTCAATAAAAAAATTGTTAAATGCATTCGCTATTTGTATAGGGTCAGATATTATTTTACCATTTACATTAATTTTATCTATGCTTTGTTTAGGGAAATTATTTTTGTTTTTATTAATAACTTTCCAGGTCGCTTTACACTTGTTATTGGAATTGAAATTTTGAATCGGATAGTTATTTTTGGATTAGGTTTAATTTTTGCATCTACAAAATTTGGATTTGGATCTCCAAAGATAAAACTCTTCTTTAAAGTTTATAAGGCTCATCGTTTTCGTTCCTGATAAATATAAACATATTTTTACCTAGATTAGTTAGATGACATTATCCATAAATCTTGTGGTATTTAACTATTTAGTTTATCTTTCCCGAAGGTTGAAGATCAAGTCTCGCTCATCGAAGAAATTGCTAGCAAAAGCGCCAGACAAAAGTAGTAGATAAAGTTGGTTGGCACACAGTGTGCCGGTAATTACTGCGGCACTCCTTATATGGCGCGGAGAAGATAAATCTACGGGTTGCTTAACGGCCGAGGAAATGGCGGCAAAATTAATATTTCGCTAGTTTCGACCTCGACAAATAAGCATGCAATGTAATCTTTTTTCTTTGGATGTCTGACTATGTTGGTGCTGGGATCAAAAACATTTACATCGAACTTATTCATTATTTCAATGAAGCCAAGCCAGTACAACTATAGACTTCTCAGGCCTTTAGACGCATAATACCAACTCGAGATTTTGTGGTGTTTTGCGGATTTGTAGAAAAAAATACGTAAAATACCAACTTCTTATAATCCCATTAACGCAAAACACCATTTGGGACTTAAAAAAATTTTGTCACTGGCGTAGAGTGGCCAAAGAAACTGTTTCTCTAAGGTTCCTCAGCTATCCTCTAGGTTATATCTATTTTGAAACTATGATTAAAACAAAAAGTAGGTACCAGGCTAGCAGGAATGTAAAGGAGCTAATCAATGTAGCATTTTCCCCACAGCTCTCAACGCGGAGTCCAACTGCTGGAGAATTAGTCTAACAGGGCAATCAGTCTATTGAAAAGTACAGAAAATAGTTTTTTTCTGTGTTATGCGTAGTTGGTATTTTGCGTAAATCATAGTTGGTGTTCTGCTTAGTTGGTATTTTGCGTTTATGGCGTATTGCGTAAAGTTAGTATTTTGCGTATGTGGTATTATTCGTTTAAAGGGTCTCACGCTTTATAATAAGGTATGATTCATCTATGTGCGTTGTATGTAATTTGTTCTTTCATACAACCAAAACTTCTAACATTAAATACGTCTAATGCTGTAAGTTAAATACCGGGTTAGTTCATTTAAACGTCAAACACAGTTCGCAACTCAAGTTCGGAGTTGCCAACACAAATAATAAGTTCCACAGAGCTGTTTGACTGTACTGTACTGTTATGAGATATGTTGAGAACACGACTAAGGCAAATAGTTAAAATTATTTAACAATTTACACGCCTAGAGCTAGTCCAGTTTGAAATTTATTTTACAATGAAGATGAAAAAGCTCCGAAACATTCATCAATTTGTTAATTTGCTAAAGTATTGTAAACACTTTAATTAATTATTAAACATTTGTATTTTACCTCTATTACTTTTACAGTCTTGAAGTATCGAAAATATTGACTGAGTAAAACGCTTAGTAACATTAAAGTGTCTGGCGCTTTCAAGTCTCTAAAATAAGTACTACATTTCCAATACATTGTGCAATGTGTTTTTGCATTCCGACTTCTGTCAAAAAATTTACCTCTTTATTGCTTCTCCAGTTTTGCGTTTTATTTCTGACGAAATTGCATCGAAAGATTCAAACCCGACTGTTGGAAATTAAATCTACTGACCCTTTGATGTTCCATGCGTACGCTTCACAAAATACTTTGAAACCACGCTTCAAACGAAACAAGACATTACTCTAAGAACCATAGAGTCGGATATTGCACAAAAAGCTAGATCGTATTTTTCGCATCAGCACATCAAATATGCGAGACCAACGTACTGTAGCAAAATAAATATTTGCAGCAATATCTGCTGGCGTACTATCATTTCGAAACAGTTGCTATTTTCTAACTTAAATATGTTTTCAACTGGCTTTTTCTGTGATCCTTTGGTCTCGGCTTAGAACTATCACCCGTTTGCACTAAACTTAAGAATCACCCAAGTGCCCTAATTAATATTGCATATATTCAACCTTATTCTAAAGACATAGTGATAGAGTAAAAATTTCGTGAACTGCCTCGCCAGAAATTTGATGAAATATAGTAAATTTTTATTGATTTCTGAAATACTGGATCATTTATTAAAAATCTACTCGGTTATTGTGTTAGATCGATAAAAAAGCTATCCTTTTTGCATAAAAAATATATCACTGTCATTGAAAACGAAATCTGACGATTTGAAATTTATTTTTATAAGTTTTTATGGTGTTATTCAGGATTTTTTTACAGAGTTACCATGGCATTTTTCAATATTCTATTCGGTTATTGTGTTTCTTTGATTCTTTTTCAGTCTACAGTAATTTTTGTGAAGTAGAATTCTTCATCGGTTCTTCACATTGGAAGTTCAAAAAACAGTATTTTCATAAGTACAAACAATCATTATTTCTATCACTCAGTCAAGATCGGGCTACATAAATTCCAAGAGCGACGACTGGCAAGCAATGACGCGTCCACTAAAACTATGCGATCCCGCAAATCCTCCAAATCAACGAGTAACAAACGACCAGGATGGCGGGATTAGCCGAACGGAGCCCACGCAATTTGTCTATCACCGCGGGATCCTTTACATTTAGATGCTAAACTAGATAAGTAAAACAGGAAGGGTCAACTTACAGTGATGAGGATATTTTTAGAATTTCATTTGTAAAGAACTACAAAAATGCTCTTTATTCGTTTATCTTGAACAACATCAACGATAGACTAAGACTATGATATGACCAACCTACGAACCTCTGTATGAAATATACAGGGAGAAAAAAGCAGCCCTTGACGAGTTTCTTGCCGGTTCTTCTCGTTACAAGGTCCCCCGCTCAGGGTTTGCGAACCGATGGCGTAGCTTCTTTGACATTCACAAGTGCTTGTAACAGCCTAGACTGAATAAGTTATTTTGAATTTTTAGGTAGGTACTCTTGCGTAGCATTATAAAAAGTTACTTATACACACATATATAAGAACCAAATTCAAATCTTTCTGCAAAGGGCAAGGTAAGTAGTAGTTTTATTGTATGAAAAAAATATACTAAGACCTAATTTACTGTCTTGTTAGTTTTGTTTGTTCGAACTTATTTACCCAAATTAGGTAATTACAACAGAGCTACATAAATATGTTCATTCCAATAACACTTCAGATACTGATTTACACCTTATTCATCTAAAACGTGACGTAGGTATATATCAATTTAACTTTTAGCTAAATAAACAGCCAACAAAGGCATGATACTTAATAAATTCAACATCTCATGGAGGCAGTTATCTAAATCGGCATAATCCGTTTGTTTAGCGGGCTCACAGCGGCGCTGCCTAATCCGAAGATTCCGAAGTCGTAAGCGCATAATCTTCGCGGGGCAAACCCGCCCTAAAACAACGCACTAAAACGCACTAATTGAATTCTCGTAAACTTATGGCGGTTTTCAGCCTAGGAGATACTTACTTAGCTACTTTTTACCCACGGTGGCGCACAGAACGGAGCGGAGGCGGTATATGCGTTTGGAATTAGATGTGATGTGATTGTTCGTTTGTATTTTTTTTTATTTATAAATCTTTATTGTACAAATACATAGAGTAAGGTACAAATGGCGGACTTAATGCTAATAGCATTCTCTACCAGTCAACCAACAGTAAACAGATAAACGCGAATGCGGCACAAATAAAGAAGAATGATGTTTGTATGTTGTCTGTTAACATTTTCCTTGAAAACTACTGGACCGATTTCGTTGCGGTTTCGTATTTATTAGTCTAACTTATGTTTTTGGCGTTTGTTAAAAAATAATAAAGTTTAATCACCTCAGTTACTCAGTTTGTTTTAAAAAATATTCAAACTTCTAAGAGCTTTTGATTTTAAATTGTAATGTTAACAAGTTTTGCAAATTAATCAAATTATATATGTATACAAAATAAACAAAGGCCTTATTGGGCAACTTCAAGCAGGAAAGCCTAATTTCCTATTATATAAAATAAGCAAGTTATTATTTTTATTTTAATCTAGTCGGATTTTACTTACTATTACTCGATATTTAACAGCAAATTACCTGCAACAGAAAGAATATTTTTTATTAACAAAAGATCAAGAGGTTAATTTGTGCCTATTCCTATTAAATAGACGAAAACATCTCCGTGAAACACTATCAACACAGTTATTTAATTAAGATATTACCTACTACACTAGGTAATGTATTTCGTCTACGAGAATCGTAGGTATTATTGATCAACCAACACGGTGTAACCAATTATGGCCCTTAACATTAAACAAATATACTATAGAGTCTATCTGTCCAATTAATTCTCCCCAGTTTTACGACCTCGTTACGTAGAAAAATGAACAAAATATGGCATTAATTGAATACAGCTGAAATCAGTAATAAATGTATTAATGTTTTATGTTTATTGAACAGGGGTAATACCATACCCCATGTTTACATTACCTTACCTGGATTCTCCCAGAGAATGGCACTAATTAACATTGTGTCTCTTTTACAAAAGGTTAGTAAGTAACTAAAAATATATGAGGTAGGTTTATTTTTTTAACCTTACACTTTTGAATAGGTCAGTGCGTTTCAATTATGATTTGCAATTATAATTCAAACGTTAAGTTACAATTCGAACAAATAAAGAAAAGTCTGTTAACATCCTTTATTCATTTGTTTCGTCATTGACTTGTTTACCCCAAATAAATAAAAATGCCTTTTTACGCGTCCCTTCTCTTCCACTCGCCCGGCGGATAGGAACTAAAAAAAAATCGGGTCAGATTTTTCCACCTTCATTGTGCGATACCAAAATGCTTTGTCAGCTTAACAACATTGTTAACAAGACGCTGGCACTTAGTCAAGTTCTTTCAACGGCCTGACTCGGAGATAAGAAGTTTTACAGCATAACTTTTGCAATTCTAGTGAAATGAGTTAGTCAAATGTAGGCGAATGAAGGTGAAGGTAGAGAAAATAGCTTTATTTGTTCCCATTCGGTTTCAGCAAGAAAAAACAAAAGATATTTTACTTGTCAAATGTTAAAAAAACAGAGGACAGAGGCAAGCAAAAGTTATTTTACTTCTTGCATTACATTACATTGCTCTTTATGGTTTACCAACAGAAAAGCTTGTAATAAGAGAAAAAAAACTTAACTATAAAAATATCGTTATTTATACAAGCAACGTACTAATATTTAATGTTCTTGAGAAGGGATTATGTCGTTACGTCCCCACAACATGTAACAACTTTGCGTGTCAACGCAAGTTATGATCGTTTAGCGGTCATTAAGGTATAAAGTCGTGGACGGAGAACAGCGACGACGAGCAAAAGCGACAGCGTAAAAGATTCATTCAAAAAAAAAAAATCTACATAATAAAATATGCTTTTTCTTCTTCACATACATTAGCTTGGGACTAAGAATAATAATAATATTTTTTTTTATTTTATTTATTAACACAAACACAATATCATGACATGACATAACCTAATTCGATAAACTGCTTATATACAATGACACTTTGGCGAATTCACTCAAAGAACACAAAAAATCTATACTTTGGGAAATATCGTTGAGTGTGTGCAGAGCGTGTTGGGGCTTTATTTAGCAAATTAGTCCTGCCTCGCGGTACCACCAGCAGCTGTGGTTGTCGCCTCCTCCCAAGAAGAAGCCTTTCATTCAATACTTCATAGGGGTATTCCATTGAGAAACACCATTAATGGTAACACTAACTTTCCCACAATTACCATTACGTTTTATGGACGCCATTATTCAATTCTCAAAGTTTGTGTTGTGTGTCAGTGGAACTGTTTTGAAAGTCTTATAAGGTATTATCAATGCAATGGGTATTACCAACTTTGGCGCCATGCGGCAATTTGACAAACTGCTCCTTGAGAGACGATAACTGAGACTTTTGGTAAAAGGTTTTCGCGGTTGTGTTTCGTAAGTATCAGGGAAAACTACTTTTATCGCCCACCGCTTAAAGCGGTTGAAGTTAGGTTTCTATTCCACGTAAGTCGTGGACGAAAGCTTGTCCACTTTTCGTGCAGACGGGACGGTCCCGTATAGATATCTATCTTCACTCTATTATGTAATACAAAATAAACAATTGTCCATAGTCCTCGAGCGTTTTTAGTCGTTAACACCCACCAATCCGCATTGGGATTTGTTGGGTCCATCCTCCTTATCTACCAATAAGGAAGGCCTGTGCCCTAGCAGTGGGGACAATGAAAATGGCTGATGATCAATATTCAACCCGCCCACATCGCTTTAATTACAACCACAGCCCAAGTACTATCTAGCGATTCAAAGCCCTAACTATTGAGTGGGATTTCGATGAAGCTACGTAATCAATCTACGTCATCTGAGGATCGACGAGGGTAGTTGAAGGCCAACATGGATAATGGCGGCTTTACATCATGTTGGAGTTATCAAGTTTAACACTTAGCGGGTGTATTTTTTGTTTATTTTATAATAATACCTCATACGAAAAGGCTTACCTAAAAAAATATAAATTAATGAATATCTAACAATATAAAAATCAATTTTTAGCAAAATTAAGCTAGTCATTTACGGCATTTGCGAACAACCTATTTTATCTATGACCTGCCCTTCTATTGTCTAATTTCAAAATCTATCGCAATCGCTTTCAGAATGTAACACATTGAAGCTTCTTTATGGCACAAATAAAAACTTACCAAAGAAATGCAGCAATGTGTCACATCTATCTGTCAAACGAAAGCAATTGCGATAGATTTTTAAAATTAGACAATAAGTAGCCCCCCCTGATACGTAGGTATATTAAAACTGTTTAAAGAACGACCTATTTTAGATTTAGGAACACCAAACCGAAATTAAAGTCAGCAATTTTATCGACAAAGGACATTTATTTGGAAATCGCTTCTTGATTAATTATATACTCTGAATTGCAATTTATTAGATTCATTTCAACATTTCCTTTTTGTATATTTAAAAAAAGTTTTATTTTAACGAGTAAATCTTTTGCCAAATATATTATGGATTGCAAAGTGCTGAAAAAAATTGTCAAATGTATTTCTTTTTTCATTTCATTTCATTCATCAGCTGTGACTTTATCATGCTTTATCGCATTTTTGTATTGTTTTTTTTCAACAATGTCTTTTATTAAAGAAAACCCGGACAAAGCCCAGCTCTCGCTTTTCCTTGGCTGTTGATAACAGTAAAATTTTCTTTTTGTAGATCTACGTACTTATCTTTTAAAGCTTTTTACAAAAACTTCAAATAATGTAAAGAGAAAGTGTTTAAAGAAATCAGAAGTAGTTAGGTATTTGGGTCATTATTCATATTTATGGCCAAGTTTTGTGTTTAGATATTTTGTAGAATATAGGTATAAGCTAAATTTTTCACACCTGATAATTAATTCAAAGTTCGAATTTTCTTGAGACAAAAATTTTACTTGCTATGAACAAAACACGCCCTGGATCCCCCGTGCTTCGGAAGGCACGTTAAGCCGTTGGTCCCGGCTGCATTTGCAGTCGATAACACCCACCAATCCGCTTTGGACCCATCCATCCATAAGGAAAGACTGCGTGCTCCAGCAGTGAGGACATTAAAAATATCTGATGGTAATTATATTTCTATTACATATAGCTATGTATTTATAGACGAGAATTTTGTGTCCTGGATCCTTAAGATGAAGCAGTATAATATCCTGAAAAACGCTTTATTGTACACCCTTCAGAGGACATCTGCAGTACAGCACCACTCCAAGTAAGTGCGAAAAGCAAGGGTACTTGACAACCAAGAGGTTATATGCTTCCTTGATGATACTGCAAGTCGAGACTTCGAGAGAGAGAAAATTGTTCTGCCGAGAGAAAGTAACTTAACGTAGTAGACTAGTTAGTATTCTTTGCCGTTACTAAAAAAGTTAATTTTCCGTATTTTCCGTACGTAGACTAGATTGTACGTAGACTCAGCTAAATCTATCGCTTTGTTAGTGTTAACAATTTCTCTTTAGTGTGGTAAAAAAATTGATCAATTGACAGTTTCAGTTTTTATTAAAACGAATAAGTATAGGTAGGTAGGTACTGTAGACTGCACTTTAATTATATCGTGCAGACATTGTTTCGTTTGAGAATATTGAGTTGGTTTTTTGGGTAAAAAAGCCTTAGTTCATCAGGCCTGGGCACACCGGATGCGTAGACACGCGCGTGGTCACGCGCGCGTATACACGCGCGTAGTTACGCACGTAACCCCCTGACACACCGGGTTACGCATACGTCTACGCTTACGCATACGCAACGCAGCATGTCCCTTGCGTACCCAGCCGCTGCGGCAGCCATACTTTTTATGTTTGCAATTCTTGTGCACGATGTCTGACGATGATTGGATGGACGGACCAAGTAGTTCATCAGATGAAGAAGAAGCTATATTACTACTGTTGTTTCAGAATATTCTTCGGTATGCAAAAACACAATGGGTTCATGCGTCACGCGCGTAGTGACGCGCAGGAAAGATACGTGCGTGTTCGTTTCTGTTCGGTGTGACGTCCAATAGGGAATGCCATTGAGTACAACGTCATCAATACGTTCCGCTCTGCGTAAGTACGCAGCCTGTTTGTCTCATGAGAGCTGCAATGCGTAGGGTTACACATCGGTCTAAGTGCACGCGTACGTTACGCAAGCGGTGTGCCATGTCTCATAAAGTTTCAGACATTACAACGTCATGGTACGTCTACGTGCACGCTTACGCATACGCTTACGCATCCGGTGTGTATCGCTCTTAGGCGCTGTAGGTAGTGAAACTAGCGCCGCCACTACATTTATTTTTATTACTCGTAAACCATGTCAATATATAAAAAGAGCTCATGTAATAATTTTTTAAATTTTCTCTAATATTTTTTGAATAACTCTACAACAGTTTTCATTCTTGCTGTAAGTTTTAAAATCCATTTTAGCTCAAAGTCACTTTTTGACAATAATGGATTTTAAAACTTACAGAATGAACATAATGATCTGTTGAAGAGTTTATTAAAAAAAATATTAGAGATAATTTTAGAGATTATTACATGAGCTTTTTTAAATATTGACTTGGTTTACGAGTAATAAAAATAAATGTAGTTGGCGGCGCTAGTTTCACTACCACAGCGCCTAGTTTCTCCAAATTGTTGGTTGATACGATTAAGGCGAGAGATCTTTGTTTTGTAGTACTTCGCAAACGTGACTGAAATGCCATCGTGTGGATCTGAATCGGATCGCTCACACTTCAACTTTTGAGGTTGCTAATCCTAATCCTAACTTCTTAAATTAATCCTAACTAAGTATAAGGTCTTTACCAATGAAATTGGCGTTTTGTTTGGAGACTTTTAAAGAAGTTGCATTTTCCATACTAACATTTTCTTATTTTATTTAACAACTATGAACGCTAATGTTTAAAACTTTTATGCACTAATGTTCAAACACTAAGATAACGTATGCTACTTAGGTTAAGGGAAAAAAATAGTTTTGGCTAAGTGAAGACAAATCAAGTGGTAATTTCTGCTAACAAAAAGAGAAGTCATTTTTAAGGTATTTTTTATAAGTTTAAACTATAATAAGGTTTTTTTTATTGTTGACAGTTTGTCTATGATGTTAATTATTCGCAAGTATAAGATTCTTGATTATTCGATATATTACCAAGCAATTGATGAATTATTTAAATCATAGAAGTGACGAGGTTCTCTATTTGTGAGAAAAAAACAACCCAATATTGATATTATAAATGCGAAACTAAGTTTGTTTGTTACGTTTTGATTTCATAACCGATCAACATGATTTTTTGGTACGTAATTAGTCAGAGGTACAGAAAAAAATATACTTAGATAAAAAAGTACTGTTCCCAAGTGATAGACAATTAACTGTCTACGCAGACGAAGTCACAGGCACCTGCTATGCTAGTTGCTGCTGCTGTACAGAAATCAAAATAAAAAAAGTTTTTCTTAGTAGCAACCATCTCAAAAAGTAAAGACGTCAATAGGGATGTTGACTAATGAATAAAATAACGAAATACTAATAAAAATCGTAAACATATTAAACTTTTAGAGTAGCTTGTATACCTCTTGGTTTTATATATTGCATATTATTTGTTTTATGACCCTTCAAAGTTGGGTGGACAAGTCCTTTTAAAAAGTATGAAATTTATTAATATAAATGATACCTTTAATTAGTCCGTAAAATGTATAGCAAATTTGTCGAAGAAACCATTTTGATAAACACAATATTTAATATAGCTGCTGAACAAATTTCCTATGCGTTGCATACAAACTTGCAATTGCAAGGCGTGACGTCATAACGTGCAAGCCATTAGTATGGAGCGTTTTTGATCGAGTCCATTTGTATGCATTTCACACTGTGATATCTCGGGCAGTTTTCATGCTAGCGAATTAATTCTTTTACCAATGTTTCTTTTTTTGAGAGGTAATTTATGTAACATAAAATAAAAAAATAGTCAACATCCCTATTCATTATTATCCTTTTTTGCAGGAATTTTGTCGGAAAATTTGCAGGAAATCACAATGTCATAATGAAGTATAATACGTATATATACATACGTATATTAATTAGAGAAGTAATAATTACTAATCACTATTAGTAATTATTACTTAATCATAAGTACCTATCTTAAGTCCTACTTGTGGAAAACGCAAATAAAATGGTTTTTATTTTTTATTTTATTTATTATTATTTACTATTATGTTTACATAATACATTTTTTCAATCATAATGTAAAAGATATAATTCAAATCATTAAAATAACATTTTAGAATATAACCTACCTACTTCAATTTATTTTATTTGTTCAACCCCAGTTCTGATTTGAAGGAAATTGCTTTAATTGAGAGACCAAAATTTATATTCAAAGACGCAGACCTTCGTAGCCTCACTATTAGTAATTATTACTTAATCATAAGTACCTATCTTAAGTCCTACTTGTGGAAAACGCAAATAAAATGATTTTTATTTTTTATTTTATTTATTATTATTTACTTTTATGTTTACATAATACATTTTTTCAATCATAATGTAAAAGATATAATTCAAATCATTAAAATAACATTTTAGAATATAACCTACCTACTTCAATTTATTTTATTTGTTCAACCCCAGTTCTGATTTGAAGGAAATTGCTTTAATTGAGAGACCAAAATTTATATTCAAAGACGCAGACCTTCGTAGCTCATAAATAACCAACTTGTATTTATCTTAATAAAAATTGGAAAATTACTAATTTCGAGTTCAATCAACTGGAACGCTGTTCAAATTGTGAGATAAGTTATCTTTACATTTAATTGAACAAGTTTTCTATTTCACCGCAGTTACTTTGAACTTTACCAATTTTAAGATCCTTTTCACGTTTCTAGTAACGAGCTTTGATTTTACAACTGCTTTCACAATCTTTGTCACAAGCTATAGTCGTGGCGATATTTTTTTAAGAAAATAAGCATTATTATATGGAGCTCGGTTGCGCAGTGGTTTAGCGCCTGGCCCAGCGGTTGCGGAAGTTAAGCAACGTTCGCAAGGGTCGGTCATGGGATGGGTGACCAAAAATGTATTATCTCGAGGTCCCCCGTGCTTCGGAAGGCACGTTAAGCCGTTGGTCCCGGCTGCATTTGCAGTCGTTAACACCCACCAATCCGCATTGGGCCCGCGTGGTGGGTTATAGCCCGTCCTCCTTACCACCCATAAGGAAGTCCTGTGTCCCAGCAGTGGGGACATCAAAAATGGCTGATGGACAAGCATTATTAAAGCATTTAGAATACCTACACAAAAACTTTCGAAAAAAGGAGAACTTACCCTAATTATTGTTCTGAAAAACGATAGAACACAGAAATAAACATTTATACAGCTTTTAAAACACGTGGTTTAATATCAGTGTCATTAATTCATGTTTATTTTGTATTGAGTTTACACTAAGTAATATAATAAGTCTATGTTGTTGCTAATAATCCTGTCACCCTGTTGTAATTATCTGGTAACGATATATTCAAGTTTGTAAATCTCGTTACTTATGGCTGTTACAGCTGATAAGTTTCTTGCGCCCGTTCTTCTTGTCAGCTAAAAAAGTCTGGAACGGGTGGTAGGAAAATATAGACGATTCAAAAGTACTTAATAATTAAGTTTATTTGAATAAAGCTTATTTCACTTTCACTTTCACTGTCTTCGAGACTAGTATAGGTAAAAGCAAGTTTCTCGCAGCTTAAAAAAACTCAATTGTTATAAAAGCCTTAAAGCTGACAATACGAACTTCATTATTACGCAGTGAATGCGGCAATGATAATGTAACTCACGAGGCGCAGAGCGTTAATGAGCACAAACGCGTTGCACTGCGGAATCAACGTAGGATTCACTTCTATCTTCATTCTGCATTATGCGAAATTGGATTGTCTGTTTTCAACTGCCGTGGATAAATATCGATAAATAATATAATAGTGATGTAATTTACTTGTTTTCCTATGTCCCCTAAATGGGTGCACAGTGAATACAGTGATCCTTCAGCGCGTTTGGTCTTGAGCTTCGCGCTTCCCACTTCACTTCGCTCTAAGTCAAGTTATTGAATTAAAAACTATACTAAAATATCTCTTTATGTTATGTACTTAGTACCAAAGTTGTCATTAATTTTGCAAACATAGGTAACTCAAATACTGCAAATTATTACGATTATCATTTAAGGCGGTTGTATGACCGAAAGTGGCGCCCTCAGAGGTTTTTATTTAATAAGTTATTAATAGAAAAATATTTTAATAATGTTTATCGTGGAGATTTTAGGGCCCATGGTCTAGTATTTTTAGAAGGTATCACTACATGCCCTTGTAGTCATTCGTAGAAGTAGATAGCAAATGTGTCAAAAACGGGCACTTTTAGCAGTTTTGCTATCTACTTCTAGCAGTGACTACGAGGGAATGTAACGATACCGTCTCAAAATACTAGACTGTGGGCCCTAAAATCTCCACGATTAACATTTTTAAAATTGTGTATTAGAAATATAATATTAAATATAATTCACCGCGGCGCCACTTTCGCTCAGGGTACATATTTTGTACTTAAAACTTAATTCAAGATAAACTTTAAGCACAAACAAAGCGTAGAAAAAATCTCATTATCTTGCGAACCGATATTAGTCACAGTCATTGGAGTCTTCTTTTATAAAGTACTTCTCTGTGGAAAAAGTTCATTTGCTTCCAAGGCACGTTTTGTGGAAGAAAGCTTTGTGGCAAAAGCCCATTTAGAAAGTGTTTTCTAGACATAGAGGAGTCATAATTTACTGCAGAGTACTTAATGAGGTCCGCACTTTTGAAAGTGTACAGGCACACAGCAAACCCTTTTTAAACGAATTTTAAACAGATGCTTACTTAGTTGGTAATTTGCAACGTTCTGAGAGACGTTCGCTGGAATTGGGAGGAGAAAATTTTAGAGCCAGTTACCACTGTCTTTGGGCAGTAGTTCCTAATTGGTAGGTTTGGGAACTTAGTTGAACAGAGTGTGGTTAAAGGTTCGAACTTCAGAAGCAAGAATAATGGTGTATTTACACGGGGTTGATTTTCTAGGTGACTTTAGTCGACTAGGCCTTTTTATCACAGAATAAATAATAAGTAGTACTAGTGTATTTTCATCGACAATCGGTTGTAAAATCAAATCACCACCTCATTGAAATTAAGTTTGCGATTTGATTTTACAAGCGATTGTCTAAAAAAGCTTATTCGACTTAAGGCGAGGCCAGTTCACGAAATTTACTCTTTAGAATAAGGTTGAATATTGCATAGCTTTGATTGACGCTTCGCCAGAAATTTGACGAATTTTAGTACATTTTTATTGATTTCTGAAATACTGGATCATTTATTAAAAATGTACTCGGTTATTGTGTTAGATCGATAAAAAAAGCTATCCTTTTTGCATAAAAAATCATATCACTGTCGTTGAAAATTTCGAAATCTGACGATTTGAAATTTAGTTTTATAAGTTTTTATGGTGTTATTCAGGATTTTTTTACAGAGTTACCATGCCATTTTTCAATATTCTGTTCGGTTAATTTGCTTCTTTGTTTCTTTTTCAGTCTACAGTATTTTTTGTGAAGTAGAATTTTACATCAGTTCTTCACATTGCAAGTTCAAAAATCAGACTTTTCATCAGATCGTGAACTGGCCTCGCCTAAAGTCGCAAAGTAAGTCGCCTGGAAATTCAACCCATCATGTAATAAATGCCATAATAATATTAACTTAAATGTTTGTTTATGATTAAAGATCATTGTAACGTCATTTCGGGTTATTTTGTCCAAACAACACATGATATTTGGTTCGTGGTCCTTTTGGTTTGTTGGTGTGTTGCGTGCTTCGATCAAGGATACCCTGGATGTCCGGTCAGAGTCTCAAAAATGGCACCTCAAATAGCGTCCCACTTACAAACTGGGCGCTTATTTTGCACAAAGTATATAATAAGTGATATAAGATGTGTTTTTCTACAAAATAAGCCCATTTTGTACAAAATAAGTGATATAAAATGTGAGTTCGTACAAAATAAGAGGTGATTATGTACAAAATAGGCGCCAAGTTTGTAATTGGGACGCTATTTGAGGTGCCATTTTTGAATACTGTTTTAGTTCGTGAAGCGTTATCTAGGATATTCTTGATCGAAGGTTGCGTCGCAGGAAAATTTGTATTAGTACATACCACAGTGCTTACTATGGTATTTATAATGGTAATTAGAAATCCTATCTACTCTTTAGTATAAAAGATATTTATAATCAGAATAATTTAGTGTGAACAATTTTCGATATTTAATTATTACTTTTCGACATTTTTTGTGCGAAATCAGTTTAGTTTAAAAAAAAAAAGATTTTACTTATTTTAAATTGGTTTGACCTTTGCAATCGTATCAATATAAATTATATCAGCCTTGGGTAAAGAATTAAAACAATGAATAAAAGCGGAAACACAAGTACTTATTTATCTTGTTTGATTAACACTTTCATTGTGTAATTTTGAATAACTCAAAACAAACTAACTCGTTTTGTTGTACATAGGTACATGGCCATGAAAACAACAGAACAAAACAGTGATCCATTTAAACAATATTATCTGTGGCATTGTTTATTTTGTATCTTTTTAAAATTGAATGGCGTGAAGGCCGGAGTATTAAGTCTTTTTTATTTTCGCTAGTTAGTAAATGGGTATAGATTTTTTTATTTTATATTATTTATACGAATTGGGCTAGTGGCAAGCTACAGTCATAGGGTTTAACCCCACAATTGCCCGTACTTTAGTACCTAGCCCTTATTCGACAGAACGTAATTTCTACAATAATTCCAAGCTTAATATAAATTAATTAAAAAGTAAGCCCGATCGGTTTTAAGATATCTCAGTGATGGATTTGTTCGGAATCAAGGAAGATGTTAAATTTCTCTACTAAGACGCAGTTAACGAGGGTTCGCAGAAAAACGTTAACAAATAATGTTTTCTAGCAGAAGATTGCCTCTGCCCTGAGATTTAACGATAGG
Organism: Agriphila straminella; assembly: GCA_950108535.1. Classification (NCBI taxonomy): domain Eukaryota; kingdom Metazoa; phylum Arthropoda; class Insecta; order Lepidoptera; family Crambidae; genus Agriphila; species Agriphila straminella. The sequence goes on from OX467319.1 coordinate 12,605,461, forward strand.
TGACAGTCTAGCTTCGTTTCTGGTAAAAAGTAGAATACTATAAAAGTCACTTAATAAGTTTTAAAGAATCTAGATTTTTTTTTCAATTTTTAAGTGTAAGTTCTTACTTTTTTATTTGGTCGAGTATTGAAAGTAAATTACTTACATCGCTTTTAGGAATTAGTTTGATCCAAAACAAAGTGCCAATTCATAATTAAACGCGCAATGTGTTTTTATTTTACGCAAATGATTAGCAAAAAAGCATTCGATGGCCATCACAGAAAAGGCATTAAAAGTAGAGGAATAATAAATACACATTTAAAGTACCTACAGTTCAAAAAGCGAAGCGATGGTAGACTTGCCCAAAATCCGAATATTACAACATTTTGTGTAAATTGATCCACAGCGCGGGCTCTAAATGCGTTTTAAACAAATTATAATTATCTTTCGATTACACAGAATAATAGCAGAACGTTTTACAGGAACAATGCGAGCGGAAATTGTGGTAAATTGCTGAATGATTCTGTATTTTATAAACGGTTGCGATGCGAACCTCTGAAGCTTTTAAACCGTTGTGCTTTAAATACATTAAACATTTCAATCGATATCAGAATATAAATAATCCCATCTATTATTCAGTGCAAAATTGAGCTTTTTCACGAATACTACGGGCGGTAATACTACTTACAAATATTTTTTAATAAACATCAACAGTCAACCAATATCCACTGTTAGAATTTTACTATTCGTGCTTGTATGGCTTACCACCAAAAATTAACCGACATCCAATACCGAAATTCTCGCGTGCTTGTTTGCCGTATATCCTCAAATGAACCAATCATAGACCTGCTCGCTCATGACGTCACACGTTGCTGCTCCGCCATATTTTGGATATAGGGCAAACAAGCACACAATACTAAAATACTTTTGGTTGCTGTTTGGCTAAGATCCCGAGGGATGTAGTCTATATCCATTAACGTAATTAGATTTTCGTTTTTTTGTCCAATATCCATTTTGAAACCGGTTTTCCACATGGGAATTTCAAAGTTATTTATTTTTTTATAGATTATTACAAGTCCAGATGTAACATATTTTATCGTAATATTACTGCTTTGTTTGGGTCACAACTCACAACATAGAAAAACAAAAACATTGCTCCTGTAAAATTACCCAAATGGTCTGTTGGACAAACAAGCACTGAGGCGACGATAGATATATCTACATTCTACCGTTTTAGACACCCATACCACCCATATTCTTTCTCGTCATCCTACTTCCTACTAATATAATAAATAAGTGACCGTCCGCGACTTCGTCTGCATGAAAAGTTTTTTTGCTATCCCTGGGGAACAGTACTTTTTTCATGGATGAGGTACTCTATGTCTTCATGATAAAATTTCATGTTGATGTAGTAAAGACATGAAGGCGTCAAACAAATAAACAAAAGAAACTTTATTTCGCATAGGACTTAAATATTAGTCAGGATAAGGAAGTAAGGATCTGAAAGTTTGGACGTTTATTACTCAATCACGCAAAAACGACTGAACTGATTTGGATGACTGGCACACATATAAAAGAAGGTATCCAGTTAGTTTATAACCTGGATTAAAACATAGGATACTTTTATATCAGTCAAAGGTTATAGGGAATCGACTTTCCACACGGACGAAGTCGCGAGCGACAGCTAGTTTTAATATAATCGCAACCTCCTTGAACACTGATTAGTAAAAAATAATTCTATAAAGCAAATGTAGTTGCTATAACTTCAACAGGGCACCGTTTCGAAAAAGGGAGAAAATTTAAAATTCTATTTGTTCAAATTCTACATCAAAAATTTGCGCGAAATCATTTTTTGACGCGGGAAAAATGACTGGTTCGCCCACGAAATATCCTGCGAGAGAGTAGCGGAAAATTTGGGCCGCTGGAGCACGGGGTAGGCAGGGCTGCCACTCGCCATTAATTAATAATTACTAATTCATGTAGTTATTAGAGTGACAACTCGGCCGATTGAATGTAGCCCATAATTTTTACTTACTTGATGTTCAGTCCGATGAAACACTTGATTGTGTTTTTCTAGAAAACTTTCTTCTAATAGAGGGTTCTATCTTTGGTAAAAAGCTACCTAAATGCTATGCTAAATGCTACCTAATGCTGTGCAAGATACACACTTTTTTGTTATAAGAACTTTACTAATATTTGATCAAATGTTACGTTTCGTAGTTAAACTATTCATAAAGAAAAAACAAAAGATTGAAATAACTTAAACATTCCCTTCTTGGGTGATCTCAAAACTGTCATTCATAATAATAAAACAAAAAGCCACTTCACTCCAAAAAAGTGGCAACCCTTAAAGTGGGGTGGTGATGAATGATACCTTCCCACTTGAACCCACTCGCTTCGACCCTCTTGACTATTGTTTGGAGAACTGCAGTGCACAGCCGCTCCAATTCATTCACCTTTAGTACACTGACTTAGGGTCCAAATTCCCATCGAAACATTTAGCCTTGCTGCGTATGCATTTTGCGAAAACCGAACAAAGATTGGAAAAAAATTGTTTCTTTAGAGAGTAATAAATAGAGTTTAAGAAAACGTATATTTTTTGGAGATTTCACGAAAACAGAATGTAAACTAAATGAAACAATTAGAGTTAATAAACAACGTGAAGGGCCATAATTTTAAGCTGATTTGTAAACAGAAAACGCAATAATATTTCTCCTATATTTCAAAGTTTTACTCAACGACCTTTGACAAATTAGTTAATCACATTAAAAAACATAAGCGTTAAATTAAAAGACGATTTCAAATCTGCAGTGAAGACGATTTTCTTATTATTATGGGTGCTATATAGTTAAATGATAACAACTTATATATATTTTTTTAAATTATTATACATTGTAACACCAAGCACCGTCACAGATAATAAAATTCATAATTTCAATTACTGCCGGGTCGGAAATCGAACCCAGGTCCTCTTGCGTGGTAGACCGGAATGTTGACCACTGCACCACTCAGGTTAACTTTACAATATTTATTGAAACCAAATGACTCGTAAAAAATATTTTTTCACTCCTCTTGCTCAAAAAGTGCGTCATTGTAACGTACAAGAGTCGAGATAAAATAGCATAATAAGCCCTAGAGGATAAAGTTTTTTCTTTTTTAATGTTTGTCTATTACCAATGAGCGTACTAAAACGAAAAAGTCTTTATTCATAATCACGAATAAAAACTCGCTCGATTTAATACTGGGGGTCTATTACGAAAAGTTTAATGCGATACACGCGGCTGCGTCCGTGCTTCGTTCTGATTGATTCCTATTACAAAGCACTTGCGTATGCGATATTGCAAAGTGATTACGTAAATTTGACAGTTTCTCTCTAGTGGATCCGTCATTATTCGTTCAATAGACTATGGACTACGATAGCTACATTGAAAATATTTGTAATAACTATAACCGACGAACTGCGGACGACTATCGTGACCAAGTTTCGTAATAGGCCCCGAGTTTCTCATTCTTATTTTTGAAAATGGAACTAAAAGCATCTCTTCGGTGAAATCATAGACTTATTTATACTCTGTGTACAGAGTGAATCGTAGAATGCGTGTTTGTGTAGTTTAGCTGCTACAGCAGAAATTAAAAAAGGTACCATGGCGCGAAATCTTTAGATTTTTTTTATAATTACAAACTGATTGAATTGTGTGACTGTAATAGGAAAGAAATAATTTTAATCTTCTGCCGTCAAGCACAAATCTTTTATTTAAATATTGTACAAAAAGTTTATGAAGTGGAGGATAGAAAAACGAGTGGATTCGTTTACGGAAGTAAGTAGGTATAAACTATTTAATATTGTATTTTATTTTCTCGCAATCGTAGTGAAAAGTATAGTGTAACACACGACGCTAAAACCCATTGTAACTCGGTTTCTATTTATTCCCTCGCTAAAGCTCGGGAATAAAAATACCTTGTATGCAATGGGTAATTTTAGCGTCTTGTATAACAATCTACTATTAAGTAGGTACCTACCTGCATAATAAATCTCTACAACGTTTTACTACCTTTGTCACAATCACAATCTCAATAATATTTTCTTAATTGCTATTCACCACTAACGAGAATTCCTGAAAGTAACTCGAGGTCAGACACGTTACATAAAATTCCAGTAAAACAAGCAATAAAAAGTAATGCCTTCCCGAAGTAACCAACTTTAGTCCCTTGGGCCAAAATTCGTTGATCGCTGGCAAAGTGAAGAGAATTTATAAAGAAAAACCGTTTAAATACTTAAATATATTTCAGGATTATGAAAAAACTACTTGACAGATCTTTCTAATTGGGAATGTCTGAAAAAAATTTAATTGGCCAGAATTCAGGTTCAGAATTTTCGGTTGCGTGAAAAAAATTATAAAAATTTAATTCACTTCGTCTTCACAAATGTAGGGAAGTAACAGCAGAATGTAGATTATACCTTATTATATAGGCAACATCATCACCTGTCACCCGCAAAATATTACCTTATGGGTGGATAAGTAGGATGGGACATAACCCACCAGTCCCACCACGCCTGCCCAATGTGGATTGGCGGGGTTAGCAACTGCAAATGCACCCGGTGCCAACGGCTTAACGTGCCTTTTGAAGCACGGAGGAGCTCGAGATAATACATTTTAGATCACCCATCCCATGACCGACCCTTGCGAAAGTTGCTTAACCTCCGCAATCGCTGGGCCAGGCGCTAAACCATTGCGCCATCATCATCATCATCATATCAGCCGCACGACACCCACTGCTGGGTATAGGCCTCCCCTAAGGATCTCCACGACGATCGGTCCTGCGCTGCCCGCATCCAGCGGCTTCCCGCGACCTTCACCAGATCGTCGGTCCACCTTGTCGGGGGCCTACCCACGGAGCGCCGTCCGGTGCGTGGTCGCCATTCCATCAAGCTGCGCCATTCCATTGCGCCATCAAGCTGCTTTTTAATATACTCTACCTACCATTACTCGCAACTGTCGACGTCATCGTTGACTTTTTTAATTTTGACAGGAGTATGTGAAAAACAGTCAAATTTAGTAACCGTCTTCTAAATGCATATTATGTGACAAAAATCTACTTGACTGTGAAACATTTTAAGTGTTCTCAGGATACTTAAAACATCAAATCTAAGTATAAATCTTAATACGTTCAAGTGCTTTCCATGCGTGGAATTTTTACTTCATAAGTACGAGCGATAGTTATTCATGACAAAATTATAAAGAAACCTAAAACTTATGTTCGTTAATTATACTTCTATACACAAAGGAAAAGCACAGCTGTATTAATTTAAACAACTTCGAAAGTTAGAAGTTTCAAAGGTCGAATTCTATTTAAAAAATCTTCCAGCTCTTGCTAATTATTATTTAGTAAATATTTGCAATAACGAAAATTTTCAGCAAAGTTAAACTCCGAAAAGCTTTGTATACTTTTTTATTAACAGTTAAAAGAGTAATGAAACTTTTTTACAGAGGGTACTGAATGAAACCTTTTTGCCGACGCTGCTTCACAACTTCCATCTCGAAACTTGCAAGTTTGAGAGAAACATGCAATTTTATTTACTTACTAACTTATAAGAGCTCGGCCTGACGCAATTCTACAGTGGAATTAAACTGAATACCCACTACATTCAGCGCTGAATAAAACTATATGAAACTGAGTTCCTTTAAGTTTCGGGTTGCTTTCAATTTGTAGAAGTGCTATCACTTATTTATTTTTACAGAACTGAAAACAATAATAAGATAACGGAAAAAAAATGTAACACAACATTCAAGAACAGGGCCCAACCAGTTTAGTTTACAGAAAAATACTCGCTATAGTTTTGTTTAAATTATTGAAAGCCGAGGATGCCAATCTTGGACAATTTAAATGAGAATTCTAAAGCTAAACCAAATATTTTTTATATATAAGTAAATATAACCTAAATGGCTTGTGTTGTGGTGTTTTTTTCGTTCATGGGTCCCCTGAACTCATTTTTATAACTAGAATATAGAGATAGTTATTAATATAGGTGCAGTGCAATAATGGTGCTCAGGGACTACGTGTTTGAATCCATGATTTCATAATTATGTACTTAGAAGGTACTATCGACACCACTTCCGCTTTATCACTCCTAAGTTTAAATTTTTCAGCAGTGCTAAAGCACGTGAGCTGCCGATCGTACCTCATTCGTTTGAATATCGAATATTAAAATGACGACCGTTTGTTGTCGAATACGTTAATGTACTATCGAAAATTAAAGCATGTTCAATCAGTCAGACGGTTGACATTCTGCGTGGATTTTTATTTATTTAACCACCGAGAAAGAAATAACAGATGCGAGATACAAAACACGAATGGTTTTACTAAAGGTATTGTCATAGTATAATAATGAGTACTGTATTGTTTTAGTACGTGGTTTATATCGATACAAAAAGTGTCTGTTCGAAATATACAGACCTACGTACGTTTGGAACGCGCTGTTGCTTTTTTTTTTATTCTGTGCTTTTTTCAGCTTTTGTGACTACGCGAGAAATACAGGCTTTATCGAGCCGTAGAAATTGCGATGTTCTAAAGTCTGAACAGTGTTTTATTTACGAAACGTGGACAGAAATGTCGCTTTCCTATTTTCAAATACGGAACACTATTCGCTGTAAACTCTAAACAAATGCGGCTTCAGGGATTCCGATTTAAAGTAAATCTAATACATAAACCAATGCAAGTTCAATTTATTTCCTGCTATTTCAGCGTCTTTTCTCTTTACAAGTTATTGTGTTTGATAGCATTAAAAGAAGTCTTCGTTTTTAATTATTTTAGATCAATAATAAGGTCATGGTAGAACCAAGTATTTCGCATCATGTGAGATCAATAGCTACAAAGTAAACATTTAGAAAAGTTTTTAATGTTATGATTGTAAATAACACTCAATTTCCTAATACCTTAGCAAGATGGTTGTTCGCTATTGATCGTTTTAAATCAAAATATATATTCTTTATTGCACTTGTAACATAATTACACAGGTAAATATGGAAGTTGTTTACAAAGGTGGGCCTATCTCTAAAAGAGATCTCTTCCAGCCAACCCAGCATTGATTGAGATTTTTAAGTAAGCAGGTAATAGAAAGTGCATAGTTAGATGGAGATAAGTGAAATCCTAAATAAAACTTAACTTATATCATTTTATACACATAAGTACATATACTTATAAATAAACTTTATAGTAGGTATAAACTTAACATAAATAAATAAATATAAATATGAATAAATACATACATAACATAATACATATACAATACATAATAGTAGATTGTTATACAAGACGCTAAAATTACCCATTGCATACGAGGTAGTTTTATTCCCGAGCTTTAGCGAGGGAATAAATAGAAACCGAGTTACAATGGGTTTTAGCGTCGTGTGTTACACTATACTTTTCACTACGATTGCGAGAAAATAAAATACAATATTAAATAGTTTATACCTACTTCCGTAAACGAATCCACTCGTTTCTCTATCCTCCACTTCATAAACTTTTTGTACAATATTTAAATAAATGATTTGTGCTTGACGGCAAAAGATTAAAATTATTTCTTTCCTATTACAGTCACACAATTCAATCAGTTTGTAATTATAGAAAAATTCTAAAGATTTCGCGCCATGGTACCTTTTTTAATTTCTGCTGTAGCAGCTAAGCAACACAAACACGCATTCTACGATTCACTCTGTACACAGAGTATAAATAAGTCTATGATTTCACCGAAGAGATGCTTTTAGTTCCATTTTCAAAAACAAGAATGAGACACTGGGGGCCTATTACGAAACTTGGTCACGATTGTCGTCCGCAGTTCGTCGGTTGTAGTTATTACAAATATTTTCAATGTAGCTATCGTAGTCCATAGTCTATTGAACGAATAATGACGGATCCACTAGAGAGAAACTGTCAAATTTACGCAATCATTTTGCAATATCGCATACGCAAGTGCTTTGTAATAGGAATCAATCAGAACGAAGCACGGCCGCAGCTGCGTGTATCGTATTAAACTTTTCGTAATAGACCCCCAGTATGAAGTCGAGCGAGTTTTTATTCGTGATTATGAATAAAGACTTTTTCGTTTTAGTAGGCTCATTGGTAATAGACAAACATTAAAAAAGAAAAAACTTTATCCCCTAGGGCTTATTATGCTATTTTATCTCGACTCTTGTACGTTACAATGACGCACTTTTTGAGCAAGAGGAGTGAAAAATAATATATACCTATGTAATATAAATGTATAAAACTGGTTGTATTAACTATCTCGTGAATCATGAATGAGACAATTGTGATAGAAAGTGAGCTTTGACTTTTGATTTGAAAGTTATGATGTTCTGGCAATTCTGGATAATGCAATACCAAACTAATAGATGAAATACTAAACACGAATTCGGCTATTCAACCCTACGAACTTCATTCTAGAGTCATGGCGGCCGGCCACATTGAAGCAGGGATTGAAATACCGTAAAAAAAATAACGATACAAAAAAAATACGATAAAAAACCGTTAAAACATTTTATCGGTAAATTTACCGGTAAAATAACGATAAAATTATTGTACCGGTAAAATTACCGTTAAATATAGCGTTAAACTTTACCGGTACAATAGTACCGGTAAAATTATCGGTAAAAAAAGTAATTGAAATAACGTTAATTTTAAAGTAACGGTAACAAAAAGTAAGAAATAACGTTATTTACTGAAATAACGTTAATTTCAATGTAACGTTATCTAAAGTAACGTTATTTATTGACATAACTTTAATGTTAAAAGTAACGTAAATAAAGTAAGAAATAACGATACATTTAAAAATAACGTTATCAATCCCTGCAATGAAGGCCTGCGGGATTCCCGCGCCCCGTGGCACAAAAGGCGCTTCCTAGACGAACAACTTCCAAACTGCAGACAAAATGGACTCGAGGCACGTAGACGTAAATGAGCACGTAGGTAATACAGTATAGTATTATATTCTCTGTGGTAATACTTAGTTTGTGCGGCACATAATAATAATCATTCAAAAATTAGATAGTTACATTGCAACACTCATGATTAACCGAGAATCAGTGAAATCAAATTCTAATTAAATCAATGCATGTAATGTGGCTGAAGCTCGAATGAGCTATTCAACCGCCATTCCCGAATACTTAGCACGAATTCGGCTATTCAACCATCTACGTAGATTGATTCTAGATTCATGGCGGCCGGCCACAATGGAGGCTCGCAGGATTCCCTCCCGTACGCCACAAAAGGCGCTTTCTAGACGAAGAACGTCTCACTCTCGGCGAAATGAAAAGGCTGCTAAGGAGTTTCTACACTGCGTACAGTAGCAATGCGCTACAATTTTTTATTTCGGTTACTATGTCCCAAACTTTAGCACAATAGTAAATTTTGACTTTACTTTCGCATTCATTTGTAAGTCATGTTAGAAGTCGAATGCATTCTTAGACTGCACTGAAATAATAAACAGTAGGCAGGGCAGGGATTGATAACGTTATTTTTAAATGTAACGTTATTTCTTACTTTTTTACCGTTACTTTTAACATTAACGTTATGGCAATAAATAACGTTACTTTAAATAACGTTACTTTAAAATAACGTTATTTCAGTAAATAACGTTGAAATTAACGTAATTTCAATTAATAACGTTTTTTACCGGTAATATACCAGTAAAGTTTAACGCTATATTTAACGGTAATTTTACCGGTACAATAATTTTAACGTTATTTTTACCGGTAAATTTACCGATAAAATGTTTTAACGGTATTTTTAACGTTATTTTTTTTGTATTGTTTTTTTTAACGGTATTTCAATCCCTGACAGTAGGTAAAAAAATCAACAGATTCCTTGAGAATTGACGAATTAGAAATGCTTATTATGTAAGCTTTATTTTAATAAAGAATTATTCACTTTCATTCTCAATTGCAAAAATAAATAACAATAAAAACTCGTCCTAAATTTGAAAGCAGAAAATTAAAATGATAGCACTATTCAGCAGCTCTCTGAATATTCAAGAGTTTCACGACAGAGTAAAGTGCAGTGCAGTAAATAAGTTATCATAATCACCTAAGGATCCCTTACCCATCGTACGGTCCTAACCTGTCTCATTATCACCGCTTACTACCAGTTAATTAATTTACCGACACCAGACCCCCAAAGTAAGCTGTCAGTGGTTGAGAATTAAGCGACTTACGGCAGGAGGAAAACGGCAACCCGAGACCCATCATGTTATTAATATTAGTGTTATTTACGGGGTAAACATGTAGCCACTTAGCTCCGTTATGTGGGCCGATTCGCGCCTTTATAAGGTACGTACTATCTCCGTCAATTGGTAATGCGCCTGGCGGCCATGATTTTAACCTCAAAAACGAAAAACAATTGTATTTTTTTTATATAACTAGATCCTTTCTTATTGAAAATAAGAATTCAATAATTAATACATTATAATACCAATTAGAATTTCCCTGTTTTTTGTCATTTTTAGTAGAGGAAGACGTTGATGTGTATGTTAATTTGACAAGGTTCCAGCGCATTACCAATTGACGGGAATAGTACATGATATTGGTTGATAGCATGATAGCTATACTCTATTTATGACTTATATCGCCAAAATTTTGTTTTTTTCCAAAAAGTACTATTAAGGAAATAAAAAAATCATTTTTTTTATCCCTATCTTTTTATTTGACTATCCTTGTATGCGTATTATACTCCCAATGACGCACTACGTTGCATACTGATAGCAAATGGATAACGATAAATAGTGTCAAAGATACTTTATCTGCCTTATTATTTATGAAATTCATAGTCAATATCGGTGGCATGTATTTAAGAAAATCGTGCGTGCGACACAAAATTACATTCAGTTACCTATACCTGTATTAATATAAGCCAAGCTCCAAACAGACACTTCAAAGTCTGCAATGACGGAAGTTCTACCTGAAACAAAAAAACTTAACATAACAAAAGTATAACAATAAAATAGTAAAATAAAACATCGATATAATTCTTAGTTCACTTTTCGTGTGGCCATCCACACGAAAATTTTATTTCCTTGCATTTCTTGAGAAAAGCACTAAACAAGCCCTTTGCGGGAAGCATTTACATTGCCTCGAATGATGTAAATGCTAACTTCCTATTCTCGACTTTTTACTTACACTACCTACCTATCTACTTACATTGCCTTATAAATCAAATCAAATCAATCAAATCGTACTGCTAGCGAATATGTAACGTACAGTAAGCAGCACATGATGTTATACGAAACTGTCAAAAATCTGTTATTTATTTTGAACCTTAATAGCTTTGCATTTAAGTATAAAATTGATTAAATATCACTCCCCTGTCGTGGAAGCCCAGCGGGCCGTTCACTGTACAAAAACGTACTACGGTCAAAGGCACGCTGGGACTTCCACGACACGACAGCATAATGATATTCAATCAATTTTATATTTAAATGCAAAGTTATTAAGGTTCAAAATAATAATAATAATAAATAATAATACAATGCTTTATTGCACACTAGACAAAGACATTACATAGGAGCATACAATAAACATGGACAAGTACACAAAAGGCGGCCTTACTGCTACGTAGCAGTCTCTTCCAGGCAACCTTGAGTAGAAAAATATTAAGGGGAAGAGGCAAGAGGGGAGTGGGTGCAAAAATACTAGAGGGAAAATAGATATAGATATACATAAATAAAGATAAGAGAAAGTGTATGTATATAAAATGAAAGTTGAAAGGGAGATATCAGAAAAAAGTAGTATTAGGTGGGAGAAAGGAAATGCGTTCTAACTTGATCTATAAATTACAGATTTGTCCTCATGTGCTGCTGACTGTACCAGTGGAACACCTAGGTGAACCACGCAGGTGTACCCAGGGTCAGAAAGGACGGTTTTGATACACTAAATTCATTACGCAATCCTAAAATATTTTACCATCTGGGGAAATTAAGATAGAGCACAAAATGAAAAAAAAGGCCTTATCAGCCTCCAAAATGAAGCAAATGAACATTAATAATGTTGATGTTGTTCATTTAAGGCAGTTCCAGAGCCATAATCACTGCCCGCATTTTGGCGGCATTGACCGAACGACAAGAGGAAATCGTTCGGTCTGCAGAGGTCGTTCGTTCCGGAACGAGCGAATGAACGATCCGGTCGCTTCCTCGGCCCGGGTTTACTTCCTCTACTGGAAATGGAAATGACTTGATGATTTTGTATGTTTGATACTTGTTTATATTAAAAAGTACAATATCAGGATGTTCGGATACCGTCGAGAGGATCTACAGTCGATACGTTTTACTGAAGCCTAACATTTTTCTTGTAGATGAAACCCGTAAAAATTAAAGCGCATAAACTAATTAAGAGATAGATAATGTCCTCAAAAAACGGTGAAGTTTAAAAAAATTGTGTACTTTTCAAAAATAAAGTGTGGTTGTGGTAAAAGCAAACGCAACCAAATATGATACGAAAGTAATTTTATAGAAAAAGAATACCAATCATGCATATGAAAGCTTCATATCTAGACTTATTTAAAATTCAGCCAGCAACGGCCAGACAACCCGGATTAGCTCTTTAATATTCTAGAACATTCAGATATTGCGAACAGCTCAGTCACTTCCAACCTTCCAAGGGACATTAGGAAGGAAGCTCTCGAGTTTTCACTGGGAATAATTCGTTCCGTTATTAGCTACATAACTATAATATTTGCATGAATACTCAGATATGAAACGCCATCCTCGGCTTCTGAATGTCCCGGACTAAATATGAATGCTAAACAGAACATGGGTCGAGTGAATGAATGAATTTAATATATCATCTCGTTCATTCGAATGAAGGAATGTCAGTGATGAGTTTGATCATAATGATGCTTGAGGCATCATCATTTTAATCTCCCCAACGAAAATTTTATCGATGTCAAAATTATCTTTTAAAAGTACTTAGCTACCGAAGTGAAAACATGGATTGTCTGCTTATGCAAATTATTTAACAAATTGAAGTTGCTCCGGCAACGTGCAGATTCTCGGGATGGTAATGAAATGAAGTTAGAATGCACGGTAATGAGGATCGGTGTGGCAGGCAACTGTGACGTAATACAATTAGACGGGAGGGGAGCGCACTAGCGAGTTTACGATGTGATGTGATCCTTTAAACTTTATGTTATGTATGACAGGAAAATTACCTATGACCAAACGATACAGGCGAAAAAACAAATCGAACGCAAAAATGAGAGATGTTCAAAAATAAATAACATCATCATTCTATTTTCTGTGTGGCCGAGTTATTATTACTTTGTACTGACTGAGTCACTGGAATTCACCAATAGGGAATATGCATAAGTCACCGATTTTGATAAATTTGAGCTTGATCGCTGCGGACACTAATGTAAAAACATGATGGAACGGAAAAAAAATGCATTAATTTATTTTTATCACACGATGAAAGCAGGGGAAAATAACGATATTTTTTTTTCATTTTCGGATATAAATAATGCACTTAACAGTCAGATAAAATATCGAATAAGAAATAATATTTTGTATGACACATATGTACTTAAACGCAAAATTTAAGGAGATAATTGAAGATTCTTGGCTAACTCCATATTAAACGCGCCTGAAACACAAGTGACAAGTGACGTCACGTCGTCGTCAAGTGACGTATTTTGTATAGAGCGTTTTCGGCGGGAATTGATGCGTGCTGCTAACATCATAACTATATCACGAGAAAAAAACGGAAGAGAAAAGTTTCAATACTTTCTCACGCATTAAAAAATTGATGCATATTTATTCGGAACTCATAATTTCAATTATTAATCAAAATCAATAAAGAATTTTTTTCCTCATTACCATAGTACCTATCTATAATAATAACATTGTATGTTGTATGTTAGTAAAGAGACTATAAAAATACGAGTTTAAGTAGAATTATTTTAATTACTAATCATCTAAAAATTTTACAGAAATAATTCATACATTAAAATGCGCAATCTCATTCCCACACAAAGAGAGAAATCGTGACTGATGGAATTCAAAGGAATCTGATAACCGTGGGCAGGTGCCATTCAAAATATTGAAATCCCACTTCGATTCAATTTCGTTGTAAAATAAATAAGTACCTACCTACCTTTCAACAAAATACTTTACAAATAAGAATACTATTGAATATGGATGTATTTTGTGTAAACTTTTATAATACGTTCGGTTAATCGAAACGAATACGAGTTAAATTATGTAAAATAATCCTTATTAAATAGTATCCATACTTTAATACCTATTATAAATGCGAAAGATACTCCTCTGTCTGTTACGTTTTCGCGCCTATTAGACCGCTGGACCGATTTTCAAAAACTACTGAATAGATTTTCATGCGGTTTTCACCAATTGATAGAGTAATTCCTGAGGAAGGTTTAGTCCGTCTAACAAGTTAAGGTTTTATGCAAATTGATAGAAATATGACGATAATTGTTGAAAAGGTCGGCAAAAATTAAGCTGACTGGGAGCTTGTAAATATTAATAATAAATTAGTCATATACTTAAGTACTTAAATAATAAACTGGGGCCTAATCAAGCTAATTGTCAACAATAAAACCAAAGCTTTCAGTTCAGTTCAAAGTTTCAGTATTTTAAATTTGCTTTCAGAAAATATGACCTCTAACAGCTAAACAACGCAACGGAACTCTTATCTAAAATGAAAATTGCCTATTTTGCAAAAAGCTTGTTAAAAATTTCCTCTTTATCAGATTTACGGTCAGGGCAACTTTTGGTCACAAGCGAATAAATTTATAAATATCGCAAATTACTTTCATGATATTTTTTTCTTATCTTAACAGTCCGTAACTTGGCGATGGAAACTTTGATGGAGCAAATCCCCGCGTCTCGTTTGGTGCACAGAGTTTTTGATGTGATAAAAAATACTTAATCTAAGTTTTTCCATTTAGCCTTTATACCTACTAATGATAACATAATTTAAGGCAAACAACTCTGACATTAAAAATAATTGGACTATTTACTAAATAAATTGAAGACTATAATAAAACAACGAACGGTCTTTCGTGAATATCAAACAACACAAAGTACAATATAAAATATTAGGGGTTTAAGAGTCCGTACACATTTTGCCGCCGACTAACTGCTGCTCTTTCGCTCGCATAATTCATGTTTTCTCAAGATTTTTTAAATCTGAGTGCGTAATTGAAAAAAGTGTCTCGCCCACTTTTCGCAATATAAGATTATGGATATTTCAACATATATTTCGGTTTAGAGTTGCTGAAGTACAAAAAGTTATAATTTTTGCCAGTTCAAATAACTGTTAGAAACGACAACATTTTGTACTAAAGCAACAAAACACTGAAATATATTTTAAAATGTCCGTAATCTTATATTGCGAAAAGTGGCCAAGACACAACGCACTCAGATTTAAGAAATCTTGATTAAACATGAAATGTGTGAGCGAGAGAGCGGAAGTCAGCGGCAAAATGTGTACGGACTCTTAAGTATGAAATTGCCGTTTTGTATGGAGAATTTTAAAGATTTTGCATTTTGCATACTAACATTGTCTTAATTTTATTTAACAACCATGAACGCTAACATTTTTAAACTTTTATGCACATACTTATGTTAAAAAAAAGCTAACTAATGTTAAGTGAAAAAAATAATATCGGCTAAGTAACAACGTTTCTGCTTACGAAAAAAAGGAGAAACTTTTATGATAAGTACTTTTTTTAACGTTCAGGAAAGAAAAGCAGAATTATTTTTATTGCTTCTTGTGGGCCGTCATAATAAAATATGAGTTTCTGTGTGTGAGAACAAATCGTCAATTTTATACTTTGTTCCAAATAAACTATTATTATTATTACCTACTTTAACCCTTATTATATAGAATTACTATTTAATTTAGTGCTTGTATTGAGGGTGTAGCGCCATCTTTGATTGTGTGGTGGACTGACGATCATCGATTTGGAGGGGTCAAAAAATTACACCGAAACTGGGGACTATTTAACCTACCTACTGAGAAAGAAAGTCAATTTTTTTTAGAAATAAAACACTTTTTACGGATTACAGCGCGTATATTGGTACATAATTACCTATTATTTGGTATTAATTCAGATGTTATTTTAGAATTATTTAGTTTTGATTTATGTAAGTATTGGTTTTTTGGGTTTCCCGACGTTTCGACACCTTTCCAGTCAGGGGGGGACTAAAGCAAAAAAAGACTCATATTTTTATGAAATTACACGCTCGAGCTCGTATTACTTGTGGAGCTAGGTGGCGCAGTGGTTTAGCGCCTGGCCCAGCGATTGCGGAAGTTAAGCAACGTTCGCAAGGGTCGGTCATGGGATGGGTGACCAAAAATATATTATCTCGAGCTCCTCCGTGCTTCGGAAGGCACGTTAAGCCGTTGGTCCCGGCTGCATTTGCAGTCGTTAACACCCACCAATCCGCATTGGGCCCGCGTGGTGGGTTATGGTCCATCCTCCTTACCACCCATAAGGCAGCAGTGGGGACATCAAAAATCGCTGATGAACAATAACAACAACCCGCTCGAAACTTTATAAACATGCATTCAAGTTTATTAAATAATATTATAGAGCTGCGTTCTGGTTTTAATTATTATAACTGAATTAAATCGATAAAAGATAATTATATTCAAGTTTATTCAATAAATTTATAGCTGCGTTCTGGTTTTAATTATTATAACTGAATTAAATCGATAAAAGATAATTATAAAATAATCTAGCTACAGAATCTACCACCAGTTCCCAAATTGGGAGGTCTCAAAGAAATTCTCTATTTTTTTTTATTAAAAATAAGATATAGTAAGGGCCTATCTTCTTATCTTCACCAACTCTTTATTTAACGTGGGCTATAATTTGTTACCTTACCCAGGAACCGAACCACGTAACAGGATAAGTGAGTTACCGACGGCCGCACCCTCGTCGCCCCGATTTATCATAGTTTGGGGTCTCCTGAGGGAACGGCCAGGGATAACCATGGATTCGGTAGAGGCCTTAGACTAAATAGCGAGTGATATATTTGTACACACGAGAGCACATCAGGTTTATACAGTTGAACTGCGAAAACAGCTTTTATTACGGTTTTGACGCAGATCGTCACTTTCGCAAATGGTCATCGCGAAAAATTTGGTCACTTTCGGAATTGGTCACTTTCGCAAATGGTCAGTTTCGCAAATGGTCACTTTCGCAAATGGTCACTTTCGCAAATGGTCACTTTCGCAAAACGTCACATTCGCATAATGTCATTATTTTTTTTTTTCATTTTTCTCAAAATTGTGAATGACATTCTGCGAAAGTGACCAAATTTTTCGCGATGACCATTTGTGAAAGTGACGAGCTGCGTCAAAATCCCTATTAGGTTTGTTTAGAACTCAAACTCCACATAGCCACTGTAGGTACAAAATAACGAATAATTTGGCATTTTGAGCAATTGATGTACCTAGGCAAGTTGATTCAGTTCGGTTCTCCCGTAAATCAAACATCTGGTCTAGCTGTGAAATTCATATGGAAATCTCAATAATTTACTCGTTTTTGCATATCAGTTAGAATATTGGAGAATACTACGTGGTGTATGTGTATATAGGTACCTACTACGATGTCAAAAATAACTCTACTTATTTTTATTACGCGCTCACTAGAATTCACTAGATAATAATGAAACTCTTTTTTTACTGCAACCTGCAAAGGTGCCGAAACGTCGGGAAAATAAAAAAATCAAACCAAATACTAAAGCACTACCTTTATCAACAAACCGCGGTGTTTTATTTCTGACAGACATGAAGTAGCTAATTTTAATTCATAAAAAAATTCCACGCAACAAAAAATTCTGAGACTTTCTTCTATTAAGACTACTTTATACCGGTCTTTACTTCCATACTTTGTAGCTACATAAGTATTTCTTTTCTTCGGTCAATTCCTAAATAAACCTTTTCCTTCGTAATCTTTTTAAAACCAGCCAATTTCCCTTGCCATGCTATTGAATACCTATTGCAAAGACGATTCGATCTTGATTCCCCAAGGCACATTTCAATCGTATTTCGATATTGTCAGGTGTGTCATTCGTTCATTTGCCTGTATGTAAACGATTGTATGTTCAATTGACGTTCATTTAAGGGACGATTGAAGTCGATTATTAATAAGCGGTGGACTGAAAATGCAAAGGGCAAAAATAAGAATTTTCACTTTAGAACGAACAATCTAACTGAACCAAACTTTTTAACCTGAAAAGTCTAATGACAGTATAATTATACAGTGTATTTATAGCTACACAAACTAGCTACACCATTAACGTAGTTTGATCGACAGAATGTCCCATCTAATATGGACAGAGATCAAAACTATGTTGACTGAGCGAGTACCTAACCTAACACCACTTTTGTAGGGTCAAGGTTTGGTTAATAAAATACTTATCTTCTTTATACTTGTACTTCTTTATTTTAAATTAAACTGACACGCCATTATATATTTGACATCTTCCTTTCCCAACCAAAACCTCTCTCCTCATAAACGTTCCCTCTCGCTCACTCATTCATCCATCTCCTTTCTTCCGCTTCGTTCAACACTTCATGCTCAAACTTGTAAATCATACATTATACATAATAACATCCACTTGTTAAATATTACGAAGTATAAAACCATTCAACCGCGACTCTACACCTATGTAATATCAGCCTCATCTTTCTCGTTCCTTATCAGCGAGTGATAAGAAATCTCATAATCAGAACCATAAAACATGATTAGAATTAAATTTTCACCGTCGATAATTTTATTAATAAGGATTCATACGCACGCACACAAGGACAGTTACGTCGGAGGCAGTAGATTTTAAAAAGAAAGGAAGAAAAAATAATAGTGCTCATTAATACTACATTACATACCTACCTAACCTACACGTTTTGGGCACATCCATAACATCGATAAACGGTACCTAGGTATTAAAATAGGACTAAAATGGCTTCAAAGTTATGACAAGTTTACATTCTTGGGATCCTCAACCAGTATAATCAAATGTTTTTTGAAGAAAATAAGTAATTACTACTTCTCTTATGGTATTGTCTTCGTATGATGTTTTATTACAATGATATATATAATTATATACATTTCTTTTTTTGTTAGGTCGGATAACAAAGTTAATATGTCGGCTGCATGACGCTTTTTTTTATTAAAGTTAAAGTGAAAGAAAAAATGTACCTATTCTTCAATAATTACGGTAATAATATGGGTATCAAATGAAAAGCATTGATGAGCATATTCCAAAACTATATAATTTGTCCAAAGTCAAAAACAAAGTGTCATTGCAGTAGGGGGACTATCGTGGATCAATTTATAATTTATAAGGTGTTTTAAATATTTTCATTTTGTGCAGTAGGTACTAAAGGGTAAAAAGTACCTCAGGGTACATGAGTAGGTATAGGTACCCACTTGCTTCATACCAAGTGAGAATGCTAAGCGAAATTTTCCGTGCGTACGTAAATAGGCTGTCGTGAACAAAATCTGGCTTGTTCCCTCCAACCGTACAGTAATTACTTCGTCTAAAGTTAGAACGGTCTCAAATTATTATTTAATACTCGGAATTTCTTTGGACTTGTTTCCAATCTTAAATTGTCAAGTGGAATTTTATTAATATTGTACCTACATAGGTATACTGATTGTAAAAGCACGTGAATTTCTATTTACAAAATAGGAGGCCCAGATTCACAGATTGTGGATAAATACCTTACTAATTGCTCGATGGCGCAGTGGTTTAGCGCCTGGCCCAAGCTAATGCTGAGGTTAAGCAACTTTCGTAAAGTTCAGTCATGGGATGGGTGGCCAAAAATTTATTATCTCGAGCTCCTCCGTGCTTTGGAAGGCACGTTAAGCCGTTGGTCTCGGCTGCATTTGCAGTCGTCAACACCCACCAATCCGTATTGGGCCCGCGTGGTGGATTATGGTCCATCCTCTTTATCCACCCATAAGGAAGGCCTGTGCTTCAGCTGTGGTAAAATTAAAAAAAATGGCTGATACTAATTGACAGATGATTTCATAAAAAATCTGTTCCACCAGTAGGTACCTAATCTGGAATCTTTGAAAAAAGCCGTAGGTACTTAGTAATGTTAATACTAATTATGATGTAATCGCAGCTTGCCATTTGATACGATAAAGGAACGTGATTTTACCTTCCTACAAAGATATCTTATCTTATCGCTTTACCATCTGAAGTTACGAGTATAACAATATATTGGTACCTATAAGTAAAAGTAACTACATACATGCAGGCGTGGTTTAAGATCATAAGTCAATTACAATATTTTTTTCACTTCTCATGCTCGTAAAGTTCGTCATTATGTTGGGTATAGGCTGCATAAAATCGCTTTTCATGCTCTAGAGCATAAAGTAAAATCTTCGTCTAAGTTCAGACTTTAAGACAAAGGTCGTCAGGTAAACAGCCACACGCAATTAAACTTCGTTAAATAAACTTGTTATTTTCTTCATTTTTATACATAATCTATATTTAATACTTTTTTTTTAAATTTTTGAAACCTTGATAATTTCTTTTTCTATTTTTGATTAGGGGTATCAAATGAAAGGCCTTGATGAGCACATTTCTAAAATTATATAATTTGTCACTTTTTTTCAATATTGTTGAAAAAAAAGTTTAATTTCCTATTTCCTCACAATCGAAGTGAAAAGCAGAGTGTATAACTCGTACATAAAACACATTTTATGCACTTGTTGTACAATCTACTATTATTGCAACTAAGTAAAAAAGAGTTAGTTTTTCTGGAATTATATATTTTTAGAAGCCTCTCTCAACGTTGAGAGCTATCTTGAATCTTGTGTTAAAGGCACTTTAGATGCTGTTCTGATAAGACTTAGCATGCATAAGTATGCTCTCAAGATAGCTCTCAACGTTGAGTGCGGTTCATAAATACGGGCCTAAGGTTGTTTCTTGCATAGAAAAAGGGAACCTTAAGGAACCTAATAAAAATTCTCAAGAGAACCTATTATAATAACGTACTTAAACAAAACAAAATAACTCTTTATTTTTATAAAACTTACTTGAATTGCAATCCAAACACTTCACTTTCACTAAAACCACTATTACGTACTATTATATATTCTGTGCTATTACTTACTTGTTCTGAGCTAACACAACTAATAAAAAAATATTGAATAAAAACGGTACCTAGGTACGTTAACGTCGCATAGGGATATTATAGGTACTAACGAACGAGTCATTGCTTTGATTAAATATATCTGAAATAGGTTTACTGACAGGTATTTTATCGCCAATGAGCTGATATGATAAGATAGCTAACGTTACCATTTCCATTATAGATAGAAAAGTCTGATTATGCGATGACAAGAAAAAGTGAGAAAAGTCTAATAATGAAAAAGAAAGTAGGTATATTTATTATTTCTTCCTCTGTTTTAATATTATAAGGAAAATACGAATTTACCAATTAGGAATATATTATGAAAACTCGTGTTTGTGAATAATTGTGTAAAAGTAATTGTGAATAGTGCAAAATAGCAACCGCAAATCGACAAGACCGCACTACTAAAATTCCGCTTAAAAATATAATGGTGGAATGGATAAAATACACATAAATATAACGATAGAAATAAGTACAGGCAGATAACGATTTTAATTAAGTACTTAGGTACCTAGTTTAGCGTTTTTTCTCATATCGGTTATCCCAGTGTTGACCTTCCGAATTCCCGATACTAACTGACTGAGTTATAATAGTAGATTGTTATACAAGACGCTAAAAGGACCCATTGCATACGAGGTAGTTTTATTCCCGAGCTTTAGCGAGGGAATAAATAGAAACCGAGTTACAATAGGTTTTAGCGTCGTGTGTTACACTATACTTTTCACTACGATTGCGAGAAAATAAAATACAATATTAAATAGTATACCTACTTCCGTAAACGAATCCACTCGTTTTTCTATCCTCCACTTCATAAACTTTTTGTACAATATTTAAATAAATGATTTGTTGACGGCAAAAGATTAAAATTATTTCTTTCCTATTACAGTCACTTCAATCAGTATGTAATTATAGAAAAAATTTAAAGATTTCGCGCCATGGTACCTTTTTTTAATTTCTGCTATAGCAGCTAAGCAACCCAAACACACATTCTACGATTCACTCTGTACACAGAGTATAAATAAGTCTATGATTTCACCGAAGAGATGCTTTTAGTTCCATTTTCAAAAATAAGAATGAGAAACAGGGGGCCTATTACGAAAATAACGTACGCAATCACTTGGTCACGATAATCGTCTGCATTTCGTCGGTTGTGGCTATTAGACACATTTTCAATTTGGCTATCGTAGCCCAAAGACTATTGAATGAATGATGTCGAATACGCTAGAGAAAAAACTTACGCAATCACTTTGCGATATCGCATACGCAAGTGCTTTGTAATAGGAAACAATCATAACGAAGCACGGACGCAGTTGCGTGTATCGCATGAAACTTTTCGTAATAGACCCCCAGTATTAAGTCGAGCGAGTTTTTATTCGTGATTATGAATAAATACTTTTTCGTTTTAGTAGGCTCATTGGTAATAGACAAACATTAAAAAAGAAAAAACTTTAACCCCTAGGGGTTATTATGCTATTTTATCTCGGCTCTTGTACGTTACAATGACGGACTTTTTGAGCAAGAGGAGTGAAAATAATGTAACATCGTTGTAAAAAAAAAAGTTGTGGGCGGATGAAGAGCACCATTAGTGTTTCACTGTTGCCGATACAGAATGAAACATACTTATTAAAATTAATTTGTTTCATTTTTGTTGAATTATTGTTGCAAAACTGCAAGTTTTATCTGTCTATCTCTCTCTACCTAATCATATGATTACGATTTGGGTCTTATCGATAAGCAAAAAATGCTACTAAGTATTAAGTACCTATGGAGTGGCTATTGACTCCTATGACATCTACCTAATGCTGGCACTACATATTCGCCAAGCATCGGCACAATTCATCGTACGTTACCGGTTTTGTAACAAATGCTTCAAAGAGGTTCTTTCAAAAGCATCAATGTACGATAAATTGTGTCGATGCTTGGCGAATATGTAGTGCCGGCATAACGTGAGTTTGTTGAGGGAGGCTTCCGACCTCCATAGTATGTCTATGGTATGATGTTCGAATCTCAAGGGTGAGTCGGGTGGGGCTTTTAGAATAAAAAAAGGAAGTTGTACTCCAGCCCCACCCGACTTTAATTATAACAATATAATGCGTATCTAATGATTTGAATATTATTTCTTGCTTTTTAGAGGCAGGTATTTTGAAGTCGGTTTTTTGATTTTTAAACAATTTTTTTTCCATTGAATAAATTGAATTAAATTGCTAAGGACGTTTTATTTATAAAATTGTAATATATTTTTATACACCTCTTTTTGATATACATTTTTTTTCTTTTGCCCTAGTTTGTAATTGAAAAGATTGTAGAAACTAGTTTGCAGTGACAAAGGGTGAAAGATTTTTTGTCTTGTAATCTTATGGCTTTTTAATAACCCATTATAAAAGGTAAATCAACTGGAAGGAAGCAGGGTAAAAAAATCTGCTTGCTAAACATACAAAATACCAAACCCATCGACCACGTTAAACAAGTGAAAAATTCCAGCAATGTAATCAAAACTCCCCATCAAATTCGATTCCATTGAGAACAACGCAAGCAATCCTGTGAAGGGGAGAATGTTGAAATGTCACTGAGAGGCAATAAGCGCGTGCCATTCCGAATCGACAATCGACAGTTGACAATCGACATTAATAGAATTCACAATCCGCATGATCAATAGCTTTACAGAAAATTGATTTGTTATTGTTACTAGATTCAATATGAAAGCATTGGAGATTCTTTACATTAAATTATAACGTATTTGGGTTAAAGTTGCTAAGGCAGTAGATATATCTACGTGGGCGCCCGCATCGTTAAAAAAAACTCGATGAAAAAACCGTTTTGTTTAAAAAAAACTATATAATTACACGATTTTAGTAAAATTACCGTAGTTTTGACCGAGCGAGTTCGCGCAAGCGTAGCGTCTCCGTTTCAGTTATCCGTCTATTTTCCTATTCTCGTTCGATAATTATATAGATTTTATTATCGATTCAGTTTTTCGATTTTTTTCCCAAAAAACGCATATTACATCCATTTCTAAAAATGATCAAAAAAAGTCACAGAACCTATAGAAACTATTAACTCGTACAAATAACTACAACAAATTTTGACCAACCTGAAAAAGTTTTGATCTGTCTTCATACCAACTCGTAGTCGCGTACCTGAAAAAAAAAATAATTATAATAAAACGAAAAAAAGAAGAATTAAAATTCAACAGACCTTGTTTCATTTGATTGATTCGATTAGATAAATAGTTCATTCATGCATTCATAAGGATATATCCATGATATTCTGTGTATTATCCGTTAATCAATGTATAAGTGAATCTTTTAAACGTGGATTAAGAGTTATATAAGTATTTAAATACCGATCCTATTCATCACAATCCATTAATAGTCCATTGTAGTGTATAGGATGTAAAGGCGGGTTGGAGATCGTCAGTAAGCCGTTTCTATTAAAAAAAACACTACTACACATTTCGTACTCCAGCTCAAACCAATATTTATTTTCTTTACTTTTACATAATGAAATAGCAGGTACGCTTAGTTCCTTCTTCCTTTCAAACAAACCATTACATTAATCTGTTGGAATATTTAATGCGCTGTCAAAATATTGGGACAGCTAATAGCAATAATAATTTTGCTGAGAAATCATCTCTTTGTGATTTAATAGGATTCCTGAGAACATTTTGATTGTTTAAAATATTCGCCATTTGTAAACGGCGATTCGCATTTTCATTCAAAAATTAAATGAATGGATAAAACATTTGGATACTTAATGTATGATTGGATATTTAGTACGTTCTTAAATTATACATATTTTTGTCAGCTTCTTCAGAAAAAATCAAAATAATAATGTTAGTAGGTACATACTGTGATAATGTTAGGTACTGTTTAGTAGGTAATGTGGGTATCTCTAAGTAGTCTAGGTCTAGTATCATTATTACACACTGACATGACATTACCTCATTTATATTTAATGCCTGGCTGGGCAAGGCACTAACTTGTAATTTAATTTTAAAACGCAAATCGAAGGAATTCATGTTTAATATCCAGGTCAATTCTCCTCCAAGTACCACCTATATCGTTTTTCCACCCTGTAAAAATATTTTTCTCAAACATGCTTGGAAATTTGAACATTATTTTGATAACCTTCTTCGGGCTAAATCGGAGTTTCCGGACAGACCTAAACCGCGCCGGCAATTTTTGTATGAGAATCCATTACTAACGTGTAATAATGGATTTTCATAGAAACATTGCCTACGTCTGACCGTAAATGTTAGTATTGAAACTCATTATACACGTGTAATTCAGAAATGGAACCAAATTTTCAATGAAACACGACAGCCAATGAGGTCAGTGATCATCATCAATATTTAAAATTAGAACTGGCTTTGCAAATGGAAAGTTCCGAATCACGGTAACAGTGTCATGAGCGCACTAACGGCCGCCTATCAATCCGTATTCCTGGTTACAAAACATACGATTCGGACAGGTGGCATAAAACAATGTATTATCTATGGATCTTACCGCGGGAAGTTATTATTATTATTATCTTTGATTTAAATTAAGTAAGTAAGTAATTAATTTATTATAAAAATGAGTTCCACCGACGAAAGTAATATTTTGACGCCACCTGAAATTCAAGAAGCGGCAAGAACTGTAATAAGTAGAATAGGTACATGTTGTCTTCAAAATCAAAAACTTTAAGTAAACCAGATCAGATTTAAACCTAATTGCAATGCCCAAAAGACATTCACAATATAGGGTATAAAAGTAGTAAGTCTGCATCAAACGTGCAAATTTTCTTGTCAGAAGCATCAGACAGTGTGTATTTGGATCCTAAAGTAGGTAAGTTTTCGTACTTATTGATAAGTACCTACCTAGGTACTAATTTACCACTTTGTTTTAGTTAAACAGCTAACATCACAATTTACACGTTCTTTATTTTTGTTGCAGGTTTGATTTTCGGCATTTTCGGTGCATGAAGATGCAACGACTTATACAGTATTTATGTAAAAGACGTAGAAACTCAAGACGGTGCGATTTGTTACCTACTTTTAATTACTTACAGTAATTTTAAATAAAAATAAAATGTTAGTAAAGTTACTACTTGGTTTCAATTTCCGCGCATTATTTGAGAAAAGTACTATACAAGCCTTGGCCGCAACTAGGCATTGATGGACTCACGTATGTGTGCCTCGGTTTCGCCCCGGCCCACATTTTCACGTTCGTCCTTCAATGCCTGTCTTGCGTGCCGCTGCAGTAATGTACTATAATTACCAAATGTTCAATGGAAATTTCTTACATCTCCCGTCGAAACTAACGAAAAAGTTAGCGGGCAACTTTTCCATTTACAACATTACCTACCTACAGCAACTTATTAAAAATTGCGGTATACGCAAACCGAACACGCGAGCAACAAGCAACAACAATAAGCGTCAGGAACAATGTTGCTTCCCCAGAATTGAGGTTTAATTAAATCACTCAAAAGGGTTGGCTCTTGGCTCTGATGTGTTCTAATTTTGTCCTTTTTTTATTTAATTGGATAAAAATGATTTTTACTTTTGTTTGGTGTCTATTCTGTTAAATAAAATGTAAATCCGTTAAAGATTTTGGGATAATAAATAAAAAAATTAAAATAATAGTACATTGTTCACCGAGAGGAGAAAACACCCGAGATCGGGAATCGCACTTTCTCTCGAGTGATACATACTGCTTTATACTCCACCTACTTACGAGGAAAATAAAAAACTAAATCTTTACTAATTGAATTTTATATTGAAATTGTTGCAGTTAGTGAAGCTTAATGTAACACTTTTAAAAATTTTTTTTCTTCTTTTTTACTGAAAAATTAATGTAATTTTGGAATGTGCTCATCAAGGCCTTTTATTTGACATCCATATTGCAAAATTGAAAATATATTTTTTTTCTTCTTTTTTACTGAAAAATTATACCCATATTGCAAAAATGAAAAAAAAACTTTTTTTTTACTGAAAATTAATCTAATTTTGGAATGGGCTCATCAAGGCTTTTCATTTGATACCCATATTGCAAAATTACAAAAAAACCACGTAAGAAATGGATTTTCATACACTTTTCTCTCCCGCTCAGATGCGTTTTCTCCCCGCATATTTGTTCGATATGCAATGACGTACTTTCTACCGTAAATTTGATAAAGTATCAAGGCACTTTCCGAGCAGGTGTAGTATAAACAAAATTTTCACTCTCCATTCTGCGCAGGGCACGTCTCGATGAGCTTCTTTAGGTAATAACTTGGCCTAATAATAAAACATTGTATTTAGCTTAGTGTACCGCAAGGGAGTGTTATGAGACCCCTTCAGTGAAATGATCAGCTATTTTAATGATCCCACTGCTGAGGCACAGGCCTTTCTGTGGGTGGATAAGGCGGATGGGCCATAATCCACCAGTCTCGTCTCTCTGTCTGACGTCTCCGACAGTCTTTTCTCCATTGAATGAATGTCCATCAGATATTTTTATTTTTGATTCCCCACTGCTGGGGCATAGCACAGGCCTTCCTTATGGGTGGTAGGGAGGATGGGCCATAACCCACCACGCGGGCCCAATGCGGATTGGTGGGTGTTAACGACTGCAAATGCAGCCGGGACCAACGGCTTAACGTGCCTTCCGCAGCACAGAGGAGCTCTAGATAATACATTTTTGGTCACCCATCCCATGACCGACCCCTCCGCAATCGCTGGGCCAGGCCATATACCACGGCGCCACCGAGCTCCTGGGAAACATGGCAGTTGGCACTCTCAAACTCTTTATCCCGAACAAATCTTTATTTCGTACCTACACAACACAGATAACATGGCTAGGCTAGTATCTTAAGTATCTTCAAAAATGGTATTTCGTATTCCGATATTGAAAAACTTTTGTCGGGCTTTTTGTTGGACTGAATAAATAAAGCGCCTGTCTCAGATTCTTCTTCATTCTATGGAGTGGCTTACATATAATAAGGTACCTACCACCTACGCATAACCGCCTACCCAAGTAAGACGCAGGGGTCCCGGGTTCGATTCCCAGGGGGGGTACAATTTGTACCCGGTTTGGTGCCTGGCTAGCTACCACTATCTTACCTAAGTCTGACGCCATAACAATTTTAAAAAAAAATGTTGTGTTCCGGCAGTTAGAGGTAAGATAGCCAGTTTTTCCAGTGATGAAGAAGAGGATAGTGCGCTTCCTTCGGCCTTGTCGTCACTTAACATCAGGTGAGGTGAAGGCCAAGCACTATTCTGTTGTGCATGCAAAAAATAAGGTAAGTATAAAAGAAAATAATCTTAGCCTATTAACGAATTTGACGTCATTGTTAATCTCTGATCGCAACCACAGTACCTATTATGTCGCAGCCAACAGGTTTAATCAGCCGCTCAATTAACAGCCTATAATAGTAATTTGATTGAACAGTGCCATTTCATCAACGGGCTTAAACGAAAAATATATAAAACGTGTCGCAACTCGCAACCCTGTCTTCAGTTGACTGATAAAGAAATATAACGATGTAATTTAAATTCAACAGGCTCCGTAGGCTGCGGTCCCATTGTTACGGAATAATATTATTTTCAATACACTTGCTCGTAAAGTGAGCCCTAATACACCGCTTTTAGGGCCATAAACCGAGCTATAACAAACGCGTGCAATAATATATAAAACACTAGTTCGTAATAGAATTAACCCTACAAAGTTAAATTAGTACCTTACTGCAAGTTCTATGCGAGTAAAAGGAGCATTCCCAATTAGCCGGGTAATACAGTTATTTTTTTTGACAACAAAGAGGTTTTATGCTGCTGAAAATTCATATACATTTTTGGAATAAATAAATGTGTAAGTCCTTAATTAAGTCAAATAAATATATAATTATTCATAATTCACAATATTTTGTTATAAAATATTAAAATACTTGCATTTTGTCACTTAAAATTATAATTTTGAAGTATAAGTAGTAGGCTGTATGCTCCTCACCCCTTTGTTCGCAAAAAATTCTTAAAAAACAAAAAAAAACATGCGCACCTTTTCCCATAATTATCATATTTCGTTTTTGCCATATTTGTTGCTTTGTGATATATTACTTTGTTTTTCCTTGCAAATGTGTTGAAAAACGTCGTATGAAACTCGTGAGCTCTTGCTTATTGCACACTCGGCTGAGTTACGCCCTCGCCTGCGGCTCGGGCTGCAACCCACAGCCTTGTGTGCAATGAGCAACCTAAGCTAACTTGTCTCATAATGTACTATTTCGACGTCATCGTGTTTCGCCAGAGCAGAATTATAATAAGTAAGTACTTACCTTCGATCATCGATACCTGAGGACTTCGAGCATCGCGGCTTCGTACGAAGAAGCCCGTCTTACTCTAAGCCTGAGGATGTAGCACGTCATACAATAACAAAGCTGAAATGCCGTTAGACAAATCACGCGACACTATGTCAAATTGTAGGTAGGTACAACTCATACAAGTCATGGGGGACTTTCATAGTAGGCTGCGTTTTGGGGGAGTTTGAGGTGTCCCACAAATGCCATTGTCATGCAATATCCACAGGTATCTACGAATGTTCGTAGACAGGTATAGATGATCGAAGGTACTTATCTCCCTAAAACATTATCTTCCAGCATGATCGAAAAATATTCCACCAAGCATTTATTCGCTGTCACAGTTATTAGGTACCTATCTATTCTGTGGTCATACATAGCCCAATCGGTGCCTTAATGTGAGCCTTTTTTGTGTACAATTTAGAATAAACCAATAATTAAGGCGGTTGTAGGTATGACCGTAAGTGGCGCCCTCAGAGGTTTTCATTTAATAAGTTATTTATAGAAAAAGATTTTAATAATTTTTATCGTGGAGATTTTAGGGCCCATGGTCTAGTATTTTGAGAAGGTATCACTACATGCCCTAGTAGTCATTCGTAGAAATAGATAGCAAATGTGTCAAAAACTGCCACTTTTAGCAGTTTTGCTATCTACTTCTAGCAGTGACTACGAGGGAATGTAAAGATGCCGTCTAAAAATACTAGACCGTGGGCCCTAAAATCTCCACGATAAACATTTTTAAAATTGTGTATTAGAATTATAATATTAAATATAATTCACCGCGGCGCCACATTCGCTCAGGGTACCACCTTAAGGAGACAAATTATATTTTATTTAATTGGTTCAAAAAAATTAAAAATAAATCTTTCTTTCTATGTAGGTATGTCATAGATATCTATGGCCATCAAAAATCAAAAATCAAAAATCAAAAATCAAAAAATCATTTATTCAGTCTAGGCTGTTACAAGCACTTGTGAATGTCAAAGAAGCTACGCCATCGGTTCGCAAACCCTGAGCGGGAGACCTTGTAACGAGAAGAACCGGCAAGAAACTCGTCAAGGGCTGCTTTTTTCTCCCTGTATATTTCATACAGAGTCGTCAACATTGAAAAATGAGCTCCACATTTAAAGTGAGGTCATTTTCCATCACAATAATTAACAAAAGTTTGTACACAATGGGTAGGTAGGTTGAAATTAAATACCTACTACATATCGGATAGGTAATTGTGAGAGTAAATAGCTTTCAACTAGTTGAGAAATCAGTAATCA
Source organism: Agriphila straminella (assembly GCA_950108535.1). Taxonomy (NCBI): domain Eukaryota; kingdom Metazoa; phylum Arthropoda; class Insecta; order Lepidoptera; family Crambidae; genus Agriphila; species Agriphila straminella. The sequence continues at coordinate 12,636,179 of OX467319.1, forward strand.
CTATGTCTGCTACTCGAAAGTGCACCTAAGTAGGCAAAATTTACCAAAAAATACTTGAGACAAGACATAAAAAATAACAATAAAAAACGCAATTTTTACAATTCAATATGCGTTAAGATAGGTACTCAGAAGCAGACCCATTCCCACTGGCAGCACCCGTTCACGAGCATGACGCGTGGACCAGCCATCGCTTCGCTCAACCATATTTGAGGGAACGTAACGACCCGCCCCACACGACACCACCGCAGAAATGATTAAAGAGAGCATGACATACTTAGGCTACCCATCCTAAGGCACTGAATTGAAAACTAACATCCAAAAGCTTTTCATAGGCCTTTACTTACAAAAACTACTGACTATAGAAAGCAAAATGATTGCAATAAAAAAAAAAAAAAAAAAGAGAAATCAAAACAAGGTTTACTTGCCTATTAGTTTTATGTTTTGAGTAAGAAGTGCCATACATATTGATAACATCAAACAGAGAAAAAAAAAATATATAAATATACGACGCCCTTAGATCTATTTGAGAGAAGCTGGAACTTATTTTATTATTCTCCACAAAACAAAAAAATATGTGCAAGTGGAGAAGTTAACAAAGATTTTACATTCTTAGAGAAGATTTTCTTCACTGTGTCAAAACTTCAGGGGAAGAAAATATTTTTATTTTATGTTTTTATTGCCGTGGTTGATTCTTTCGGCATGTAACCTAAACAACCTAAAATTAATAACTATAAAAGGAAATCGCTGGTTTTACCGTGCACTCCCGCAACACACCGCGTAGCTGTTATCGGCGATTCAAAAAAAATTAAACCAAAATTAGGAAAAAATTCTTCACCAATGTGTCCTACACACTTGACCTGTCCACTTCCTGAAAGCCTGGTACTTACTTACACTGTTTTCCAAATTTTTACATTATTTTATTTATTTATTTATTTATTGATTAAGATACACCAGCGACATAATCATTTTACATTTTATAACAATTTTGATATAGATATTCTCGGAATAATGATATGCCTTTATAGGCGTATACAGTACATTTAAGTCGAGTAAGTATAAAAAATTCTGTCACCAAACTGCAATGACAGTTTGTAGGCGTAGCGCTTATTTCTATAAGTAATAATTAATGCTTATATCACAGAAAATAAGTAGGTACCTACCTAATCTCTGTTATGGCCTCTTCACACATTTACTTACCCTTATTTTGATAACTTCTTGGCTTTTAACATTGAAACCGGAAATCCTTTGGTCCTCTACGGGGTTGTGCCCAATATTTATTTTATTACCCATATTTACAGATTTTATTTTTTATTACCCATAGGTATTTGCGGTTTTTATTACTCAACAAAGTTAAATAGATTCGCTATGTAGGAACCTACTAATAGATTCGTAAACGAAGCATAGTGATGAGTAATCATTATTTATGGGATTTGAAAAATGTTAATATTCTTCGTGATGCCACAAAGAAGCTTCAGTGATTGATGATAGTATGAAAATATCTAAATCATTTTATGAACGAATAAAGAATCAAGGAACAGGGAAATCCATTACTTTCCACCTACCGACTTCCCGTTTCTTTAGTCAACACGATTTGTAGGGTTTCGTCCGTGCCTCAAAGTAAAAGAAGAACCCTTATCACATCACAGAATATTAATATAGTAGGCTATTACGACCTTAGAAATATCACTTCTTTTTCCATATTTAAGTTGGCCTTACTCTGCATTAACACTTGATACAAGTAAAAAAAAAGATTCCGACGATCTGAGATCCTCCTCCTTTTTTGAAGTCAGTTAAAAAGAAAAAAAAGGAAAATATTATTCTTTCTGTATTTAACCCAACAAATAATAATACGGAACTCCCGGTGCGTGAAACCACTTACACCTGTTATTTTTTAATTGATTTCTTCTTTATAAGTTCTACCTGCTCTCTAAACCAAGTATAAAACCTACAAAATACGCAAATCCACGTTTCACGATACTCAGCTAGGAGAAATACCTACGCGTAGTTATTTCCTATTATATCGAACATCCTGAAGCGGTATGACAATACAAGGAAAGTCAAATTGTCCCGAGGATTTATCCCGATTGATCAGCAAAGGCTCCAGCTTAGTTTTTCTGTTACGAAAGTAAGTCGAAAAGAGGATTACTTTTCTGGAGTACTGCGTGGGTCTTTTCCGTACTTTGAAAGTGCAATATAAACTAGGTATTGATTTACTTTTGTACTATTATTATTCTGTGATTTAATACTGCAAAGCAATCTCGTCTCGGCAAAAAACCGATCGAGAGCGAGTCGGACTCGCGCACTTAGGTCAGCGCCATCTCTTAGCCGATAGAGAAATTAATGTAATTTTTGTTGATGATTTGTAAAAGTTGATACACTGCGGTATAGAATATTGCAGTTTTAGATCAGCGCCATCTCGTGGCCATCTCTTGCTAGGCCGATAGTGGAAATTTGTTGGTTATTTCTAAAAAAGTGTGCTATTTTTATTTTCCTGTAAGTAATATTTACGTAAACTTCTATCAAAGAATAATTTCCGATTTTTAGTAGGTAGTTCTCGAGATATCCAGCTGTGACCGACAGACCGATAGACAGACTGAGTGTCACCATAAGGGTTCTTTTTACCATTTTGGCACGGAACCCTATAAAAGTGGTGACGTATGAAGTTCAAAAGTTCAAAAGCATTATGATTATGAATGTAATAGATTACTGATAATGAAACTATAAAAAATAATGTAATGTCATAGGGTCATGGAACCAATAGTGGACCACTTAAGCGGATTTTGACTTTCCTGTGGTCACTGTGTGCGCAGTTTTCATTTGAGCGATGCTGCCTTTGGCACCATGATTCTTAGATACATACTTATACAAATGGGGCAAAAATTTATTTAGATATTACAATAGATTTTGTGTAAGGCCGGTCCAAAGGCAAAAATTCAAAAGTCTCCATTACCTGACCACCATTCACCAATAGATGACCACTACTTTATCCAATACCTGACCACCTCAAATAGTCAATTAATTTGCAAAATTACCCTATATAGTTCAAGATAGCTTCATATAATAGGATGTTAAATGAAACACTGTCATTATCAGCATGAAAATTTAATTAACTTTAATAATTTTGATAAAAATCAAATAGGTAAATCAACTGTATCTTAGGCAGAGCAGTAGTATATATCTACTTGAGATCTTATTTATTGAACACTATGGAACTTACATTAATTATTAGAAAAAATATATATTTAACATTAACAATATCAATAAAAATCAAATAAATCAACAGACTGTATCATAAGCAAAGCAGTAGTAGATATCAACTTAAAATCTTATTCATTGAATACTATGGAGCTTAGATTAGATTGGTAAGGTTTCTTATTATTAGAAAAAACTTAATTAACTTTAACAATATTAATAAAAATCAAATGAGAAAGTTAAATTTTATAAAAAACATGTTTTCCCATTACTTGACCAGTCTGGTCAGCTTAAGGAAAATTGTAATTTTGGTGCCCCTAAACATAACCAGGGCTCTAAAAATCACATTATTTAGTGAACAGCACAAATATTGTTAAAAATTACTTAAAACATAGCCCCTCATTAACTTTGATGCTTAATGAATCCATAAACATAAACACAATTCAAGATGGATCACGATTTCCAAAGTAATACGAAATTTTATGTCTTAGTAAAAATCTTGACTACTCACGCGGCGCCATCGTTGCAGCAAGAAAACGTCACATTTTTCCACCAATGGGAAGCAAGTTTATATGATGATTGACAGATATAGTGTTGCCACTATTGGAAAACCAAAAACTACCAACTTTGCATGCTTTGCTTTTTTAATATTGCAATAAAACCCCGTTTTGGTCAGCTTTAGGTGACTGCTCTGCTATTGGTTCCACGACCCTAGTTACAATGATTATTATTATTATTATTATAAGTCTATTATTTGTTTGTAAGTTTATGTAATACTTAAATCATTATTTGTTGCTAAATTTATTAAAATGATTTGATTTGATTACTTGATCCATGACGATCTGCTACCGTTTCCTGTTATTTGATTATTTCTGCTTAATTGATATAAAAAGGAATTGATATGATTACTTGATCCATGTCTGTCTGCTACCGTTTCCTTTTATTAAATGGTCATTTTAAAATAAGTATAAAATAGATATCATTATTATTAATTCAATGATAAATAATGTTAATAATATTATATTTTAATTGTCACGGGTTATTTGTTAAATTAATGGTTATTTGTATAAAAGTACGGATTTGATCGTTTGGCGCCATTGTGGCAGACTTGTTTTCTGTATAGCTTAACTCTGATTGGTTGTTCAAAATGGCGGGATATTTCTTGCTCTTGCAGAGCATAGCGTTATTTTTAGACACATTCTGCTGTAGTGAGTCAAGTGAAAAGGTTGTGGAACAGAAAGTTAAGTATTATTCTAACATGTTTTATTTCTACTGTCCAGATTATTCCAGTTAATTATCCACTATTTTCTGTGTTAATGCTCGAGCTATTTGTTTAATCTGGTCGATAGTTGTTGCATAAAGAACGTTCCTATTACGTTTAATGTGTTACTTATTTGATGTGGTTGATAGAATTGTTGCTTAATGAACGTTCTTTTTATGTTAAATGTGTTACTTGTTTAAGTTAATTTGGTTGACGGAAGTGTTGCTTAATGAACGTTCCGATTATGTTAATTATTTAATATAATAAATTATTTGAACAACTGTTGAAGGACTTCTTACGTTTTATTAATAGTATTTCCCCTTAGTTTTCCTACATTCAGTTAAATAGTCTACATTCAGTTCAATAGTTTACATTAGATTTAATAGATAATAGCTTAGTTTTAGATTATACATTGCTCTATCCTACAAAATCTATCAAATGCAATGATCAAAAACAGTATATCTTTGAAATTATAAAGCAATTTTTTTTAAACTGTACTCTGTAATCGATATATTTGGTATTTTCCGCGATCTTGCCGCAATGCAGTACCTACCTAACCTACCTATTGATGTAGCGTAATGTATCACACGTAACAATGTCAATTGTCTCGTCTGTCAGGATAATTTATGTAGAGTGAAATAGGCACAGTAAGGGGCGCGTATTATATTAATTAAGGGGTGAAAGATTCATTTGAAAATCTGATGATGTAGCCACATTGAGGAGCCCCTCAATCTAAACGGAAATAAGTATAAAATGTTCTTTAATTTACAAAAATGAACCCTCATTTGTAAAATGTTTATTAACTTAACTCAAATACAAGATGGAACCAGAAAAAGTACCAAATCCGTACTCTGTACACGAGTCACAAAATACTAAAATCACTTGCTCGGCTATAAACGGCAATAAATACGTATAACTATTCTTATTTTTCATACTATAATATTTTTTTAACTGAAACTTGACTTTTTATTAGCTTTTGATACAGTCATTTGGTGGAACGGAACGGAACGGTCACATGAGGGAATTCAGATGAAGCTAATTCTTTTTTAAATGCAAAAAATTGGATGAAACGCTGCAATGCGGGCAAAGTTTTTTCCACTGTGCGATGCCCAACTAACAGTTAAAGTAATGTTATTTTAGCGCGATTCAGTAAAAAAATACCGTTTTATAGCTTCTCGTCCAATTTTTTCGAGATTTACAGTTGATAGCGTTTCGACAAAAAGTTTATTAATGAGTTTCATTAAAATATTTTAACATAATGGCTGTTTGGCTTTGAAATTATATAAATATGGGGAAAGGGAAGGGAAGATGAAGAGGATACTAATATCACCTATATCTCTGAACTGGGATGGGGACGGGAAGGAACGCCTTCTATTTCTAAAATGTCCACGCGAACGAAGTCGCGGGCAAAAGCTAGTATACATAAAGCGTTAAATATATTTATTATATAAGTCTCGAACTCTCGAGTCCTATTTATTTCATTCTTTACACTTATTTTCTAACACAACTTTTAAATAAAGGAGAGCACGCACAGAAATAAATGATTTTCTACTTATAGCTCAACAAAATGATTTTAAAGACTTAAAATTGAACAAAGTATACTTAAAGTCAACTCTATATACAGTATTATAATTAGATATTTTATTAGATATTATCATTGTGGTTCTGTTTCAGATAATAATTATGTTATCGCAGTTTCAGAACGGACCAGATACCGAACGCAACATCCTAGCTGCCCACGCGCATGTTTGTCATAAATCATAATTAGGCAGCGATTGTGGATGGCCAGTGTAAACAATTATAATAAAGAACATAAGAGTAATGAAATAAAACACTTATCAACGGATTAGTATCCGCTAAATAAATAAAATAATAATAAAATAAAATTATACAACCGCGCTATAGTGCGCGGTTTTACTACGCGGCTACTTCAAGTAGCTGAGATGCGAAGGCGATAATGATGATTGGTTTTTTTAAAGATGCTTTGATTTGTTATTTTCAACCCATCATACCAATGAAATGAAAATGAGATACAATCGGTAATTGACATGTTTTCATTTTTTACAAGGTAGGTACTTACCTTAAATCGAAAACCATTTCAAGGTTTTTCAATTTCTGACACCGTACATAATCAATTATTTAACGAAATATGTGGAAATAACCCTTGAGCCAGATAAAGGAAATTAAAAATTAAACTCCTTTGCGTAAAAAAGTTGTGTGATTTTATCATCAAAAAAAAAAGAATCATAAAAACTGTCGCTGTCAAGGTTACAATGTAATGTTGAAAAATGTTGAATGTGTTCATGATATTTTGAACTTGAAATAGTATTTTAGTTAAATTTAACATCTCTCGAAATTTCTGAAAGATTTTTATTGGCAGACAGTCGCAACTTTACCAAAGTGGACTTCAATGCAGCTGAAGCTGAATTAGAATAAATAAGTTTTCAAATTAATATTATGATGACTTAAAATAAAAATTTTGGAAAAGGAAAAAATACGTGCCTCTTGTTGTCATTAGTATTTTTTTAATAACAAATTAAAACACAGGACCAAAAATTTTAAATGTTGTCAATTCTTGATCGAAGATCGATAACCAATCCTACTAAGTAGGTACTGTTTTAAATTACGAACGTGACAAATAATCATAATAAAATAACTTCGATCATCAATACCTGTGGATATTGCATGACAATGGCATTTGTGGGACACCTCAAACTCCCCCAAAACGCAGCCCACTATGAAAGTCCCCCATGACTTGTCATACAACTTGACATTTCAGTGTCGCCTGATTTGTCAAACGGCATTGTGCCACATTTCAGCTTTGTTATTGCATGACATGCTACATCCTCAGGTATAGATGATCGAAGTAAAATAAGTAGCTGTACCTAGGTACTCTTACAACAAAGTTATTAAATACAATGACAACGTTTTAACAACGTATTTTTAAACTCCACGCACCATTACCATTATTTATTATGCGTGTTCCAGTAATAACGGACGGTAAAGAAACTGATAAGAGATAAGGGTTATGAAGCTGCCATTCGCTCGTGATGATTACATTAAACCAGTGTAAGGTCAATCATTATGATAACTAACTTGTAATGCGTATCTTATCGTAATTAACTAAAACAGATACCAGTATACAGTATCTAAGTATATTCTTATTCTAATGGCATAAGTACCTAACTTTTTTGTTTGAAGAAATTTCGATAAAACTCGGTTTTTGGTACTTTTTTGACAAGAAAACAGCAACGCAATGTTAAATATATTGAAAAATCCAAGATGGCGGCCTACTTTTTTGTTTGTGGTCTGATTTCGATGAAACTCTGTTTTGGTACTTTTTTGAAAAGAAAACAGCAATGCATTGTTAAAAAAAAAAAATCCAAGATGGCGGCCAACTTTGTTGTTTATGGGCCGATTTTGACTCAAAGTTGGCCGCCATCTTTGATTTCTTAATATTTGCCCCAAACCAAGTTTCATCGAAATCGGCTCACAAACAACAAAGTTATAACAACAAATATGTACCTAACAAAAAACTTGATCTTTGACAATGGGCGCATTCTGCCAGACAAATCTTTGAGTCATCGAACGCCATAGAGTAATTTTTAACCATGGAAAGTAATTTGTATAGAATGTTCAATATTTTACTTTCCATGGTTAAAATTTACTCTATGGCGTTCGATGACTCAAAGATTTGTCTGGCAGAATGCGCCCAATGTCATTAGCATTACGTTACAAAAGTTCATGGAAAAAAGGTTTGTGATATCTGACATGGGGGAACTGCGCCATATGTTTCACTTCCCCGTCATGACTGTTTCACTTCCCCCTTTTAGCTCTTTTTGATGTTAAGATTTTCAGATTATGATAACTCTATTTCATGAAGGATTTATCTAAAATAGACGTTGGATCATGTAAGATAATACTTTACGTGCAATACTTTCCATAACAAAATTTTTTATTACTCTTTAACTTTGCTTGTATGATTGCCAAAATGTTCCCGCCTATTACTCGTGTTTTGCGTTTTGACATCTAATGAATTTCTTTTTGGTTTACTAGCTAGTTTAATGATCGCATCGATATCTGTGTTGTATTAAGGGAAGTAATTCGTCATTCCTGCTTTATCGACACATCGCTATTGTTAAATTATAGGATCAGGCTTACATAATTAAAAGCACTAAGTCATTGTTTAACAGGGATATATTTGAATAACCATAAAGCCATACTCGTATTATCAAGGAAACAACAGATTTTACCTCATTAGCGCCACCGCTCACGGGCGCTTAATCGCCGAGCGATTTTTTGTAGCCCAGAATAGAACATATGGAGTTCAATACGTAAACGCCCACGAGCTACAAAAAGTAGCTCACACATAGCTCGGCGACTAATCGCCCACGAAATGACACTGACAAGAGTGACAAGCGGCTTTAACCCTAAAAGACACCACAATTTTTTTCGCTGGCTGACATAATTATTTTTGTAATGGTAGAGTTTGCAATAAAAAGTAAGAGAATTATTATTACATGATATGCTTACCAATTTATATGATTCTTGAATTTGCGCATATAAAGTAAATGCAGAATTTTTGTTCTTCACACTATTTTGACGATAAAAGGATCTGTACCCTTAGCACGAACAGCTATCAAAAAAATAATCATTCGATAGAAAAATTTTGTATTGGAAATTTGTACAACGCCATCTATCGCCGATAAGCGAAATGAAATTTTCCATAGAGAATTGTCTATCGAGTAATTTTACGTGCGTTTTTTTTCTCGATAGCTGTTCGTGCTAAGGGTACTGAAGACATTTGAATCGTATACATTGTTTGCTTCATTTGTGAAAAGTATATAATTACTGACATAAATAAATCATAAACTTTATTTTATAGAGCTTAGCAATAATAAAAGTGATTGTTCTATAATATTATTACCGGGTGCCTTTTAGGGTTAACCTACGTCAGCGACTAAAAAGCGCCGTGATTGTCGCCGCGATTATCGCCGCGTTTATCGCAGCGATATCGCCGCGATTAACGCCGCGCTTATCGCAGCTACAAAATAGCGCCCGTCAGCGGTAAGCATTAATCACTATAATATTCGATTAACCAACACTAAGCAAGATTTGACAAGAAAACATAACTAATCTTATTATTCACTATATTTTAACGTATTCTTTTATGATCACTAAGATTCTAAATTATGTAACTAATAAAACAACACATTAGACTGCATTATGCATAGTGAATAATTACTCATAAAACATTAATCATCATACATTAATTTTACTTTTGTAATCACTAAGCTATTTTAAATTAATTGTATTACCGATGAAATAACACATTAGTCCTTATTAATCATTCTAACGAACATTGCATTAAATGCCAATAAGACAACACATTCAGTCAAACATATTAATCATCACATCATGAACAAAGGGTTCTGAACAGAGTAACATCTTAGACGTTCTTAGACGTTAATCAGAATAACACAGGTATTCAATACTTATCTTATTATTCGGCGAGGCACAAAATCAGACTGACCCGTTACACCATTAGATTTTACTTTTATGCTTTCATTATTGGCGGGAATTGACACTGCTTTCCCGCCATTACTGTCCATAGTCAAATGAAATATCTTTTATCTTGATAACAAATGTAAATCATTAATTTTCAATAAGTATGCGTAACACAATACTACTACAGTTTGTCATAGTCTTTGTGATCATTCTTTTAAATTCTTAATCAATAATTTTAATAAAGTTAGCAACTAATTCAAACCGGAAACCAATCATTTTGTTGATAAATGTTAATAATAATTGTTTCAATGTATTCAACTGCTTTTAATTTTTCGTTAATATTAATTTAACTCATAAAAAATTATATTACTCATAATTAAACTAAGAACTATTTAATAATAACATCATTATGATAACTTTATTATCAATTGTTACCCAACCGGAACACTCGTTATTTATAGTTCGTCCATCCTGACACATTTGCGTCCCCGCAAATCACGTGGTTTCTGTAGAGATATCTGTAATAAGAAAACATTTTGTATTCCATGTTATAAATTGATACAATTTTTATTGTTATGATTTACCTATTTTTTTTTTCATCGTCTTATCCGACGGCCCCTTTTTATTAATTTTTGAATAATGGTTCAATATTTACTCTATGTTATATAAGTTATCAAAATACAACGAACAATTAACCTTTAATACTTAGGAAATTTAATTAATTCGAACTACTACACGTAGTTTTCCCATGAAAGTTCATTATAAAGGCTTGGTATAATTTACTTAAACCCTTTATTTCAGATAAACTTTATTTAGATCCCCGTTACATGCCACCAAGGTGGTCCTTAATACTCGCCAACCAGGCGGCCCTTAGCAAAATAAATCTCGTTGTTCATCGTCAGGTTAGACAACCTTATTTAATCGTCTGGAGTGACGGCCTTTATTGATTAGCTCCTTTTTTTTCATCGTCTGGAGTGACGGCCTTTATTGATTAGCTCCTTTTTTTCATCGTCTGGAGTGACGGCCCTTATTGATTATCTCCTTTTTTTCATCGTCTGGAGTGACGGCCCTTATTGATTATCTCCTTTTTTTCATCGTCTGGAGTGACGGCCCTTATTGATTATCTCCTTTTTTTCATCGTCTGGAGTGACGGCCCTTAACAAAGTAACCCTTTTTTTTCATCGTCAGGTAAGACGGCCCTAAACTCAATTATAAACTGTTCGCATTATTGGAACAGCCATTTTTTTTTTGTAATTGCAGTAACATTATTCTTCCAATAAATCTAAAAACTATCTGTGCCATCAACTTGAAACTCACTAATCTCACTATCACTTGCCTAATGCATTGATTTATTAGGCTTCAAAGCAACTACTTAATACACTTATACTCATTGTATACTCCTTATACTCATTGTATACTCCTTATACTCTTTTGGTCCCTCAATGAATATTATCATATTATAAAATCAAAATACTTACTACAAACTTAAAACTTTCGAGTAATATCATCCTACCACCAATTCAAATTTTCTAGCTGCCAGGAAACTAATTATCAGCTTTTGCAAAGATCAAAAGTTTAGTAACTTTATTTACATAATATACCTACTCGTAATTAATATTAAGAACCAGTTTTATTAAAAAACAGAGCTGCAACATATTTATAAAATAATACTATTTTAGAATAAAGTCGAATGAAAACATGAATTGCGGTCTTCTAAATAATCTTATAATAACCCTTGCTGGTCAGCGTATTTTACCATTTACCACGTATGTACCTATTTTAAATCGATGCGAAAGCAGTTCAACTGTGAATGGAATTTCATCAATGAAAAGGCAATGCCTTTCGACCTAAATATAGTTTTTAATGTCTAAATCTTGGAGTGGCATGCTCATCTTTATCTCCTGTATTAAACAATGGATCTCACCTTATCAAGCGATCCATATAACTAACAACCTTAACTAAGCTCCTTTACATATCCACATATGAATTTTCCTTTAGGCAGTACAGATGGCTTAAACATCTCTTTTGAAGTACAAATACCTATATTCTCAATATTAGCTGCTGACCCTTACAACAGTACTCACAGCAACCATTAAATTAAAACATATTTTTAATTAATATTAGTCATAGTACACTACATTATAAAAGTAACTGAGGTAGGCCAACTTTGCCTTGCCGTGTCAGTTAAACTGCGAATGCCACAGAAGATAGTCTTCTTGATAAGGTATAATATAGGGTTTAGATACCATTGTTTTCATGTATCATTACATTTAATCGGTAAATTAGAGATTTCGTGTTCTCAACAAACTCAAACTATGTCTGCATTCAAATTAATATTGTATTGATCATTAAATTTATGTTAAAGCAATGTAAAACTGAAAAAGGGAGCACTGATTTCGTCATTAGAATAATTTTATTATCTATAACACGGTCGCCTTTAGAAAAATTCCGTCGACTTGATAACCTCCTCCTTTTTTTAAGTCGGTTAAAAACAAAACTGAGTCTTAGGTAGAATATAAATCATTGGGAAATATTCCAATATGTACTAAAATTTGAAATTATTTTCCTTTTCCATTATTTTACTTGGTACATGTTATAATAATTATATACTTATAATATTATTATGCACCACATACAGGTAAAATAGATATTGGCTTAAAAGTTGGGATCCTTTTATCTCCTGATTCAAACAAAGGAACCAATTTTATTTACTACATATTTTCCCATTGGGTCAGGAGAGGTACTTCCTTTAAAATAAATGCTAAATACTATTACATCAATATTAATGATTAAAAAAAATATATACTAGTAGGGACCCAGAGCAGAGCCTCAGTTTCCGTAAACATCGATTATATTATCACCACTATTTTTTTTAAGTAAGTACCTCAACAACTATCGACACCCGATTCAAGGAGGTCAACAAGACAACAATGTTAAGACAAGAACTTAAATTTCTGATAGTTTCTAAGGGAACCCAAGTGAGAATGTCCACCAAATCACCCCACATCCTCAACATCAGAATCTAGACAACCTTATTCCTAATTTTAAGAGAAAACTCCATCCTTGCTCTCCTAGTTCTTGACTATTTTTTTTTTTCAAAAACCAGTTTTGCTTTTCATCTGACATATATCTGGACTTTGCCAGAATACATGTTATCTAAATGTTTTTGATAACTTCAACATATTCAATGCTATCAGGAATCACAGTAAGTAGGTTAACAATTAAATTAAGTTGTATCATTGTCAAAAGTTTTATCGAATTTTGTTTGAACCACTCCATGATTATGGAGATTATTGGGTTTCCTAGTAGGGATTGGTGCAATTCCAATTTTATCTAATGTATAGTTATCGGCTCATTTACTAACCATTTCGCGTTTTGAGACTGACATAATTGATTATGCTTTATATTTAGAGACAACTTAGTAATTGATACTCTTATAGTGTATAGTTAAATATTGATACTAGCCATTTGTTAAGTTTTTACTTTTCAATTATTTCACAAGAATAAACTGTGTCTCAATTGACTGATTCAAGATATATTTTCGTCATATTGCATACTGTTTGTTCAGCGAAATACCTATATCGAAAACTTTTTAGCCATGTTTCTATCAAAATGTAATTATTCTATTCTTTTCCAAAACTTGCTCCATAACGAACTCAATTGCTGGGTATTTTCAAGACGGGGGTCTGTACGTACATACTTCACATTAATAATTATTTATTCCAGTTACACACACAGTAACTAATTGTTTTGTTCAATTATATTAGAAACTTTTTATCTTGAACTATGTAAGAATATAACGCCTACGTCTCATAGCGAGATTCCTACTAAACAAACTTGCATCCTTTCACAACTTTCCAACGAGTCATTACCTATATTTTTTTCTCAGAATTAACAAACCGCTAACAAGGTAGGATATATTATCATAATCATTGAAAAGGTCGTAACTTTTCACAGCTTATAGCTGGTTTCATTATCATTATTATTAATATTATATTGTTTTCTAAATTCTCAGTTCATAACTGGTTATACAGTATCTGCACGGGCGCACCAAGTGACAGATCCCCCTAATTAGTTAATTGATTGATTGATTGCTTATTTGATTATTGATTGCATATTTATTGAAAGTGAAAGTGAAATAAGTTTTATTCAAATAAACTTAATTATTAAGTACTTTTGAATCGTCTATATTTTTCTACCACCCGTTCCAGACTTTTGTTAATTGATAGTCCGCAATTTCCTGCAAGATATTACTATTGTTGTTATCACTATTACAATTATTATCATTATTATCATTATTATCATTATTATCATTATTATCATTATTATCATTATTATCATTATTATCATTATTATCATTATTATCATTATTATCATTATTATCGTTATTATCATTATCATTCCAGATTAGTTTTTGCAAAGTGTCAATATACTACTTACTAATTAACCGTTCATCGAAATTATATAACACGGCAAAATAAGAAATTAAATATTTATAAAAAAACGACATTTGGATATAAAAAGGATCTTGATAGATTGGATTAATTCATTAGATTATGTTAATACCAAATACTGAAAAACTTTTCTTATAACATCACAAAGCTAGACGCCTCTAATGTCTCAAGCGGTCATTGTAAATTAATAAAACATTTTGTAAATTTTCATAATATCATAAATAAGCTCCAACTAAAATTATTTTCCACCCGTAGCAAACTTAGTCTGCAGGAAAATATAAAAACTTCAATATCCATAACATTTAAGGAACACAATGCATTCAAATACGACTTAATCCAATTTCCAACGTCATCTTACATAACCTACATCGCATCACCTATGCACTGCATTTTAATCAATGTATGCCTATCATAACAATAATCGGAACGGACTTGCCTTGTTTTGCTTGCGTGCCAATAATACCCTTCTATCGTTAGAGCTGGTATCTTGCGAAACCTTTCTTGGACTTCATGAACGGAATTTATGGATGGATTCTCGGCTCGACTTCGTTGGCACCTTGTTTTCGGACATACTTGGTTATCGCCACTTCTGAAATTGTTAAATTATAGGATCAGGCTTACATAATTAAAAGCACTAAGTCATTGTTTAACAGGGATATATTTGAATAACCATAAAGCCATACTCGTATTATCAAGGAAACAACAGATTTTACCTCATTAATCACTATAATATTCGATTAACCAACACTAAGCAAGATTTGACAAGAAAACATAACTAATCTTATTATTCACTATATTTTAACGTATTCTTTTATGATCACTAAGATTCTAAATTATGTAACTAATAAAACAACACATTAGACTGCATTATGCATAGTGAATAATTACTCATAAAACATTAATCATCATACATTAATTTTACTTTTGTAATCACTAAGCTATTTTAAATTAATTGTATTACCGATGAAATAACACATTAGTCCTTATTAATCATTCTAACGAACATTGCATTAAATGCCAATAAGACAACACATTCAGTCAAACATATTAATCATCACATCATGAACAAAGGGTTCTGAACAGAGTAACATCTTAGACGTTCTTAGACGTTAATCAGAATAACACAGGTATTCAATACTTATCTTATTATTCGGCGAGGCACAAAATCAGACTGACCCGTTACACCATTAGATTTTACTTTTATGCTTTCATTATTGGCGGGAATTGACACTGCTTTCCCGCCATTACTGTCCATAGTCAAATGAAATATCTTTTATCTTGATAACAAATGTAAATCATTAATTTTCAATAAGTATGCGTAACACAATACTACTACAGTTTGTCATAGTCTTTGTGATCATTCTTTTAAATTCTTAATCAATAATTTTAATAAAGTTAGCAACTAATTCAAACCGGAAACCAATCATTTTGTTGATAAATGTTAATAATAATTGTTTCAATGTATTCAACTGCTTTTAATTTTTCGTTAATATTAATTTAACTCATAAAAAATTATATTACTCATAATTAAACTAAGAACTATTTAATAATAACATCATTATGATAACTTTATTATCAATTGTTACCCAACCGGAACACTCGTTATTTATACTATGAGAATAAACTACGATAGTTTCTTAGATATGGTTGGGTGTTTCACTTGCTCCGGTGTTTCACTTACCCCACCTGACTATACCTAATTTGTTAATCATTTTGGTGAGAAAAATATATCAAACGTCAATTAAATGAGGATTTTAGATGTAGGAGGTGTACAAAAGGTCAGGAAAATTACTGAAAAGTCAGGGAAAAGTCAGGAAATCTCATTATTAGATCTGGTAACCCTAGTTGCGTCAAGTATTTTTTTATTTATTTATATATTTAATTCAGGCGACCAGGCCCATACAATATATACCTTACAGACTAACATAGTTAATATTTAAATTAAATTTAAAACTATTTTCTACGTATTGATGGCGGCAACGTGTTGCGCAACGCAGTGTCCGGTATGGTATTAGCACAGGGTAAAGAAGATGTTTTGTTAGCATAGGTCAGTTAGCGTCAGGTTACATACAGCCAGGCTTTTGTTACGTTAACAAGAAGGAACACGAAAGGAAAAAATCTTATCAGTTTTTTCGTCAGTGCGCAGCGAAAGCCGTCTGTGCGTGTGCGCTTGTGTTAACAGAAGTCAAAGTCAAAATCAAAATTGCTTTATTAAAATAAACTTAATAATTAAGCACTTTTAAATCGTCTTTATTTTCCTACCACCCGTTCCAGACTTTTTTACTCACTTACTTTCTTTCACTTACTTTCATTCGTCCAAGCTCTAAGTAAATACATTAGTCAGAAATCAGCGTGTTCAATCAATTTTGCAGTGTTACTTAGTGTCCATCAGCCATTTTTGATGTCCCCACTGCTGGGGCACAGGCCTTCCTTATGGGTGGTAAGGAGGACGGGCCATAACATAGCCCACCACGCGGGCCCAATGCGGATTGGTTTGTGGTAACGACTGCAAATGCAGCCGGGACCAACGGCTTAACGTGCCTTCCGAAGCACGGAGGAGCTCGTGATAATAAATTTTTGGTCACCCATCCCTTGCGAACGTTGCTTAACTTCCGCAATCGCTGGGCCAGGCGCTAAACCACTGCGCCACCGAGCTCCACTGTTACTGTTACTTAGTACTATTATATAATCTGTGAACTAAGTATATTAATCAGTATACTTAATTTACCTATTCCCCTGGGTAAATTAAGTCTACCAATTAGTATATTTAATTCACCCAGGTGATTTGGCTCAGGAGCATTAAGTCTACGACGGGAGTGTTACCAAGATTGCAACTCATTTCGCGATCAATCGCCCCTAACCAGTTTTATTTATTCTTATGCCCTAAGTACCACGACTCGACCATGTTTATTTATTCCGGGAAGCCCTAGTGTGCGATTGAGCCCTTATTGATATTGATCGCGTCTCATTAACTTTTAATAGTTTTAATTGTTCCAATTAATATTCCAATACAATGAATTTGTCAATGGAACCGATAGAGTCATTATATTCGATAAACCATTTATCATCAGGTCAAGTTGAAGTTGAAGGTCATAAGGGTGAATTTTCGTTCGTGCGCCTAAATTAGTAATTGGAATGAAAGGCCCTTTTATGAATCAATTTTCAACTATATTTGTCGTCTTACTTTCAACACGCACGACGAAAGTAATAAAAAAAATGTTTCAAATAGATGACAACTTCAGACTTTGTAAGAAATTAGAACCTCTTAAATTATTGATTTACCATAATTACTTGGAGGAGCTCGGTGGTGCAGTGGTATAGCGCCTGGCTCAGCGATTGCGAAGGTTAAGCAACTTTCGCGAGGGTCAGTCATGGGATGGGTGACCAAAAATGTATTATCTGGAGCTCCTCTGTGCTTCGGAAGGCACGTTAAGCCGTTGGTCCCAGCTGCATTTGCAGTCGTTAACACCCACCAATCCGCATTGGGCCCGCGTGGTGGGTTATGGCCCATCCTCCTTATCCACCCATAAGGAAGGCCTGTTTCCCAGCAGTGGGGACATTAAAAATGGCTTTTTGACTTCGTAACTTTGTTTGGACTAGTTAGGAGGTATAAACATATCAAAAGTCCCCGCCCGTAGTCCCTATGCTGGAGGGGGGGGGGGGGATTGAAGGTCCCATTTTTCAGTTTTTCACATATATCTGCTACAAGTTTTATCCATTCAAGTTTTATCTTGTATAGTTTTCGAGATATCTGCTCTTGAATGTCTGTCAACATGCTTAAGGTGAAGCTTGAGGACAATGGGATCAGCAGGACCCTTCAAGCAGAAAAGGATGCGAACATTCTGATTGTGGATACGGCTGTGGAAATACTGGAAATGTTGGACACGACAGCTGTCGGCATTGTGGGTGAAGATGTCGACCTCATCCTCTTGATAGCTAAAGCTGACGCGCATAAGGACATTATATCCATCAAGCCTGGACGTAGGAAGGCAAGGGATTCTTTATTCTCGTCCCAAGAGCTTCAGCAACAAGGTTTCAAGGACGTGCTGTTTTAGATGCGATAATACAAACGAATCGATTCGGTGTTGGTTTACGCACGATCTAACTCCTGAGGATGCTCCGGGTTGGGGCGAAACACGTGTAGAGTAGCCTAATTGGTGAAGGTGCAAGGTGTGTTGCTGTCTTGCTAAATGCAGGTATTGTCAACGATATATCAAATATCGTTGGGTATTGTGCACTGATATTTTGTTTTGTGCATGTGCATATTTTTGCGGGCGGGCGGTGCATCTTGCATAATATTGTTTGCGGAAGTAAGCTACATATATTTCTTTTTTCAAAATGGTTTGGGACTTCCGCCAAGTGACGCCTGATTCAATCAAAATGTTTTTAATCAGTTTCAACTTTTCAACAACTGCGACTCTATTGCCGGCCGACATCGACGTATCGTTGGTCATGTTTATCAGTGCGTGCCTTTGATTACGCGTGCAGGTTTCTGAATTGAGAAATTGAAGTTAAGCACTACTCAAAGGTTACTCATGCATGCATAAAAAATAGTGCTTAAGGGCCATTTAGTTAGTATACTTACCTCAAAGTGGTATGTACCCTCATCTTAATTTAATTTATTGCTCGCTAATTATTCTGTGTAACTAACTACAGAACCTTAGCTTCAATACATGTCAATTTTCGATATGTTATGTACTTAGCAAGCAATAAAAGTAATTAAGATGAGGGCGCCACTTGAGGGCAATTATAGGAGTCTCATCTACAATTTTTTATTCAAAAAACCCGCCTGCATAAAAAGACAAGTCGACTGAAAATATGGAAACAAGTTTAAATAAATATTAAAGGCAACATGTCATAATAACATGCAGTCGGAGGCATGCATAAACAAAGTGACATTATAAATGATTGAATTATATGCCTCCGACTGCATGTTATTATGACATGTTGCCTTTAATATTTATTTAAACTTGTTTCAATCTTTTCAGTCGACTTGTCTTTTTATGCAGGCGGGTTTTTTAATTTTTTTAATTTTTTTTTTATTTATCTCTTTTTAGTTATTATATATTACGGTCATGATATACCTTTTTGAAATCCTTATAATAAGCCCTTTAATTTGACACCCATATTGCAGTATTCTAAAAAAATTTTTTTTTACTAGGTACGTATAATAGCGCCGTACAGCCGCCATGTTGGTTTTTTTATAACGCCACCTTCTTAAGAACACTTGGGCTGAAAAGACCAATCTAACGATATCTTAATCATAGAAATCCGTTCAGCCGTTTGAAAAATATGAGGTAATAAAGAATATTACATACAAACATACATACATACAAACATACTTACAAGATACGCGCGAAAAACATAACCCGCAGTCGGGTAATAAAAACTGATCGGCGTTCGTCACGAGATTATCTGATAAACACGGGAAACACACGTGCTCCTGCTTATAAGTACACCGCTTGGTAGGTACCATGTCACTCCAATTATTCAGTTCTTCTTAGTCAAAACAAAATATATTTATTCAAATAAACCTAAAAATGAAGCGCTTTTGAATCGTCTATATTTTCCTACCACCCGTTCCTAACTTTTAGCTGACAAGAAGAACGGGCGCAAGAAACTTATCAGCTGTAACAGAAATAAGTAATAAGTAACGATATTTACAAACTTAACCTATATACATAATACCTAGTTTTATTGTTAGTGATGTGAGCTATTTCTGAATTAACTATAGCCTCAAAAAGCTTGCTTAGAAAACTTTAATAAAACACTGCATAAAAAAGTACTTAAATATGCTCCTAAAATGGTGAATATTTTACAGCCATCGATATGAATTTAATATCCTTGCATTTATTTTATTACGGTCGTAAAAAATAGGAGCGGTCACAGGTTCGTGTCAGTCGTAGAAATCGTTTAATATAAAAACCGTTCGTTTCAGTAGGTGAAGAACTAAGAATTTATGTATGCAGATATAGTTTTTATTCCATGAATTAACAAGGGACCTTATGCAAAACTGTATACTGAAACAAAAAGATACGCCTTTGTTTCGTATTTGCATCAATTACTGAAGAATTTGTTACACTGCTGCACTGTAACATGAATCTTTAAACAACTAGGTACACATTAAAACTTAAAATTTCACGCATTTTAGTTCCAGTCTGAAAACTGTTTTAACTAATATATTAGAAAGAGTTTTCATTGTACGAGCGGTCAAAAGCTTTAAAATACTTATTATGACATCATGCTTACAGTCTAAGGACAGCATTCACTTAGCTTACATACTTTTAATTTACATACTATTATACTAATTTGCAAAATTCTTTATTAAAGAGACATAGAAACAAAACTGCATTGTCTTGCTTGATTTGATTTAGAGCGGTAACTAGCAATGCAACAATACAAGACCTTGAAGGATGCTAAGTGCCGTGTAACGTCAAACTCAACACTGAATAGTCACAAATGTAAATAATTTGTGAAACGTTACGTTGAAGTAAGATTCATTGGGAAACAATGCTTAAAATGTGTCAGAGACTCACCGACTTGTTTATAAAAAGTTAGGAGATAAATAAATTAAGTTAGGAGTGAAAATTCTAAATGAGTGACAAAGATACTGAGTGGGCAACTATTATACCAAGTAGGTAATAAATGTATTCTGTGGTAATAACTGATTTAAGCTGCCCAACATGGTATTTTTGTCATCTCGATTAGGATAATAGTCATCTTTTCTAAATAAAATATATGCCTTAAATGTTTCGTGTGCCCTAAAGTTGTCGCCCAAATAGTAATTTGGTCGTTCTGAATAACTAGTTAATCAATTTGTATTTTAAAGTCACCCATTTTTAACATTTGTAGTCGCCCTCAGTCCGTCGCCCACTTAGTATTTCAGTACGCTATATTCAGTATTTTTGATACCCAAAATGGGAATTTATTGTTACCCGATTAAATACTACCCCATGCTTATTAGTGTGTAAAGAAGCGCTCAAACGACGTAAGTTGTGAATACGGTGTGGGCGAGTAGATTAGACTGGAACCAGCGAACTAATCTTTCGTTCCCGTCAGCGAAAGATTAGTTTGCTGGTTCCATCAATCTATAAGGAAGACCCTGTGCCCCAAAAGCAGCACGGGACTGTTGTGACATCACAGCACCAACGCGAGGGTGCTGGCAGCGGCGATCGCTACATCAGCGCCTCCTACAATATTTAATACTTGTTGCAAGGAATATTGCAAGGAATATTGCAAGGAATAAATATTTAATACTTGTTGCAAGGAATATTGCAAGGAATAAATATTTAATACTTGTTGCACCTCATGCGAACTGCGACTGCAATGCAAACAGAACATGGACCCTGAACTGAACACAATAAAGTCTTTTTGTTTTGGGCAGTCGTGTAAAAACATAGTTGCATTCGCTATGAGGAGCAACCAAATATTTAGTTAGAGGATGAAAGAAAACTAACAAAGTGATGAACGGTAGCTAATTAAAATAAAATACCTTCATCTTACAACTTTTATTTACGAAAAATGTCAGTCTCAAAAATATGTGAATATACTACCAAACATAGCTAGATGTTTCTTGTCACTGTATCTTTCCAATATGTATAAATACATGCTGTAGATTATTAAACAAGCGGCAAAGAATGTAGAGATACACAAGATTTTATACTTGAACGCAGCCATACAATTTCGTCGAGTAACACGGAGGGTCGAGGTAGGGGTTTTCTTTTGTTCTCTATGGTAGGATAGGAGAGGAGAGGAACTGAAATAAATAAAAAGGAAATTAATAGGTTTAGAGAAAAAAAATCAGCATTTAACTAAGCCCTCGTGCCTAACCAGGCACGTATCCAGAGGGGGGGACAGTTGGGATTTATCCCCCCCCCCCCGAAATCCGGAACACACAGAACAGGACTAATTCAAATTTAGCGGGCGAGTCACTCTCCGGTTTGCGGGATGCAGTTGTCCCCCCCGAACTTCGATCAAAAGTCTGGATACGTGTCTGTGCCTAACGCACTGGCGCTTTTTCGATTTTAAAGGTGCGTTCCCACCTGTGCGCGCTACCACGCACCGCAACGAACCGCACGAGGACGAACACGGGCGCACAGGAACAAACTACGAACGCACCGCGGCGAACGCGTCGTTTCCCACGGTGTGTCGTCTTGTCTGGTGCGCTCTCGTGCGTCTCCAGACGCACCGGTGGGAACGCACCTTAATGAGGGCTTTTCACAATGACAAAAAAATGTATGTAGGTGTAGTGAGGCAAATAGTTACTATTTTTAGGCTTCGAAGAGTATCAAATTAACACCATCTAGTGAAGCAAATAGTAACTATTTTTATTTTTTGAATGTAACTTTGAAAACCCATCATTGAAATTTGCAACCGCTGCGCTCGTGATCGTAAGCACTTGCGGTCACAGATCACCTCCAATCTGTGCTTGCGGTTGAGTAACCGCCACAAACCGCGCGGTGAGCCGCTCCCGCGCGGTTGACCGCTAGTGCGTAAGAGGGGGGCTAACAATCTCCATCATTGACGATAGACTGGTAAGACTAGATGATGGATTTTTTAATTTATCTACACCCATGCTTTAAATCTTCTAAAGTAAAAGGTTCTGAAACAGCTTACTGTCAACCTTCGAGCATCGCGGCTTCTACGAAACGCGTCTTACTCTAAGCTGTCAACATTACAATATCCGAGCGAGAGCATGTCCCGCTCCTCCATTAATGAACGGGTTACATTATGTAGGTACCTAATACCTACCTACCTAAAACCTATAATATAAATAAAATAAAATAATGAAATTCAGTAATCAAATTCATAGACAGTTGCATCAGTGTCACTTCATCAGTGTGGCATCAATTGGTAAAATTAGGTACTAAACAGTAAACTGTGATGTAAAGGTTGAATTTAACGCATCTCTCGCCCGAATCTTTACATTTTTGTTTTACATTTGGATTAATATCGGCGTCATCATCAATTCTTAAGGTGATTAGTACCCTCAAGTGGCGCCCTCATCTTAATTAAATTTATTGCTCGCTAAGTACATAATGTATCAAAAATTCAAACGTTGAGAATAAAGTCAAGGTTCTATAGTTTATTTACAAACTATAACGTTAGTACTATTATATATTCTGTGCTATAACCTCTGTAAAATATAGTTCGTTGTAGTAGGTAGTAGGCAAAAGAGCAAAAGTAGCCACTTTTGGCACTTTTGCCTACTACTACTACAACGAACTATATTTGACAGAGGTTATTGTTTGTTAATAAACTATAGATTCTATTCGAAAATTCAAACGTTGAGGTTGAAGCTAAGGTTCTATAGTATAGAACCTTAGCTTCAACCTCAACGTTTGAATTTTCGATACATTATGTACTTAGCAAGCAATAAATTTATTTAAGGTGAGGGCGCCACTGTGAAGTAAGTAATCGCCTTAATCAATAAGGTTCTATAATCTTCGTACCTACCTATTTCTTTCGCAATGTGCGAGTCAATCTTTTTGCACAATTGCAATATTATTATTTTTCATACTTATCATACAGTGACCTCATTGTTTACACACACATCGCACCCACACTGTTTATCGATTGCGTATCGATTTTCCTCTCATTACCCAACTACGGCGAAGCAAAAAGGAGGGTTATGATTTCGACCAAAATGTATTTTCAACTAGTAAAGATAACACAAGTTTATCTGTACACAAGATCTGTACACACTCAGATTTCAATTCAATTGTCACTCTAAAATGGAGCATTTTTACAGCAAAAATAGTATTAAAAAATAAAGAAAGTAGGTTTTTAAGTCTCCTCTAAGTTCAGATCTAAAAAACATTATCTACTGGGACTGGTACTTACCACGACTTAGTACCTAGTTGTTTTGTTGTTCTATTACAATCAACGACGTAGGAATGGAATGCTCAGCCTGCCCATATTATTTGTACCTACTATCTATAATAGGATAGGAACCCGATGCGATCGTTACATCCGAACGACGGCGTCTGTCTCTTCAAGGCTAGATTTAATTCAATAGACACTTTCTAGGAAACGTGTAAAATCCTAGGATACAACTTTATAATCGATAAGTAGATATAAGTCATTTCTAGGTTTTCGGAATTTTCTATTATAAAAAATATACTAGTAGTTAAGTTACTAGGTACCTTACCTATCTAAAAAAGAACCATCAAGATAAATTAATTAGTAATACTTTTGCTGTCGACAGTAAGTACAATTATCGTTTAAGATGAAAATCTTATTAGCATAGCAATCACATAGCAATAAACGC
Source organism: Agriphila straminella (assembly GCA_950108535.1). NCBI lineage: Eukaryota > Metazoa > Arthropoda > Insecta > Lepidoptera > Crambidae > Agriphila > Agriphila straminella. The sequence goes on from OX467319.1 coordinate 12,660,864, forward strand.
TGGTAGCGGAAAATTGCAATCATGAGCGCATGAAAAGAAGTGGAAAAAAAATGTAAACAAATATGGTGGGACGAGGCCGCGAACGAAGACAAGTGTACATATTATCAGTAGCAATCCTACAGTCAACATAAAAAAGAGATAGGAACCTATTACGCGATTCGATTCATAATAAATAGATCATTGGTATTGGTACCCAATGATATTTAATATCATTGTTCCTACCCACTCGAAATTTTCTCGATCACCATGGTCAAGTGATTCGCATCGCATGACGCTATAATATTGTCTCTAATTTTGATGACCCGCGGATTCGATTCCTGCAAGCTCACTCTTGACCTCAATCCCGATTTATCGAAATTGGAATTGTATAGTTTCTTACATTTTGATTGATACACGACACTTATTGTGTGCGGCAAATCCTATATGGACGGCAAATATTATGCGGTCATTGAGCGAACTAATGGCGATTAAAATTTTATTTATTAAAATAAAAAATATTGTTTATTTTCCCATCACAAATAAAATAATAGAACTTTAGTGGCAACTAAGCTACAAAATAGAGGTTTTTTATTTTTGTGAGAATAAAATCGTCCAATTCGTATAGGTACCTACTTAGTCCGAAAATTAACTTTGATTGGAATTTTTATTGGAATGGATTTATGACAAACCCTGTAGGATTGCTCAAGATTATGCCTACTTATAATTTTTTTTATTTATCCACTTAACTTGGATTGGAATGGATTTATGACTGATCCTGTATTCCTGTCCTATTAATTATAAATTATATTTTTATTTAAGTAAGTAAGTTATTTAATCATAATCAATCAACTTGTAAACATCATCAATTTTTTAATAATTTTAATTTTCATTTTATTTTATTTATTAAGGACAACAACAGCACAATCATAATAAAATTAACTATGAGGTAACTTACAAATTCATAAGGCCAATAATAATTATAGTCATTAAAATATTTTAATATTCATATATTTAGTTATATTATAATATTTATTTTTTAAAATTTTATCATGTATTCATTATTTATTACAGATTTAAGGCTGATTTTCAAATGTCCACTCCTTTCCAGGACGAAAACTATTTTAGCCGGCAAGGATTATGTAAGCATGACTTGTGAACTTAGCAACATAGTTAATAGGTAACATCCTCAAGCCTGGCCTAGGTGTCCAGTCCACAAGGTCATTTCAATAACAAAGAGCCGACTAAATCACCACTCACTCACTACACCAACTTTTGCAAACACATTTCAAACATATACCTACAAGTTATTTACAAATGATTTTAAAACACTGTTTAACTTGGACACTGTTTAAATGTGATGCTGTCACTTTTTTGATAATATTGATTGAAAGAGACAGCATCACATTTAAACTGTCAGTTTTTTTTTATCATTTGTAATAACGACTTTTATATCTAGTTATTTTCTATTCTGTGCAAGTTAAATTCTTCATCATTTTAGGTTTGTAAAAGTTAAGGATGGTGTTATAGTTCTACCATTAATAACTGTCTTTATCGCTGATTTAATTAACCATGAAATATATTCTTAATATTATTGATATATATTTTATCAATAAGTGCGCTTCCAAATACCATCACTCATTAAATAATAATAGTTTTTTTTTTAAGTTTAAGGATCTGAACTAATCTGAAGTAGGTATAGTTAAGTTTGGGGTACTATATAAGAGGGTTCCACATTATCTTGTAAAAAGTAATAAAATTAACTATAAACCAAATAATGTAGACCTTGAGAAACCGGGCGTTAGGTTCTTCACCTGGCCGATTATGTAAGACTATGCTTTAGCTCAAAAGCATGCGAAAGATTTTTTTTATAGTGACTTATAATACGGACAAGTATTTAACCGAAACAAGAAATTTCTAATAGGTAATATAATATATAAATTATTATTGAATTTTATTATTTTCAATAAGATAGGGTCTAGGTATATAAAAATTTTACAATTGATTTCGTTTTAGAGGTTAAAAATATGGCCGCCAGGCGCATTACCAATTGTTTATTATTATAATTATTGTTTATTTATTTAATAAGTTGTTAACGGAAAATTATTATAATAAAACAGGAAATTTACAGGAAATTTTTAGGACCCCTGGTCTATTTTTAGAAGGTATCACTATATTCTCTCGTAGTCATTCGTAGAAGTAGATAGCAAATGTGTCATAAACGGCCACTTTTAGCCGTTCTGCTATCTACTTCTAGCAGTGACTATGAGAGAATGTAATGATACCATTCAAAAACACTAGACTAAAAATTCCACGTCAAGTTTTATTAAAATTGTGTAGGTATTAGAATTACAATATTAAATAAAATTCACTACGGGCACCACTTTCAGTCACACAACCGCCTTAATTTAGTCCAACTAGATTTGTAATTGGAAAATATTTATATTCATAATATTACTCATGAATGAACAATGTTTTCAAAAAGTATTATTTGTTTGTACTTATATTATGTGTTTCCTATACGAGAATATTTTTTTAAGTCAAAGTATGATCAGCAGAACTGATATATCATGATTTTATGAATTTATTATTTACTATTATTAGTTACTCAATAATTTCTGTACTTTAATTTTATGCAAATTACCAAAAGAAAGTCTTTATTATTTGAAACATAACAAGCAAAACAACAGTCGGAGAGTCAGGTTCAGGGCTATTCAATTTAAACAAAATGAAAATGTTATACTTAGGTAGGTATTGTGGTTTCTTTGCATTTCTGGATATAAACAAGAAGTATAAAAAACTCAACCACGCTGGGAGATTTATCTAAATTTAGAACATAGTAAACATACATTTATTTTTTAGGTTCTGAAATCGATTATCTAGACTTATTGATTTAGTAATGAATGTAAGACTTTTACATACCTTTTTGGATCCTCAGTTAATATATTCCAATTTTAACACAGCTAAATTGTGATCAATTGCACCAAAAAACAAGTCAAACCAGGAAAACAGCACAAATTCCACGATATTGATGTGAATTTTAAGTTTTTCAGATCTTTATTGTTCTATTAATAGATAACACACTGTTATTTGAAAAATTACACTGTTCTAAAATGATATAATACGGTGAAAGTGCGAAAATTTTCACAAAATTCCACAAGAACTAAAGAAACATCACCGTCTACCTCAGACTGCAAAGCCGAACTGACATTTAAGTATTTAACAATTTTGACATTGACACTGACAGCTTCAGTGCTGCTAGCTACAAACAAAAAATCTCCTTGCATGGTGCGGTTTTCAGGTAGCTGACAATTTAAGTTAGGTATAATAGTTAAGTATAATTTTACGAGGAGGCTGACCGACACGCTAAAATTGCAATAACGAATGGTGTGGAAATTCAAGTTAAACCTTATCGTTCAGAAATTTTCTCAAAATTCAAAATAGAATGTTATAACTTATGGAAAGAGTACTTTGACGAAACATCCCTAATAAAAGGAATCTGGTACAAAACGATGCAGAGTGAGCCTCCTCGTATACCCTGGTGTGCAAATATTGATCTGTGTAGGAAATATGTTGTAGCTTTACATAGATTACGGTCCGGACACTTTCCGTGTAACAAGTTTGCACATTTAATGAGGAAAACCGAATCACCAAACTGTGACACGTGTGGTAAAGTGGATGATGTGCAACACTTGTTGACGGAATGTGTCAAGAACCAAAGGGAGAGACGGCAACTAACTCTTCATTTAGACCTGAAAGCATCTGATGTGGGAGCCTTCCAAAGTATTTTGGCGGATCCCGCATCGGATGCAGCAAGGCTTGTATGTGACATGGTGCAATCACGTGCTTGATGTGTTGTAAAGTAGGTACTTAGGGTATAATGGGACTGACGTACTCTGTGTAAAAGTCCCTAAATTAAATAAAGAATAAAAAAAAAAAAAAAAGTATAATTTAATGTCGATAGAATGGGCGGTTTTCCACTTACCGGCACGGCGACGGGACGGCGACGGGACGGCGACGGCGACGGCGACGGCACAGCTGCCGTGGCAGCATAAATGTATGAGTTAATATGGCACGCTTTTCCACTTGCCGGCGACGGCGACCGACGGCGACGGCACGGCCCGTTGACCCCCACCGATGCCGTCAAATCTGTGTGTGTTTTGTATACGTACGTAGTCGTGTGCGTGTGTGTGTGCACGCGCGGGGCAGGGTACAGCCTGTACAGTCGCGAACGCAACCTTATTGTTGACAAGCTTACATTTGAGGTCTTATGCACTTATTTTGTATGAAATGAACTACAAACATAAGTTTGATATTGTTTTATAAGTGATATAAATTACAAATTACCATATTACAAAATATTCTTATTATTTATACCACAACATAAAAGTCATTTGTACGTAGGTAGTAGGTACATTATTGTAATAGTTAGGTAAATTGATAAATTCCAAATATAATAAAAATTGCTAATAATTATTAGTATATAGTTTCAACTGTAGATTTACAGTTTTTTCGATATTTTTTTTCTTTATTGTGCTAGCGCCATCTATTCTATTCGCTGCATAAGCCATACCAACACAGTTTTGGCAAAGTCTACGGTACGGCATACGTAATATTCAACTGATTGCACAGATGGCGTTAGTGGATAAACTGTTTTTCGATCGGTGCGTTCAGTCGAAAACTGTTTTTGAAAAAATTAGTATCCTTCTTTTTGATTGTTTCACATAAATTCTCCAACAGATAATTAAATGTTTCTTGAGTCATTCGAAAATAGTTAAAGAATTGCTTATTGTTCATTTTTAGTTTATCAAATAAAGTATAGTAAGAACCCTCTAAATACCTAACTTTAATAAGTGGATCGACCCAAAAATTTACTTTTCTACGTTGTAGATATTTTCTCCTTAAATGTAAAAGGTAGAGCAAATAAATAGTACGACGACTAGACGAGGACATTTTTAAGTCTTGTAAAATTGGCGTGCGTGTCTGTACTGAGCGTAGCCCGCGCCGTCGCCGTCGCCGTGCCGTCTAGTGGAAAAACGGAGCGCCGGCACGGCGACGGGTCGTCGCCGTCGCCGTCGGGTCGTCGCCGTCGCCGTCGCCGTGCCGGTAAGTGGAAAACCGCCCAATAGATGGCGATATTCAACTAAGTACCTAGATTTTTTTATAAATATTTCCATTGAGGGTCAGAGGAATGTTCTTCGGTACACGCCAACGGACAACCAACGCATAACGCAACAAACCACATACTCAACAAACATAAGTTAAAAAAAGTAATTTACGTTTCATCCTTTGCCTTTTTCTTAAAAACTTACCTACTTAGTTGTTCAACGACATCTAGTTCTTTTTTATGTACTACTTTTTATTCATAAACTGCCTTTTGTAAACCGCCCATTGGACATCTCTCTTTGAAGGTTCAATACGGAGGTTGGTATCAAACAGCTAGTAAACTTATTTTTATTTGTATCCATTTTCTTTGCTCAAATCAAACGCAACTTACACAAAGAAATTAAATAAATTCGTAAAATTGTACAAGTGTACATCTCGCGCAATATAACTTTAACCAAACCATAGACAATGAGACTTGTGCACTTAACATTTTTGTACCTTAAGTCACGTGGTACTAAAATTTGTGTCAAGTTATTTTGCGCGAGCTGTAATAAAATTTGATGTGCCTGAGTAAAATTTTTTTTTTTTCGCACCTCGCATAGTCATATTTTGAAGACACACAGACTGTTTATCCTGACTTGTCTTATTTAGTAAAAAGTTTTTGACAGTAAGTTGTCAATATATCTTTTAAACTTAAATCGCTATTTGAATATATTATTTTGTCATAATAATTTTCATATTCTTTATGTGTGGAAAATTATTTGTTATATTTTTTCAAAGGATTATTTCAGTAAAGAGTTGTGTAAAGAAGATCGTTTAGTAAGGATAAATAAACAAACTTGCTATTCGTCCAAAATGCCGCTCCCAACGAGCACGGTCCCTATTCGTCTGATCGCCTCGCCGCCACTCGCGCGTTTGTGTTGACTAGAGCTGCCAACCCTACTATTATAATATAGTATTCTATTATACTGAAGGCTCGCCTACGATATTTTTTGAAAAAATATTAGTAGGTAGGCAAAACTACTATATTTTTCAAGCGAACAAATTAAACAAACAAAAGCAACAAAAAAATACTTATAATTATGCACACATTATAAGTAATCGCATAACATATTTTGTGATTAAACTCGTGTTTATGGTTGTTGAATAAATTATGAAAATGTTAGTAGGTACGTATGAAAAATGCAACTTCTATAAAATCTTTGATACAAAACGGCAGCCAACTATATTTTTTTGGACTTTTTCGCCATCTACTATATTTTTACACTAATAATCTTGAAAATACTATATTTGATGCAAAAAAAGTTGGCAGCCCTAAGCATGACAGACAATATTTTTGGGCGTTTTCGTGAGAAGATGTCCCGGTTACAAAGTGGATATCATTTTATTTTATATAATAAAATTATGTTATATAAGTGTAGAAATAGAAATATTCCTTATATTTCAAGCTACCGAATGAACATAAAAGTTTCTTAATAAAAACATAAAAAAACCTGCGAAAAACGGACTCAAAGATGGTTTTGATGACACCATTTTGAGTTCCACTTTGTAACCATACTGTTTTCTAATTTACATGAAAACTATAGTGTTGAAATATTGTATTTTTACTGCATTAAATTAGTTACTCATCATAGCTTAATAAATTAGAAAAAAAACAGAAGCTCTAACGGCTCTAGTTCAAATTTTATGTGTGAAATAAGATCCACTTTTTACTTAGTGGTCCATAATGGACACTTATTTTCTTTGTCACGTGCTCAAAACGTCGAATATAACTAAATAAATGGTAATATAATACAAAAATAAACATCTATTTTTGTCTTAGCATAACAATAATAAATAAATAATATAAAATTATTAAACTGTTTAACAAATTTTTAAATTTAAGGTATTATAATAATGAGAGAGGTTACAAAATCGAGTAAAAGGGTTACAGAATGGAAATATAAAGTTTAGTTTAGTATGAGATTTTATGTTTCCACCTTGTAACTATGAGGTTCCATCCTATACGTAACCAAACAAAGTGGAAGTAACGTTTCTCCATTTCCGCAGCTAAAAACTGTGAAATCTCGTAAAGTATAAACTAAATCGTTATAAATGTATTATGATGCATTGGAATATAATCAAACTTATCTTTCAAAATACGTCTAAACAGCAAAACCTTGATATTTCACTTAATTTACGGGTTACAAAGTAGAGAGTAACTTTTTGTACCATCGACAAGTTTTAACCTGCAATATTTAACAGAACATGATTTTTGCCAATCTAAGAAAAAAATGTTCTCCGGAATTGATTTAGTGTTGCTAGACCGTAAAAATCAAAATTCATTAGTAGTTTTCATACAATTTATTTGCAAGAAGTTGGTTACAAAATCGAATTCCGTGTCAGGACCAAAATCCGACACGAGTAGTTAAATGATTTTTAAAAATAATGTACATGTATTCCAATATTTTACACCGTATTTCCTCAAATTCATTATTGTAATGCATCACATAAAATACTTCGCGTCTGCATAGAGTTAAATTAAATAAATGAGCAACAATGTTCTAAACTTCAACGAGTCTGTATGGGACATGCCAAAAATTACCATCATTTTAACATTAAATAATATTTTTAAATTATAATACATGATTCCTTTTAAATGCTAATGTTTAGAAGTAAAAAGGAATGTAAAATCTTCGATGTCATTAAATATTTGAGCTAGTTGACCAGATAGATTTTTATTAATTGCCATGGAAAGTCGTGGGACATATTAAAAGCGAAGGGACGTCTACTGGCGAAAATACCCTTTTATCATATTTTTATGTAATAAAATTATGTTCTATGGAACAAATGTCATCATTCTAGATGACAGTTGTCTGTGGTGAATGTATAATAAATTGTATTCTTCAAAAACAGTTTAATTCATTAACGCCCGAGCGGTCGCTGGCGACTGAGACACAATAGAAAATCTATTGTGTCCTATTTTCCGGGCGTTGAAGAGTTAATACAAAATAAAGTGCTGTTTCAACTTCTACGAAACATTTCGTTGTCGTGTCGTACAATTAGAAACTTTGAACAAGGAATTAGAGTTTAATTTCAATTAAAGGAAAAAAATCAAAAGGATTTCATGAAAATACATTTTAATCTGTTGACTCATAGTTTCTAATTATTGTACAACATGCCAACAAAAAGCGCCATAGTCTGGCCGCAGCATAATGCCGGCGAGCTGATTATCTAATTAAAAACCACCTCGACCGGTCTTATTTGACAGATAAATGCGATACATCGCTACTTCTTTTTGGGGTAAATAAAACACATCAAAGAAAAGTAGCAATGTATGTCAAATGAAACCGGTCGCTAAATAGTTTCTATTTAGATAATCAGCCTGCCGGTCCATAGCGAAGGTTTTTCGAAAACATTCAACAAAAACTCAATACCTACAGATTGCGTGGCTTGTGTAGACAAAACTTCAGTGTTGCCAATTTAGCATTTTATGTTAGCTTAGCACTAGAAAAAAAACGTCGCTTTCAAGTTAGACCCTATTTACAGCGGTAAAATTTTAACATATCAAGAATTGAAAATAGAAGATCGATTAAGTATAGGAAAATTTTTTGCTGCTCCGTCCGAATCAAATTTCGAAGAATTATTATCATTCAAACTTGGCGAACAAAGCGTTAGCGAGTTGTCAAAATGACAGACTGATAATTATGACAACCCTGCCCCTCGACTCGCGCAAATTGTTTTGTGTACGTGTTTTCCACCGGGCATGGAAAGCAAAAACATTGTTTCTCTACACAAAAATGTTTCGCGAAACAATGTTTTGTGTAGACGATTTCGTTGTATTGTTGTTGATTGTGTAGGGCAAAACACGCACTATGGACCCGGCATAACAGGCTTCAAATTAATAAACAGTTGTTATCTCCCTCATTCTGGCAACGGTTAGCTTACTGGCAATACTTTGTGTTGACGTTCCATTTCATGCATAATAAACTTTCTGTTCACTTAAACGTTAACGCTACCGTATGTAATTGCCGACTTTTTCTCAAGAGACTCTTATTATTATTATCTTAGCCTGCCCGCACACGAGTAACACGCCGGCCGCCACTGTGGCCGCCACAACCACAAACGTTCCGCCCCACTAGAAGCTAGATGCACAAAATATTTGTGCTAGAAGCGGCTACAAAAGTAGGTACGTAAGTACGTAGGAACCTACAGCTACAGACCATGTACTACAGACCTATCCTACTAAGCTGAAGCGCGCGACAGCGACACGACAAGTGGTCGATTGACAATATTTATTATTTCTTTTTTCTTTTTCTGTATTGCCGATTCCATTAACGAAGCGAAAAAAATAAGTTTTGGCTAAGTTACAACCCGGAACCCGGTTACGGGTCACCCTTTTTTTGCTCACACAAAAAGAGTCACTTTCAAGACTTTTTTAAATGTTAAGAAAGCTAAAAAGAACATTAGTTTTACTGATAGTTGACTATCATTGTCACTATTCGAAGATATTGTAAAAATATTTTAAATGATAGAAATTATTATTTTCTCTGTAGGTACCTACTTATTTATGTGACAAAATATTTTATTAACTAAACACTCTAAACAGTATGCTCAAAATTACTTGGCGGCTCGGAAGTTAATTGCAAGCAAGTGATATTTCACGCACACTACTTACATAGTTAACTGCTTTACAGTCATTTTCAATTCTCATCGCGCGCGGATTATACCTACCTACCTAGGTACCCAGTTATTCTGTGGTCGAGTTCCATTCCAGTGCTTCCGCCCGCGCACCGTCCCCGATCGCTTCGCTTTCGAAACATGTGTAGGTAGGTATAGGATTTTTTTTCGTTAACAATCGAATTATAAAACGTCAAATCCATACATTTTTCGGAGCGAAGTTGTAAATATGTTTTTTTTTTTTTTTTTTTTTTTTATTTATTATCAGACACAGTGTAATACATTTTTTATTTTACAAAAAAGTACTATTTAAACCTCTAGAGTTTGAGTATAGTACCTGAGAGATTCGTACACGTAGACAATAAGTGATACCTAAGTGATTGTTAATTTAAATATTATGTTAATTAATCTAATTACATAACAATTATATATTAGGAGATCGAGCATGGTTCTGTCAGTAGGAAGCAGGAAATTTCATTGTAATAAGGACAGAAAATATTCTTTTAATTTTAATTTTATGTTTTCTTTCGTAATAGCATTACGCGTGACGGTAGGTAAAGAATTGATTAATCTAGGAATAAGGAATGCGCTCGCCCGCTCACCGTAGTAGTTGTGTGCTGAATGCTGATACAATAACAAGTTTTTCCTGCGCAACTTGACGGGTGCATATAGGATGATTTATTTTAATTTGAAACTGGTCACTAAAAAATTGTTCTTTTAAGATGTAGTAATTAACTTTTTCATGTACTGGTAAGGTTTTGCAATATGACATTGGCTAAGTAGGTACCTACATACAGGCTATAGGTATAGAGCCGCCAAGTTTTTTTGCGCATACATTAGGTACTGTTTATATTGGAGCTACGTATTCATCACGTAGTACATATCCATTTTTTTTCTTGCAGTCTTCCTTCTTCAGATTGATGTACCGAAATGTAAGGAGGTGGTCCTTACTTTTACATTAGTTGAGCCCGCCGTTGTAGCGTTGTCTGGTGGAGGATTTACGTTAACCATAATATGGGTGTAAAGATGAAACAATGTCATTGACACCACCTGATATTTCAATGTGGTTAAACCGTCAAAAGGGTATCTTCCAACAGCCGTGCTAATTAGTTCTTTTCTGAAAGAAAAATTAAACAACTCCAATCAGTCAAGGTTTTTCTCAATAAGTAGGCTATCTAAGTAAGTCATTCATTTTCTAGTTCATCAAAGTCCGATCAGCTGTATTTACGTCATAAGTCAGGCCTGCTTCACGCGGCAAACGTCCTGCCTCGCATGAGCTGCTCGCTTGGTGGGCCTTATCACGTAAAAACAGCTGATCGGATTTTGATGAAATTAAAACATAGAATACTTTTATCCTGTTTGAAGGATCTCTATGATTTTATCAAATGTCCACGCGGATGAAGTCGTGGGCGAAAGCTAGTCAAAACATCAAATCTCTCTAACTGTGACTAATTTTAACACGTTGGCGGACACTCGGCCCGATTTTGCAACGCCACTTTGTCACTTCATTTTTGTATGGAATGCTATAGCCGCACCGTCACTAATGAAAATTACTAAGTATTTAAATAAAATCACAACGGCTATAGCCTTCGCCTGCTTTAGCTGTTCCGTCACTAGTAAACGTCACTAGTAAACCAAAGCCAGAGTCAGAGCGATAGAGTTAGGCGGTAGACCCACTGAGTGGTGCAGAGGTCAACATGCCGCCTACCACGCAAGAGGTCCCGCCGGGTTCGATTCCCGACCGGGCAGAAATTGAAATGATGAATTTTAATTTCTGTGACGGGCCTGGGTAAGTATGTATTATTAAAAAAAGTATATAAGGAGTACCTATATCAGTTGTCTACCACCCATATTACAAGCTCTGCTTAGCTTGGGGCTAGATGGCGCTGTGTGAAATTGTCCAAGCATTTATTTATTTATCTACTTTTAAGACCATTTTTCAGAACTCCAATTAGGGTTGCCAACCGTACTATAATATATAGTATTGTACAATATTTTCGGTCTGCGTACTATATACTGTTGAAGAAATATATAGTACCTACGCAAAAATACTATATTTTTAACATCTAACGCTAAGAAACAAATATTTATTTTTTTTAATTTGTGATCGTGCATTTTGACTGATTCGATAGCGTGTAGTGTATATCGTATCTGAATTCTGAAAGTATATCTGTCTTATTGCATCAATGTAAATTTCAAAAGCTTCAAACGATAGTTTGGTCATTGGTTGGTCTGCTCTATTTTTGTTTTAAGATTTTGTTGGTAATCATCTGCAAAATATAACATTATTCTTTCTTTGAGAAATATAAATCAAGTCATAGATAAATTAGTTATGGAAAGTGGTAGCGATAACGCAAGTGCGTCAAGTTCAATTAAGTGCGATTAAAAAGCGAAAGATACTAAAAAGACTCCAAATATGTCCAAAACTTGTTGAAAAATGCAAAAACTAAAAAAATATAGTTTTTACAAAAGTAGATAAATAAAAAAAAAAATTGCCTATTAAATACTATATTTTTTTTAAGTGTACTATATTTTTATAGCTTTATTTGAAAAATACTATATTTCGCCAAAGACATGTTGGCAACCCTAACTCCAATATACAAACTTACAGATTTTTACATTCAGGTCTTCTGTCATGTGGCAAAGTGATGTATTTTGCTATATCCTTCTGATACCTTGCCATAGGAAGGCCTGCTCCTTTTATTCTGCAAAAACCATTTTATATAAAAAAATACTGCATCATGCCATGCGTGACTGTACATTTTTAAATTCTACGTCGACTGCCAAGTTTCTATTTGCATTTGCCCCTAAATATTCTTGATCGAAGACCCAAACACAAGTTTTCCATTACTTTCTGGGGCTCTAGCACAGAATAAATAATAGTACAAGTGCTCTAGCCGCTGTTAACAGTCCGCCATGTGATAGACCACTCAATTTTTTTCTATAAGTAGGTATTTGGGAAATAAGAACTATTTTTTATTTTATTTCATAGTCTATGCGTTTGGTTTTTCTACTGAAATGTAGTGCATTACGACGGAGCGTAATTCGTGGAGGTGTGCAATGACTAATTTTTATTTTATTTTATTGGTGTACCGACAATGGGGATTGTCCGAAAAAATTCAAATTCTTTTTTGATTTTTTCGGACAATCCCCAACTAACGTAATAGAAAAAAATTCTGAATTTTCGATTGCGTAAATTATAAAAATTAAAGTCCTTTCGACTTCTCAAATATACGAAAATAACAGCAGAATGAAGATAGGTAATACCTTTGTTACACTTTCACTTTCACTTTGAAAAGCCCTCATTATTTTCACGCAACACTCAACCGAAAATTCTGAAACTCTTTTCTTTTACTATAGCAGCTTATTCCTACCTATAAAAAATATTCAGCCAATTTGTTTTTTTTTTCAGAAATTCCCCATTGTAACACCGATCAAAAGGTTAGGTATTATGCTAAAGAAATGTATAAAGTGATAGGAGGCTGGAGGCTGGCCAGGAGCTCGGTGGTGCAGTGGTTTAGCGCCTGGCCCAGCGATTGCGGAAGTTAAGCAGCGTTCGCAAGGGTCGGTCATGGGATGGGTGACCAAAAATTTATTATCTCGAGCTCCTCCGTGCTTCGGATTGGTCCCGGCTGCATTTTCAGTCGTTAACGCCCACCAATCTGCATTGGGCCCGGGTGGTGGGTACCTAATGGCCCGTCCTCGTTATCCACCCATAAGGAAGGTCTGTGCCCCAGCAGTGGGGACATTAAAAAAAAATTGCTGATGGAAATAAAGTGATCCGCTTTACCTCCAGAACATGTCAGTATCTTCGCCACCCCAGCCCCAATACAAGTTGGAAAAGCCATTGACATTCCTGAAGTGCTTGGCCTTCATGGAACTGACGCCCCCAAAGTAACTATGAAAGTTATACCTGAAAAAAAAATATTTGGCTGAAACATAGTCAGAACAAATAATTTTCAAAGTGTATGGTAACGAGACTAACGAGCTTATTAAGGCTCTTATAGTCAACTGGCGAGGGTCAATTCATTTATTTTTTATTATACGTAAACAGGTCGATTTAAAAGAAAACCGGTCAAGCAAGAGCGAGTCGGACTCGCGCACCGAGGGTTTCCGTACCATCATAATAAATACACTGCAGACACAGAATATATAATAGTACTAACGTCTGCAGAGCCTGCTGTAGAATAATAAAATTATTATTGCAGTATTAAGGTCAACACCATCTCTTAGCCGATAGTGGAACAATTTTTTTTCTTAGTCCAGCGCCATCTTTTGACCGTGGAACTAAATAAAATTTTCTTGGGTCAGGGCCATCTGTTGACTGGTAGAGGAACAATTTAATTTTTTTTTGTTTTTTGAATTCCTAAAAAAGTGTGTTATATTGAGACATAGTTTTATTTTTCCTGTAATCTTTACATAAACTACTATCACATAGAATTATTTCAGATTTTTCTCTTTGCAAACTTCGGAGATAACGGTATTTTTTTTTACATTTTTCATCATAGGTCGAAAACTATGTGGCCTAAAAAAAAGAAAATAACTGATTTAAAATGTGCAAACAGCGCTCTTTTATATGATACCCCACATGCCCTAGTCGCCTCACTTAAAATATTTAAGACCCCTTTTCAATCCCTGTTGTAAAAAATATATTTTTTTTTATTTCTTTCTTATTTGCAAAATAGTTGGACAAACGTCATCTTAAACTATTCCAAATTTTAAGTCGATACCATTAGTAGTTCTCGAGATATCCAGCTGTGACAGACAGACAGACTGAGTCACACCATAAGAGTTCTTTTTTACCATTCTGGTACGGAACCCTAAAAACGAAAACCATCCCCTTTTAAATTGTCTCTCATATAGTCGTCAACTTTGTCTAGGGATACAGGTGTTATTTTTATACAAACGAGGTAACATTGAAGCCATGGTTTCCTGCCAGGGATGTACCGTGCTGTGATCTGATGATGGCTATCCAGGGAGTGAATGGAGGAGAATCAATCGATATACACACCCAACTGATCTGATTAGCATTCTAAAAGATAAAAGGGTCAGAGTTGTCACTTTCATGATTTCCATACATTTTAATGCTATTTTCGCAGTTTTTTTTAAACTGAAAAATGAAATATACGGGGTGAAATCGAAAACAGTTGACTTTTGTGGTGTTGTGTGGTTGATCGAAGGGTGTGGCCTAAGTATGTATACCGTCAAATAAATATTCAGCTGTTCCATTCTTTTGGTAGAGTAGGTAGGTAGATATTGAAGTTTTCTATGGGACAGCTGTTTATTTTTTGCTCTGTTTAAGTTGGTCCCATAGACAAGGTTGTTCAGTTCCACACAAAAAAAATTGTCAACTTGTCAAAAAATCATTCTGTAGTACAATACAACTTGTTACAACAAAACCCCAAATGTATGGTAGATAGAGACCATCAAACTGATCAACTTTTACTATGGGTCCAACTCTGAAATCGATAAAAAATAGGCTGTTTCATGAATACAAAAATTAATAACGAAAATATCAAAATGCATGATACAGCTGATTTTTTCCTCGATTTCAGAGTTGGTTCTATAGTAAAAGTTGTTCAGTTTGATGGTCCCTATCTACCATATTCGACATTAGGTGCTGTTATTTTATAACATTTAATTTATTTAATAGTTAAAGACCCATGGATTACTTACACAGATTTTCCATTTTCCACCAACGTGGGGCACATGTGCCTGGGCCAGATGGGGCAAGAGTACAAAATGAACCTGCTCGTAGGCAGCAAGTCCACATCGTGGAATACCAGGCAGTCCCAGTTGCGCAGTTTCATTGCTTCTACGAAAGCGGCGTTGAGGAGGCGGCCCTTATTAAACAACTCTTTGCCTAATTTGAAAACCAAAGTTTTTATTAACATTTGAGGGATCGTCCTTAGGACACCTATTCGGCATCAGTATGTTTGATCGCGGAATTGACAACATTTTAAATTTTTTGTCCAGTGTTTTTATTTGTTATTAAAGTTAAGGTACCTTGTAAAAACATGTTATAATAAGTAACTTAGTACAAAAACATTGTTATATTAAGTAACTTATTAAATTAAAACATGTCAATTCTTGGCGGAATCGTACGAAAATTTGTTCGATCCCAAAATTCCCAAGGCAAATAAACTTACGGATTATCTTATGCCAGCCTGCCTAGCATGACCGATTTATATCGCGTGATATAGCATTTTATCGACACTCAACTGTCAAATTCTTTTGTCTTTTTGACAGTTGAACGTGATAAAACGCTATATCACGCGATATAAATCGGTTATGCTAGGCAGGCAGATGTACTGCAGCTTTTTTAGTCGCTAACCGCTGTTCGCTTTTATGTTTCGCTTTTTCCTTTACAATCCTTTACATTCTGGTTCGTACTATTAATATTTTGTGATCTTTGTATGGTACTTAGGTAATCATTTATTTTGTATCTATGGTTTAAAGGTTATTTCCCTACAGATTTGTGGCACCCTACTTGTTCACTTAAGCTGCTCAAACGGCAGCCAAAAATATACGATTTACTGTAGATTACTAATTTCTAGCTCTACTTATAATTTAAAGAACTGGGGGCCTATTATGAAAATAACATACGCAATTGCGTAACGCAGTCACTTGGTTACGATAGTCGTTCGCAGTTCGTCGGTTATGGCTATTAAACACATTTTCAATTTGGCTATCGTAGCCCAAAGAATATTGAACGAATGATGTCGGTTACGCTAGAAAAAAACTGTTAAACTTACGCAATCGCTTTGCGATATCGCATACGCAAGTGCTTTGTAATTGGAAACAATCCTAACAAAGCACGGACGTAGCTGCGTGTATCGCGTAAAACTTTTCCTAATAGACCCCCAGCAGTCTAAAAGTATGCCTTTTAGACTGCAGTTCTTTAAAAAAACCGACTTCAAAAAACCTGCCTCTAAAAAAAGTAAGAAATAATATACAAATCATTAGATACGCATTATCATTGTTATAATAAAACACGTCTATTAAAGTCGGGTGGAGCTGGAGTACCTACATTTTCCTTTTTTTATTCTAAAAGCCCACCCGACTTCAATTGACGTGTTTTATTATAACAATGATAATGCGTATCTAATGATTTGTATATTATTTCTTACTTTTTTTAGAGGCAGGTTTTTTGAAGTCGGTTTTTTTGTTTTTTAAACAATTTTTTATTTTTTTTATTTTTAGTGTAAGTACCGGCTGTATTAGGTAGTGTAGGTATATTATTTAGGTAGAAAAATCGGCTCAGCCAAACGTGAGATAATCGCGGAGAAACATATATACATGCAAACTGAATACCTCCTTTTTTTGAAGTCGGTTAAAAAGACTACACAAAGGTATCCCTTCCCCAACAAAAAAAATCATCTAATTCGGTTCATAAATAACGAAATTGTCAAGTTAGTTGATTTAATATCATAGTATTTGCGGGATTACTTGTAAACTACTGAACCGATTTGGATAAAAATTAAATGGGACCATCTCGCAAGAAAACTCAATCGAACAAAAAAAGAATTATCTAAATCGGTCCATAAATGTCGAAGATACGCGCGAACAACGATAAAAAAAAAAAAAAAAAAAAAAACATACAATCGAATTGAGAACCTCCTCCTTTTGATGAAGTCGGTTAAAAATATGAAGACATTGAAGAAATTGATCTTTAAACTTACCACTTTGTTCTACAACAAAGATTCTGTAATCCAACATCTGATCTATCAAGAAAGGGTGGATGGTGAAAAGAAACACAGCCAAATTTGATCCGCGATCTCTGAAACAAAGAAACACTAACAGTTTCATTATGAACAAAGTGGAGGCGAATATCGTTTGCCCATAGTACACACCAAATGGGTTATTCAACGCTGGGGGCTTAGTTTGGGTACACTCATACTAATATTACAAAAACTAATACATAATAATAGTTATAAATTACAACATAAACGAGCAAACGTTTTTGTTTATCCTTATGTTCATATTTCACATAGTTCTTAATATATTTATTCAATTGAATTGCATCATCCCTTGAGAACCATTGGTAAGGTAAACAAAGAAAAAAAAAACATTCGTCTATTTGTTTCGAATTGATTAAGTAATTTGTTGGATAGTCGTAATTGGCCTTAAGAATATGTTTTAGAAATAGAAAAAAACATTTATTGACACTCACACAACACAAGTTACAGGAAATGAAACGATAAAAAACAACTTAAAATAAAATAAAATTAAATTAAACAAAAGGATTTTTAATAGGTAATACCTACAATTAAAAACAGATGGGTACAAACATAGAAGAAAAAACAAGTTAAATACTTATACTGAACGTAAAAATAAAAAAACAAGATAAACACATATTTGTGTGAGGCCCATAAATTACCCTGCCTCAGCATCAAGCCTCTGTGCCAGTCTCAGTTGGGCAGAATGAGCACAAAGGCGCTGTTATTCTGACTGTTTTAAAATTGTAACTTAGAATTTAGTGAGCTGTGTACTGTCCTTAATAAAGTAAAATAAAAAATAAAAAAAAACATGCCTGCACCCTCTCCAGCTGGCTGATATGGGAGGGAAGGAAACTTTCTTGACAAAATAGAGTCTCCCTTAAGATTTTGTGTAAAAGCCATTCAGTGATATGATAAACTCTAGATATTTATCTATAGATACTCAATCGGGTGTAGAAAACAAAACTTTTAATGAAAAACAATGAGACATTTCGAAGTGGTCCTCATGTGGATATTGAGGCTCAAAAGCTTATTTATTGTGATTGAAAGAGATGCCTTATGCTCACCTGTAAGGTACAATGATAGCCACTTTGTGTCTGGGTTTGCAATAGTCTGGAGAAAAGGACCCTCCTTGTTGCACCAGTTTTCTGTACCACTCACTGGTAGATATGTTCACGTCGTCCACTGTAGACAATTTTTTTTTTATTTTTTTATTTATCTTATTCATCAGTTACTGGAACCAACAAGAGGCGATGACGGGGTTAACCGGGATAGAGATAGAAAAGGCACTAAAATAATAGAAAAGGCATATATTTGTTGGCACTCAAGGTCTTCCTATAGATTACTGTACTGTACAATATAACATGTTTTGTAAATGACCGTCTGTTGTCCAAAATAAAATAAATAAAAATAAATAAAAGCTGGTGTCCGAGCCAAATATCATTGGGGAAATAAAAGCTGCCCGACTTCGCTGGCTGGGGCACCTGAGACAATGGGTGAAGATCGAGCTGCCAAAAGAGCGTATCTTGGCCAACCATCTGAACGACGCCCAGTGGGTCGTTTAAGATACCGCTGGGAAGATGAAGTTGCCAAAGACCTGAAAGAGCTGGAAGTGCCCGACTGGTCTCACCTGGCACAAAACCGGAAGAAATGGCGCACTTTAATGTCGGAGGCCAAGATCCACTTCGGGTCGCTGAGCCAGCGTAGTAAGCATTCATCGGTACCAACCAAAGGGCTCTTAGGTATACGAGAATCTTGTTAATCCGATCTCGATAAATCTAGAGCTAAATGCTACATCTCAAGAAGTACAATAATTAACGACGTCAGATGTCGTAGGCAGTAGACAAACTTTCAAATGGTTTGATGTAAGTACCTTCTTCTTCAAGAATCAAGACACACGTGCCATTTTAAAAAAAGTATTTGATTGAATCAGGCGTCACTTGGCGGAAGTCCCAAACCATTTTCAAAAAAGAAATATATGTAGCTTACTTCCGCAAACATATTTTTGTTATATGTTTGCGGAAGTAAGCTACATATATTTCTTTTTTTCAAAAAAAAAAATTAAAAAAAGTTACTATAAAATAAATTAAATTATTCTTGTTCATCATCATGACACAAATACAGTAAAATCTATCTCATTCTGGTTTTTTATTCTCAAGATTACTTCTACCTATATTAAATAGTTATAAAAACTTAGTATCATAATGATTTTAATACACAAATTGTATAGACTGGATTTTGACCTTGCGGCAGATGTTGGGCGGATCTCATTCCATTTCTATTTGGTGCATTTAAGTTGTTAACTGTTGTTGACTAAAATCTGCACGTATCAGTAATAGTTAAATCATTTCAGTGTTGTGCCTATAAATTGTAACTTAGTTTAATTTTAACTCAACTGTATCATTAGCTATACACCTTATTTCTATCAGTGGAGACTTATAAATGACTCTTTGTTGCTATTTTTTATGTATTTAGAATGTATTAGTCGATAGTCTTCCTAAAATTAATAAATAAAATAAAATAAATATATAATTATCTTATCCAGCTTACCCTGCTCTTTCTGCGAGGTGGACCAATAAAAAAATTATTATAATTTATTGGAAAGAAAAAACTTACTTACTCTTCGCATCTGTTTTAAATTCGCACCAACTAATGGCTATGTTGGTACCTGTAAGTGCAATTATTAAAGTTAGCACCTAATTCAGCCGCTATTCTGAACGAAACTCGCAACTCACTTCGAAAGTCACCTCACTTCTCACGAGTTTGATATTAGAAATAAGATAAAGATAATATGAGACATTTATTAATTGCATGAGATTTCAGGTTGCTTCTGTAGTTATCTAATTTTAATTTTCAATTGATAAAGTAACCTACAATTAGGTATCTAATTTCCAATATTAAAAATTGAGTTGCAGCTTCGTTTCAGAAAGGCACGAAAGTAGTATGTATACCTACTACAGTTTCAGATATTTTATTTGCCAAATAAAAACAATAGGTAGAATCACAGAACAAAGAAAACAATTGCTATGGTAATACGATTGAATCTAAATAAGTAAACTTTGTTAATAATGGCCTTTTGGATATTATATACATTTTTTAATTGTATCCAATTACGTGCTCACAAACTATGTGTGCGTATCATGTAACTATTAAAAGGGGGCTTGGCTTCGATTTTTAAATGTGTTAGTTTGGTTACACTGGTTTTCATGCTAAATTGAGCTCATACTACTTCTAACTACTTCTATGTTCTGTGGGTAGAATAAACCAGTTGTGATCGTGAATTTAGGGAATTAAGTTGCTGACATACCTTTCCGCATCTGGGATGCGAATCGGTAATACGATCCATACATTTTATTATTGGCATGAGCGCTGCTGGCCGTTCGTCCTGGTTTTTCTTTGATCTCAGATTTGAAATCTATAACAATACTATGTATTTAGTAATATACTAAATAAAAATAAAATAAAGTAAAAATAAAAAGAAAAGATTTTTACATAATTATGTAAGTATAGTTATTTTCCAGTTATGCCTGCTCTTAGCCGTTAGTAGTATAAGTGACTAGCTTTTGCCCCCGACTTCATTCGCGTGGACATTTTAGAAAATCTATAGAATCCATAAAATGCTGGTAGTATGCGTTCCCGTCTTCATCCCCGCTCAGAATTGGGTCCAGAGATATTAGTATCCCTTTCCCTTCCCTTAACCTTTGAACCCCCATTTCATCCCTTTAGGTGTTAAATCATGTCCATCTTGGACTTCAAAATAAATGACATTATGGCAATCAGCATCCTATAAAACCAGAATAACGACATCCATATCAATTTTTTGGTTTATTTACCCCATTTCACTCCCTTAAGGGTTGAATCCCAACAATAAGTACCAATATACGGTACCAACCATAAGCCTAAAAAATTAATTTAGGATTATACTTGTTTGATTTACCACTTTTAAGTGTTGTTTGAAGAGGAGTTGCCGGAGTCGAATCATTTGTTGATATTTCTGAGGACCAAGATATTTCTTTTGTGTCTAGTTTCAACGTGTTTTTGGTAATCTGCTTTGGTATGGGTCTGTAAACAGTAAACACGTAGAATGACAAAATTGTGAACATTTTATACCTTAGGTGGTTCGATGAGCTCAGTAGCGCCACCAATAGAAATAAATCATTTACGTTGTATCAAGGGCTTAGAATAAAAGTTTTGGATATAGGTACTTAGTAAGATACGAAGATTAAAGTGCAATTTTTAAATATTTTTTCATGGCCTCAAATATAAACAATAAGTTATGATTGTCGATATATTGCTAAATGTGGCCACTTTTGGCACTAGTGACATGCACGACTTATTGCTAAGTTTGAGTTCTTGAAACTTTATTTAGAAAATGCATTTTAGTCTTTTATTTGCGCAAAATCATCAAAACTTTTAATCTGAACCCTTGATAAAACGTAATTGATTTATTTCCATTGGGGGCGCTACTGAGCTCATCGAACCACCTTGTCGCAGTTTACTTTTACTACAAAATAAAGAGAGGTTTTAGAAGCGTAGCGAGGTAAAGGCAGGGGCATATCTATGTTAGGGACATTAAAAGAGAGTAAATAAAAAACCTAAATATTCTTGGTCCCCCACAACCACAGAATTCTGGCTACGCCATTGGTTTTAGATGACAAATTTTCAAACCGAACGATCTTCGAAACGGGGAGTTCATTGTTCCATATCTTCTGGACGAATGTGACGTAGTAGATCAATGATGCGACCAGAAGCAACAGGAACCAGTTCCTCCATAGCCCCCTGCGGTTAACAGGCTGGTGGTCCAAGCACTCTTGCAGCGAAGAAAATGATGTAGCACGTTCGCGTTCTAAAAAACAAAAAGTAATAGGAAACTATAAGTACGCGAGTATACTTATTCCATTTCGGACCCGCATTCAGAAACCTATTTTTTTTTGAATTTCTGGTAACCCGATCTACAAGGTTATTTTTTGTTCATTGGGTTCACCTCTCGTGGGGCTGATCAAACAGCAGATTTTTTTTCGCGATTTCAAGATTGATCCCGTAATGAAAGTTGTTCAGTTTGATCAACTTTTATTATGAGACCAATCTTGAAATCGCGAAAAAAAAATCTGCTTTTTCATACATTTCAATGGAGTAGGCATTGTAATTTTGTATGAAGAGCTGGGGGTCTATTACGAAATGTTTAATGCGATACACGCAGCTGCGTCCGTGCTTCGTTATGATTGTTTCCTATTACAAAGCACATGCGTAATGCGATATTGCAAAGTGATTGCGTAAGTTTGACAGTTTTTCTCTAGCGTATCCGACATCATTCGTTCAGTCTTTGGGCTAGGATAGCCAAATTTATTGAAAATGTGTTTTTAATAGCCACAACCGACGAACTGCGGACGATTATCGTGACCAAGTGACTGCGTTACGCAATAGCGTACGTTATTTTCGTAATAGGCCCCCTGTTTTTTTTTCGTGACTTCGAGGTTGGTCCCATAATGAAAGTTGTTCAGATTGATGGTCTGATCAACCCCACTAGAGGTTTTCAATGATCTAAAAATAACCTTGTATATGAGCCAAACTCTATTGGATGTGATGATATTTCCCAGGTATCACTTAAATAACTTTTACATAGAAAGGGATATTAAAACAACAACATTAAAAAAAGAAAGAAAACTGGTTCTCAACTACAAAATAGCTGTAGTAAAAAAAAACTTACTTGACGAAATATATCGATTCCAAGCACTTCTAAAATATTTCCTTATCTTTATACACAAGTAAGGGTACATGTTGACTACTGTTGAACTAGCTAAACAGAGATTAAACGTTAGTTAACTTCGTAAACTTCACACGCCATGTTTCAAACTAACACTGAATTTGCGATACTGAAACACTCAAAGGAAAAACATATACGGGATGTTTGCATTCCTTTAACCTAGTTGCCGAGCGTTTTGGAAGTTTATTTTCCTAATAAGTATTTGAGACATTATAACATTGTAAAGTACCTATGTAGTTTTGAATTTTTAGATTTTAGCATTCACAATGCTATTTTTATATTAAGTTACTTAATATAATTGAAAAAATACTAGGAAAAATCGACTCACCCGTAGCAGCTCAGATGGGACTCGAACCCGCACCCTTTCCGGCCCAATGCACTAACCAATTATGCTACCGAGTCGCTAGTGGGAGTAGCGAAATTTTCTAGTACCTTTTACGTTTTCGCTGTAAGCCAGCGTTATTTCATAATTTTTTCAATTATATTAAGTATTATGTAGTTATACCTGTAGTTATAGGTACCTACCTATTGTTGTAGCATTACTGCATTAAATTATATCATCATCTCTCATCTGTCAATCGCACTTCTCCCATTTGCTAAGACAATACAGATGGTGGGTGCAATGTACCTAAAAACAAAATATTTTTAGTTTTCGCTACAGCATCATCAAAAAACCGGTCAAGCAAGAGCGAGTCGAACTCGCGCACCGAGTACGAGGGTTTCTGTACCATCATAATAAATACACTGCAGAGCTGTAGAATAATAAAATTATTATTGCAGTATGAGGTCAGCACCATCTCTTGGCCGATAGTGGAACTATTTTTTTCTTAGGCCAGCGCCATCTCTTGACCGATAGTAGAACTAAATAAATTTTTGTTTGTTTTTTGAATTTCTAAAAAAGTGTGTTATATTGAGACATCGTTTTATTTTTCCTGTAATCTTTACATAAACTACTATCACATAGAATTATTTCAGATTTTTCTCTTAGCAAACTTCGGAGATAAAGGGGGGGAACGGTATTTTTTTTTACATTTTTCATCATAAGTCGAAAACTATGCGGCCTAAAAAAAAGAAAAAAATGTTTTAAAATGTGCAAACGGTATTATATGATACCCCACATGCTCTAGTCGCCCCACTTAAAATTTTTAAGACCCCTTTTCAGTCAGTCCCTGTTGTAAAAAAACTATTTATTTTTTTATTTCTTTCTTATTTGCAAAATAGTTGGACAAAGGTCATCTTTAACTATTCCAAATTTCAAGTTGATACCATTAGTAGTTCTCGAGATATCCAGCTGTGACAGACAGACAGACAGACGGACTTAGTCACACCATAAGGGTTCCTTTTTACCATTTTGGTACGGAACCCTAAAAGGAAAAACAATTGTAAAAATATTATACAGGTAGGTATACTTATTCTACACTATCATAATGAAAATAATAATTTTATAAATTAATAGGTACCTAGGTATATTAAATTACTTACTTGCCTGTTAGTTTTTTTTGTTTTATGTCAGTTTTAGTTGCGTCTGCGCATTAGTAAAGCTTTTCCACCGACCAAACCAAGCACAAAAGGACCCCTCCTGGAAATCGAACCCGGGACGAACGTGTGGACGAACCACTAGACCAAGAGGTGGTTGTAAGGTGAGACTTCCGAACAAGTCGTAAATAACGATTTGTTAATACGATCACAAATCAAACAACAAAATTATTCACAAAATAAACATAAACATCCGACCCGATGCGATGCCAAAGTATTATCAAATTTTTCGTTGTGTAAAGACGCCTTTTCAAATCATTGCGTAAACGAAAACATTTTTTAATACGGTTAAACGACATCGGCTGAGTGTGAAACTCATTTTACAAATGTATTTAATTTCAAGTTACGTTAAAAAAATATTGTTTCTATGCTTCCGTCCCGAAAAACTTAAGCACTTTCGGAAAAATGGACACTTTTGGATGTGGTTCTCATTGATTTTAGTTATTATTTATTATGTTTTTCAGTTTAACACTTGGGGACTCGCGTCTCAATTTATAATGTAAGTACTCGCTACCGGGTTCTACAGACCCATTAGTTTCTGGCATATATTTTCTAATATAAAGATTTATTTGAGAAAATAATATTTAATTTTGAAGTTTTGGTTGAATTGTTTTTAATAGGTACTTAGTTTCATATACAGATATAACCAGATTTTTTTCCTTTAATAATGACAACTTTTATACATAAATACACGTTTTCTCAAAATAATTAACACAGATATGTATTAAGGTGACATTTTAATATTTTTAGAAACTCCAATTTATTGTAGATACTTAACTGAAAATGTAGAAGCAGAAAGGTATCACATGTATTTGAAGGTACTAAGAGCGGCATTGTCCTAAAATTAGTTTTTTAAAAAAATATTTAGAAAAAATCACCTAACTCGGTCTAAAAACTCATTATAGCGAGTCCCTAGGTGTTAACTCAAAGAAACACTTTAAGCCATTTATTTTTAAAAAACGTAAGTACCTTTTACCTACCTATACTTACTTAAGTAACAGTTTTATTAATTTCTCCCAGAAAAATATTATGTAAAAACATAAATTGTGCATAGTAGCATCTCGGTAACACCCCAGTTTAACTTAATCGGAGGGGTCGACATTACTTATCTGGTTAAAAGTAATACTTAAATAAACTTTTCAATACAGTTGCTCGAAAATGTAAGTTTACGATGACAGTCGAGCGTGCGGAAAGTTGATTTTACCGCACGCCGTGCGTTTTTGTTTACGGAGTAGTACAGCGTGCTGAAAGTTGATTTTACCGCACTCCGGCGCCGTGCGTTTTTGTTTACGAACGTTTTTTTTTAATTTCTACTAGCTTCCGCCCGCGACTTCATCCGCGTGGACAGTAGAAAAATATTACAACCAGTTTAAAATGACCCCTTTAGTGTATGAAAGCTAGTACTACGGAGAGTTCAAGCTGTTTCTCTGGTTCCACCCACCCGAATTTGATGAAACATAGCTTAGATTTTAAGTTGGACCACAATCTACTAAATTGTGAAAAATCCATCAAAATTCGTTTAGCGGTTTTTGCATAATTCGCGCACAAATATTTAGAATTTATAGTTTTATTATATGTATGGATTACATTACAATTTCAGCAGTACCTATAATGTTTTCTCGCAAATGTATTGAAAAACGTAGTATGGCACACGGTTGTTAAGGTTTTTTAAAACTCGTGACGATTATAAACCCTCGCCTACGGCTCGGGCTTATAAAACGTCAACTCGTTTTAAAAACCTCCTTACCAACCTTGTATCATAAACTACTATTTCAATACAGTTGCTCGAAAATGTAAGTTTACGATGACAGTCGAGCGTGCGGAAAGTTGATTTTACCGCACGCCGTGCGTTTTTGTTTACGGAGTAGTACAGCGTGCGGAAAGTTGATTTTACCGCACGCCAGCGCCGTGCGTTTTTGTTTACGAACGTTTTTTTTAATTTCTACTAGCTTCCGCCCGCGACTTCATCCGCGTGGACAGTAGAAAAATATTGCAACCAGTTTAAAATGACCCCTTTAGTGTATGAAAGCTAGTACTACGGAGAGTTCAAGCTGTTTCTCTGGTTCCACCCACCCGAATTTGATAAAACATAGCTTAGATTTTAAGTTGGACCACAATCTACTAAATTGTGAAAAATCCATCAAAATTTGTTTAGCGGTTTTTAAGTAATTTGCGCACAAATATTTAGAATTTACAGTTTTATTATATGTATAGATTACAATTTCAGCAGTACCTATAATGTTTTCTCGCAAATGTATTGAAAAACGTAGTATGGCACACGGTTGTTAAGGTTTTTTAAAACTCGTGACGATTATAAACCCTCGCCTACGGCTCGGGCTTATAAAACGTCAACTCGTTTTAAAAACCTCCTTACCAACCTTGTATCATAAACTACTATTAAACCAAATAATGTGGAAGTTAAACCACCGATAACTTCCGATTACTTCAGACCCCAGAAAACGGGGGTAATCCGTAATTTTATTATTATTATTAGACGCACCCTTACAGATTTATTACCTACGTAAAATATTTCAATAGTGCTATTCTTATGATTTTCTTAATAAAAATATTATTTCCTTTAATAGACTTTGAAAACCATAGCCGCATAATGTCGTACGACCGATTCCTGGCGACGAACAATCGTTCGATTGATTTTGGTAAGTCCACCGATCAATTAATTTTGTAACAGGTTCATATTCTGTGCGCAAATATGGCTATGTCCCTCAAGTGGCGCCTTCATGTCCTGGTCGTGGCCGGGCCGGGACGTATCAGGGGCCCAAGTTACGTTGGTCGTGCTAAGATTCTGTATGTAAAACAAATAGGTGAATACCCTACGTTGAGCTCCGGCCGGGCCGACCACGAGATCGACGAGATATGTCTATCCCATTCTTCACATATCCGGACCTCGTTATGTACATAATGTGTCAAAAAAAACCCGCCTGCATAAAAAGACAAGTCGACTGAAAAGATGGAAACAAGATTAAATAAATATTAAAGGCAACATGTCATAATAACATGCAGTCGGAGGCATGCATAAAGAAAGTGACATTATGAATGATTGAATTATATGCCTCCGACTGCATGTTATTATGACATGTTGCCTTTAATATTTATTTAATCTTGTTTCCATTTTTTCAGTCGACTTGTCTTTTTATGCAGGCGGGTTTTTTAATTTTTTGAATTTATTTTTTTATTTATCTCGTTTTAGTTATTATATATTACGGTCATGATATACCTTTTTGAAATACTTATAATAAGCCCTTTAATTTGACACCCATATTGCAGTATTCTAAAAAAAAATTTTTTTTAAACAAATCAGCTAACGATAAGTATCTTAATCATTGAA
Source organism: Agriphila straminella (assembly GCA_950108535.1). NCBI lineage: Eukaryota > Metazoa > Arthropoda > Insecta > Lepidoptera > Crambidae > Agriphila > Agriphila straminella. The sequence goes on from OX467319.1 coordinate 12,688,969, forward strand.
ATCCGTTCAGCCGTTTGAAAGATATGAGGTAATAAAGAATATTACATACAAACATACATACATACAAACATACTTACAAGATACGCGCAAAAAAACATAACCCGCAGTCGGGTAATAAAAATTCACATGTAGGTACAGATTGAAGCTAAGGTTCTTTTGTTTATTTACAAACAATAACCTAAGTAAAATAGTTAGGTATTTGTAGTAGTAGAATAGTAGTAGGCAAAAGTGCTTAAAGTGGCCACTTTTGCTTTTTTGCTTACTATTACTACCTACCTACTACAACGAAATTTTTGACCAAAAATTAGTGGTAGGTGAGCAAACATTTTCTTCGCTGTGTCTGCTTTAGTACGTAGTAGGCAATAGTAGGTACATGATTATTATAGTATGTATGTAGGTACACCTACCTTAGTGACAGGCATGAAAAAAAATCAAATTCCGTCAGATAAAAACATCAAATTGATTTCAGGAAAACCAGAATATCCGCATTATAAGGAAAATACGAAATTTTGCTACATAAATAAAAAGTTATTAGGTGAGTAAGTCTTATTTTACTTAATACTTAGTAATTTTCTTCCAAAGTCAGAATATTTAACATAACTGAATGTATACTTCATTGTTATTATATAACAACTTATATATAAGTATTAATAAAGTAATGTATAAGTACAATGCAATTAAATTAACAATAGAGACAGTGATCCGCTATATACAACTTCACTCGAGAAAATATTACACATTACAAACGTAACGTACATTACAGGGTAAACGTAAAAAGTACTAGAAAATTTCGCCGCTCCCACTAGCGACTCGGTAGCATAATTGGTCAGTGCATTGGGCCGGAATCCCAAGGGTGCGGGTTCGAGTCCCGTCTGAGCTGCTACGGGTGCGTCGACTTTTTCTAGTAATTTTTCTATTAAAATATTATCTTATAAAAATATCATTGTGAATGCCTAAAATCAAAAAAATACAAATATTACAGATAAAAAACGGAAAACGAATTTTAATTAAAAAAAACACAGAATTATATTGGACTATTACTTTGAGCTAACAAACTATAACATTTCAGGCCCACGTACAGTGAAAATACAATTGAACATGGACCTGAAATGGGTGGAGGACCAGCTACCCATGGTCCGCCCCGGAGGCTTTTACGCGCCCGAGAACTGCATATCAAGGCACAAAGTTGCTATAATAGTACCTTACAGGTTTGGATTTACATGCCACAAGTTTATTTAGAATTAAAACTGTTTAGCAAAAGGGTCACAATGGTGACCGACTGCAGTTGCTGGGCCCAGCCAGAAGTTCATAATTTTTTTAATCCACAACGGGATAGTGCTTGGCCTTCACCTAACCTGATATTAAGCGTCGACACGAGTCGATGAGGCCGAAAGTGGAAGCGCACTACACACGGAATCCTCACCACTGAGGATGAGGAACTGCCCCCTACTCAAATGGCCAACATTCTATACGTTTGAAAGCTTAAATATGAGCTATACACTTCGATCAGATATTCTTGATCGAAGGCAATAGACGATAAAATCACATGTTGCAAACTTATGTAAATATTGACAAGTTTAGGGCACGTAATTTTATAGTTTACTGCTTATTTTAAAGCATTAAGAGTAAACGTAGAATATTGGCCATTTGAGTAAGGGGCTGGCTATCTTACCTCTTACTGTCGAAACAACAATTTTAAATTGTTGTTATGGCATCAGACTTAGGTAAGATGGTGGTAGCTAGCCAAGCGGACTTGAAATAAGCCCTACCATCAACCAACTTTTATTTCACAAATTATATTGTACCCCCCTCCTGGGAATCGAACCTGGTCCCGGGTTTTACACGTGTGGACTGTGGACGCATAACGTCTACTAGTGTAAGTAAACAACTCGAAATTAGTATGAAATGCAACGCGAATTTTGAGTGTAGTAGACGGTATACTACACTGCGGAGGTTCAATTTTTCCTTTTTCAACTATACTTTATGCACGTCTGCTGGACCCGGCATTTATAACGGCTTCATGGGCCTTATAGGTATACAAATGGCCATAGACAAAACGGCTAGGTCTCGGTAGCTACTCGGTAGGTACGGTCATTTTTAATCGTATCGTAGACACAATAGATAGGTATGCAAATGCATAGTTCGTAGCAGTCATGTAGTCGTAGCTACGTTGTAGCTACGTCGTAGCTAGCCGTAGTTAAACCGAGCGATAGAAAAATAAAAAATAGTTAAAAAAAGAACAAAAAACCGACTTCAAAAAACCTACCTCTAAAAAGCAAGAAATAATATTCGTAATAATAAAAATACGTCTATTGAAATCGGGTGGGGCTGGAGCTGGAGTACAGATTCCTTTTTAGGGTTCCGTACCAAAATGGTAAAAAGGAACCCTTATGGTGTGACTAAGTCCGTCTGTCTGTCCGTCTGTCTGTCACAGCTGGATATCTCGAGAACTATTAATGGTATCAACTTGAAATTTGGAATAGTTAAAGATGACCTTTGTCCAACTATTTTACAAATAAGAAAGAAATAAAAAAATAAATAGTTTTTTTTACAACAGGGACTGAAAAGGGGTCTTAAAAATTTTAAGTGGGGCGACTAGGGCATGTGGGGTATCATATAAAAGAGCGCCGTTTGCACATTTCAAAACATTTTTTTTTTTTAAGTCGCATAGATTTCGACTTATGATGAAAAATGTAAAAAACCACCCAGTTCCCCCCCCCCCCTTTATCTCCGAAGTTTGCAAAGAAAAAAATCTGAAATAATTCTATGTTATAGTATTATTACAGGAAAAATAAAACGATGTCTCAATATAACTTACTTTTTTAGACATTCAAAAAACAAACAAAAAATTATTTAGTTCCTCTACCAGTCAACAGATGGCCCTGACCTAAGAAAAAAATATTTAGTTCAACTATCGTTCAAGAGATGGCGCTGGCCTAAGAAAAAAAATAGTTCCACTATCGGCCAAGAGATGGTGCTGACCTAATACTGCAATAATAATTTTATAATTCTACAGCTCTGCAGTGTATTTATTATGATGGTACGCGGACACCCTCGGTGCGCTAGTTCGACTCGCTCTTGCTTGACCGGTTTTTTTTTATTCTAAAAGCCCCACCCGACTTCAATAGACGTATTTTTATTATTACGAATATTATTTCTTGCTTTTTAGAGGTAGGTTTTTGAAGTCGGTTTTTTTTTTTTTAACTATTTTTTATTTTTAGTGTAGGTACCTTGTAGGTAAGGTATATTATAATATGTAGAAAAATCAGCTCAGCCAAACGTAAGATAATCGCGGAGAAACATTCATACGGGTCAAACTGAGAACCTCCTTTTTTAAGTCGGTTAAAGAACCTAGGTACACTTAAGATATCCCTCTTCCTACAAAAAAATAATTATCTTATTCAGTTCCTAAACAAAGAAGTAATACGACCATTATCATCGATGTAATTCACACAAAGTCAAGATTACTTGAAAAGTACTGAACCGATTTCCAAATTCTACAAAATGGGACCAACTTGGGAGTTTACCTAATGTAATAACGTTTGAATCATTTCAATCGGTCCTGCCGTCTTCGAGTAATCGGTGGACATACACAAAAAAAACAACAAATATACAGACGATCATAGAACCTCCTCCTTTTTTGGAAGTCGGTTAAAAATACTGAATAGCTAGTGTGGGTGATTGACTGAGGGCGACTACAAAATTAAATATTGAAAATGGGTACTAGATCGTTGTTTTACATTATGTTTCAGGGATCGATATGTCAATCTGATTAAATTCCTTTACTACATGCACCCATTGTGGCAGAAGCAGTATTTGCAATACAGATTATTTGTCATAGAACAATACGGTGAGTAAAAAAAATTAAACATTTTAAAACTTAAAAAACCTAACAAACACAGCTTCATTAAGAAAAGCAAGAAATAATAAGTATTTTCGAACAAGGGGGGCTATTGTCTAATTTTAAAAATCTATCGCAATCGCTTTCGTTTGACAGATGGATATGTGACACATTGCTGCATTTCTTTGGTAAGTTTTATTTGTGCCATAAAGAAGCTTCAATGTGTTACATCATGAAAGCGATTGCGATAGATTTTGAAATTAGACAATAGAAAGGCTGATACTTAACTACTTACTAACTCGTAAAGTATGCATATATACGTACAGTGTGTGTTATTTTCAAACTTTGACTACAGTTTGGCTACGAGGAATTAAGTTTCCCCGTGGCCATTTCCACGAGGAAACTGGGTATTAAATCAGCAAACCGAACTTAAAATTTCTATGCAAAATGAATGAGTGCCTTATTTTAATGCACTATTAAAACTTGAACATTTATAATAGGGATGTTGACTATTTTTTTTATCTTATGTTACATAAATTACCTCTCAAAAAAAGAAACATTGGTAAAAGAATTAATTCGCTAGCATGAAAACTGCCCGAGATATCACAGTGTGAAATGCACACAAATGGACTCGATCAAAAACGCTCCATACTAATGGCTTGCACGTTATGACGTAACGCCGTGCTTGTTTGTATGCAACGCATAGGAAATTTATTCAGCAGCTATATTAAATATTGTGTTTATCAAAATGGTTTCTTCGACAAATTTGCTATACATTTTACGGACTAATTAATGGTATCATTTATTTTAATAAATTTTATACTTTTTAAATGGACTTGTCCACCCAACTTTGAAGGGTCATAAATCAAATAATATGCAATATATAAAACCAAGAGGTATACAAGCTACTCTAAAAGTTTAATATGTTTACGATTTTTATTAGTATTTCGTTATTTTATTCATTAGTCAACATCCCTATTCCAGGAAACTACAAATTTAATAAAGGAGCTTTATACAACGTCGCGTTCATAGAAACCCAGAGGTTCGGCACGTGGGACTGCCTGGTGTTCCACGACGTCGACCTGATCGCGCTGGATGAGAGGCTTCTGTATACCTGCCCGAGGAGCCCTACACACATGTCTCCTGCTTTGGATTACAGAAACTTCACGTAAAGGGCCCTATTATGTTCGGTGCGATTGACCGTTACGTACGATACCACAGAATTTATACGATACGTCAGTCGTTCTTCAATTTACGTTCGTAACTTAGTGCAATAGAATAGGCTGAGAATTTAAACGTCAAACTAATTTCGTTCGAACAAAGTTTCTACCATTAGACAGTATCACAGTACCATTGATAGTACGGTGGAATTTGCTTTTTGCCATGGTACCATTAATGGTACCTACCACCAATGATAGTGTATATGTCACCAAGTGCCTAAACCAGTTAGAGTGCAGATTAACTATGTAAGTAGTTAATCTCCAGATTACAGTCGAGTCCGTTCGTAACGCCCGATCGCACCTAAAACTTCCAAAGTTGCCGGAAGTTTTTAGGAATACTTTCTTAGAAGTGGAATCTTCCCTGGAAGTTTTCATCTCTACTTGTGACCTGTGTCCATCAGCCATTTTTGATGTTCCCACTGCTGGGGCACAGGCCTTCCTTATGGGTGGTAAGGAGGTAAAGGAGGATGGGCCATAACCCACCACGCGGGCCCAATGCGGATTGGTGGGTGTTAACGACTGCAAATGCAGCCGGTACCAACGGCTTAACGTGCCTGCCGAAGCACGGAGGAGCTCGAGATAATACATTTTTAGTCACCCATCCCATGACCGACCCCTGCGAACGTTGCTGAACTTTTGCAATCGCTGGGCCAAGCGCTAAACCACTGTGCCACCGAGCTCCACTTATGACCTACTATTGCATAAATAATAATAAAAAGGAAGTTTATTAGGTACTCAATAATTAAATTACAAATATGCGTTGAGACAGCCCCAAAGAGTAATATAAATACGTTTAAGGCCTTAAGGTGGGTCAATCCGAGCGGGTCGATCCGTGATGGAGTGAAATCGAACGTAACTCTACTCTGGGTTCAAATCAGTGCGCGTTCAAACGCGGCGGTTGCGTTGAGAACTTGCACCGAATTCTTAATTTTAACATGTTTTTATTACTTTTCTTCGCTTTCAAGTTAGTTAAAAAAAATCTGTTCAATTAAGATTGAAGGTATTAACATCGCCGATATTACGGTTGGTTTTAACATAAACGAATGTTCTGTTTCCGTGAAATTTTGCAAATAAGACCAGAAACAGGGTCCACGGAATATTTTTTTACAAAGGTGGTAACATTTTTGTAAATGCTTTCAGTTAAATCTATTGTCTATTATTTTAAGTACATTATATATTTTTTCCATGATAGCTTGAAGCGCGTAATCTTTCAAAATTTGAATTGAATATTGGGATTTGACCCACCTTAATATAATACGTTGAGGTGACTCGCTCTTGCCTTAGTGCTAGATTAAAACTATGGCATACCATTGTTCTTCAGACTTCAATACACGGAGCTGTTCGGTGGTGTGACGGCGATGGCTCCGCGCCACTATCTCGCGACCAACGGCTACTCTAACCAGTATTGGAACTGGGGCGCCGAAGATGACGATATGTATCAGAGGTAACTAGTTTACACTAAGTGGGGTTTGAGCACAACTTTATCTTGAGTTTACTTAAATTTAACACATGCTTATAATTTTTAAATTTGAGATTTTTGCATGCACAATGCTATTTTTACACAATACTAAATAATATACTAAAAAAATACGACTCGCACCAGATCAATACTCAGACGGGAATCGAACCCGCGACCTTTGGATATCCGGTCCAATGCTCTGACCGCTGAGCTATCGAGTCACTAGTGACATCGCCGAATTTCTTCTAGTATATCCTACTCTTACGCTGCAAGCCAGCGTTATTTCACCAATGTGAGGAATTACCTCGACATTCAATTGAAATATCTTTCCAGATATTTGGCAATCGATTAAGATGAAATTAGCTATATATTTTTTAAATTTGACATGCATAACATATGCTTATAATTTACGTTTGAGAATACGAATTTTGTGTTTAGGAGCTACTCAAACTACTAAACAAACTTAGGTGGCCGTTAAATATTTGAAGGACGTTTCTGTATTCGACCGCAATAGTCACAAAATATTTTTCATACTCAGATACTCGGGCCTTCTTAGGCCTTCAGTACCCGTAACACGAAATAAGTCGAAAAAAGTGCGCGTAATTTTGTGTGGGTTGTAGGTACCTATTACCGCCGAAAATCGAAATGAGATTTCCCGTAGTTACTCTCTGTTATTTTACGCGCATTTTTCTTTCTCGATAAGTAGATGTTCTTGATGCGGGTATCTACGAGCAGTATTTTGTCATTTCAGGTTGGTAGGTGCTAGGCTTTCAATGTCAAGACTGAACTTGACAATAGCACGTTTCGTTGCTCTGCCGCATAAACGGCAGGAAGAAAATCCAAAAAGGTGACAATTTCGTTTTAACTAAATACATTCAAGCTAACCTAAATTAAAGTGTCGATTGGGCATGTGGAACCTTCAAGATATCAGCAGAGCTTAATGCTGTGACTCCGTGAGCTGTAGGTAGCTCAAATTGTATGTTTTGAATAACACAGAAAGGGTCGAAGCCAGCTTTTTGGGGGGATTGGTACATGTAAAAAAACGCTTGACAAAAAAGGATTTGGTTTAATAAGTCGAAAAACTGGGGGCCTATTACGAAAATAACGTACGCAATTGCGTAACGCAATCACTTGGTCACGATAATCGTCCGCAGTTCATCGGTTGTGGTTATTAAACTCATTTTTAATAAATTTGACTGAACAAATGATGTCGGATACGCTAGAGAAAAACTGTCAAACTTACGCAATCACTTTGCAATATCGCATACGCAAATGCTTTGTAATTGGAAACAATCATAACGAAGCACGTACGCAGTTGCGTGTATCGCATTAAACTTTTCGTAATATACCCCCTGCCTGCCTAGCATGACCGATTTATATCGCGTGATATAGCGTTTTATCACGTTTAACTGTCAAAAAGACAAAGGAGTTTGACAGTTGAGTGTCGATAAAATGCTATATCACGCGATATAAATCGGTCATGCTAGGCAGGCTGGCTCGACTAAAAAATTCTATATTATTATCGAACCGGCTCACAAAATTTTAAGAGAATCGGTTGAGAAATGCAACCTGTAGAGGAGAACAAACGGACAGCCATATTATACTAAAGAATTTTTGCCCAAGCTAAAGCAGTGACGCTTCACGCTCTCTCGGTTAATTATTTTATTTGTTGTTTAATACTTATTTTGCTTCAATCATAGATGATCGAAGCCTATTTGTTGAAATTTTTGCCAAATGGAGATTTTTTTTTCAGATTCAACCAATTAGCCGATGCTAGGATTAGATACAAATCTGAAGGCCTTAATACTGTGCAATACCGAGTGCACGCTATTAAAAAGAGAAAATTGTTCACCCATATCATTGTCAACATCAATCCTTTCAATAGCTTCTAAGAAATAAATGAAAGTGAATAAAACATCTGCGAATTTATTTAAAACATCTAAGTATTATGAAAACCAACAAATTCAAATTTACCATTAAATAAAAATTTTCCTCGCTTCTTCAGCAATATTCAGAGCCGTAAATTTCTTCACTTTATGCAACAATTTGCATATGACTGGATCGGCAACCAACTTACAAACATAAACGTCTCCATTGTCAGTATCAACTTCCAAGCGCTTCAAAACACTATCTAATTGCTCTGTATAGGGGGTCACCTTCTCCTCAGGAATCAAAACGAAATGCCAAGGTAAACAAGTCTTTAACACTCTCCATATAGCGTCCTGACTCACAGAGTAAGCCAAATTGAGATCTTCTTGGGCTTCACTTTTATGTTCTTCTTCTACTTCTTCTTTTTCTGGAGGCTTTTCTTCAACAGCTTCAGCTTCATCTTCACAAGGCCGACAAATGAACGTCGTTTTTACGTCTGTTTCTGATTGTGCCATTTTACTACGACTAATAAGACTCTTCTGGGACTTGGGCAAACGGGCGCTTTGAGAACTCTGCACCTTCTTCCCTTTTGCTGCAGCCTTACCTTTCTTGCCTTTTTTGTCTTCAGGAGGTGGCGCGGTATATGCTATTTCGACCACAGAAGTCGCTTCACATATAGTTACCACAGCATTTAGTAATTTGTCCAAAAACTGATTAGTACATTTTAGAGCACATGCTAGACATTCATCTCTGTACTGCTTCTCTTTGATCAGTTTACAAATAACCTCTTGGCATTCTTCGAGAGAGTGGCATGTCTTTTTACCAACGACCATTGATAAAGCCGTCACAAATCCTTCAATGGGATCTATATTCTTACAGAAAGCTAATAGGAATGCTGGATAATTCATTTTATTTTCCTCTGTTTCGTACAGTTCAAATAAAAAGTGCTTCATCAAGTTCTTTCTCAATTGCATATACTTATCCTCAACATCGAATTCCTGTTCAAACCAAAGTTCTTCTTTAATAAAATTATCTCTCGAAATAAGTTCGGTGGAATCTGTATCAATACATCTGAAAGTTTTGCGGATATCTAGTAGTTCATATACAGTAGGAAAGCGAATGTTCAAACAATAGATCAAAAAATCTCGCCAATCAACATAAGCTGTATCGCCAAAAATTGAAAATACAAGTTTAGGAATCTGCTCTAGATCGACACGCTTCCATACTTCAGGTACAAGCGGCCCTTCGCAAGATTCTTTACCAAAGCATAAGAAGTCTTGAAGCATGTATATAAAAGCCTGTTGAAGAGCAATACCCGTAGGTGCAATAATTTTAAATGAAGAGCGTAATCTCGCCAGCTGTGAAATTTTAAATTCTATATCCATGACAACTTCCTTTAGTTCATCGGCACCGAGATTACGTGGAGCTGGTGCGAATTGAATGAGATTTGGGTCAATTATGAAAGTATCGTGTTCAAGTATTAAACTTTCAGGTATCCTCTTAGCACCTTCGATGGCCATCTGGAGATATTTACACAACCGGTCCACGGACGTTATTTCGTTCAAGTAATAGGAATTAATGTCATTTTGTAGTTCCGTAAACGTCCTATATATGTGATCATTAAATAATTTCATATCACAGTAACATTTATACTGAAGTGCGAGCATTCGTAAACACGCACGGTACATCTCACCATTTATACCCATAATCCATTCGTCAATACATTTTAAAGCATTCAATTTAAATATTTCTTCCAAGTTAATGGATTCCTGTGACGTAATGTCCTCCTTTTTCTTAATTGGGGGTGAAATCTTTGCTATTTCACTGTATTCGCGACTTATCAGTGACCGATATGTATCATTCGTATCTTTTATTACTTTTATGGCGAACTTAACATTGTTTTCGATTATCATATTAAAAGGATTATTACTATAATCAATACTTATGTTTTTAAGCTGTAATTCTTGAAATGCCTGTTTTAAATGTCTGTAAACTTTATCTTCACCACTTTTCCGACTTCCAGATATTTCCTCTGTTTCTCTATATATTTTAGTCAAATCTTTTGACGAAAGTCTATCAATACTTGGTGGCATACGTTTTATCATAGCAAAATAGAAATCGTGGAACGCTTGGTATGTTAATATAGATCTGAAAAAGACATGCGAAATTAAGCGTTGCCTACTTAGTTATTGAAGGTTTAAATATGAAATTGCCGTTTTATTATGGAGAATTGTAAAGAGGTTGCATTTTCCATACTAACATTTTCTTGAATTATTTAACAGACATGCATGATCCATGAACGTTAATGGTCTGTGTTGACTAATATCACAATAATGTGTTAAGTGAAAAAAGTGTCTGCTAAATTACAGCGATTTAAGTGGCCATTTCTGATAACAAAAAGGGCTTTTAAAGTACTTTTTTAACGTTGATAAAAGAAAATCAGCAGCATTTTATTGCTGATAGTTGGCCGTCATTATCATAATTCGCAATTATATTTTTTGCATCATCATCATCATTTCTGTGTGTGAGAAAAACAATCAACGAGAAACTTTTAAAAATGCAATGCAAAGAAAAATATAAAAAAGTGTAATTATTATTTGTCTACCTGTTTAATTCCGCTTGCATGCACGAAATGTATGTATTGACCATTGTGGTTAATTCTTCCATGACCCAATTTTCACAAATAAGAGCATGTCTTTGATGCTCGGCAAATAGTTTTCTTTCATCGCATATATTGTACAATTGGTTCTGTAAGTGTTTGACCCTGCAGTGCCACTCATTCTTAGTCAAATCTATGAATCGCCAATCGAATTCAAAATCATTATACTCTTTTTGAAATCGACTGACTATATCTTGCTTATAAGATGGTAAAGTTATTATTTGCTCCATTTTATCTTTTATAAATCTAGCATAAGGCACCAAACAGTTCATTTGCAAACGCTTAGCAAAAAATAATTGTTTCATGTCATTAATATAAGTTTTTTCAACTTCTTCCCAGCATGTTGCCAAAGCGACAGCTATTATGTCTGCTATTGGAATTTCCCCGTAATCCCAATCTTCCTCCCCGGGAAGTATTTTTACACCATCCGAACTTACAGATGTCTTGCTATCATGCTCTCCAATTACCTCTTCGGACTTTATCATAGCTACATCACCTTCACCGTCAATAGAATCCGGAGCTTTCACAACTTCTAAGTCATTTTTAGACATTGTTGTTTTGCTTAATTTTGATGATCGTTGAAGTTTCTCTTTAGATTTGCTACTGGAAGTTTCAGGTTTCACTGTTTTAGATTTAGTTCGTTTATCATCTGAACTAGGAAATTCGAGTAAGCTTAAAACATTAACGCCAAATAGTAAATCACAGTTCTTAAAAGGTAACACGTAGTCTCCGATAATATATTTACAAATCTGCGCCAACAAATCTTTTTCTATCAGCTCGTAGTACATACTGTAATTTATACCTAATACTGCATAAAATCTATCAATAAGTTCAGAGTTTTCTTCTGTTAAATCCCAAATTACTAGTTCTTGAAGTATATCCGCAGTTTCTACAAGTCTTATATAGCATGTGAAGTAACTTTCAAATGGTTTTTCAATACGCTTTTTATGTGGATCGTTAACTAATTTTGAAACTCTTACTTCTTTATATTGGTCTTTTTCTTTTTTTCTATGTTTAGCAATACTCTCTTCCAAATAAATCTCATCTCTATCATCTAATACTTCTTCGTCTGGTGGAGCACGACCAGAAAAAGTTTCTTCGAGAATTTGAGCTTCCCTATACGAATTAGGATAGTTGACAATAACAAAACCATTGATATCACACTGGTCTTTAAGATATTCTACAATCATAGCGGCTAATAGGTAATCAGTTAAAGAGTCTCCAAAATTAAGGCTTTCATAAGTGTATCTACCAAGTTCAGCAGCTGGTGACAAAACTATCTCTTCTTCTGGAATTGTTTTTGGAGTTTGGGTTTGTTTGGTATTAGGTGGTAATGCTCCAATTACTGGAGGAATAACAGGCTCACTTGATTTTACCTCAATTTCATCGTCAACTTTCATTAATCGAATAAACTCTTTATCTGCTTCTTCATTGGCAGCGGCCATTAATTTATCATATGAGAGTTCTATGTCAGTGCAACCAACCAATTCTGATTTAAACTGTTTTAAGCAAAAATTAACCGCCGATTCGAGACGAACTACAAATATCTTACGCAACTTAAGTAAAATTTGCATTGCAACCGTAATCGATCTGTCAGGGAGCCCTCGTATAATCACTTTGGATAAATATGCAGGTAGATCAGCTGGTGGCCTTAAAGGAGGATATGGGTATTTAAGGTCAAGTAACGTGTATACTAAGTGTCCTAATATTCTTGTACCTAGATATTCATACTTCCTCTCTTCAGATTCTGGATCGTAATTTGGTATTAGAATATCTAAAGTCCACGGGTATGAATAATTATGGTACTCTTTAAATTCGCTATCATTCAAAGCTTCTTGGCGATCCAATTCCAATCTTATAATTTCTTCTTCTTCTGGTACAATTTCTTCCTCCAAATCTGGTTCCTTCAATAAGTCTTCCATGGGGTCCAAAATGTCAAAAATTGGTTGTTGTTTAAAATACAGCGTTTTCCATTCATGGATATAATGATTTGGAATTTCATCACCAATCAACCGTGCGAAGTGGGCATATTTAGTCGCATAGTCCACAATAGAAAGCATTGTTTCGTAGCATATTTCATAATAATGCTGACGTTTTCTCTTCATTTTTTCCGCATATAGTCTTTGATGCAACATATTTTGCCTTTGTTTCTCGAAATTAATCTCTGCTACCTCTAAATTTATTTGCTCTTTAACGTTATCTAAAAATTGATGAAATTGTTGTTCCCTTTGGTCAGCAAATTCCTTTTCAGCGCGAATTCTATTTTTAGCTAAATTTCGAGCTTGCTGCTTTGTTTCCATAATTTTGGTACACATTTGTTTTTCAAATTGAGATAGCTTCAGAACTTTCTTAGCTAAATCTTTATCAAGTTTAGCCTCTTCTTCTGCTACGGAAAGATCCCACAAAGAACCACTAAGGACATTTCTGACCTGTGTTTGAAATTCTTTAGAGTCTGATTTTCTGCGTATTCTGGTATGTAAATTATTCATGTATTCTTTAACCCAATCGGAACCAGTCATCGATTGTTTGCGCTCAGCTGATTTCTCTTCCATTTCAAGAAGATCCTCGTAAGTATAATTTTTAAATTTGCATGGATATCTTAATGCAAACTTCTCCATTTCAGTCTTATTTTTATTAGGTATTTGTTGTGGTTTTTGTTTATCATAACATAATGGAGTTTTAGATTCTTCTATTTTCGATAACATTTTGGAATATCTATGACGAATATAGTCATAAGTATCTTTCACTTGTTCGCTTTTTTTCCTTTGCCATTCAATATACCGTCTCTCATCCAGTAACGGTTTTGATAGGTTATCGACAAAAGACTCTTCTTCTGGTGGTATTTTCGTTATAGTAAACCTACTTTTCATCTTGTCGACAAGGGTAGAAACCATCTTTCTTTCACGTTTGATGAAGTTCGTGCGGTCTCTCTTATCCAAATGTAAAAATAACTGGTAAAATAGTCGTAATAAGGCAGTGCCTTTACCATCTTTAATGCTAGTCAAATCGGTATCATTTATATTGACATCCACCTCTCGTAACCATTCCGTCAAATATTGCCAATTGTTCTTTACATCTTCAGACGCATTACCTGATCTAATGAGAAAATGTTTCTCATCGTTTATTACGTTGTAGCTTAGCAAAACCCCAGAAATTATATGACCATTCTTCATGAGCTCTCCAAACTCTTCTGCTTCCCACTTTATTGGTCTTCTCAATCTTTCCGTTAACCATTCTTTTAAAATTTCAGCCATTATTATTTAACATCTACAGTTTTGTTAATATTTATGTTAAGTTTTTAGAAACATGCTTTGTTTACGACTTTACGTCATTTAAGCATTTTTTCAATCATTATTAAATGCCATATTGACACTTCACACTCAACACCATTCATCGACAATAATAAGGCCAGTACCTACAGGCACATGAGTAACTAAAACACATAAGTAACACATCATCAGCAGCAAGGCAGCAGCAGTGGTGAAGGTTCCATACAAGCCGATTCCCATCGCCTTAACTTTTAAAAGCGCACCCCACCGCCAACGATCAACTATGCAGATCATAAAATTTTTGTTGAAGGCGTTGAAGGCGAGGGTATACTTTACTTTAGGTACACTTTGAAAACCCCTTATTCCTACGAAAGGTTTTATTTAAGTAAGGGAAATATTAAATAGAAGTGCTTAGCAGTGGCGTAGGGTCCATACAAGCCCGATGCATGCCTCCGACACGCCTCCGACTGCATGTTATTAGGACAATATGTTGCCTTTAATGTTTATTTAATCTTGTTTTTATCAACGCCATCTATCAAGCATACAGTGGCCTACAGTTTTTGCTATTGGCAACATTCTTCCACTATTCCACACCCCTTTTAATATACTATATCTATGATTCCACACACACAACCGTAGTGATTATTTCCTCTGTGCACACAACCACAAGGTTGCGTTCAGAGCCTTAGAGCGCGGTTGTTTGCTGTTTTTAACTCAGGTTCGGAACGAACAAGAACTTTAAATGTCAATTCATTCATTCATTTATTGTTTTCAGAAAACATGTTCCACAATTTTACAAAATTAATAAATTACAAAATAAATAAAATTAAATTAAAATTAAAATTAAAATAGTATTACATTATTTGCCTGCACATGTATCATGTCACAGTGATACAGGTACAGGCAGTCAAAGCGCTCGGAAAAAGCTCGCAGGAGACTATTCGGGCTGGCCCGCACCCTGCGCACCAGGGATGTGCACCTCTTGCGCATGGTTGTGGAGAAACAATCCACGCGCGCTTCAGCGAACATCCCTGAGGCGCTACAGAATCGAGGCAGCCCCAACAGAGTCCTGAATGCATTATTGAATTGGACGCGCAAGGCGCCGTACTGCTTCTGCGTATAACTCACCCACAGACTGCTCGTGTAAAAGGACGTGCAAAATGCCCTGAACAGGGTTATTTTGACGTCTCTAGAACAGCGAGCAAATCTGCGGGCTATCATATTCGCACGAACAGACAGCGCCCTACGCTCCCTCTCAATATCCGCATTGTCTTTCAGGTCCGGGGTTAGAATGTGCCCAAGGTACTTAAATTGTTCTACTCTATTAAAAGGGCAGCCATACAGTTTAAGTTGGGGTGTTTGACTCAGGGACCTTCCCCGAGCCTGAAAGATCATCCACTCGCTCTTATTCACATTATAAATCAGACCGTGTTGTTTAGCATATTTTTCGCAAATGTCAAGCAGCTGTGACAGTCCACATACAGAGGCACTCAGCAGCACCATGTCGTCCGCGTAACTAATATTATTAAGGCAGACTCCACCAATATGGCAGCCGACGTGTGTGCTGCTGAGCTCCTCCACAAGTGCGTTTACATACAAATTAAAAAGTTTTGGCGATGTCAGCCCCCCCTGCCTCACGCCGCACTCCAATCTGTATGGCGTCGAATACGCCCCCGACCACCGGACTACGTTGATCTGGCTTCCGTACCAATATTTAAAAGTACGGATTAGTTCCTCGGGCATCGATGTTTTATGAAGTTTTTGCCATAGAATATCGTAGGAAACCAGATCAAACGCTTTCGATAAATCAAGAAAACACGCAAAAATGGGCGTATTTTTGTCCGCATAGTACTTGACAGTTTGCTTCAGACACAATATAGCCGTTTCCGTAGAGAGACCTGACTTGAAACCGAATTGGTTGTCGTGTATACGTAAGTGTTTATCAAGCTGAGTGTTAAGCAAACTGTCTAGCACCTTCGCGATAATGGTGGCCAACGAAATCGGACGATAATTACATTTGTCGCTAATGTCACCAGTTTTGTTTTTGACAACTGGTACCACCACAGTTTTCATCATCGGCGCAGGCAAGTAGGAATGTCCCACACACAGGGAGTAGAACATCGCCAGTACTCTGGGTAGATGATATCCCGCGTACCTTAGGTGTTCAATGCTCAGGTCATCGTGGCCGGGAGACTTACCCCGTGACATTGATTTTATGGCCTGCCGGACGTCTTTGGCCGTAAATCGGACGCTTACTTCCCGGCCACTACAACCATCATCGCTTGCCGACTGTGTTGGACCCAGTGGTGACTTTACGGTAAAATGGTCCCTAAATATGTTTGCTATTCCCGGCAGGTCACAGGCACCGTCGACACTCACAGGAAGACCTGGCTTACAATTAAGTTTATTCGTAGACTTCCAGAAGCTGCGGAAGTCGCTCCTGGAATGGTGCGACGCAAGGATGTCCATTTTAAAAAGGACAATGTCAATACAAAGTCTTTATTTTCTATTTGGAATACGAATAATTTAAACTTTTCTTTATTCTAAATATAATAAAATCCGTTTTTTGAGGATCTACCATGATTATTTTAAGAATTAGACACAAAAACATCAATCACAAAATAAAGTCAAATGACATTGACATTTTGTTCTATAGACAAACGTCAGAGCGTTTTACAACCACCGATTTTGATGGTTAAAAAGTTGCAACGCTCTGACGTTTGGAACGGGAAGGTTGTGACAACCGAACGTCACGCTCTAATGTTTGGAACGCCGGGTTGCGTTCAGAACGTTCGAGCGTCGGTTGTTTGGTTGTTTTTAACTCGCTCTAAGGTTTGGAACGACCAAGAACTTTAAATGTCAATGTCAATACAAATTCTTCATTTTCCATTTGGAATACGAATAATTTAAACTTTTCTTTATACTAAATCAAATAAAATCCGTTTTTTGAGGATCTACCATGATTATTTTAAAAATTAGACACAAAAACATCAAAAATACAAAATAATGTCAAATGACATTGACATTTCTTCTATAGACAAACGTCAGAGCGTTTTACAACCATCATTTTTGATGGTTGTTTGGTTGCAACGCTTTGACGTTTGGAACGACACGGTTGTGTCAACCGAACGTCACGATCGAATGTTTGGAACGCCGTTAGAGCGTTAGGTTGTGGTTAGGTTGCACTCGGAGTGTAGGTTTGGAACGCGCCTCCGCCGTCAGAGCGTACGGTTGCACTCGGAGCGTAGGTTTGGAACGCGCCTCAACATCGTCAAATGATCGTCAACATCTGTCATTCATTATTATGACTTTTTGTTGTGTTTATTTTCACTATTTTTAGTGCACATTTCCTAAATTTCACCCTCGATAATTTCAGAATGAAATGCAATGAATTTGAAAACAGTGTAAGAAATTTTATTAATACCAATAAAATGTTATATCAGGCTCTGTTATTGGCATTTCGTACTAAATAGTAATTACGTTTTTTGCAGAAACCTCGTCACCACATGAACTTACAGAATTTGGACAAGGCATT
This sequence comes from Agriphila straminella, assembly GCA_950108535.1. Lineage (NCBI taxonomy): Eukaryota > Metazoa > Arthropoda > Insecta > Lepidoptera > Crambidae > Agriphila > Agriphila straminella. The sequence continues at coordinate 12,706,821 of OX467319.1, forward strand.
GCACGATCTCGGAATGTTCAGTGCATGTGCAATAACAGAGGCGCGGCGTGAACTTAAACGTGAATCGAAAGTCAGCCCGATGAGGTATAGCTCGCGTTACGTTTCGAACGTGACCGTAGGTTACTGCATGAGAAGGATGACAAACAAAAACAGGCTGTGCCCTTACATTTTACCAGTGAGGCACCGAACTAAGAGTGAGAATTCAGATGCGATAACTAGTGATGTGAATGAGGGTGGGTGCGATTTTAAAGGTATTCTCGAGCCTTCTACTAGTGGGCTTGGTGCACACGAGTGTGGTAAAAGCCCCGCGAAGCGATGTCAGTCGCTCGAAAATCTTAACCTGTTAGTGGATCCACAACCTACCGCAGAGGTGTCACCAGACATGGATTGTATGTCTACAAGAATCCAAAAGTTACAAGTAGACGAATGACAGTAGCCCAGCTCCTGATACCTCAATTATTTCTAACAAGGGTAGAAGTAGTATTATTCATGGATGTTTTTCATAAACATGTTTTCAACTTAATGTATCCATAGAGCCATTCTCACTAACACATAATTATTTACTTTACATGTTGTTTATTTTTATTTTGTTAGTTTTAATTAACACAGGAGGCTATTCAGCTTGCTTACAGTAACTTTTAGAGACATACATTATTCAGTTTGCCATACATATCTATTCCTGAGTTGTGTGAGTGTTCAATTTGTAGTAGTACCTTTCAATTAGCCACAGATGTAAACAAAAGGCTAGTGAAGTGAGAATGATATTCAAATTAAAAGAAAAACTTGTATATTATGTCTCAAGTTTTGTAATTAGTGGTTTGGGATAAATTTAAGAAACTTCCCAACACACAGAATTAAAAATACTCTTAGTCAAGCAGATTTAAAGTGATTGGCAATTTTCTTTAAATAAGAATTATATTTGTGCGTATATTTTTAATTCTTCAATTAGTGAGCTGTATGCATAGAATTGGTGTTGTCATAGATTAAATAATATTGAGTTGATTTTGCATGTGTGTCCAGTTTTGTAAAATCTGAATGCAGCAGCTGTGTTACATACACTACTATAAACATAATTATGCAATTGCTCAAATTTTTTAGATTGGATACATTTATCTGCATAGTAAGTAATGGATGATTTGTATCCCAATTTTAATTCAACACTTCTATGAAGTTGTCAACTTTGAGAACTGTTTTAATTTAACGGTTACCTCAACCAAGTACCACCTAAGTAGTTATAATAAGAACAAATTTATTATAGTTTTATCTAAGTCACAGGCAGGATGCACTGTTAGGGCCATTTCATGTAGAAAATATTTTTGCTGTGAATATAAACATTTTAGAATGTTTTAATAATGTATAATTATGTAATGTAGAAACAATTTTTCTTATTGTAACATTTTACAGTATTATATAACTGGCTTACAAAGTACAAAGTGAAAAAAACACCAATATTATTAAGCATATTTCTATGTGTGGCAGTTAGTTTTCATTTTTATTTTTCAAGTGTTATTATTTAACTTGGTATTATTCGTTTTTCATGTGCAATACATCTGACCTCAGTCCACTACAATAGTTAAATGATAAATAAGTCTTGTAAATAAAGACTGTTCAAGGATCTCATTGTATTTGAAATAAAGAGTATCATGTAATTGTACAATTACGAGTACCAGTGGTTCGTTGTGACTTAGCAAAAGATACTTATGTTTGTTAACATATTTTGTTATTTTATCTTATTTAATGTCAAATATTCGAAATAAATATTGCTTTAAATAAATAAGAAAATATTTTTCATTTCATCCAATTTATCAAAACAAAATTACTTTAAAATAAAGGAAAGACTTTTTGGCCCACTTTGGCATATTTATCTTTCTCTATGGCACCTACAGTATTGTTGCATGGTCTGTGGTTTGACCCTACAGTTAAAAACATGGTGAAATCCATATACTATATCTATGTGAAATCCAGACTGAATTCTGTTATGCACCACCTAAACCATGGGTCTCCAAACTTTTCCACGAAGCCCCTAGGGCCAGGACCTAGCTGGCTCATCACACCAATATACAGTTCAGCACCTTGGTCATTTTAGCACCTTGGTCCTAACGCCCCGAAAGGGTTTGGAGACCCCTGTCCTAAACGATCAAAGCTGCTTGTCAATCTCATTTTAATCGTGTATCCTTGATCGAAGCGTGGGGTGGGACTCAATCGGCACAACTAGTTGATTGGTTTAGTTGATCGGAATGGAAAAAGGGGTCTAGGAGCGATGCTTGACAAGCACCCACAGAATAGATAGATTACCGTGGCCAATCAAAAGTAGGCCACGCCCCCAAACGGTAAAAATGCTGTAAATGATTGACAAGAAATGTTTGGCTTGCTTGATTGTCTAGTCTAGGGGTTATGGAGCCCCTAGACGATCAAGCATTTCTTGTCAATCATTTACATTGCATTTACCATTTGGGGGCGTGGCCTACTTTTGATTGGCCACGGTAATCTATCTATTCTGTGGTGCTTGTCAAGCATCGCTCCTAGACGATCAAAATGTGATTGACAAGCAATGCAATGTAAATGATTGACAAGCAATTTTGATCGTTTAGGGGGTCCATTACATTACATGTGGCGGCTGCGAAGTTAGCCACTATGCGCGTAGCCGTGCCTCACTACCCGTCTCCCCACCCACTTACATCGAAATCGTCTCGTGCGACGTTCGTTCCGAGCCCGCGTTCAGTTTGAAACGCATTAATTATTTTTGGCGACAAACTCAGACAAATTATAGTCTTCATCCGAAACAGTTCGATTTCCTGATGTTTTCTTGTGGCTCAGCTGATGTAGACAGTGACACGTCACAAAGTCAGTAAAACAAAGAAAATACCATAGCAGTTGTAGATATTATACTTTCAGATAATATTCAGTAATGAATAAGGTTCATAAATAAAGTGCAACAGAGTAAAATGTTCAACTTAAAATTCATTTATTTGCGGTCTTGAGTAGGTAACACTTAGATATAAATAACAAAATCCACTGTAAATAATATTGCATCTGACTGACTAATGTACTTGTTCACATCGCCTTCACTTTGAGTTGCTTCATCTTCGGCGTCTTTCGTTTCTTTTCGCGTTTTTGTTCTTTTATCTCCCAACGTCGCTGCTTTTCGGGATCATCTTCCTACAAAACAAAAATGAATTTAGTGTATCATACATATCAGATGTTAGGTAGACAAGCCATAATTGGCCTTGTTCAAAATGTACACTTCCCATAATGTACACCGGTTTCAAGGAGAATGATATTGAATCAATTTTATACTTAAATGCAAAGCTATTAAGGTTCAAAATAAATAACAGATTTTTGACAGTTTTGTATAACATCATGTGCTGCTTACTGTACATTTCCCGAAATGCCCACTTCCCAAAATGTACATTCTTAGAACAGTTGGGAATAACTGATTGGATACATTTTAAAGTATCACATAAATATGGAGAAGGTAAACTTCAATTTTTTTTAAATGATTTTTATTTTATTAAATATTTTTATATAAAAAAAATAAGATTTTTTTAAATAATACAAGTTAACCTTCTTCATATATATGGCCCTGTATCTTGCCTGCCTAGCATGACCGATTTATATCGCGTGATATAGCGTTTTATCACGTCTAACTGTCAAAAAGACAAAGGAGTTTGACAGTTGAGTGTCGATAAAATGCTATATCACGCGATATAAATCGGTCAGGCTGGGCAGGCTGGGGTGACCACCGAATGGCGGGATATAACGTTTTATCGACACTCAAATGTCAAAATCCATTGTCTTTTGACAGTTAAACGTGAATAATTGCTATAGAGGGGTGTTATAAGTTTAACGTGTCTGTGTATCTGTCTGTGGTATCGTAGCTCCTGTATATAGGTAATATAACGTTTCGGGGGGTTTCGCTAGAGGGGCTGGTACTTTAAAATGTATCTAATCAGCAGAGATGTGCAAAATACTTTATTAAAAGTATTTAAATACAAAATACAAATACTTGTAATTTTTTGGTATTTCAAATACAAATACAAAATACTTTTTAAAAAAAGTATTTAAGTACAAAATACAAAATACGTATTTTCAAAATACTTTTATCAAATAAAATACCTTTTTTTCGTTTTATTTTTTTATTATTGTGATTGTGATCGTTTCCTTAGCGATTGGTCTGCTGGAATGCATCCATTGACATAAATAAATGTCAAATTACCGAGCTTCATGATTGGTTTTTTGTTTGGCAGTGACATTGACATGACAAATTACCTAGCTCTATGATTGGTTGTTTTGTTTTGTTTGACATTGACTTGACATTTACATAGAAAGTAATTTGTATTTTACAAATACTAATTACGTTTTAAAAAGTATTTCAAATAAAATACTAAATACATTTTGAAAAAAAGTATTTCAAATACAAAATACAAATAGGTATTTTGTATTTTGTATTTCAAATAATTCACATCTCTGTTTAATCAGTTATTCCTATCTGTTCTAAGAATGTACATTTTGGGAAATGTATATTATAACGAGAAAGGTGCATTTTGGGAAAAGTACTTTTTGGGCATTTCGGGAAATATATCTTTGAAACCGGTGTACGTACATAATGGGAAGTGTACATTTTGAACCTGAATGATAATTGGGGACCGATTTTTTGTCGGAGAGAGAACATTGACAATACTTATTCCAATATACCAACGTGCACGTCCTACGAAAAGTTGGTACTCACTACAATTTAATGTTCTCCGTGCTTCGGAGCGCACTTAAAAGCTGTTGATGCCGGCTGCATTTGCAGTCGCTAGCACCCACCAATCTGGGGTCTAATTGTCTAATTTCAAAATCTATCGCAATCGCTTTCAGGATGTGATTCATTGATGATTCTTTTTGGCACAAATAAAAACTTACCAAAGAAATGCAGCAATGTGTCACATCTATCCGTCAAACGAAAGCGATTGCGATAGATTTTTAAAATTAGACAATAGCCAACCGTATCGGGCCCGTAGTGAATTAAGTAAGTGTATAGCTCATTAAACTATATCTAGACGACGTCCGTGCGTGGTCGAGCGGCTCATACACTGGATTTCAAGGTGTCGCCATCACTTCAGACCACACAAATAGTTCTTTTCTATATTGACCCAAGTCTCTCAAAACACAAGTGCTTTAGCTGCTTAGGAGTAGTGGAATCGGAGCAATGTATGTGATGTGATGTAAAAAGAAAGGCCACTGATCACAACCACAAAACGCCGCCACTGATCTACGGAAAAAAAACTAAACTGTGTGTCGAATCGACGGAAAAAGGCAAAAACTCGTGATATCTTTGCTTTAATTAAAGCAAAGCACAGATTTACAGTTTTTGACCAGAAGTAAGGTAGGACTTACCTACCGGATTGACAAAAACGACTAAAAAGTTAAGACGCATTGCTCTGAATATCAAAATAAGTTAACGTTGACAAACATGACTTAACGAGCATATGATTCGACATACGAACTCGCGGGGTGGGGTGAGGTAATTGATTCTGGGGCGGGGCGGAGTGTCCCCTCTGTACGGTAGTACTTATATCTATTCTGTGCAGTGTTTCTTTCAGACAAAATTCTCCGGGAGGGCAATAAAGAGGTTCGTGGGAGCTCGTCCGTCGATCACTACACTAGTTTGCCCTTCTTCCTACACAGAACACATTTTTCTCTGCAGGGGCACAAAAGCTGCCCCGGTAGTACCTGAAAGAAACACTGATTCTGTGCTTCAGGTGGCGGTGTTTGTGGCAGTGTGGTTAGTGGCCCCTTTGGAATGGGAGCAATGTACGTGGTGTGTTGTGAAACTGTAGCTCACCGCGAGTATCTTCTCCTTCTCCTGCTTGCGTCGCTCCTCGCGGCGCTGCGCGGCTTGCTCCTGCCGCGCGGCGTGCGCTCCGCGGAGCCAAGCTTCCGCCACTTTCTGCCGACGCTTCTCGCACTTCGCTAATGCCTGAGGACAAACAATAAGTATTAAGGCCTTAAGGTGCGTCAAATCCCAATATTCTTAATATTCAGAATTTATACATTCAAAAAATTAAAAAGAACTGAGAACCTCCTCTTTTTTTGAAGTCGGTTAATAATAAAAACAGATCAAAGGTTACATTCTCATTTGCTACGTTTTTGAGACATCCCAGTATACAAAAACTTGCTTCAGTTCGATATGTATCAATTTTAACGAAAATTATGTGTTTTTAATTTAAAAAAATCTTTGAATGCAGTATTATTTATTGTATATAATTATTGTATTATTAATGCAAATCAATCAAATTAAGTCTTTAATTAAAAATTATTGGTAAAATTTCCTATTTTCAATATTTAGGGTACTTTTCATCCGGTTGGCAAAGTTTTAAAACACCCTGTATAACATAATCCTACCTCCTTGCTCAGTCGTAGCCTCTTGAGTCTGTCCAACAAGTGGAACACGAGCAGCAGCAGCGGTCGCACTTCATCGCCGCCGCCGTCCGGTCCTAACGCCAGGCTCACTAACAAGACCCGTTCAGTCTCTGGGGGCTTGGTCACTGCCTGTTCCCTGTACAACAACAACTGAGGTTAAAAAAACTCATTTTTCTCATCAACCAAAAACTTAAATTATAGACTCAAGATTCATTAAAAGAAATATGAAGAAAAACTGTGTAAACTCAAATATAAATCTAAGGATGTAAGTAAACCACTCGATGGTGCAGCCACGTCTATCAATATGTATACAGTTTAGAACTTTGTCACTGTAAAAGATATTAATTTTTTGAACAAAAATCAATAACGAAATGACAACTACAACAAAGTGACAAAGTTTTAAACTGTATACATATTTTTAACGTGCTTAAAATATGGTGAAACATCTATACTTATTTAGAATAATATAATTTGATAAACTTAACTGAGACTTTAAAAAAAATAATAACACTTGTTAAGGCGACTTTATATGCAACACTAGCGGCAATCCTGCAAAAAAAGAATTACCGTGTAAAAAAATACACAATTTATTAAAAATCCAAGCTTATAGTTCCCTTACAAAATATCAGTAGTTATTTATAAACACACAAACTTAATGTCAGATAATTTACTGTGATTTTTTTCGACGAAGAACAAAACGAGACGGCTTTTTTTCTCTTTTTTCACCACCAGAACTGCAAACAATTATTTGTCCATGGGCGTACCGAGGGGGGGCAGGGAGGAGCAGCTGCCCCCCCCCTGGATTCTGTTTAGCTCCAACTAACTATCAATTGTTATCAATAAAAGTTCTTATTTGCCATACAATATATTTGATTTACAATAAATTTGCCCCCCCTCCCCCCTGGGGGCAATACATTAGATTCCCCCCCCCTGGCCCAGAACCTGGGTACACCCATGTATTTGTCACTGAGTTTGTGTGTTTTTAAATAACAATGATAAAATTTAGGAGGGGACTATAAGCTTGGATTTTTAATAAACTGTGATAAAGGCGACTTTATATGCAACACTAGCGCCTCTCCCGCAAAAAACACTGTAATTATTTATTGCGGGAGGGTGTTGCATATAAAATCGCCTTAACCACTCCTGGCAACAGTATACTCACTCCATCTGCTTAGGTCCGCAGTACCGATCCGACACGTGTATGTACTGCACGTGTTGGTGGTACTGGTTGAGCGCTGCGACCACCCGCGCGTCCAGCACCGCCGCCGTCGCCTCCGCGCATTCCGACATCACGGATAGTGCCGGGGGCAATCCGTGTTTGTCGCCCGGCCGCCGGTCGGGGCAGAATACACTCTATGGGCGAACAAATAAAGTCTGTTTTAGTAATGTACTGCATGTGTCGGTGGTACTAATAGAGTGAAGCGACTACTCTAGTGTCCAGCACCGCCGCCGTCGCCTCCGACCATGGATAGAGCCGAGGGCAATCTGTGTTTGTCGCCCGGCTGTAGGTCGGGGCAGAATACACTCTATGGGCGAACAAATAAAGTATGTTTTAGTAATGTACTGCATGTGTCGGTGGTACTAATAGAGTGAAGTGACTACTCTAGTGTCCAGCACCGCCGCCGTCGCCTCCGACCATGGATAGAGCCGAGGGCAATCTGTGTTAGTCGCCCGGCTGTAGGTCGGGGCAGAATACACTCTATGGGCGAACAAATAAAGTCTGTTTTAGTAATGTACTGCATGTGTCGGTGGTACTAATAGAGTAAAGTGACTACTCTAGTGTCCAGCACCGCCGCCGTCGCCTCCGACCATGGATAGAGCCGAGGGCAATCTGTGTTTGTCGCCCGGCTGTAGGTCGGGGCAGAATACTCTCTACGAGCGAACAAATAAGGTCTAGTTTAGTGTGTAGTGCACGTTTTGGTGGTACTAAATAAAGTGCATGGCCACGATAGTAGATAACCTGGATTAAAATATAGCATACATTTTATCCTGATATTCCCACGGGAACGGGAACCACGCGGGTGAAACCGCGGGCGGCCGCTAGTAGCGACATAAAGGATACCTACAAAAGGGAAAAAAATACCTACTTTCTATATTATGCTTTCTATCATCTAAAATCGCCTAAAATATGGTTGAGCGAAGCGATGGCTGGTATGGACCAGCCATCGCTTCGCTCAACCATATTGCGTCATGCTCGTGAACGGGTGCTGCCAGTGGGCATGGGTCTGCTTCTGTCTGCTTGTACTAAGGGCGTCGTATATTTATATATATATATATATTTTTCTGTTTGATGTTATCAATATGTATGGCACTTCTTACTCAAAACATAAAACTAATACGTAGTAAGTAAACCTTGTTTTGATTTCTCTTTTTTCTTTATTGCAATCATTTTGCTTTCTATAGTCAGTAGTTTTTGTAAGTAAAGGCCTATGAAAAGCTTTTGGATATTAGTTTTCAATTCAGTGCCTTAGGATGGGTGGCCTAAGTATGTCATGCTCTCTTTAATCATTTCTGCGGTGGTGTCGTGTGGGGCGGATCGTTACGTTCCCTCAAATATGGTTGAGCGAAGCGATGGCTGGTCCACGCGTTATGCTCGTGAACGGGTGCTGCCAGTGGGAATGGGTCTGCGTCTGAGTACCTATCTTAACGCATATTGAATTGTAAGAATTGCGTTTTTTTATTATTATTTTTTATGTCTTGTATCAAGTGTTTTTTGGTAAATTTTGCCTACTTAGGCGCACTTTCGAGTAGCAGCCAGAGTGATTACTGATTTCTCAACTAGTTGAAAGTTATTTACTCTCACAATTACCTATCCGATATGTAGTAGGTATTTAATTTCAACCTACCTACCCATTGTGTGCAAACTTTTGTTAATTATTGTGATGGAAAATGACCTCACTTTAAATGTGGAGCTCATTTTTCAATGTTGACGACTCTGTATGAAATATACAGGGAGAAAAAAGCAGCCCTTGACGAGTTTCTTGTCGGTTCTTCTCGTTACAAGGTCTCCCGCTCAGGGTTTGCGAACCGATGGCGTAGCTTCTTTGACATTCACAAGTGCTTGTAACAGCCTAGACTGAATAAATTATTTTGAATTTTGATTTTTTTTTTTTATATTTAACGCCTGCTTTGAATTACTGTACGCTGAATTATAAACAAATTAGCTTCTTTTATTTCTCCTGAACAATTTGATTTTCGATAAAACTGCTTTCTTGCCCGGGGCCAGCGAAATAAGGTCTGTTTTAGTATGTACTGCACGTGTTGGTGGTACTAATAGAGTGCGGTGACCACTCTAATGTTTAGCTCGGCCGCCCCGGTCGGGGCAGAATACCCTCTATGGGCAAACAAAAAAGGTTTGTTTTAGTGTGTACTGCACGTGTTGGTGGTATGGTTGAGTGCTGCGATCGGTGTGACAAACACTAGAGTGTTTAGCACCGCCGCCATCGCTTCTACGCATTCCGATATCACGGATAATGGCGAGGGCAAACCGTGTTTGTCGCCCGGCCCGTTCAGTGCCAACATGTACACTTCCCAAAATGTACACCGGTTTCAAAAGGTATTTTTTTTTATTAAAAAATAAAAAATATTTAAAAAAATGTTTTTTTTTAATAATAGAAGTTAACCTTCTCCATATTTATGTGATCCTGATACTTTGAAATCAGTTATTCCTATCTGTTCTAAGAGTGTACATTTTGAGCAGTGTATGTACACTTTGGCACTGAACGCTGAACTGCCGCCAGTCGGGGCAGAGTACACTTGACTGTTTTAAAAAAAAGACAAAAGTTTTTATAGCTCTTTCATATTCGCATTTTTCCGCCCATGAAATGGAACCTTAGCACCAATCAAACCTAAAAAGGAGAATAATAATCTGGGCGACTAAAAATTCATTTTCGGGATTGCAAAAACAATTGATTTAGGTTAGGTTAGATTTGTGATCGATGCCAAACCTATAAATTTTGCTACCTAAAATAGATTTTTTAGTAGCTCAGTTAAAAATATGCCACCTAAAAAAATGATTCCGACGAACTGAGAAACTCCTCCTTTTAGGTTCATTCTTGGGACTTAACTATTTGTTAGACTCACCAAATCCTGCATCTCCTTGGAGAGGCGCGTGGCGATCTTATTCTGCGCGATGCCACAGAATAGATAATAGTACTAGCGTACGGAAGTTGCACTCCGCAAAATCGTTTAAATAAATTGCGACTCTTGCTCCGACACAATAAAGTACAAATTCAGGTCAGGACGCCGAGCGCTTCAGACTCGCGCTCGAAGTGACAGAGCCCTGGTGATGCACAGAACAAACGGATCGCTGTCGTCTTTGCCAAGTTCCACCCGGATCAGTAGCGTGTTCGGACTAGGACGGACCACGCCTAGCAACACGTGGACCAGGTCTTGACGCTGTTAGGAAGTAATAGGGTTCATGCTGGGTACTATACTATTTGTGAGACTCACCAGATCCTGCATCTCCTTGGAGAGGCGCGTGGCGACCTTCTTCTGCGCGACGCACAGAACAAACGGATCGCTGTCGTCTTTGCCGAGTTCCACCCGGATCAGTAGCGTGTCCGGACTAGGACGGACCACGCCTAGCAACACGTGGACCAGGTCTTGACGCTGTTAGGAAGTAATAGGGTTCATGCTGGGTACTATACTATTTGTGAGACTCACCAGATCCTGCATCTCCTTGGAGAGGCGCGTGGCGACCTTCTTCTGCGCGACGCACAGAACAAACGGATCGCTGTCGTCTTTGCCAAGTTCCACCCGGATCAGTAGCGTGTCCGGACTAGGACGGACTACGCCTAGCAACACGTGGACCAGGTCTTGACGCTGTTAGGAAGTAATAGGGTTCATGCTGGGTACTATACTATTTGTGAGACTCACCAGATCCTGCATCTCCTTGGAGAGGCGCGTGGCGACCTTCTTCTGCGCGACGCACAGAACAAACGGATCGCTGTCGTCTTTGCCAAGTTCCACCCGGATCAGTAGCGTGTCCGGACTAGGACGGACCGCGCCTAGCAACACGTGGACCAGGTCTTGACGCTGTTAGGAAGTAATAGGGTTCATGCTGGGTACTATACTATTTGTGAGACTCACCAGATCCTGCATCTCCTTGGAGAGGCGCGTGGCGACCTTCTTCTGCGCGACGCACAGAACAAACGGATCGCTGTCGTCTTTGCCAAGTTCCACCCGGATCAGTAGCGTGTCCGGACTAGGACGGACCACGCCTAGCAACACGTGGACCAGGTCTTGACGCTGTTAAGACAAGATAGGGAGATTTTCAGAAAAAAAAATACTACAGGTTATTCGTAAAAATACTAAAAATTTAAATTGAACCTGCAACTTTTTTATCTGTTATGTTTCGATTTTTACGAATAAAATATGAAATTGTATGCGACTGAAAGAATAACTACGAAAAAACATACGAATCAATATATAAATCACTATGTTACATTTATTCATTTCAAAGGTTTGGAACTCTCAGTTTACTCATTTACAGGTAAAGAACTTTAACTATAACCACAGCGGCGACACTCCACTGTAAGTGTGAGCTCTGACGCCAGTGACCTTGAGCTGCGTCGGGGACTAGTTTTGTCTCTTTCTATTTTGTGTTCGTACTCGTCACGCGCGACTCCGCAGAGTCAATTCCTCGCTCCGATGGCTCCGCTGCACCGCCGCGCTCGACAGCACACATGCGTAAGTGTCGTTTCTTTTCGGGTAGTGTAAATTTTCTTTGCTATAACCAGCCTTTCTATTGTCTAATTTCAAAATCTATCGCAATCGCTTTCAAGATGTAACACATTGATGCTTCATTTTAGCATAAATAAAAACTTATCAAAGAAATGCAGCAATGTGTCACATCCAGCTGTCAAATGAAAGCGATTGCGATAGATTTTGAAAGTAAGGAAATTAATTAGGCCCCTGGATTCGAAGCGGGTACCTTGATGAGCTTAAGAGTGAGTAGCATGCCCTCGCAGCACACGCGGCCGCTGCACCACATGGTGAAGCAGTGCTCCGCTTCCCGCCGCCATCCGCGGTCCTCACCCAAAGATACCACGTCCGACCCTGTCTCACCTACAACAATACAAATTCTTGTATAATATGTATGGATTTTTTTATAAAGCGGAATTTTGCAAGTCTAAAATTTAAACTTCATGAGTAAAATCTATACCACATTGGAAGAGTAGTTAGTTAATAAGAAGTGTACGTAATACTTCACAACTTTATCTACAAAAAAAATGTAGAGTCCCAACCCCTAAAACCCATTGATTTTCGATAACAAATATTTATGATTTTAAACTATCGTTTTTAGTGCATATCTTACCGACTAAGGTGAAATTATCATCCAAAAGAGGCTTATGCAACTTGAGGAAGTTGACAGCGATGGAGGTGTTCTTCGAGCGGCCGACCGCGTAGCCCAGGGCGTATGCCACCAGCAAGCAGCAGAGAATGCCTTCCAACCAGTAGGCATCCCATCTGGGCCGCACTGTGATAGGAACCTGTCAATGGCAGGATAATTTTGTTGATTCACTAAAAGTCCACCAGTCGGCGCACTACCGCTAAATTGGCGCTAGTGTAGATGTAGACCTGTAATTTTGTTGTATTGTACAAATTTTTGGATGTCGAAGCGATTTTCGTAAATATCAATTTTTCTTCCAACGCATTTTGGTTTTCTTTTTATTTACTGTCCATCGTCTATAATAATTATTGTGACTATCAACCATTTTTAGATATAATTTAAAATTAACGGGAAAATTGGGGGTAAATGCCCATAAAAAGGTCTCCAGCAGCAGAAGCTCAAAATTTGAAATTGCCGATTTTTCTCACACACAGAGGCTCTCATATCTTCTATGATGTTAAAGATGCTTCGGTTACACGTTATTATTTCATATCAGATATACAAATATATATATTTTTTCTGAACGTTAAAAAAAAGTTTCTTAAAAGTGACTCCTTTTTTCGTTAGCAGAAATGACCGCTTAATTCGTTGTAACTTAGCCGACACTTATTTTTTTTTACTGAAAACGTGTGGCATAAGTTAGCCGAGTGTTTAAACCTTTGTGCATAAAAGTTTTAATACATTAGCGTTAAATAAATCAAGAAAATGTTAGTATGGAAAATGCGAATCCTTTAAAATTCTCCATACAAAACGGCGATTTCATTCGTTAACCAATAATATTTACAGAATACATACAGCTGCCCCTCCCTGCCCTTACCGTAACCTTAACCGTTGCGCGCTTATGTTAAGGTAAATATGTTCTGTTGATCTTTCCAAAATTTTTTCACTTATTGTAGATATAGGAACTAGATACCTATTAATTTACTGAGTGGGAAGTCAAGTGATAGGAGAGTACTGGTATTGTAGAGCCAAGAGGTTGGGTTGAAAGGTTAAAGTTACATTTTTGTTATATATTTCAAGTAAAATAATTTCTTATCTGCAAGAAACTGGATGGAGTAGCCTAATTGGTGAAGGTGCAAGGTGTGTTGCTGTCTTGCTAAATGCAGGTATTGTGCACTTATATTTTGTGGTGTGCATGTGCATATTTTTGCGGGCGGGCGGGCGGTGCATCTTGCATATTTTGTTTGCGAAAGTAAGCTACATATATTTCTTTTTTCAAAACTGGATGGAGTCTTGGTCACTCAATTCTCTTAATCTTTAAGGATAAACAACAAGGAAAATAAATTTATATTCAATAACTCAGTATGTATTTACGTCTAAAGCAGGTAAATTACTAATTAAATGCAGGGATTTACAGTGATATAATTAATTACCTTTGAAATTGTGATCTTCGGTTGTTCCGAAGAAAGAGGAGTGGAACTGTCTTGGAATCCCTCAAACTCCTCTGGGTCTTGGAAATGTTCAAATTCATTATCTTCATCCTGTATTTAACAAAGAACATTATCACAATATTAAACAAATTATTTTCATTAGAAATAAAACACTATTTATGGACTGTCTTCCCGTAATCACGACCCCTGGAAAGGTGTCGAAACGTCGGGAAACGGAAAATAACCGCTGTAATCCGTAATAAAAAGTGTTTCATTTCTAATGAACTGTACGTGCAGAAGTCTAAAGTATTTTCAGTCTTCTGTTTTGCTCAAGGCCACAATTCAAGATATCAAAAACATTAAATTATCAAATCACAGCGAAAAACTGCAGGTTTTATAATTTAACCAATATTATTATAGGTTAAAAAAAACAGTATTGTAAATGTAAACTAAAGTACAGTCAACAGCACATTCAGTTAAACAAAACTGCCAAAATTTCAAATTTTATATATTTTTCATTTAAGTTTTAAATGGATTGAAACTGATTATCCTGTCGTGGAAGCCCAGCATGCCATTGACTGTACATTATATTTTTAACATACATTAATTAACAAAATAATTCATGACACATGATGACTGTACAGTCTACACAATTGTAAAATATACAGTTAAGAGACTAAGACAGTAGGTGTGCATGAATATTGGGAAATTGTACTTTGTAAAAATATAGTAGGTATGAACGTCTATACAAAAAAAGTTGGAAGGTGTTGAAGATTGAGCAAGTTTTCTTTCTTCCTGGTTTAAACTTTGTGAAGTTCATTATCATTTATATTAAAGACTTACCTCCACTATCATGTCATCTTCAGTCTCCACGTGGGCTTCAAACTGATCTTTCTCTTTGGCCTTCAGTGGAGGAATTTCCTGGCTATCTTCACTGAAATCTGAAAAAAATTGTTGCTTTAATTTTGGTAATAAGTCTTAAAGAACTTGGACCCAACAGTATGGATAGTATCCAATCCACCACCAATGTTCTTTAGATCACATCTATGATGTTCTCAAGGGCTTTGAAGCAGTTTTGGAGTTTGAAAGCTCTCTGGGTTTTAAATTTAAAATAATAACAAGCAACAAACCTAGCTTAACATTAATTGGCTCATCATCATCGGCATCAAATTGCTCAAATTCGGCAAAATCATCATCTTCCAATGTATTGTCTTCAAACGCTTGGACAACAAAAGCACTGCACACAAGCAGCAATATTGATAATGCTAACAGCCGCATAGCTTATCTAAAATAGAAAATAATTACATTAGTAAATACTGTTATAGCTGTTGTTCTATCTTACGAAGACTGTTTTGCTGTGAATGTTGTTAGTCTAATTGTGCACATGCACATTATTTTAGTGTGCATAATATGTGAGTGTGCAGATGGCACAGACGCACACTAAAACAATATGCATGTGCACGCCTAACACTTTCATAACAAAACCGTTTTAGTGAGATAGAAGAACTATGTAATTAAATGACACACTCATTATTTACAATTGGGAATAAAATACAGTATTTTTTGTCATAAATAAAAATCTTCTATGTGTTTTCCTCAAGTAGGACCTTGGTATGTAACTTAGTATTAAAAATTACAGGTAAACCTTACTAGTAGATATTTGTTTACACAGTAGACTTTAATTAGACACCTGAACCCAATTACCAAATAATGTAAATCAAAAAACTTATACAGCATTAGTGTTGAGAGCAAAGCAGGTAAATCTTATCATAGATTCAAGGTTATGTTTGGATGTGACTAACAGAATACGCCTACGGACTTAGAAGGTTTAAGTGTATGCACGTTTCAAGTGCTGAAAATTTGTGAACATTAATAAGTATGTGCTCGTAATTTCACATGAAGCTTGATAATAAAATTCAAATTAGGGTCAAAGACTTGACACGAAATAGGCAACAAATTTTGAACCAATGCCATGTAGGTATTTAAAAAAAGCGACAACGCGAAATTATCTTGCTCCGTATAAGTATAAACTTGAGATCTTTAACAAACTCGAGAAAAGAAGCGGAATGCTTAAAAATTGTATTAATAGGTGCTGCATAGCTGAAAATGACTTCGCAGTTTTATTACATATTTCTCACTATATCAGTGAGTTAAATGAACATAACGATTACCTGTACAGATCTTCACAGGCTAAAGTAATATAAATCACTTCATTAACTTAATAAAAACACTAAATACAGGAAAAATATCTCACTCGTAATATCTATGTTCAATAATTTTACAGACTGTGA
The DNA here is from genome assembly GCA_950108535.1 of Agriphila straminella. Taxonomy (NCBI): domain Eukaryota; kingdom Metazoa; phylum Arthropoda; class Insecta; order Lepidoptera; family Crambidae; genus Agriphila; species Agriphila straminella. The sequence continues at coordinate 12,723,281 of OX467319.1, forward strand.
TTGGTTTGGTTTCATTTACAAAATATTATTAAAATAAAAAATGAGGATCTATTATTGGTCATGCTTAAAACGCTTTTCTTTATCTGGCCAATCATAGCACTTATCACATTTGTTTGACAGATATTCTAGGTTTATGAAAACAAACTCATTTTCTTGTGCACGTCGTGCACGTCACATGACGTGACATTGATGACATTTATATTTTTAATTTGGGAGTGGCGAACATTAACCAACAGAAATCCTTATAATTTTTATTTGAGATTCAAATAATAATAACTTTTTAATAATAATAAAAAAAAAATATCTTGCACCTATATAATATACCTATCTTCCTGTGGTGCGCCGAGCGATGTATGCTTCTTCACATGTACTTGTTGTATGGTCTGTGCTACCTACCTACTCATTTGTACAAACAGTTTCCGACTATATACCATATGGAGCCCCTAGACGATCAATCATTTACATTGCATTTAGCATTTGGGGGCGTGGCCTACTTTTGATTGGCCACGGTAATCTATCTATTCTGTGGTGCTTGTCAAGCATCACTCACGGCGGGTTCACTTTTTTAAAATTCTCCTACACCCATAATTTTTTTTTCGTAGATTTCTCTCGTGGGACAAGGTTTCCAAAAAGAAAAAAATATAAATCCCTGCAAACATAAATAAAAAAATATATGTAAAAACTCGAATAATGGTGCTCTTCATCGTGTATTTCTTAATGTTTTCGCTTTAAAATGAAAGTGTCTCACTATTAATTTTACTCTCCCGAGTATATCAATAAATTCTAATGCTTGTTACAAGTTTTTACTGTTGATTTAATCCAGAAAATCGATTTGGTGCGGCTACCAGCTGTTAAGGGAAATTCCTTTGCATTTTTATTTCTATTAAAATGACATTGGCTGTTGATATGTCATTTGTCATTTTATTTGACATCGGACAGCATCAATGTGACATATGACAGTAAAAAATCGATGTTGCCAAGGTAGAAAAACGTTTTGGGTTGCTGTTTTATTAAGTTATTAACTTTAACTATCCAACTTTAAAAAAAGGCAGGTTTAAAAAAAATATATTGATACATGGACAGGTTCCTTATTTTGTTCTCTTTCCATAAAATATAATTTTATGACCGTAGGCCACGGGTTACCCAAATGGGCCCAGCTTCCATACAAAAATGGAACATCTCCAAGTCGTTTCCCAGCAATAATTTTGAACAGAAATAATCCTAATGATGGGCAGAATACGTAGACCTCGGCTTCGTTGACTGTTTTGTTACACTCGGTATGCTTTGGATTCCATATTAATGGTTCATTTCGGTATATTTCTATAAATTGTAAAATCTCATTGCTTGTCCATATGCCATTGTAATTCGCAAACATAAATATTTCACTTACGTGCAAGTGCAAGACTACTATCATTGCTGACGAATAACAACAAAAAAAAAATTAAAAAAACAGCTTCAAAAATAAACAGCTCTAAAAGCAAGAAAGAAAATATTCAAATCTGCATAATAAATAACTAACATTATCTAGTATTAAACAATGCCTTTTGAAGTCGGTGGGGGGATAAAGGTTTTTTATATCTTTAATTTTTCTTTAATCATGGATTTAAAACCCCACCCGACTTCATTAAGTCGTTGTTTAATCTATACCTACATAACGGGTGTAGCAAGACACTCAACGAAGCCGAAGTCCACGCATTCCGCCCATCATCAGGATCATTTTTGCCTTTTAGACTATACCTGGGAAACCAATAGCTACGAAGTTATTGAAGGTCAAAGTCAAAATTTTTTTTTCAAAAAATTTATGAAATCTTATTTTATTCTAAAAAGGGGTCTTAAAAATTTTAAGTGAAGCGACTAGGGATGTGGGGTATCATATGAAAGAGCGCTGTTTGCACATTTAAATCATTTTTTTCTTCTTTTTAAGGCCGCATAGTTTTCGACTTATGATAAAAAAAAAAACCGTCCCCCCCCCCCCCCCCCCTTATCTCCGAAGTTTGCAAAGAGAAAAATCTGAAATAATTCTATGTGATAGTAGTTTATGTAAAGATTACAGGAAAAATAAAACTATGTCTCAAATGTCTCAATATAACACACTTTTTTAGAAATTCAAAAAACAAACAAAAAATTCATATGTTCCTCTACCAGTCAACAGATGGCCTTGACCTAAGTAAAATTAATTTAGTTCCACTATCGGTCAAGAGATGGCGCTGGCCTAAGAAAAAAAAATTGTTCCACTATCGGCCAAGAGATGGTGCTGACCTACCTAATACTGCAATAATAATTTTATTATTCTACAGCTCTGCAGTGTATTTATTATGATGGTACGGAAACCCTCGGTGCGCGAGTCCGACTCGCTCTTGACCGATTTTATTGGAGGATAGATTCCTTTCATGATGTAGATGAGCACTATAAGAAAGGATTTAGGAATATTCCTGTATGCTACAGGTTTTTCAAGTTTGTATGAGAATTTGTATAGGATTGAAGTATAGACACTATTTTTGGAACGTAAAATTCCCTTTATACAGGGTGGGGTGCTACAGGGTGTTCCGCAGTTTGTATGGGGATTTGTATAGGGCTGAACCATTTTGCTGGTAGAGATACTATTTTTGGAGGGTAGAATAGTATCTCTACCAGCAAAATGGTTCAGCCCTATACAAATCCCCATACAAACTGTAACCTGTAAAGGTACCTTTCATGGTGTAGGTGAGCACTAAGAAAGGGTTTTGGAAAATTCCCGTTGTACAGGGTGCTACAGTGTTCCAGCAGTTTGTACATGATTTTTATGGGAAAATTTAAATGTGTGTAATGAGGTCTACTGATAAATACCTAGGTATATTGGTAATCCGTGACTTTCAAAATAAATGCAAAACTATCTTAATCACGCGAACGAAGTCGCGGGCAAAAGCTAGTATTAGATATGCGTACAAACTTTCCAGTTAGTTATTATGCAGATTTGAATACATATTTCATTTCTTGCTTTTTAGAGCCGTTTATTTTCGAAGCTGTTTTTGTTTGATTATTTTTAAGATTTTTGAAGGAGGTTTTGTTTTAAAAATAAACTTTTTTATTTTAAACTTTTTGTAGTAGGTATATTTAGTGACGAATTATCTAAGTTACAATAGCCTTACGTCAACGGCTCATCACCTTTTACAAGATACTGTTTTCCCGACGCAGGGGCTTTAATTGTTGAAGAGTTCTCCTAGTACTTCACTATCAGCTCCAGTTCACCATAATTATCCATTTTGTTACGGCGAACATAAATAGCCTAGCAACCAAATTCAAGTACTTAATCGTATCGCACCAGTGAAACACTGTTTAGTATTGAATAAATCCGATGATCATCTATAGTCTTTATCATCAGTTTCACTTCACCAAAACTTAAGAAAATACCAAAATCGATATAGGTGTGCTTATTTGACAGACTTTTTAATTATTTTGTGTCTTCAGAAAGAAGTTGAGGACCCTGAACTTGTAGTCTGAAGTTCTTCAAATTAATTCCCAATTTTTTTAACATAGGAACAACCATAAAATGGGATTTATACAAAAGAAGGATAGGAGAATATTAATTCATCCGTTACTACTGACACGCAAGGCAGATATTGTTATTTCGTCGAATAACGTCAGCAATGAGGATCAGAAACATATTCATAGTTATGAAACTTAGTGTTTTTTTTTTGAAATCCGTTTAGAAATGGTTAAGTTATAATGGTTTTTAAGGAAATGCCAATCTCAATACAACTCAAATAGGTTCGCGTACGTACGTCCCCCAAAATAACAGTGTTTTAGCTCGTATAGCTTCTCAGGTTTAAGAGATATCGTAAAAATTTCTTCACAGTTAATCATGTGGTGGCATAAGCTTTCTGATAAGCCACTAAACAAAAATCGTTACTGATCCTCATTGAAGAATGCATCAACGTTTTCATGCAAGTTTTACTTTCACGCACCAAAATACAATGTTCAATGACATTTGAAAATACCACAGGTTATTTATTTTTTTATGCCACAGCACAGGCTAGTAAATACAATCACTCCAGTGATCAGGAAGAGAACGACTGCAAATAATTATTATTGTAGTTGAGACTGCATTGCATTCTTCGAGATACCTATAACTACTTTTATTTTTTGTCCAGCTACAATTTCTATGTGTTCTAGACCACAGGTATACCTATCGGTAATGGGGAATGCTTGAAAAAAAAAATTGGGTAGTAATTTTTAATAAGTAGGAAAAGCTACTATGCTTAAAGTTTCAGAATTTTTGGTCGCGAGACTTTTTCTTATTAATAAGAGAGCTTACTTATTACCTTTAACAAAATCAGCCAGTTTTTTTTTTTAGACATTCCCCATTGGCACCTCATGAACCGCATGAACGTGAGATCATGATTAATGATTGACTGTAGTGTAGTTTTTAAATTTGAGATTTTTGCATTCACAATGCTATGTCTGAGTATTTATCTGGTGCGAGTCGTATTTTTTCTAGTATATTATTTAGTACCGTAGTGTAGTACATAATATTCTTTGTCAGAAAGATAAGAAAAAAATACGGGAAATATGGTTGCGTTATTACCTAGCCGTACTTTTTAAGCTCTCTCTTGAAAATAATCAATACTTTATTTATCAATTCTTTTAAGTTATATCTTGGCATTTTACTGCAATTTCTCAAAAATGCTAAGTAGGGTAACCACTAGCCCATTATTGGCAAAGATACATATTAGTATGTACATGGCAATACGTTACAAAAAAGCTCCTCAAATATTATAGATTTCCTGCATTTAATATTGATTTATTCGTTCAGATAATTATTGATTGTAATTACATACAATATGATTTTCCTATTTCTCGTAAAAAATACAATTTCTTTTTTTTGTAGTAGAAAATTAATGAATGTGGTCGATCGTGTTTGTTACAGACTACAGAATTGGTACAGGATACCAATACAACCTAAGCTATTAAGTAACCACATAGGCATGCATTGCATACTGGTGCCTGTATTTGCATGATTTATGATTTATTTGGGTAGTGCGCTTGAGTTTATTTGAGTTGAGTCAACATAATAATTAGATTTGTGAACTCTACTATATGGCAAAACTATGGCATCACCATGTTTTTCCGCTCTATCAAAATATTTTTGAAATCCAACAAAATACGGATTGATATTTTTGATGTTTGTCCTGATGTTTCGGGATCTTTTCAGGTGCCATGGTTACGGGATCAGTTAAGGTTTGACTGAACAACAAAAAGCTCTACAGCTCAGCTCAGTTTGACACATATTCTTCGATTAAGAATATCCTAGATAATGCTTCACGAACTAAAACAGTACGCAAAAATGGCACCTCAAATAGCGTCCCACTTACAAACTTGGCGCTTATTTAGTACATAGTCACCTCTTATTTTGTACAAACTCACATTTTATATCACTTATTTTGTACAAAACAAGCTTATTTTGTACAAAAACACATCTTTTATTACTTACTTTGTGCAAAATAAGCGCCCAGTTTGTAAGTGGGACGCTATTTGAGGTGCCATTTTTGAGACTCTGACCGGACATCTAGGGTATTCTTGTAGCAGTAGGCATTCAGTTGATAATTAATTTAGTTTTGGTAATTACACAAATTATTGTTCGATGAAAATTTACTATTGTTTTCCCGTTAGTTACCAAATTTACTTATTTTATGTTGTTATCTTTTTCCCATGCGGCAGTTACTAAGTAGGCGCGGTTGTTACCGTAATGCAAAATTATAGTCAAAACAGGATAACTTCGAAATAAACAAAAGGTTTGTATATTTATTAAAAAAAAGAACATCCCGATATAAATTTCACGGAACATAGTGAATCAGAGCATTCGCGGTCCATATAAGCGTAGCTAAGGCCATGTTCAATGTCAGTTTGTCTCTTGCTGCGCAAGCGCAACGCTGTTTGCCACTTTAGTATTTTAGATATTTTTTTATATTTTTTATTCCGCCAAAATGGCGTCAGCCGTGATCAAGTTCAGTGCCATATTTATGTTAATTTGCGTGTGCGCCGCTGATGTGTGTTAGTATTCATTGTTTTTTTCTTTTAATTTAAGCTTCTGTGCGTGGATACTATACTAACATTATTTATTTTATTGTTGTTTACTTGTCAGACAACAAATGGAAGAGGTTCTTACTAAAGGGGTCTGGTTTTTCTAATGCTGCATGCTGCATAATTATTTTGTAGTTTTTTGCTATAAAAAAATTAATGTTTCTTTTTTATTATTATTTTTATTTGAAAACTCAACCGCTTATTTATACAAAACAACACACACTTACTTCTAAGATCTTAAGCCAAACTTTTAATCCTAAAGTTTAAGTTAATACCTTGTTTAAAACCATTTTAAAACAATCAATTGAGATGCGGTTATTCTCAAAAGTCGGTAATTTTCCTGTTTTTATTTCGGTATTGTTACTAAGTATTCAAACCTCCTTTTTTACGAATCAATTTGTATTTTTAAAATTACTGCTGGCCTTTGTCGTCATACCTAGTCAGTGTCAAAATATTCGGCCTTCAAAAGATTTTTACACTGGTTGTTGTTTTACAAAAGTGACAAAAACTCTTAAACTTAAATACTTAATGCTTTTTATATTTTTAGGTAAAATACTATTGTTGCTTTTGCTTGTAAGCTCGAAGGGAATAACTTGACCTCCGAATATGTTTATTACTTATACATCCTATGAGACTTACGTTTTTTTTTAACATTTCGTGTATTCTACGTAACAGGAAGTGGATGCTACTTCTTTATAATTTTGTAATTTGATTAATAAATAATAGTCATTAGGTATCATTTATGTCGTTGGTCAAAGTATAAAATACTCATAAATATCGAACTACTAATCATTGTAGAGACAATTTAATTAAGTAAGATCATGTTTCTAAAGACAACTTAATGGAGTCGTATATTAGTATCTAGACAGATAATTCAATTATTAACTACTATTGTTAAAGTACTTAATTGCCAATAACCAATCAATGAACAATCGGATAAGTATTACATTGAAATAAAACACTTTTAACGGATACTAGCGCGGTTTTATTGAAAGTACTTTGGTAATTAGTTGGTATTTGGTTTGATTTTTGATTTTCCCGACGTTTCGGCACCTTTGCAGCTGCCGTGGTCACGGGGGACTGAAGCTACTTGTGAGCCTACCCTCAAGCGATGAATTTTTTAGAACGTTCAGAAATTAAAATTTATCAAAATAAATTTGAATTTGAATTAAAATTTATCAAAAAAAAAATTGATAAATTTTAATTTCTGAACGTTCTAAAAAATTCATCGCTTGAGGGTAGGCTCACAAGTAGCTTCAGTCCCCCGTGACCACGGCAGCTGCAAAGGTGCCGAAACGTCGGGAAAATGAAAAAATGATTCCAGTTTCTGCATCACGTAAAAATGGATTTGTTTTAGCTTCTAATACAAGCTCAATAGCTATGGGAGTAAAAAAAATACCTATGTAGTTACTATGTAGTACCTACCCGTAGCACAAACATATAATACACCGTTAATTTTTAAGTATTTCTAAAAATGAAAAGGGGATTTTAGACAACGTGAATGAACAACTTTTACTATGGGGCCAACCACGGAATCTGGAAAAAAAATCAGCTGTTCCATAGAAAAGTACAACATTGACTCGACTTTAATGTATACATGGAACAGCTGATTTTTTTTCGAGATTCCGTGGTTGGCCTGAAATCCCCATTTCATTTTTAGATATACTTAAAAATTAACGGTGTAAAGGTATATTTGTAATAGTCGATAGAAGATTTGTCTATGAGAAATCAAATTTAGTTTTTCGATGGTAGATGACGCTGCTGTAGAAATTTCTCATATCTGTCGAAGTATTATACGCGCGTTATTTTTTTCGATAGCTGTTCAGGGAAACTGATACAATAATATGTACGTCATTTGAATAAAAAGTAGAAAACTTTTGCGGTAACTTTACCCCCTAAAAATACCTGCAAGACCCGATTCTCGCTTAGAGTTAGTATCGTCTTTCTTATTGATAACGTAAGTAGTTCGATCGTCTCGTCCCTGAATTACGTTGTAGGGTTATCTCATAATAATTACGTTTGTGGTTTGATGACACCCAACAGTGTCATTATCATAGATATAGTATATTAGTCATTATAGTACTGAGATAAAACAAATTGTATTAAGTCCAAAAGTTGTCAACAAGCCGTAGCACGAACAAACATTATCGAGCAAAACAAGCACGTAAAAGTATTCGATAGTAGAGTAAGTACTAAATACTTGACGGATTTCCTGCTGAAATATTCGAAATTTCGGATAAAACACTTTTTATAAACTTCGTTTCACATTTTTTTTTAAGTATTTTCATAACTAGATTTCCTCATTTTTTTTCTCCACATAAATTCGATCGTCAGTTTCAGTGTCAGGAGTTTCAGGCAAGTCTCAGGACAGGTTTGGTTTATTACTAGGTACATTTTCCAGTTTTATAAATTGATTCAATGTTTAATTGTAAAAGAGTCTCTCCATCATTCAAATCACGCCGAAATTGTGTTGCGATCTAGCCTTTATTGCGTTTTAAATGTCGCATCGCAATTTTCTGCCGTTCCACATGAAAATTAGTGGGCAGCGAAGTATGTCAAGATGTCAAGTATCGTCCGAGAACACTCATCCAATGACATTGGAGGTTCTGTAACTTTACGCAACATCACACGACACATGGCAAATATTTCATGACTATTCAACAAACCAAAGGGTCAATATTATGAAACCCTTTTAATATCAGTAATCAGTTTTTTTTGATTTCGTTCCAAAACAGCTCCCAATTTTTTTAAACTATAATAAGTTTGTTACACATCGTTTTTTTTTATCCTGAGTCCATTTTGCCGCTGACTGCCGCTCTCTCACTTGCACATTTCAATGTTTTCTCAAGATTTCTTAAATCTGAGTGCGTAATTGAAAAATGTGTCTCGGCCACTTTTCGCAATATAAGATTACGGACATGTCAACATATATTTCAGTTTCAAGTTGCTGAAGTACAAAAAGTTATCGTTTTTGCCAGTTCAAATAACTTTTTGTGCTTACTTCAGCAACAAAATACTGAAATACCTACCTACCTATATTTTTTATTTTTATTAATAGCTTGTTTGTTACCTATAGCCTATAATCCATGATCCGAATTCAATCGCTTTTTCGAAATTTTGCTTACCACGCTTCTATATGATTGAAGTTACCACGCGATTTAAACTTTTAGTTCGCGCCGTAATTGTGCCTGACTTGGCAATATATTTCATTATTTTATAAATGCAATCGGAATTATTGAAAACTAGATATGACGCTCTTTATATGGGCGATGCTATTTCGCATATTTCAGTGCAAAAAAAGGAAGAAATTGAGCCGGCATCCGCCGCGCTGGATCCGGCTTAGACCGGTCCAGCCAGCAACTATACCATAAACAACATATTCTTCGATAGACCAGCCCGACTACATGCTTGCCGCAAGCGTATCTAAACGGTGAATTAGCAATATTTTGCAATAAAATAACGGATTATTTTAAAAAGCTGTAAAATCACTTAATAGATTATTAAAACACCAAGACGTCTAGCTAGCCTCTCTGTAAACAAGAGAAGTTAAATTATTTCAAAAAAGAACTATGAATTCGAAATTGACTGACCTACAGGTTTTGTTCACGCTGTGGATTAATATTCATGAATTGTTAATGCTGATCTAGTTAGATCCACTGAAATTTCGTGAATGGCGATGGCGCTCTTATTGCGCTTAAAAATTGCCGACCATGAACAAAAGTAAACAATCCTATTTGTTATTATTCTAATGATTCTAAGCCTATTTGACGTGCTGAAACTTGAAAAATAAAACTATGTATATGTAGGTGGTAAGTTGTATGTAGGGTTGCCAATTTTTTTTGTATCAAATATAGTATTTTCAAGATTATTAGTGTAAAAATATAATAGATGGTGAAAAAGTCCAAATAAATATATTAGGTTGCCGTTTTGTATGGAGGATTTTAAAGAAGTGGATTTTTTTATACTTAAGTACTAACATTTTAAATTTATTTAACAACCGCAAACACAAGTGTTTAATCACAATAAATTATTATGCATTTATCAACTTTTTTATTGCTTTTGTTTATTTTTTTCACTTGGAAAAATATAGTAGTTTTGCCTACTATATATTTTTTCAAAAAATATATAGGCGAGACCTCAATATAGTAGGATACTATATTATATAGTAGGGTTGGCAACCCTAGTTGTATGTGTCACAAAAACATGGAAAAAAGTATACAACGCGCTTTAGTCTTATATCCGTAAGTTTAGTTCTGACTAAGCTAAAAAGAAATCTTAAAAAACCAGCCAAGTGCGAGTCGGACTCGCGCACGAAGGGTTCCGTCAAAAAATCACGTTTGTTGTATGGGAACCCCACTTAAATATTTATTTTATTCTGTTTTTAGTAACTATTTGTTGTTATAGCGGCAACAGAAATACCTACCTACATAATTTGTGAAAATTTCAACTGTCTTAGCTATCACGGTTCATTGAGACACATCTGAGTTTGAAATCCATCAATCGTTTTGATAGCCATGTAAGTTAGCCGGTACGGCCCCGGTGACAGACAGACGGACAATGGAGTCTTTGTAATAGGGTACCCTTTGGGAACGGAACCCTAAAAAGACTGTATTTTATTTTAGACTATACCTAAACCACTGCATTAGAATGTAAAGTACCTACCTACTGTCTTAAGTTCACGGAAAAATCAGCGATAACATCATGGCAAAACCTGAGTACGTTTTGATGGATGTCGGTAGGTAGTAGGTATGTTTTTACTATACTTAGTATCAATTATGTAAAGTGGTTCCGTTTTACACAACATCCGCGTTTACTCATAATATATTTTTTATATCTTATTTATTATTATTACTTACCATTTATTTCAGAATATCATTCCATAGTTTGTGAGTAATTCTTTATTGTTTTTAAAAATCCGGTTGATATTTAATACGATTTGTATTTGTTTATTTTGAAACACTCTAAACAAGCTAGTACATAATAAGACATCACCATTTTTTTACCTTATACCTACTAATACTAAAACTACTATTACAGTTTACAGCATTACATAGTTGCTAGGTAGTTATTTTGACGTGCTTTAACTTAATGTATAAAATTATATATTTAAAACAATAAAAACCCTATTAATAGTATTACGCACGACACTTAAAAAAAACAATAGCCTTCTAAAAAAAAAGTTGAGTTTGTTTTAATGGAATAGGCAATAAGAAAACCGAAGATTCTGTCAAGCAAGACGAGTCTTAAGTGTTTTTAATAATAAACCGGGGTTTTGCTGCCTATACTTATACCACAAAAGTTTACAACTTAACTAACTCCTTACTTTATTACTTCGTTAAGACTCAAACATTATACAATGACACTGAATGAACTCATATCAAATTCAATTTATTGTACATACAAGTAAGGTTGAGGTATTCCGACCAAATGCCCTTGACCACATCGTAAGATTTACTGCCCAAGTCGTCGATATCTTTTGCATAGGTACATTTCAATCGATGACAATCTATACGTGTTCTTGAATAACAAAGTATTTTTTAACCTTTGTTTTATTTTTTGCAAAAACACTTGAGTTGAGTACACTTGATCGTATTCCCTGCACACTTACAGTTATTTTTGCTTCTAAAACATTGAGCGTGTTTAAAGACCCTTCTGACATCAATGTTCATGTTCTGCATCTAATTGAGCTTTTATGGCAACAACTTTTTATGTAAATTAAAATTAAAATGTATATTTTGATATTGGATCATCACAACAAGTTCGTCCAATGCTGCGATAGATATTTTCCCTTGTGGTTTAACAAAACTTAGAAGTAGGTTAACTACAGACAGGATGTGCTCAGCCCTTCTCAGCCAATTAAACTGAACAACTTGATCTAGGTCGAAATACGTCAAAAAAATTTAGCTATCCCAAAACATCCCATATAAAACCGACCACTTTATTACTAAATCAGTGATCAGTTTAAGAATACCTAATCTAAGTAAGTAATTATTTTTTTCGTCTTTCGACCTATAGAGTTCTGGCTGTTCAGTCAACTATTCTGTGGGTTAGTTTCAGGGACTGGAAATATCCTTAAAAGTTGTCACGTAACTTTAAAATCACCTGTAGTAAAACCCAACCTAACCCATTTTCTCTATATTTTCAGCGGAAATCGTAGGCAGAACCAACGCACCTCCTGTGACCGAAGTTTGCTTGGGATGCATCTGCCAAGCTGTGTCTGGCTGCAAGCAGGGTTTGCAGTGTGAAGGCGACCATTGTGGCCTGTTCCACATCACTTGGGCCTACTGGGCAGACGCTGGGAAACCGACCATCAACGGACTCTCGCCTGATGACCCTCAAGGTAAGAAAATTTGAAATTAATCTCTTCCAAGCTATTTAAGTTTGTTTGGTATGCTACGTCTGGCTGCAAGCAGGGTTTGAATTGTGAAGGCGACCATTGTGACCTGATCCACATCACCTGGCCTTACTGGGCAGAGGCTGGGAAACCGACTATCAACGCACTCTCGCCTGATGACTCGATTTTGGTCGCTACAGTAAGAACATTTGAAAATAATTTCTTCCATGCTATTGAAGTTGGTTTGGTGTGCAACGGCTGGCTGCAAGCAGGGTCTGCGTATGAAGGTGACCTCTGTCTGTTTTTCTACATCACCTAGACCTACTGGGCATCACCTAGCCCTACTGGGCAGACGCTGCTGGGAAACCGACCATCAACGGTCTCTCGCCTGATGACTCTCAAGGTAAGAAAATGTGAAAATATTCTCTTCCAAGCTATTGAAGTCGGTTTGGTATGCTAAGGCTGGCTGCAGGGAGGGCAGCGAACTAATAAGGAGGGTCTACGTATCAAGTGACCTCTGCATCTTTTTCCACATCACCTGGCTAGTGGCTATACTCTACAGACGCTGGGAAATCTACTATCAACTGGATTTCATCTGATATTGTTTGAAAAAATGTGTCACATTCTGTGATTACTTATTCGTTCATGAAATGAAGATATTCTTAGTACTTACCATCCGAAAAGTATTAAGTTAAAAATAAAGAGTTAAGTAAGAGATTAGCAATTAAATTACCTCATTAATATCACCGTGTTATATACTATTTTAGTGTAACTACGATATACCACAAACATCTCATCTCAATAGAAGGTCACTTCTTTATAGTACTACGAAACATTATATAAGATTCTCGCTAACTTGTTTATAATTTTTGTTTAATGTAAATCAGGATATAAGCCGGCGGCGCTGGCATTGAAGGAAATCACGATGGCTCGTCGGAATAACCTTTACTTGACGCTTCTTATTATTTCCATATTCATATTAAACACCATATTTCGTGACTTTACATAGAACTCTTTGTACAAAAAAATACTGTATAATCGTATACTTCATGGCAGCATCGCCTAAGTGAAGTTTGTATAATATATACAGGTGTATGTAGGTGATATAAAAGCTGCACCCGGTATACGATGCCACGAACGGATAAATGGTAAAACGCATAGGGGCAAACTTATACAATCATAAATTTTTAATAAGTTAAACATTATCTCTTTTTGGTCAGGAACCGTCGCAGGCATACGCAAAAGGACAACCTCATCAATGTGTTGTCACAATCGGATCAATAATTTAACGCATAGCTATAGAGAATTCATTTAAATATTTGATAATCGAACCTCCAAAAACGCAGTTAATGCTACGCTTCATGTATGGTAATCATAAAAAATAAGCTAGGTATAACATTTTAAAACATTTAACATTAGGTAGGCCTACTTGAAAGTTAGCCAAACCAAGAACCTTTCTTTTGTAATAAAAGTTCTTATTTAGGTACTCTAAAATACTGTTCTCCTCCTTTCAGCGTTCTCGTCATGTACCAACGACCCGTACTGCGCCGCCCTCACTGTCCAGGGATACATGGCGAAATACGCACAGGTTAGTAAAAATATGCGATGGAGAATCTGTGCCTCTGCCCCATCTAGGGGACATCGGAAAATAAGTCAAATCAATAAAAATCGCAGAACATTCCCTTCCCCACGACTACGGATGACAGTCTCTGCCTAATGATTAATAGAATAAATACTTAGTGGAAAAATAGACTTAAGCAGCTAGATAAGTACATAGTAAAACTTTTTTTCTAACAATTACAGCTCATAACCGAGCCGTAATTTTCAGGAAAAATAGCCTTACTTTGGAAAATCGTGTAAAACTTTTCAAAGAAAAAACTGTGTTTTACTAAAATGTCTGCTAAAATGTTAGTAAGATTCTTTCACAACAAAGAATCCGCCGATTCTACCTTAGTTTGTTGATCTTCGTCTATTTTCACGTAGACAATACTTCAGTCAGTGACATAATGATTTCGCGTCACTTGTACAAATTGATATTTCAAGAATAGTATGCTTATGTACCTACTTACCTACTTGTAATTCTTGAAAGCCATAAAAATTCATCACCTTTGAACTTAATGTGACAAGTTCAAAGCTGTGGTTATACGACAGACAACCATTCGCCACGCGAAGAGCCAGTAGAAAAAAAAGATTCTCATAGCCAATGATCCCATCATAGTTTTTGAAGTGTACCTACAATTTAAAACAATATTCTGCAATTCAAAGCCTCAGTGGGTTTGCTATGAAATTCTATTCATAGCAGGTTGTAGGTGTGATCTGTCCAATGCTAATTTGTAGCAGAGTTGTCATCATCATTTGCATATTATTTCATATCTCTGACATCACTCGAATGAGCATTGTTTATTTATGCAACATTACTATAAACAAGGTTTTCATAATACTTCGATAATTTTCTTATTCTCTAATTTACTTTCAACCCAATTTTTTTCAGGACTGCAATGGTGACGGTCAGATCAACTGCTACGATTACATGGCTATCCACAAAAAGGGTGGGTTCGGGTGCAAGGGAGATCTACCCTTTGACTACGTGAACACCTTCAACCAATGTGTGGCGGCCGTCGCTGCGCACCAAGGCTGATAAGCTTGCCAATTCTCTCCTAGGCGACCTTTAAATGGATTACACACTGCCACGCATTACGCTTCGTCCTGCAGATATTAGTTGAAAAATTACGCGAGTAGATACTCTTTTGATGTAATGTCACAGAATATATGTATAATAGTGTGATGTGTGATTTCTATAGTAAACCTGCAGCGTGATGTGTGACAATGTAAATCCGTCTTAGTGAAGCGCTACTCCTGCCGAAAGTATAAGACGCCGACACTCCATTAATACCCACTGATATTAGAACGTAATTTATAAATCTATCTTAAGGCAGCCATTACACGCTCATGCAAGCGTCAGTCAAATTCCATCAGTCATGAATTACGCTTGACTGATTGACTGATGGAAAGAAGAAATCAACTTCATGCAACCATCAGTCACCCCATTACACTGACGGTGACTGACAGCAAAACCTATCGTGTAATGGCTGCCTTACGCGATGTCATCGGCTAAATAAAAAAAACTAGGAGCGTATTCAGCCGAACGTTCAGCGTTGCATTTTCGGCAGTTGTGACGCATCGCTTTGACAGACATATCCCATAGTTGCCCTACCTACTCCTTATCAAGTTCTAATATAAAATAAGATAGCAATATTGCCAAATTGAACATGCAAAGTTTGTGATTCCCTTTGGTCGAACTTACTCATTAATTATTGTACTTTTACTCGTAAGTTAAGAAGAAAATTGAAAATTCCCAAAAAAGATTATAAAACTTATTTTCATAATTTCATTTATGCATTTGGCCGTTAACATTAACTGTTAAAAATACATTTATATCAAGTAAAACTAGTCGTAGTTAATATAAGATTACAAAATTATGTATGGAAATTTGACAAAATAAAGTACTGATACAATTATTTAACGAAGCTATTTTATTTAAAAAAAAATGCCTTAAAATTTTCTTTCTAAAATGGTTTAAAAAACACAAAAAACCGACTTCAAAAAACCTACCTCTAAAAAGCAAGAAATAATATTCGTAATAATAAAAATACGTCTATTGAAGTCGGGTGGGGCTGGAGTACAAATTTCTTTTTTTTATTCTAAAAGCAAGAAATAGTATTCGTAATAATAAAAATACGTCTATTGAAGTCGGGTGGGGCTGGAGTACAAATTTCTTTTTTTTATTCTAAAAGCCCCACCCGACTTCAATAGACGTATTTTTATTATTACGAATATTATTTCTTGCTTTTTAGAGGTAGGTTTTTTGAAGTCGGTTTTTTGTTTTTTTTAAACAATTTTTTATTTTTTTATTTTTAGTGTAGGTACCTTGTAGGTAAGGTATATTATATAGTAGAAAAATCGGCTCAGCTAATAAACGTAAGATAATCGCGGAGAAACATTCTATTATTTATTTCAATACGGGTCAAAATGAGAACCTTCTTTTTTAAGTCGGTTAAAAAACTACACTTAAGATATCCCTCTTCCAACAAAAAAATAATTATCTTATTCAGTTCATAAACAAAGAAGTAATACGACCAATCATCGAGGTAATTCACACAAAATCATGCTATTCTCGTGCTTTTTTCAAAATTACTTGAAAAGTACTGAACCGATTTCCAAATTTTAAAAAATGGGACCAACTTGGGAGTGTACCTGATGTAATAACGTTTGAATCATTTCAATCGGTCCAGCCGTCTTCGAGTAATCGGTGGACATACACAAAAAAAATATACAGACGAACATAGAACCTCCTACTTTTTTAGAAGTCGGTTAATAAAAGTGATTAATAACAAAAGATTACTGGTGAAACCATCAAAAGCGGTTTTGAAAACTAACTTTGATGTGTTTCACAGGTTAAAAATTACATGCCAATAATTAAATACATGAGACAAACATTAACTATGTGCCAATAAATACATGAGACAAACAAACACACTTTACTACAATAATATTCATTATTTATTGAAATAGTTTCAATAAAATTGTCTGACATAGATATTTCAGGAAATAAAAAAACACCTGATTGTAGGTATAAATTTTTAAGAGGAACATATAGGAAGGTGTTGAGAAAATTGAAAATATCAACGTTTCGTTCGTAGTCCCCTGTTCCCTACTACAAAACTAGACTGATTTGAAAAGCAAATCATAGGAACAAAGCCAAAGTATTTCTTTATTTTTATATTTTTTTCATAAGTCATGAGGCGTTATCACATTAAACTTTATAATTGTTGTTGTTACATAAGGCTAAAATTGTAATTTAAATTTAATTTATTATCAAACATCAAGTTGTTATGTCCAAATTAATTTCCTTATTGTAAGTCATTGTAAGTTACTAAACATTTCTTTGTTTCTTACGTAGGTACTCATTTATATAAAATCTTGTTTATAACATAATGGTACTGTAGGTCGATTTGTGTTTAATATTTGTTACTTTGATTGTTAAATACTGTTTGTTACCTAAATAAATAAATAAAATAAATAAATAATTTTTTTGATGAAAACGGTATAATCGGTCTAGTTTTGGAGGAGGAAACAGGGAGGAGGAATCAACGTTTCGTAAACGTTGATTTTGTCAACTTTCTATGTGTTTTTGTACCTATTTGATATTCTAACGTAGTGTTTCCCCCTGACCAAAAGTGACGCGCCGCGGAAATTTTTATTTAATATTGTAATTCTAATAGGTACACAATTTTAATAAAACTTTACTTGGAATTTTTAGGGCTCATAGTCTAGTATTTTATACGGTACCTATCATTACACTTCCTCGTAGTTACTGCTAGAAGTAGATAGCAAAACTGCTAAAAGTGGCCGTTTTTGACACATTTTCTATCTACTTCTAGACTACGAGGGAATGCAGTGGTACCTTCTAAAATTACTCTAAAAGTCCATGGGCCTTAAAAATTCCATGTAAAGTTTTATCAAAATCTAAATAAAATCATTTTCTATTAAAAATTTATTAAAAAAAAACCTCCCACTTTCGGTGGTATTGCCAATTTAACCTTTCACTAAAAGTAAATTACAAGGCAACAACAAACTATATAGGTACCTATATCTACCGGTTGTTGACTGAACGTCATGATTTACATACAATAGGATGGATTATTATTATAACGAAAAACCTAACCTAACTAATACAACAAAAAATAAAACGTGCAATTTGTTACGTTGTAATTTTTCGATTATTTCCTCTGTGGGTGGGATTACTTATTACCCGATCATGTACCTGGGTATTCGAAATTCAAAACGGTAGAACTCGACAGCTAGCATTATTTTTACGCAACTTTATGGCTGCCTGACTAGTCACACAAACCAATTCACAAATTAAATTTTTACTAAAAAAAAATTATTTCCTCCCATTTCTTTAGGAAAGCACTACCTACCTACAAGCCTTGTACTGGAAGCTATTTGCATTGCCTCGAATGCCTAAATGGCTACAGCTGCTTGAAAGAGATATTCCTCATAGGTAGGTACCCACGGTATTTGGTTTGGTTCGGTTTGACATCCATATTAACCAGATTTTTACGAAAAGGACTTGCAGTATTCTTAATTATTGTACTAATAAACTTCACTTCAGTCTACAAAGTTCACAGATGTATGATACGTCATTGTCGTCACGCTCACACCTTCGAATAAAAAATAAAAATGAACAACAAAAATCTTTAATGGCAGTATAACGATAACAATCGTCCTATTAACTCCAACAGCGAACTTGTCAAGCTCCCGGATGCTCTGTAAAGTTCAGAACAAAGTCAGCGATCTAACATGAATTAATCATAAGTACATATTGCGGAATTCCCTTGTCACATCACATCCGCAATCCACATTAAAAAGTAAGACGTAATAAAACCCAAAAGTCAGGAAGCGTGCATGCACAATTTTTAAACACTGCATAATTATTTAGCACAAGGACAACATCATAATTTCTAACATACTTACATATAGACTGAAAACAAACGCAATGTAATTAGCAAAAAAGATACTTAAATTATAATGTGAATTATAAAGTTTGTTAAGCGTGAAAACCCAAATCAGAAATTAGATAAACAATTAAATAAAGATCCAGACATTTTAGGTAAGTATTCAAAATCTGTAATCTTAATAACCGGACATAAATAACAAAGACTTTGTCAAACAATTACCTAGGTATTAATACAAAGTAAGCACGACTATATACCATTTGCAATATATTCTATGAAACATCTCATAGATTGTAAGATCTACTAGAGGTTATTATATCACAGTTTTTGCGGTAGTTTTTTAACAGTTCTCAGAATAATGAAGTAACACACTGTTAGTGATTGTTCGGTCAATCGGCGTTTGGTAAGGACCACTCCAAATGAAATTACCGTGGTCAGTTAGTCGATAAGTAGCCAAATTATGTGACGCACAGCTAAGCTCGTGAAATTTTATAGTGAAATTATTTACCTCTAATTAATTATCTGTGAAAATGTGGGTGCCATATTTAATGTTGTGTTTATTTATTGCGGTAGATGGTGAGTATATTCAGTTTTTTAAATGTATTAATGTTTGATTGCCAAAAAGTTTGTGTGCGTGTTTTTTATCTTTTTCTGTGGTTAAGTAAGGTGTTGTAGAGACAGACATACTTGCAAATATAAATATGAAAAGTGCTAGAAGACAATGCAATGGAAACGTTATTCATTGAATAAATTAACTGTATATTTTTTATTATAAGTAGGAATAAGCTCCATTAAAGTTTCAGAATTTTCGGTTGCGTGAAAAAAAGGTCACTTTTTCTTTTCTTCACTTTTCTTCAAATAAGTACGGAAGTAACAGCAGAATGGAGATCATACCTCTGACCACAACCACACCATACCAGAGGCCACAACCACAACATGTATTTATTTAGAATACCATGTCGTGTTTGTGGTGGCTAAGGAATAATTTCCATTCTGCTATTACACCCGTACTTTTTCGAAGACGAACTTATTTTTTTTTATGAATTTTTTCAGGCAACCAAAAATTATGTTTTTTTGCCCTATAAATTAAAAATAAAATATAATAAAAAAAAAGCTTAATTATTTCTACATAATATAGTAAAATATTCAGCCAATTTGATTTTTTTCAGACATTCCCCATTTAATACTTTAACCGCTGCAATTTTTCATTTTTTTTCCACCGCAGCTTTGAAAGTACCTACTTAGGTGCATTAGAATTTCGAGAGAAAAGATGAACATAAACTTATGTCTTAATTATTATAACTAAATACATTTTATGATATTTTGGAGTAGCTACATTCTTTTACAACCTCTAAAGTCCCGGGTTCGATTCCCGGCTTGGTCAATTTGTAAAACGAACCCTTCTATTTTAAGTCGGGACGTTTATTGGTAGGTAGGTACCGACGATGTCTTTAACCATAACACAAAGTGCTTTAGCTACTTTTACTTTGGAATCGGAGCAAGTAATGTAATGCCATACAGCGCCCTTTTCGTGCTGGAGTGGTGAAAATGAAATTTTCTATTTATCCACCGGTGGATTGACGAGAAATAGGTACAAATTATCCATGGACGAAGAGGAAAAAATTGTATCCATCGATCCACAAGTGAGTCCAAGTGAACGGGGGGTACTAGGCATAGGCTCCTTGAAGGCGTCGGATTCCGCCGCGGGCACACGGCGTGGGAAAATAGATTGCTGGTTTTCTGACGGACAACTGCTTGCAGTGCATGAGTAAGCTCTAATCTATGTCGCCCAGCTCCGGCAGCGGAAGCCCTAAAAATAATTACGTGTTATACTAAATAGTAACCCAATTCCCAGGGGTGTACATTTCCAACTTGAACGAGGCCTGTTTCCGCTGCTTGTGCCACGTGGCCGGCTGCGACACGAGCCACGGCTGCACTGATGGGTACTGCGGCCCCTTCTACATATCCAGGGTCTACTGGGTAGACGCTGGCAGACCTACCTTGCCTGATGACGACCCTAAGAGGAGCGAAGGTGGGATACCTATTTTATGAACTTTATTTATTCTTTCGATTGAGGACGATTATTTCCACTTCCTGACAATAATACCACAGTGATTAGGACCAAAATTGAGTAAATCCAAAAAAAACAATGACACGAAAAAATAAACAAAATTAGATTTTATACTACTTAATAATATTTTATTATTATTATTATTTCAGCCTTCGAAGACTGTGCGCGAGACTATTACTGTTCCATAAAGATAGTTGAAAGTTACATGGCGAAGTTTGGAAGGGTAAGAGTTTTTTTGTACCTATACTATAAGAGTGGCCTGCAATATGGCCAGCAAGTAATCCTTATTACACTTGCAATATTAGTACTTGACTCCACATTACTGACTTCATTTATCTAACCCTAATTATGTTGCTATAAATTAAATTGAAACTGGTTCATGGTTCAAAACAACCCGCAATGCCGAATATGATAGGGACCATCAAACTGAACAACTTTTACTATGGGACCAACAGCTCTGCAATCTCAAAAAAAATCAGCTGTTTAATACAAAAATTAATAACGAAAATATCAAAATGTATGCAACAGCTGATATTTTTTTCGCGATCATTGCGGGTTGTTTTGTAACACCCGGTATATCCTCGAAACTGACAGACCCGCAGTATAAAACTGTGATACACACGAAACAACCCAATATCCAACTATCTATACTAACTAAGTATAACAATACGTTAGGGGTGAAATTAAAACCAGTTATTTGATAACAGTTGAAAGCGCTTGTCTGCGCCGTCGTCGTCTATGAGAATCACAAGCCCGTTTCTTTTATGAGGAATTTATTTATATAGCAAAAAAGGCAAAGTCGGCCACGAATATAACGTCGATAGTCTTATTTTTCATCGGTCTGTCAATGTCAGTCATGCTGGCAGCGGTCGCGCTGGCCAGCGTCTTTAGTCATCAAAAAAGTCCATAACAACAGTTAGTAGGCTCGTTGTGATAGTAATAGTAGATTGTTATACAAGACGCTAAAATGACCCATTGCATACGAGGTAGTTTTATTCCCGAGCTTTAGCGAGGGAATAAATAGAAACCAAGTTACAATGGGTTTTAGCGTCGTCTGTTACACTTTACACTATACTTTTCACTACGATAGCGAGAAAATAAAATACAATATTAAATAGTTTATACCTACTTCCGTAAACGAATCCACTCGTTTTTTACCGACTTCCAAAAAAGGATGAGGTTCTATGTTCGTCTGTATATATATATTTTTTTGTGTATATATATTATTTTATCTCGGCTCTTGTACGTTACAATAACGGACTTTTTGAGCAAGAGGAGTGAAAATCTATTTACTCGTACTTATATTTATTCTCTCTAAAGTAGGCGAACACTTTAACAGTACCTACTATGTTCTCAATATAATAACTCAACACCATCAGATATTATATTCTGTTCAGAGTCATTGCCCGAATAATGTGATAAGTATCTCAAAGAGTCTAGCGATTTAATCTAGCTATTGTACAAAAATAAGGCCCCATGACCGTCAATCGATGATCCAGTTATATAGTCACGATTTTGAACTTAAACCCATACTTAATTTTTTTTTTCAGTAAAATGAGCCACCTTTGTTGAAGGATGTACTTACCTTAAATTTTGATATTTTTTCCCAAGTCATGGGACTAGTACGCATTCTATTTGGCTGTGTATCATGAGTTCTGGTTATAGAAGTTTCTCAAGTTTCAGCAAATGAATACTTTCTGAAACTTAGCAAACTTAATTCTGCATTACAAATCAAATTCTATATAACGTTAATAACTATGGCGGAAATCCGATACCTTTACAGTGAAGTTTGTGATTTTTGCATTAATTTATAGTAAAACACTTCGATTCGCTTAAAGACTGAAGATACTGTCTATCGCAAGAAGTCCTCATTTCCGTGTCGGACCTGGGTATATAGAGGATAAACCGCGATTCGGACGCGAGCAGGATCCTCTTAGAAAACCTAACCGTATTTATCTTGGTCCTTCGACTTACGGCCACTGAGGGTGAGGGTAGACCCCACAGCCCAGCGATTCTGAAACGAAACAAACTTCAAAAGTCACCTCACTTCGCATGAGTTTCATATTGGAAATTAGATAATTTTAGATACTTTATCAATTAGAAATTAAAATTAGATAGGTAACTTTGTAGTTACCTATCTAATTTTAATTTCTAATTGATTGAAGCAACCTGAAATCTCTTGCAATTAATAAATTAGCCTATAATTATCTTATTTCTCATATCAAATCGTGCGAAGTGAGGTGATTTACGAATTGAGTTGCGAGTTTTGTCTCGGAAAAGAATGGTGTAGCCCTACAAACCAACCTGTAGATCTCCTTACATAAAAAAATGATGTTGTCTGCGTTAAATCAACTTATGACCATCTCTGTATTTCAGGACTGCAACAACGACGGCGTGACCAACTGCTACGACTATATGATGACCAACTACCACGGCGGGCGCGCGTGCTCCGGCCCGCTGTTCCTCACGGCCCACGGCATGCGATGGCTCGCCAAGTTCCAACAGTGCCGGCTCACTAGACCTATACAACTAATGTGACTATATTTAGGCCGTTCAACTGAACCCTTACGCAGTACATATTGAAAAACTTATATATGTACTGTGACCCTTACAACTAAAGTGACATTACAAGTGACCAACTGCTGCGACTACATGATGACCAACTACCACGGGGCGGGTGCGCGTGCTCCGGCCCACGGCTTGCGCTGGCTCGCCAAGTTCCAACAGTGCCGGCTCATTAGACCTATACAACTAAAGTGACTAT
Organism: Agriphila straminella; assembly: GCA_950108535.1. NCBI lineage: Eukaryota > Metazoa > Arthropoda > Insecta > Lepidoptera > Crambidae > Agriphila > Agriphila straminella. The sequence continues at coordinate 12,747,028 of OX467319.1, forward strand.
ATTTAGGCCGTTCAACTGAACCCTTACAACTAAAGTGACATTACAAGTGAACAACTGTCACCACGCGTGCATGCGAATAACGGCCCGCTGACATGCCAAATGTTACCATTTTCTCTATAGATAAAACCAATGTACGTAATTTGCAAAAAAAAATGTTTCGGCGAGCATCTAGAAGATTTTCTAGATTTACAATACTGGCCTAGCCTAGTGTAGAAATTATTAAACTCCATAGCTACAAAGTGTTTCTAGGTGCAGTGTGCATACCTGATGAAACTTTTTGAAACTAATGTCACATGTAACACATTTTTTCCCTGTATTACTATTAATGTAAAGTTATCTAATTGTTTATATTAGATTTTTTGAAACTTAACTAGATTAGTTGTTTCATCCTTCTGAATGCTTATCTGCTTTAAAAAGTTAAGTTTGACTGCAATGCATTTAATTAAGCATCCTTTTCCAACCCTAGTGTAATTGATTAATATTTAAAGCTAATGTACTATAGTAATGTAATATTTATTTTACAAAATTTACAATAAAACAATGCAAAGTTTAACATATATTTTATTTTATTTCGTCTGCATTAATAAAAACACACACACAAACAATAAAAGTATCACAAGTTTTCTGTAATTTTTGAACTTTTGTTTCAAATGTAAAGCTTACGAGAAATAAGATAAGTTTCATAGGTAAGTACCTACTAGCTTTAAAATTATGAGCTCATTATTTCAATCAAATAGTTGATTATGAAGTACCTAAATATAAAACTACTCAAAATATAAATATAAAGTGATATCTGATTATAAAAAGAAATAATTTAAACAACTTGTGATTATTTCAACATTTTTGTATTACATATTCTATTTTTTTAAATTATTTTAACATCAGTTAGTTTCTTAAAATGTAATTAGTCTTACAAAGTAACTTACAATATAGTTATTTTACTTTCATAGCCATGTAAAATCTAATTATTACAATAAAAGTAAAAATACACTAAACAAACAGTCAAAATGGCACCTAAGTATATTTTCTACAATATTTTTTACTTGCGTAATTAACAAATACACGAGCTTTATACAAAAACAAATTTTCTTAATGTGAAATAGATTGGATTTACCAAATAATCAAATTTTTTACTCGGATAGATTATTTAATGCAGTGTTTTTAGACGAACCAGCCCCCCTAGCCAAAGTAACATTTGCAAATTTTCGTTATCGCTTCGCTTCGAAACATGTATGGATTTGACGTTTTAAAATTCGATTGTTAACGAAACCTTATGTCAATCCCATACATGTTTCGAAAGCGAAGCGATAACGAAGATTTGCAAATGTTACTTTGGCTAGGCCCTCTGTACCCTTAGCACGAACAGCTATCGAGAAAAATAACGTGCGTAAAATCATTCGATAGTGCAATTTAGTATGGAAAATTTAGTTATTTTTTTCGTTAGCTGTTCGTGCTAAGGGTACTGAGCCCTATTTAATAATCTGACAATTTGTCAATTGTCATGACAATTTGTTTACATTGCGGTGCAGCTATGAGTAGTTTGTTCTATTTTCAGTTGACGCAATGGATATAAAATTGTCATGACAGTAGGTGACAAATTGTCACATTTATTAAAAAGGGCCGCCCAGCCGTTGCACGACGACATCCAGTATCAAGCTAGAGTAGTAAGTTAATACAAAAATAACGTTAATCCTAATTTGTGTTAAAAAATTAGATCTCAATTTTTTTTAGAAACAGTTGCCAAAAAAACGTATCACCCATTTCATAAATAAAGCTTAAATAGGCATCCGACCATTTTGGTCTAGTTATACCACATAAAACTTTTGCGTTAAAGTTTTATAAAGGTACATGTACACACAATCATTCATTATATTTCCCAGATTTTCCGAGATTTTCATGCAAAAGTGACGAGTGGCGCCGGAGACTGCCACTCCTGTTCTGTGTCAATTTCTTCATCTGACTCTTCGGGAAATCGAACCTGTAACGACAGTATTACTTTAATAGAGATATTAGTACACTATGGTAAATAAGATAGTAAGTAGAACGGACAATGCCACCTTTTTAGGCCCTGTGCACTTGGTACTATTATGTATTCTGTGCCTGTACCTCAACAATATAAAATCCAACAATATTGTATTATTTTTTCATTCGTAACGATATACCTATTTGAAACTATTATTCCATACATATTTCAAAATTACGAGGCCACTACGAACTATTCGACTTCCTATATGTATAAGAGATAAATAATTTTTTTTTTTATATCATTTGTTTAGAACAGTAGTTCAATCCAGGAGCTCAAAAAAGTGCCTTCGCGCATTTCATGAAAATCTTTCTCTTATGCAATTTTGGGTTATTACAAAAAGCGAAGCCGCTACGAACTAATTCTGCATTGTATTTTTGTTTCTGTGCCCTTAGCACGAACAGCTATCGAGAAAAAAAACGCGCGTAAAATTACTCGATAGAGAATTATCTATGGAAATTTTAATTTCGCTATTCGGCGGTAGATGGCGTTGTACAAATTTAGAATAAAACATTGTACTATCGAATGATTATACGCGCGTTATTTGTTTCGATAGCTGTTCGTGCTAAGGGTACTGATATCAAGAACTAATTGTCCATTATATCTACGAAAAAATCTCAGTCTAGATGTAATAATAAATTTTAACTTACCCAACGCGCAAGTCGCTTCCCGCTACCCTGCACTGTGCCTTCCTGCGTTGTTTGCCATGCCTGGAGCAAATAAGGTTTTAACTTTAACCAACGGAAATGTAGAAAAAATTCTAAATCGGCTTAGTTGTTGAAAATATTTTCTTATATTAGTCGATGAATATAATCTTAGTCGGTGCTGGAATTAATCATGGTTTGAGTAAACTAAAAAATCTGTAAAATATTAAACGTGTAATATGAATGATCCCCTACCTGGTACGCGTCGTTGAACGCGTGCGCTAGAGAGAGTGCGAGCGCCCGGGCGTGCTTTCTCCGCGCGCACACGAACACGTGCACCACGTGTGCCTCCGTCCCACCGCTGGGCCTGCCCTCCACCACCGCAAACACGCGAGCATTCGCCGCATCCGCTGAGCAGTATGAAATTCTGAAAAAGTTTTCAAGTTATTTAAAAACCTGCTGAAACTACTCTTTGTAAAGTTCTTAGTGGGGCGAAGAAGGTACAGTCTAGCTTACATTGATATACAGTCCAAAAACTTTGTCCCACGAAGGGAAAGTACCTCAAATATTGAAGATAGGAAATTTTACTGAAAGAAGACTTTATTTTGTTTTTAAAAATAAATGGATATGCATTCAAAGATTTTATGAATGAAAATCGCTTAGGATGATAAAATACGTACATAATAATTAAAATTTAAATGTCACATGATCTTCAAGATGTTGTGCTTACTCAAGAAAAAAATATCCGAGTAACCCTTTCGATCGGTAGATATATGGTAAAAATAAAAGTGTTTTATTATTTTTGGTAGGTTCGATGCCTGCCTAAGACAGGCGATTTTTTAAAAATCTTTAAATGCAGCTCAGATTATTTTTACAAACAAAATAAAGTCTTCTTTCAGTAAAATTTCCTACTTTCAATATTTAAGGTGCTTTTCCTTCCGTGCGTTAAAGTTTTGGGACACCCTATTATGCTATCCCATAAGCTAAAGAGGTGATAGTAGACATACACAAGTAAGTTAGTATTGATTATTTATAAATCCATATAAAGTTTTTTTATTTAGTTGAAACTTTCTATCACCGAAGGTGGTTTGTTAGAAAAGAGAAAATAGCACAAGACAAAAAGCTTTGAGCCTATAAAATCTAGTGATTATTTATCTGTTATAGAGTCAAGTAACTTTATCTCAAAAGCCTTATTATTTTAAGCGACTTAGATAATATTATCACGTAGATTATTTATAAATAAACCACAAAGGATGGTACCAGCTCGCAATCTGGTACGAGATGTTTATGCTCAATGAATTTAAAACTGACATCGACCTCAGCCTGTGTGACATAATTAATTACGTTAATGCATCGTTAAATGACAATGTTTTTTCAATAAATCATTATATAACATTACTTAATTGATTCCTGCTATACATTTTTATGTCATCGGCAAATTTATAGTAGGTACTATTATTTCCTTAAACTAATGATAAAGTTTACTGTCTCCACGTGCTCACGTCACGTCACGACACGAGGGCTCGACGTTTTTACGGTTCACAGGTTCAATCGAGCAAGTTATAACGTGTAGTAAATTTTTAAAAAGCTTTATTGAAAAACATTGTAGCATAATGGTAAAAACGTGGCATATACAGGGTGTTTGGTAATAGCCTTATAAAGCCGAATATGGTAGATAGGGACCATCAAACTGAATAACTTTTACTATGGGACCAACTCTGAAATCGCGAAAAAAAACAGCTGTTTCATACAAAAATTAATATACAAAATATTTAAGTGTATTAAACAGGAGATTTTCTTTTCGAGATTTCAAAGTTGGTCCCATAGTAAAAGTTTTTCAGTTGGATGGTCCCTATCTACCATATGCGGCTTTATAAGGGTATTACCAAACAACCTGTATTTTATTTGTAGACTTACCATATTCGGATAAAACTAACTTGTCGGGCAATAGTGTATGCACAATATAGTGATGCAACATTAGATTAGAAGCAAAGGCGTATTTTTCGTCTGCGTCTTTACGTTTCAACCATCATCCGAATCGAACGAAACTCGGAACCAATTGCTCATGGGTAGTTCTTCGGAAAAGTGTTCTCCGTGTAATTTCCACAGCATTTTTGAAATCACTAAATTAAAGTGAATTACACAAAAAAATTGAAAGCTTATGCAAATTCAAACATTATATCAAAATTCGCCACGTAGCGAATGCATACTTTTGCTAAAAAAAAATATAGAAAATTTGCGATCCATGGAAATTACAGTAAAGACCACGGAAATTACCCAGCAGATAAAATTTTGCTCACCATCATGTCAGATATGAAATTAAAGCTCAAATAAAAGTTAGTTGGGGTAGTATTAAGAACTACATTGTATTATAATTATATTTAACAAAAATAGTAGATTAATAAAAAAAAAACTTACAAAGGAACTCAATGTAGAAACATGAAGGTAATAAATAATAATGTTATTAATTAATAAATTTCTTTTAGAGTATATTATTGATTGCATATTATGGATGCGCATCATAATAATAAAAATAACAAATATTTGGTAAAAAGTATCAACAATCTGTACGACCTAGGTCAATACTCGTTTACTAAAGACTAGTTTTCACTAATTGTGTATGGTCTTCAAACAATAACGCTGACTAAGTTTACCAACCTGCTCTGTATAACGATACAAGTTCTAATGCAGATCAGTTGGACTGCAAGCCCCGGGCACAGACTCCTAGCCTGGCAGAAGTACATACTTCCCTTTTCGCTGAATATACGACGTGACCTGCCGTCCTCAACAATGGTGACCTGACCACCGACACTGGACAGCAGCAAGGTATACCACCCCTCATGAGTGAAGATTGGAGTTAGCTTTCTAGGTCTGCAATCAAATGCAACTAAGCCCTGCAGCAGCAACTCGGCAACTGGCGGACGACGGTAACACGGCAGCCCACAGCCAGGTGATAATGCGACCTACACCGGTGTGGCAGTTCTGCATACGAAGCCATACCGCCCGTAGAGTAGAGCACATATCGTCATATCGGGAGACTGGAGTGTAACTGACCTATGTACGAGTATTTCAATCAAAAGCAAAGCCATTGCTTTGCTTTTGATTTTCTTTTTTGAGTAACGAAGAAATTAATACAGGATCGACGAAAGCCAAGCTCACCCGACACTTTACCAAAGATATCCAGGACGCCAGCCTGAGAATAGTATGGCCCTCAAACAGCTAAAAAAGAACAAGGTGGCGGGTGACGATGGAATCACTAGAGAACTTCTGAGAGCTGACGGAAAGCCGATACTCAGAGGTTTCTAGAAGCTATAGGAACAGTGTACTCAAATTATCCAGACTATTAATTATACCTAGGACAGACAGTCCTAGTAAAGTGAGTCCAATTTCGAGGAAGAGATCTCTCGTCAGATCCAACTCAAAGCTTCGAAAATTGTTTGCGTCCAACTTACTTCAGTGTCTCAAAACGACAGTGTGTGTGTTGTTGCCAACTTGCCTTGTTTGGCGACAGAAATGAAGAGATCCGTAGAAGAACTTAAGTAACCGACATCACTTGAAGAATTGCACAGCTGAAGAGTAACCGACATCACTTCAAGGATTGCACAGCTGAAGTGGCAGTGGGCAGACATAGCGAGACAAACCGGTGGCTCTGGAATAGTGATCGCGCACCGGATGCCCCCACCCCCTGACAAAGTAGTCCGACGATCTGGTGAAGGTCGGAGGAAGCTGCTGGATGTGGGCAGGACAGGGCCAATCGTTGTGGAGAACCTTGGGGAAGGCCTACACCCAACAGTAAGTGTCGAGCGGCTGATATAATAAACCAAAAATAAAACAAAGTAATTTCCATGGGCTTTATGTAATTTCCATGGTGTTTTATACATGGAAATTACGCCATGGAAATTACCAAAAAGCATTAATTTTGAAATTTATCGGCATTGAAAAGATATAACCTGCTTCTTTGTTACTGGTTAAGTACATTTGGGAGTAAGGTATTGCACCTCAGAACCCGTTTACAAAAAATAGCACAATTATATTGCAAAAATGTGACATGGAAATACATTAGAAATGAGAACCAAATTTTTTAAAATCGTAGAACTTAGTCTTGCACCAAAAGCGTGGGAAACAGCAACACAGTCATCTTACCTGTCAGTAGCGGTGTAACTGTCGATTCGAAAACATCAATCACTATTTGTCTGTGCCTAGCCAGTCCAGAGCAATGGCCTTCGCAAGAGGGCGCAGTGAAAAAGTAGCTAGGCGTGTGACATACTAACTTAGGTCCATAAAATCAAAAGTTTCCCTCCGATAGGATTTAAAATTTGATATGTATATAACGTGATATGTCTATTTTAAATGTGTGTACAAAACTGATTAAAAACGTGGGTGATTTCAAAAATATCCGCGATTTCTCATAAGCCGGCGCCCGTGTGACACGTAAAAACGTGCAAAATAACCCCGTTTTTGAGGTGTTGAGGGTGAGTTACTCCGATCTACGTAGATTTAACCAGTAAAATCTATATGACACGATGCATAATGAAATGTAGAAACGATGTAATGATAGTTTTAATCATAATTATTTGTTTTTATAGGAGATATGAGTCACACACACTCAAAAATTGCTCTCCCAAGAACTACCCTCATGCTAATTTGCCAGATAAAACGTATTGAAAGCTACTAACCTGTAGATGGATATGCTCAGGAGTTCCTCTTGCGCATCCACGTCACTCACAACGATGCCCTTGGGGCTGATGTCCAGGCTGACCCTTTGCATCTTCTTATTGAAAGCTGAAGAAAATTAGATAGTTGTAAAAAGACATAATTTTATCACCTCGATAATATAGTTTGGTACCTTGTTTGGTACGATACCCACTTATGCCACGAAAACAAAAGAAATCACTAGGGTGAATGACACTGCTATAGCACTACGATATCAAGCGTCGTCGCGTAGGTATGTTTAGCTTTTTACAAGTGTGATATTATCCTTACTTAATTTTATTTAAAGGGGATTATGAACAGATGAGTTTACTGGTGTCCCCTGGGAGATCGGGCTGGGGAATCCTAGTGGACGAAAGGGTGACCGCGGATTTTAAAGAAAGGACGTACAGTGCCAAGTTTTTTTACAAAACACGCGAAGTGCCACCACTGATAAACCCGGCGGATAAATTTTCCACTTATAACCTGCAAGATCGTAGCATAGTGCAACATCATGTGAACTGCCTAAAGCATGTTCCAGACGGATGTAGTCACGCCTCCCATCAGAGGTGACCTTGCTTGATGCCATCCATCTAAACGCTAGATGTAATCCAAATTTCTCCATCCAATCCAAATGACCTTCAACGTCCTTGGAGGAAGGGCGCGAGTTCCATCCGAAGATGGAGTGATCCACTTTCATTTCTTTTTTTGTTTTCTGTCGTCATTTAGAGACAAAAGCGTTAAAGAAACGCCCACCTTTTGAAATTTCGACAAATTAGGAGCCAATTTTACAATACGACACGTGAGTTTGCTTCGCTAGCGCGATTCACAATGAAGAAGGGCGACCGTGTTGGCGCTTGGATGGAAACTCGTGTAGCCGCAACACAATCCGCGGATGGAAATCACGCTCCAATCAAGCTTCCACCCAAGTGACCTCTAATGGGAGGCGTGATTACATCCGTCTGGAACATGCTTAAGAGAGGTATACTTTTTATTACCCTTAGCGGAGTGTAGGGCGGCACGCACAGCGAGCGCGGTGGCGGGCGCGGACGACGCCCGCTCCACAGGCGCCACGCCCGCGTACCGCACGTCACACTGGTCTCGCCCTGACTCACGATTTTCTTTCCACCAGCCTTCCCCTTCACACTCAGCCAGCGCCCACTCCTCGCACAGTTCTAAAACAATACAAGAAATAGCTTATTATCTTTCTGAAACCATAGCAACTTTCGTCTGGCATTCATCTTAAAATTATAATTTGACCGAGCGACCGCGAAACGTCTTCATTTCAGCTTGCGGGTTAAAATGCTTTCGCATGTCTTGTGAAAGTTAAATTTAAATTTTGTGAGCAGATTCGATAATTATATGGATTTTTTTTGACGATTCAGTTTTAAAAAAAATCATAATGGCGGATATATGAGGGATGAAAACGTAAAAAAACATATTTCAGTCAAATGTTCAAAAATGTCACAGACGCGAGTTCTACAGCTCATAGAGCCAACAGGAGTTATTATTAAAGTTTCAATGCTGTGCCTATGATGTCCATAAAAAAATATCTTAAAAGATAAGAAAAAATACCACAGCTAAAGTACAAACTCAACAGATTTTTTTAAATCGGTTAAAATTCTTGTAAATAACTTTTAATATAAATCCATTTCAGTGATAGTTGGAAACACAAACTCATTTTTTTTTGTAAATTGCTATTTATAAGAAAACTTAAAAAAATAGTTTAAAAAAACAAAAAACCGACTTCAAAAAACCTACCTCTAAAAAGCAAGAAATAATATTCGTAATAATAAAAATTCGTCTATTGAAGGCGGGTGGGGCTGGAGTACAGATTCCTTTTTTTTTTATTCTAAAAGCCCACCCGACTTCAACAGACGAATTTTTATTATTACGAATATTATTTCTTGCTTTTTAGAGGTAGGTTTTTTAAGTCGGTTTTTTGTTTTTTTAAACAATTTTTTATTTTTTTATTTTTAGTGTAGGTACCTTGTAGGTAAGGTATTTTATAATATGTTGAAAAATCGGCTCAGCCAAACGTAAGATAATCGCGGAGAAACATACATACGGGTCAAACTGAGAACCTGCTTTTTTAAGTCGGTTAAAGAACCTACACTTAAGATATCCCACTTCCTACAAAAAAATAATTATCTTATTAGAAGTTATACGACCATTATCATCAAGGTAATTCACAGAAAATCATACTATTTTCGTGCCTTTTTCAAGATTACTTGAAAAGTACTGAACCGATTTCCAAATTTCAAAAAACGGAACCAACTTGGGAGTTTACCTAATGTAATAACGTTTGAATCATTTCAATCGGTCCAGCCGTCTTCGAGTAATCGGTGGACATACAAAAAAAAGAAATATACAGATGAACATAGAACCTCCTCCTTTTTTGGAAGTCGGTTAAAAAAGGAATAAATTTTATTGTAATGAATGACTATAAAAAAGCTGATGTAATAATAATATATTGGTCCAAACTGCACTTATGGACAACATAAATATTTACTAGACATGAAAATTGAATGTCCTTTCAAAGTTAACCCAGTTTTTCCGACTTGCTTTAAGAAATATGACAAGGTTTCGATGCGAAATTATTATTTTGGTGTAAAGTACCTACAATACCAAAATTATCAGGGTTTTGTTCGTACTTAGATCCAGCAAACATTTTATTTTTAACTAAGATTTAGTCAAGAAAGTGAAACAGGTAGAACTAGCTAGTTTCTGTTTAAACTCAGAGATTTGCAGTCATTTGCATGTTTGATCGCTCATCGAGTTACGCCACTCCCGACTAGGGCAGAGTTGTGCTTGATGAAAATTATAAAATTACGCAGTACAGCTAACTACGTTGCATAGGAAATTATTAGCAATAACCGTTGGTGACAACGTCCGTTTGACACGCCTCGAACAACTAAGCTCGGACTTACCGATGAAGCTTGAAACTATTTAATCTGGCTTTGATGCTGTAGAAATAAATAAGTTTTACTTTATTTAGAGATTTGAAGTTGTTTAAGCCTTTTTATACAGGGATATTGTTTCACCAACAACCTCGCAGGAGTAGATTGCTATCAACATAAACAACAACATTTGTTCTACGACTTTTCCGAAAACAGACAAAAAAAACCGACTTTCCATACAAATGTCCGAACAGCTGATCGAGTTTTGTATGAGTTCTGTATACGGGTCATTCTTCAAGTGGGTTTCAGATTTAGAAAATAGAGTAAAGCTCTAGAAATACATGAATTTTCAAAGAAAAGCTCTCAATGTGGAGTAAAATATTCTGCTAGTATGCTTACATTTTCTGAAGTAAATATACGTTACATTTTGAAAAATACAACTCCAAATAATAAAACCTGAGTTAATTATCGGTCGTTTTCTATAAGGATTAAATGCTTTCTTGCATTTCATCATTCCTCCTTTACTGAGTTAGCCTGATATTCTCCCAATATAGCTACTAGATGACTTCAAGAAAAACTGTACCTGACCGCATATGTGCGCGTGTGTCTGTAAAAAGAACAGTGTAGTTATAGATTGTAACTTGTAACGGACCTACAAGTGTAGGTAGAACATGATTTTTCCGCCACATACGCACGCATAGCGCGCACCACCGCATATGACACACACAATAACAAAAAGTAGATATACCAAATCTCTCTCCTGCCGCTATTTTTTCGTTAATTAGATCACCTCGCGCGACACCCAATTTTCAGCTCTCGATCCTATGGTCTATGACGTCATCGCGGAATTTTCACAGTAATTATGAATCTCACATTGTTTTTATTTACGAGGGTGGGTCAAAAAGTTCGCGGAATGGGGAGTATGGAGGGGGAAAAGGTCACTTTTTTTTACCTGCACTAGTTGTGCCACTCATTAAGGGTATAAATATATTTTTTTATTAAAAACAGGTCATTATTCACTGAGATACACGTCAATCAACAAGTCAATCCGGAAGAAAATTTAAAACATGGAAAAAATTGAATTTCGTGCAGTCATAAAGTTCCTTACCAAGCAAGGAAAACCTCCTCAAACCATTTGGAATGAGATGTTTTCTGTTTATGGGGATGCTTGTCCTGGTAAAACCATGATTTACAAGTGGCACAACCTCTTCAAGCAAGGCAGGGACAGGGGCAGGCAGGGCAGGCAGGCCTATTTTGACGACAAAGATAAAACATTTTTTTTCGAGGGTATTAATAAATTAATTCACCTTTTTTTTACCTGCACTAGTTGTGCCACTCATTAAGGGTATAAATATATTTTTTTATTAAAAACAGGTCATTATTCACTGAGATACACGTCAATCAACAAGTCAATCCGGAAGAAAATTTAAAACATGGAAAAAATTGAATTTCGTGCAGTCATAAAGTTCCTTACCAAGCAAGGAAAACCTCCTCAAACCATTTGGAATGAGATGTTTTCTGTTTATGGGGATGCTTGTCCTGGTAAAACCATGATTTACAAGTGGCACAACCTCTTCAAGCAAGGCAGGGACAGGGGCAGGCAGGGCAGGCAGGCCTATTTTGACGACAAAGATAAAACATTTTTTTTCGAGGGTATTAATAAATTAATTCACCGATCTGATAAATGTATTAGAGTTAAGGGAGAATATATTGAAAAGGAAAAATAATTTTGTGTTTAATTTCTTAATTTTTCCCCTCCATTCCGCGAACTTTTTGACCCACCCTCGTATATATACAAATTCAATTCGATTAGGTAGGTTCTTATATTTTTATGTTTTGCACTCCCAACTTTCCAATGTAATTAATCATATTTATTACTGCCTTGTAGGGCATACACGACTGACGACTATGATTGAAGATGAAATTGCGTCGATTACTGTTAATGCTTATCGTCTGGTTTCACAAACCAGCCTGCGCCGGCGGCGGCGTCGAGCTCGTATTTCTACGCAAAGCTGATGTCCTAACAGTCAGTTTCTAAGCATTAATATTCTTAAATAAAGACAACGTAAATTCTCAGTAGGTATTAAAAGTCACTTAAAATCTTAAAACCGCATAAATTGGGTGACTGACTGAAGTGAAGTGACTGATTTATCAACGCACAGCTCAAACTACGGACGGATCGAGCTGAAATTTTGCAATAGTTATAGGACATAGATGTTCGTTACGAAAGGATTTTGGAAAATTCAACCCCTATGGGGGTGAAATAGGGGTTTGAAATAAGTGTTTAAAAATCTATCAATTTTTAAGTTCTAATCATGAACCAATTATTATTAGTAGGAGACGTCATTATGTTTTTTGATTGGGAACGGGAATCTTAATAAGTATATAAAAGGCAAAGGGCAATGGTAACTGACTGATCTATCAATGCACAGCTCAAACTACTGGACGGATCGAACTGAAATTTTGCAATAGTTATTAGGACGTAGAATTTGCTAAGAAAGGATTTTGGAAAACTCAACCCCTGAGGGGTGAAAAAGGGGTTTTAAATTTGTATAAAAAATCTGTCAATTTGAGTTGTAATCATGAATGATACTTACCTACTATAAGATGGAGATGTATTTAGATTGGAAGCGGGTACGGGAACGGGAATAAGACCGGGAACGGATATGACAATGTGATACTCTTTATCTCTATTCCACTTTTGAATTATAAATGAGAAAGTTTGGATGTTCATTGTTACTCAATCGCGTAAAAACGGCTGATCGGATTTTAATGAATTAAAACATAGATTACTTTTATCCTGGTAAGGTTCTCTATCCAAACAAATAATGCGACATAAGTATGTTTTTGAACAATAGATAACAGAAAGATAAATAAAGAGGTATAGTCAACTATATATTTTTCTTTCGTCAGAATGATCTACGCATTTGATGCAAATCGGGTCAGGGACCAATGCTAAATAATAATGCGTAGGTACTTGAACTGCAATATTTCAGTTATTTTACATCATGTAAATTGACTTTATTAAATTAGGGTTATATATTCTTTCATTGCATATTTGCATCAGATATACATATCTAACCCAACCTAAACATCAGAAGACTAAAAAATTCTAAATGGTCGCCGTATTTAATGATAATACCGAAAATAGTTCGTATTTCCCTGAAATCGCGCTAAATCCAAACCTAAATCGTTACTAAATATCGCGTAATCTACCTTATGACGTTTGACATAGAATTGACAGGACAACGTCTGTCGGGTCAGCTAGTTTTGTATTAAACTCCAATTTCTTGTTATTTTCATTCTACTATAACATAGAAAAATATATATAGGTATATAAAAATATATATAATATATTAAATTGGTTACTACAGTAGTCGCTATTTCCTAACTTCGAGTTGTACCTAACTTTGCAAACTCATAATACAAGGAAGTGAACACCAGTCAAAATTACGATTGTTATATCAGCACCGAGTCCAATGATTACTTTTAATTATTACAGTGAAGGTCGCGATATAGCTTATCATCAGCAAGTTTAAAGCGCGTTTCCGCTATCAGTGCTATATGGGTCAGACAGCTGTCTGGCAAGTAGGCCATGGGTCAGTATTAGGCGTAATTAAAACGACACTAAGATACGCGCTTTTCAACCAACTATAAATTATTCGAATCAGTTTTTTATTACGTAATAATGTCATTCTTGCTCTTGCATCGTAGAAGCGATCTTACCACGATATCTTTTATTTCATACAATGCTAAATAATATACTAGAAAAAAAAGTAAATACTGACAAAAATATGTCCCAAATACTTATAGGTACCATTTTATTTTAAATTAATTAAATATTTGCATTATTTTTACAAAAAGTTTTGTTTTTTTACATAGATGCAACAACACCAACCAACTTACATAGATGCAGAATAAAATTATTGGCTTATTCTTAAATGATCACGTAGATGGTCACCAAATCTTCATCGGCGGTTTAGGGCTTATTCTGTTTATCCACCCTGAAACAGCCACCCTAAGGTGGATACTCGGAAAACGCGTGTCCATCTATCCACCCCATCATAGTTGATAGTGTGATGGGGTGGATAGATGGACACCCGTTTTCTGGGTGGCTGTTTCGGAGTGGATACAAGGAATAAGCCCGGTTTAGGATTTGGTGAGCATTTACAATTTTTGAAGACAAAATGTTTTTTTTTTATTAATTCCTTAATAAAACCTGCAACTTTTTAATTTGCGGTTCCAGACGGTCATTAAATATTTAAATAAAAATCTATCGGATACTATAATATTAGGTAGGTATTAATGGTCTATATAACTTGTAGTTGTACTAATCCACGTCTACTCATTTCGCAAGACTACTCCACTTCCACTGCGTCGTATTTGTGCGCAGCCTTTCATTCAATTAATAATTTATGACATTCTCAAGAAATTATATATCGATTGAGACCAGCAAAAAGTTTTAATTGAGCTTAAGATACTTACTGTACATTTTCTAGAAGTAGATTAATAGAAGTACCTAGGTACGAATGATTACAGAAAAAAAACCTTCAAGATTATAGAGAAAACGCTGATAAGGTTCGTGCTCCCTTTTTATTTGCTCTTGGCAATGGCTTGGAATTAAAATTATTTATAACAAGATACTAATAAACTAACATTTTATATAAGATACAATTATTTTTAAAATAATACAACTGCTGGCTGGGTAATACGAATAACTGAGGTTTTATAAAATAATATTATTCTTATTTGTATATTTCACTTATCAGTGGCCATTATACAATCATTTAGTCCCAAATTATGTCCTGAGATAATATAATAATAAATTAAAAAAACTTATAATAAAACCTTTTTGAGACTTCAAACGTAACGCGTTTATGTCTTTTTCATTGAAATTTTTACGGACGCACTTTTTCCTAAAAATGTTGAAGAAATTGTTTTGATATAATATTTTACGGATAAGTTTATGATGTTTTTATTATTTCTACTTATGCTGTAATAATATTATGCCCTCCTTTATTTTATACACTAGCTTTTGGCCGCGACTTCGTCCGCGTGGACATTCGGAAAATCCCTGGGGACTTTTGAGCGAGATAAAATATCTGTGTACCATTCCAAATTTGCGAGATTATGGCCGAATACTCAAAGGCTTCTTAGTTAAAATCCTAAGTTAGGATCTCCTTAACTTTAAGGAAGCTGTCAGTTTCATAGAGTTTCTGTCAAATCTGACAACTTTTTTGAATTTAAGGTGGCCTTAACTTTAAGATTCGTTTGAGTATTTGGCCGTGACGTGAGTAACAAACATCTAAAAATTCCAGAATTCAGCATGAAAATAAAGACTACCGCCATTTAAAAAACTTTCTATACAAATCTCATTCATTACTACCAACGAACAAACGCAAGAGGAAAGCTTTAGTGACATTTCTCACGGCACGTCCATTTTTCATACCATTGCTTCTCCTCCAGCAAACGCTTACAAACCAAGCAATGTACACGCAAAGCTACACTCTATCCGTTCAGAAAACTGTCAAGACTAGTTTTTCCTTTAGGTCGTTTAAGGCTAGTTTAGTGAGAGCTCCTAATTCCTAGATAATTAGAGAAACCAGCACTTGGAGGCGGCCATAAGTGACTGACTTTGTTCCGAACTTGGAACAAGTAATGAAGACGTAAAAACTGATATCTAATCTAAATGTATCTGAAGCGGTACTGATAGATACGAAGCCATTTATGGAAATGTCCCGAGTCCACGTAAAAAATACTTTAAATTAACAAACTTATAATATTTGGATGCCAGAGATCTCAGGGTCGGGAAATGGGATCAGTCAAGGGTGGTCAGAGTTGCAGACTGATATGCTGAGCTACGATATCTTGAAAGTTACACCTGGCCTTATGATTTTAAAGCAATGTAGTGAATAATCATTTATGTTTTGGTGTTGGGCTACTGAATTCAGCGTAAAGCAGCGAATTGATGTATTTTTCAAAATGCTTGAGGTGCCAACCAGCTTAACTATCAGTGGCCGATTCGTTTGCGCACTGCTGTGTATTGTTAGAAACACTGAAATCGCTCATTGGGCGAAAAAACAGCTTACAAAGCTCACTGCTAAAAATCCACAACGCGAAATTCGTGTTAAAAAAAAATTTTACATGCCTTAAATTTTTTTTTAAAACAAGCTTTTAGTCTGATATACAATATAAAAAAAATAATAAAACTACTAGATATGGTATGGTACTACGTATGGTACTATTAACATCTACGCTTTTAAAATCTTTTGACTGTCATTTGATTGGACAGTCCAACATTTTGACCAGACAGGTGAAACTTTCTAAACAAAGCTTGTAAAAAGGTCATTTATGTTATAATGAAAAACAATAACAAGTTTAAAAACATAGACGAGGAAAGCTCGCTATTTTGTAAGGGATTTTTGCAATTTCTTAATTTTTTTGAAGGATTTTATAAACTCTCTTAAAACTCATAAAATCTTATGAATTGGTTTTGCGACCTCCGTGATCGAGTCGCATAAGTAGGTAAAATAATTCGTAGTGTCAATAACTTATAGGTACCTACATAGATGTCGTACTTTTGTATTTGTCTCTGGATGTTGGTGGTACTTACCGTCCTGTAGCCGTTTTTGATTTCCGTCAATGCGATTAATTTAACAATGTACAACAGAAGTGACCAACTTCAAAACGCTTGCTGTTCAAAACGTCGTTTTCAATCTGTAAAATTTTCTCTTTGCCATACCTACACTCTTGAGTGAAGTTCCATCGAATCACTGTATATTGTCAATTTATCGCATTGTACTTTGGAATTATTGTTTTATTAGTGGTGGTGGTGACAAGTAATTAAATTACACAAATGTATGTAAAAACGTTTTATACAAAATACCAAAAACGTGTGCTACAACAAAAAAAAAATGTAGGTACCTGCCTACCTAACTAATTTAAAAGCTAAAAATCTGCGGACCTATTTTTGAAAGGCGTCGAGCGCTTTACTACCCATGGCCGACGCCTTTCAAAATGAGGGCCTCAGGGAAATGGGCAAATGAGAAAAATCTGCTCTATGAGTCTTTTATTGATTTCTTAATACAAATTCACAAAATAATAGATAGATAGATAGATAGATAGATTAACTCTTTATTGCACACACATTAAAAAGGAATACAGTATAACTTAAAACTTAAGACTAATGGTGGGCAAAGGCGGTCTTATCGCTGGAATACTTACTAATAATACTTACTAACTAAAAAATATTTTGAAGGAGCGCAGCTAATTTCCAAGTCTATGTTTTGAATAATGTTTTTCATCAACTTTGACATGCTTACTTTATTACAATTACTGCTTTTTACTTTATATAGGCAATCATAATTAAAATAAATGAATTCTCATTATGTTATCGATAAGGTAATAAAAATAATTCAATTGCACTTCTCGACAGAGTCAATAATTGTGGTCGATTCAGCATTATCTTAAGAGGTCAGAAAACTATTAATGAAAAACAAATTGGATTTAATTAAGATACCGACTTATAAACAAAAGTATGATGGGGTAAAACTATACATTTATTTATCATCTGTAATGACTGCAAGTGAAAAGGGGAAAAAATAATTTCGTAACCTAAAGGTGTTGAGAAAATTCCATAAATAAAAATGTTTTCACCTCTGCAGCACGAAAAGGGCGCTTTTGGCGCGTAAAACCTCGCAGCAAAATCGAATTTTGCTGCGAGCTTGAGGCAACGTGCTTTTTAATTTCTAACACCAACTTTTAAAATAATAAAGAAAAAAATAAAGTGACAAGGATGAGACTTGTAAAATTGAT
This sequence comes from Agriphila straminella, assembly GCA_950108535.1. NCBI lineage: Eukaryota > Metazoa > Arthropoda > Insecta > Lepidoptera > Crambidae > Agriphila > Agriphila straminella. Next base: position 12,765,099 of record OX467319.1, read on the forward strand.
ATGTCAGAAAAGGATAGAGTGCTTTATGGTGTCATACATGGATTAAAAAGTAAAAAAATAAAATGCACGGATATACCAAGGAGTTTTAAATAAGGATTGTTAAAAAAGAAGGTTGATAATTCGAAATAATATTATTATTATAAATTATGTAACAATAATTATTAGTGCAATAAAGTAGTATAATAATAAATATATAATAATATAGTAGTAGTAGTATAATAATAGTAGTGCAATAAATATATAATAATAAAGAGTATGGACGAAATGAGGTCGCATGTATGAAATAAATATAAAATAAGATAAATTAATGAAATTTATTAACAAATTGGTATTTTATGGTTATAAATAAGATAGGATATTATTGAATAAGAGGAAAAACACAAAGTAATTTAAAACAAAACGACGGGAATCTAGGTACCTACTTTATGAATTTTTATTTTTGTGATAAATTACAAAAAAATAGTGCGTCCAACAATGAAGATAGTTGCCTAACTCCAAAATAGTTGAGTGAACATGTTTCTAATGCTGAATTTAGCTTTTTACTAAGAAAGTCACGTGAAAATTTTCTCGCTGGTAGAGGTGAAAAGTTGTATGTTTTACACGAGACCAAAATTTTGTTCTGCCTCGTGCCTTTAAATCACTTACTGTGCTCAGTAGTCTATATTAGAATCACCCGCTACGCTCGTGGTTCAATTCTAGACTACTTCGCTAGTTCGCGATTTAGAGTCGGAACTCGCAGCACAAATTGATTTTGGTCACTTGTATAACAAATAACTAGTGTTAGCTTTTTTGTGAGTTGAAACGTTAAAAAAACATTAACGGTCGTAATTTCTATGTTCAAAATGATTGTTTTATGTACCATTTTGAGCAGCACAAATTTATCAAATATAAAAAAATACAATGTTAAACTTACTCTGGTGCTTAGAGTGGCTTTTCCAAATTTTCCTCAGCAACGACATCGTGTCAACAAACGAAAACTTTCAACGATCAGTACCTACTGGAATACTGTTAATTATTTTTTAATTAAGTAATTAATTATTTTAATCGCACTGGTTTTATAAAAGTTTTCCCGCGCTCGAGCACAGAAATCGCGGGCGCACGGTCCAACCCTTTGCGTTGTGATGAGGGGTCGGCGTCAATCTGCGCGTGAGATAAACTGAGTACAGTCGACGATACGTGAGACATCACACTAATGTTTGAAGAATAGAAAATTAAGTAGGTACTTATATACCTACAATGCGATTAATTTAACTATGTAGAACAAACAAGGGTTACCATCTGGTAACCCACTGGTTTCTACATTTTGTGGTAGCTTGTCAATAAGCTTTTAGATATATATTTGTTGTTAGCTATAATATGTTTATAAGCTGTAGCTATCCAAAAACGATAAATAAATAAATAACCCTACAGGAATTTCCTGACAATCAGGAATTTAAGGCATTTGTCAGGAAAACAGGGAAAAACTGTAGTTGTCAGGGATTTCTGATATCCCAAAAGTGTAATTAGTGTAAGTAAGTAAAAACACATACCTAGGTAAGTATATAAATAGTTAATCATTTTGGTAAGAATAAAATAATCAAATCTCAACTAATAAATGTAGATGTAGGTGTACAAAATGTCAGGAAAATTCCTGAAAAGTCAGGGAAAAAGTCAAGATAATATCTCTTTATTATATCTGGTAACCCTATGTATGTTCAACAGGAGCGGCCACTTCACTTGAGAAACTATGACGACATAAGCTATTTTAATGTCCCCCCACTGCTAGGGCATAGGCCATCCTAAGGTAATAGTATTTTAATGATGTCCTCAAAAATATTCAATAAGTTACCCTCAAATATTAGAATATGTAATGACTTTATAACTTTTAAAAATAAATTATTTGATTACCTAATAGACAAGACTTTTTACACACTTAAAGAGTTTTTTGACAATAAGGATTAAGTACCTATGACATGAATAATAATTGAATTATTGAGAACCCCTTTTAATATACTATATCTATGATTGAGAATCATTAAATTTGTAATTGTATTGACTTGACATTAAAGAATAATTACGACATATTAATTGAATTGGAAATATTTAAATTGTTGATAATGAATCGATACATAATGACGACATCCGTTATCCATAAAATTTGTAATTTGTTTTTATTTAAATGCATGCTATCTAAAATTTGTATGCCCTAGAGGCCAATTACAGTTGCACATATAATTTTGTACCACCATAAATTACCTGTGATTTGACAAATAAATGAATTGAATTGATTGATCCTTATGGGTGGACAAAGAAGATGGGCCATAACCCACCACGCTCCACCATCATTGGTGGCTGTTAACGACTGCAAATGCAACCGGGACCAACAGCTTAACGTGACTTCCGAAGCACGGAGGAACCCGAGATCCGAGATAGTAAATTTTTGGTCACCCATCCCACGACCGGCCCTTGCGAAAATTGCTTAACTTCAAAAGAAAAAGTTGAGAAAGTAATGGCAAGGAGTATTTTTTACAGATTAAATAAATAAAATAAAATAATTTGTACCGCAAACGGTCTTCTTCAGATGCTTCGGAGCCACCCATGCTTGATCGAAGCGCAGAATCGCCCATGCCATTTTTCAAAAAATGTTTGTCACCAAAAAATTCAATCCAGAATAGGTTTTTTGAGAAAAGCTCTATACAAGCCTTGTACTAGAAGCTATTTACATTGCCTTGAATGATTAAATCCCTCGACAACGGCTCGGACTTCAATCCATCCTCGACAATGTAAATGCTATCTTCCCGTTCTCGGTTGTAATGTATACCTACTATCACATATCGAAAGAGGAATTGAAAACGAGTTCAATGCATCCAATAACTCGACGACTATTTTATCGATAACGACGGAAATAAATATTATTACTACAAGTATGTTACTTACTTATGATAAACGATCTGAAAGAGAAAATTTTATGTCTCTAGGTTTTTTTTTAATTAATAACATGTCACTTTAACTCATTCACCATTTATTCACTATTTTATGTTTTATGAAAGTGTGAATGGTGTAGTGTAGGTAGGTAGGATATGCATTCTATGTCATTATTTAAAGGTAACTAAGTACTTTCAACTAAATAAATCTTCCGCGATTTGACAAAGTTACAGATTAATATGGGGTCCTCTTCAATCTTAAGCTAACCCAGTTAACTTCCTATACAAAAATAATGCAAAAAAAAAAGATTAGCAATTTGAGCATAATTAATTCTTCTTGTTTAATTATTAATTATTCGGATTAAATCCAAAATACCTACTTACCAAACTAAATAAAAATTAATGTGATTTACAGTTTTGTATGAAAAATGTAATGGGGTTGGTAAACTTTTTCGAAAAGAATTGTTTTATATTTTTTTTTGATAGCACAAGTTTGAAGAATAAAGAAAATAATATTATGATTTTTTTATTTTACCTTGTTATCTAAATATATTTTTTTATATTATTATCGCGATAAAATATCAACATTCGGCTGAACACGAAGTTCCTTTGCATTTACTGATTTAAAAAACTGATTAACAGATTTGACAGACAGTGACGAAGAGTAATCATACCTTTGTTTTTTTGTTGTTTTGAGCAACAACATAGAAAGTCTTTGGAGCAAAGGCATTACCTATGCATACAGCCGTAATAGTGATTTTTGTACTTTGCTGTAAATTAAAAATTTTTATTTTTATTTAAATTAAAATGAAGCATTATAAAAATTCCGCAATTTGTTATTCCTGACTCCAAAGCCAAAAGCTACCAGAAAATATATAATTCACAACAGTTTTGGAAAAGTTTACCAACCCAATTGGCATTTATTTTTGGTGTCGTATTAGCACACCTTCATCGGTTTGTAAATGAAAGGATTGATAAACATTATAATTACGTCTTTACCTATGAAATTGCCGATATTTTGTCACATACAGAGAAAATAATAATTTCAGGGTGACCGGAGGGGTTGTAACACTTTAATGTAACTTAGCCAAAACTTATTTTTTCCCTTATCGTAAATGGATTAAGTTAGCATAGTGTTCGAACATTAGCAAATAAAAAGTTTTGTTACATGAGTTTTCGAAAGAAAATGCTTAGTATGAAAAATGCAACTTCTTGAAAATTCTCCATACAGTCGGCAATTTCATAGGTAAGATACTACCTATCTATTATTATACCTACCTAAGGAAAAAGCTTTTTCGTTAGCTTTTCTTGGTTCGCCAAGGTTAATATTTTGTGTGATGCAAGCGAACGCATTCGGCAGTCATGCTGTGATGGCGGGCTGATGCAATTTGCGGGAATTCAAGCTCAGATCAGGTTTTAAGCCTTCTCCCACTTTTGTGTTTTGCTAATTGCATATTTCTGCCGAAGATATATGTACTTATAAACATACTTACTTACAATAAATAATTATAAGGCTTTTTATTCCCTAGAATGCCGTGAGATTTTACCTCATAATTATCATATTATGCTTTCGACGTATGCCCGGCTCTTCTCTACGTCGCATTTTTCTCAACCGAATCTCTTGAAATTTTGTGTGTGATTTTTTTGTCGCTTCATTTTTCCGAAATTTTTCAAAATGGCGGAGATAGTGTTAAAGCGAGGTCTACAGCCATTCATGGTTGTGTTGTGACGAGGGTGGATTGACAAGTCCATGACTTTGGTAATGAAGAAGTTTTTTCGGAATATTTTGTTTCATTTAGCTACATAATCTTATTGTAGCTCTGCGTATTCAGTCCAACGAAGTTCCTACCTCTTTAACCCATTATTTTTTTCTTTCATCACCTGAAAACTGGTAACTGAAATGAGGGCCCATTTCAGACACCACCTTTTGGCTTAATGAAAATCTTTGCCCTCCAAGACATTTATTCATGTTTGGTAAAAGAAAAAATCTCAGTGGGTTGAATCTAGTGAATGGAAGGATTCGCATCTTCATTCGATGAGTTTTGATGTCATCAGTGCCGCCGAGAGGGTCAACAGGGTCATTAAGAATAGTTAGAAGTCGCTTGAGCTTTTGTTTCCAAAAAGTAGTAATCTTATGCCGAATTTGAAAAAAAAATAGTGTAAAGATTCCTTAAGGAGTTTGTTTTTAATATACAAAAATAAAAAAATCCTAGGAAGGTATTTCGTCTTTTCAAAGTCACGGACTTATCAATCCACCCTCGTACGTACGGCAACTGACACAGAGTCGCGGTCAATAGGTGCACAGCGCCTATTGTTTAAAACGGGCAATTTCAACTTTTAATGCTTAGCTTTACTTTGCTCAAGCAATTGAAGACCTCCGTGCACATGAGTAAATAAACGGAACTCAGGTTTTCAAGGTGTCAGTCACTATCTCTGAGGTCCCGGGTTCGATCCCCGGCCGGGTCAATTTACTATATTGGCTCAGTCCGAGGGCCTAGACAGGTGGCAAACGCTTGGCTTTTCGAATATTCGAATAGAATAGAAGTGACGTATGAAATTGATATTTCAAAACGTCCTCGTGATTGTCTATGGTCATCAGCATTAAATTTATAGAAAGTCAGTTTGTATAATATAGTTCCACCGTTTTATTTATTATGATACTAATGATATTAGTGAGAAAGGATCAGAATTTTTGGCTGTCCGCTGCGTTAAGCGGGACCCGCGCGCGCGAGTTTACTCATGCACTGCAAGCATCTGTCCGTGTCGGAAAACCAGCAATCTAGGTATATCGTCCCGCGACAGCCAAAGAAAAGGTAGGTAGGTAACTGTATTCAAAGATTTTTGATAAATCGCTTGTCGAAAGGGCTACGAAAAAATAACATTCTGAGCCCTCCTGTCAATCCACAGAACAAAGAAAAATAATATTTGTTGTGATTATATCCATTGCGTCAACCAATTTGAAAAATTGTTTAAAAAAGAACAAAAAACCGACTTCAAAAAACCTACCTCTAAAAAGCATGAAATAATACTCGTAATAATAAAAATACATCTATTGAAGTCGGGTGGGGCTGGAGTACAAATTCCTTTTTTTTTATTCTAAAAGCCCCACCCGACTTCAATAGACATATTTTTATTATTACGAATATTATTTCTTGCTTTTTAGAGGTAGGTTTTTTGAAGTCGGTTTTTTGTTTTTTTTTAAACAATTTTTTATTTTTTTATTTTTAGTGTAGGTACCTTGTAGGTAAGGTACATATATGTAGAAAAATCGGCTCAGCCAAACGTAAGATAATCGCGGAGAAACATACTTAAATACGGGTCAAACTGAGAACCTTCTATTTTAAGTCGGTTAAAAAACAACACTTAAGATATCCCTCTTCCAACAAAAAAATAATTATCTTATTCAGTTCATAAACAAAGAAGTAATACGACCAATAATCGAGCTAATTCACACAAAATCATACTATTTTATTTATTTATTTATTTATTTAATTCTTCATGCACATTGTACATAGGCGGACTTAATGCCTTAGGCATTTTATTTTCGTGTTTTTTTCAAAATTACTTGAAAAGTACTGAACCGATTTTCAAATTTTAAAAAATGGGACCAACTTGGGAGTGTACCTAATGTAATAACGTTTGAATCATTTCAATCGGTCCAGCCGTATACGTGTAATCGGTGGACATACACAAAAAAAAAACAAATATACAGACGAACATAGAACCTCCTCCTTTTTTGGAAGTCGGTTAAAAATAGAACAAACTACCTATTCATATCTACACAGCAATGTAAACTTGTCCCAATTTATGATACCCAATGATTGGAGAAGAAATTGACCTTATAGATTGGTAACCAATCTATAAGGTCAATATGAATGATTAAAAATTGTAGTAAACTACAACTTAAACTAAAGTTCAAAAAAATAAATATCATTTTTAACCAAAAAAAAAAGATCTTGTCAATGTTAGTTTAGTTAATTTATACATAACGGTTATATTTACTGTAAAATCTGTGTATATGTTGTAAAGTAAATAAATCAATTTGATTTGAATTTTACTTGATTTGATATTAATTAAAAATAAAAAATTAACTTAAAGAACTCTTCTTTATTAAAAAACCTTGACAAATCACTTATGATTATTAAAAATTGCGAAACTTTTAAAATAATATTATTATTTCATACTAGTAATTTAATAAGTCTATTTTCATACCACAGTTGATTTAAAATGCTATTAACCATTTCAAACAAAAAAAAGTGATCAAAAGGTTTGAACAACATTATTGCTTAGAATAACAACTCTTCATAATTTAAATATAATGTGGTGTGATTAAAAATAAGTACTAATAGATGTTATAATTATGTTTAACCTCAAAAGCAGATATAAGTACAGTGGGCAAAACATCAAGATCTAGTACTTATAGTATAGTAACATTACAGACTGACTACTCATATTATTGAAGACTATCAAAATATTTAACATTATATTACGGACTTGATGTTTTGTCCACCATAACAGCTATTTAATATATTAACTTGCATACACACTATTTTTATATCAAATAATTAATTTTAAGTTTTATTCAACAATAAAAAATAGCTATTACCTATTTAATTTATACTCTCAGTCTCAGCTACTGAGAAAATAAACTTATGGAAATATTTAAAACTCACTACAATATATTATATGATATACATAATTTTTATGTATATGTAAAAGAGATCATATAGACAGATGCCTAAAAGAGACTGCAGATGTTACATGTAACAATGGATCATAGTATTTTATTCTATGATCTGTGGTAAGAATATAAGACCACATTGGATACACATACCCATACTTCAGTTTTGTTGTGTTTAGTAGTTAGATGTGCATTTAGCAAGTTTTACAGCATTACACATTTAGCAGATTTTTTTAACTTTGTCACATATTCTAACATCATGTTAAGTATTTATAAAATCTCCAACAAGTAATGTTGCTTACACACAATGTACAGTCCCAAACGAAATGTACAGCAATGAAAGTCCCTGAAGACTTGAGCACTTTGTCATCGCAACTTTTTACAAATGTCATTGAAATGTCTCACAGTTTGAAACATTACTTAAAAACTTAACACAACAATTGTTTAATTAATGACCTCCTATAGCAATGGTCTTCAACCTTTTTGAAGTCAAGGGCCTAATATACTCTGATATTGGTTCGGTGGGCCTCAACACAAGAAAAACATTATATTCTAACTAAATAGGTAGGTAAAATAGGTATAATATGTAGACATGTGAATTTAATTTTGTCAATACAATGACGGGCCGCCAAGAACGTGCCGCGGGTTGAAGACCCTTGTCCTATAGCCTTACCATGAGTTGATGCAACTTTTTTCTATACCGAAAACATTAGTTTACAGTAGCGAAAACAATTTGCATCAACTCATGGTAGAGCCACCTATCTTATATGATGTATGTAAGCAAATTAAAATACTTGTACATGTAATATTGGTCTGACCTATTATTTATACTATTATTATTTACATTTAAGAACACTTTAAAAAAACAAATTAATAGGATCAATTCCAGTTATTGGGAGCAAATTTACAAATATTATAATTATAGGACTTCATTTCACTTCTTTCTTAACAGTCACAGTCTTATCTGTAGGTTTAGCGGGTTGCTTCACTGTGGATCATTTTTTCTTTCTGTCCTGTGTACATTTTGGGCAATACCATTTCCCTTTAGGTTTGATTTTGAGGTCTACACAAGCAAAGTGGAACCATTCTATAGGACAGTCAGGGTTATCACAGCCAATCATTTCACCGTAAGACACTTGGTGACATAGACAGTATGTAGGCTCATTTGGATCAACTGGCATGTCTAGAACATCACTGGGATGTGCCATGCCTGCCACAGAGTCCAGGTCAGCGTTTTCGTCCTCTTCTTTAGCAGCATTTGCTGTAGCTGTCGCCCCCTTTTGTCGGGACTTTTTCTTTGCAGCTGGCCTGCCCGATGCGACAGCGTCGTCTTCACTCGACGCCCCAGCACGCTTCTTTTTGCCAGTCGCAGCTGCTGCTTTTTCATTACCCTTATGCTTTTTCCTACCTTTCTTCACCGTAGCTGTGTTAGTCTCTTGGTCGGCGGCAGCCTGTTGAGCAGCCCGAGCACTCATAACCTTTTCCTGAATTTCAGATTCGAACCGTGCAAGGTCAGAGTCAAGTCGCCGTATGTGTTTATCAACCAGCTCGTATGTTTGAATTGCGAGTTGAACCTTGTCATCCCCGTATTCTTTGGCTTTGTTAAAAAAACCCTGAATAGTGTTTACCTTTTCTTTTTTTGTTTCTTCGTCCATTTTTGGAATATTAGGCAGTAATTCATCGGCCATGAGATCGATTGTCCTCATTAGACCGTGTGCACGGTCATCGAGATCACGCATCAGTTTAAAATTTCGCTGAAGCTCTATAGGTAAATGTTGGAGACTGTCGAGATAGTGCTCCAGGTAAAGGGCTGAAGTCATATTGTAATATTTCGTAACAACTTGAAAATGAAAGTACAACGCCAAATGAAATTGAGCGCAACAAATAAAACCGCAAAAACTTGACACAAAACTTTAGACCTTATCACCATTGGCATTAAACATAACACAACATTTAAACTGCTATTTTAATAAAGTACATTTAGTTAAATATTTCAAAGTTAAGAAATTCTTCATCGATATCGAAGATGCGACGCGAACGCAAACCACAATAAAAATTTTTGAACAACCACAGACAGACAAGACAATTTTTTAACAAACGTCAAGTCAAGATCAAACCATAGATTGGGTGCATTCTAGCAGACCAATCGCTAGGTCATCGATCACCCACCAGTATAATCTTCTCGGTGAGGGATTTTCCAAGTGTTCTAAGCTTACAGGGGGCTTACCATCAGCAAATAATAAACCGTTCAGTTCAAAAGCAGGCCTTAAACAGGACTGATTAAGGCCAGCTTTCATACAAACCGTTGAGGTCATAGTACGAAAAAGTAAGGCCATTCAATATAAGTATAAGATACTATAAGAGCTCATAGTAAGGCCCCAGCTTGGCCATCATCATCATCATCAAATTTTCAGTACAAAATATAGTCAGTGTTGCCAATTTATTCCTGATTTTGACGTGTTTACACTTGTTTATAGAGTTGACATAGAAAGTGGCGCCCTCAATTTTTGTCAACTCTTTATGGTCAAGCAGGTCAAGCTGTAGGTTCCAAGTGTTTCCAAGTTTTTCTTCTTATTTTTAGTTTGGCAATCTACTCTCCTGAGTCCTGTGACATCATGAGAGTCGTATAAGAATCATAGATATAGTATATTAAATAGAATCAAAGGCGGCAATCTACGTCATTTGTCAAAAATGACTTATTGATACAGCAGCATTGCAAATTTTAAACGTCATCGACTGTTCAACCGATTAATAATCAAAGGCGGCCATTTCCTCTAGTAAATTGGACTGCAAATCTCTTATTAGAATCAAAGACGGCTTTCTTTCATACAAAATCCACGAAATTCCGCCATCTTGATTTTTCTTTTTCGATTTACCATAAATTAGTAAAATCGTAGATTGCCGCCTTTGATTCTATACGACTCATGAATTTGGGGTTCACCATTTTGGCCCGATTGGGGCTCGATTTATGTTTTATTTGAAACCCGGCACACTTTTCGAAGTTCAATGCGTTAGCCGGTACGGCCCTTGATGGAACTCATGACTACCTATTTGCCTGTTTATCAGTTGTTTACATAGATATAGAATATTAAAAGTTGTTTATCAAGGCCATAATATAACGAGCCTAGTTTTATGTTTTGACAAAATATTTTTTTAATAAAACTTTAATGTCATTTTTAGGGCCCATGGTATTAATTTTAGAAGGATCACTCCGACCACTATTGGTAAAGGTAGGTAGGTATAACTATTCAATAAAAAAACTCAAAATATAATTTAACTTAAATTGTATTAGCAAATAAACAATTTATAAAATACTCTCTTATTACACATGACAAGTCCAGTATGATGCATTTCTTTCTTTATTTAATTAAAATGTGATTTAATAATAATAATTATTATTATTCGTTTATGTCGACCCTTGGGAAACCGAAGTGTTCAATATTGACTCCTTGGAATCTCTGATTTAATTTTGAATTAGAAAGGGCAGGTAATTCTATAAATCACATTGTAATTAATATCTAGATATCACTTTCAGGACTGTATTAGCGAATACAACAACTTAGCTTTTGATTTTAATATTTAAAATTATAAACATTTAAGAAAAAATGCAAATAAATAATCAGCGTTTGCCACAATAGGGCAAAATAAAGAGGCATTTACGTAATCTACATAATATAAAACATGCTTTACTCATTCTCTTACGGCTATAATTTACACTTTTACTAAATACTAATCATGTTCATATCATACGTACTTTATAAGACTATCCTACATCATTCAATTTATACATACAAACATGTCAGGAAACTATAAAAATAATCAAAATCATAATTCTTGTCTTCCCGCATACTTGTTTAATTTCATGGCTTTTGTTGTTCAACATAAAACGCTATTGACGAAATCATTGCTCAAGATTTCATTCATAAGTTGAAAAGTCTTGGTACTCATACCAAGACATAAACGAATATTATTATTTAAGTGTATACCATAACAAGGAGAAAATAGATGCACCAAAATCTATTAGGTATAAATTTGTTTATCCTTACTTGTCTTAAAGCTGTGTTTGACGTAATAAATAATATCAACTTCTTTCTCAATCTGTGTGGAAAACCATTTCTTGTGTTGTGCAGTTCATGTTCATGTTTAAATATGAATATTTCAATAAAGAAGTTGGGTGAAGATTGTTTACCAAATAGGAAAAGTAAGGATAAACAGACTATACATACTTAACAAAATCAGTTATATTACCACGGATACAGTCAGCAACGAAAGTGGCCGCAATTTTGTCGTAGTAAAATCTACTATGTTTCAAACTGTGAGATAGATATCTGTCAAAAAATGTTGCTATGCAAAGTTGCTAGGCTTGCTCCGGTATGCCTCTGTAGCAATGCTGAGGTTGGGGCCTAGTTGGCCGCGTACAAATTGGTTTTAAGTAGGTAACTACGTAAATTGTTCTCTTTTTTGTATCTTTTTTTATTTTATCCTGTTGTTGCGGTCAATAAAATGTTTTTCTTTCTTTCTTTCTTTCTATGACAAAGTACTAAAGTATTATGCGACTTTTCGTTGCTGAGCGTACATATATTTTTAGTAACGATATTACATGGATGTTATCAATTTTAAGATTAATAACCTAAGAAACTATCAACATTCATCATTACTTACAAAATTGGCGGGGTTAATTTCTATCTTAAACATAAAATTAAAAACAAATAAAGGTATGTAAAAAATGGTTCAGATGGGAATCGTCATGTAACACATTGCATCCTTACAAAACATTCAGATATAAAACATGCTAATTTAGAATAAATCATGGTAGTAGTTGTAGTGAGTAGAGGATTGAATACTTATTTCTAACTAGGTACATTACATAATGATTAAGATAATTTGGTACACATTCGTTGCTCTTTTACAATTTAACATAATAATAATTGAGTAACAGATGTCTCGACGGTTAACGAGCAACTAATATTTTGGAATGCTTATATGTAAGTAGGAAATGCAGCTCAGTATAGATATGATGGAGAATTAGAAATGAAAGAAAACCTCCGAGATTCCTTTCCTTACAAGTATTTTAATGGGTATGTAACTACAGTTTATCTACCAGAATGAGTACAAAATATTATTATAAAATGGAAGCTATCGGTTTTATGTCGACGAACCATACAATGTTACAAATTGGCACTACGAATGCAGGTCACATTTATATGAAATTACAAAATGGTATTCATAAGCTTTACAATCGGATCTTATTAGTAGGTAATACTATTTTCTTAATGTATTTTAGAAAAGAAATAACTAATGAAATAATAAAGCTTGGAAATATTTACTCATAAGGTTTTTGACATAGAGTATCATAATGTTCGCAACAACATATTATTCGGTCCGATATAGACCTAATATATTTCTAATTCATAAAGCATTTCATAAACAAAATTATATATTAGTACACAATCTCAAAACATAACTTTCACAACCACTAAACATCAAAACAGCTTCAATGAGTTTGTGAAATATGACTCAACAAGCTAAGCACCATTCACTTAGGTTGTAACTTGTGCTTATTCATTCGGAATTGGTGCTGTGAGATAATCAGTATTGTTTCCTTAAATGTTCGAAGACATAGTCTTCGAACATTTAAGGCGATCTTTAAAGAAAATTAACACTTTTTTGATGTAATGCCATACGTCAGCGTCGCTGAAAGATTCTGCGAATCCGAAATTAAGATATATTTTATAATTTTTTATATCTTTCTCCAGACACGTATTGAACCAGAAACACGATCTAATCATTTTGGCTCGATACATTTTAGTTTCGAAAATACCTCTTAAAAACTCTAAAGTTTGAGATTACTTAGAAACAACATCAGGTATTCCAAGTCAAAATTGCTTTAAATAATTTGTATCACCAATATTCACAATCGTGAAGAAGCATTTCTCTTTTATCGCTATCGTTACTAACTACGAATTGATTTCATGATTTTTATTATTTTTGCCAATATCTGCCAAAGCGGCCTCGCTCCGGCGCGCGATGTTTTCTCATTGCAATCTCGCTTTACTGATATAGCGCCTTAAACAGAAACTAGACAGCAATATCATCAACTTGATTAATTTTAACGCCAAAGAGATGATTTTGAAATCTACATCTAACATAACTCGTCACTAATGTATATCTTCACTAAATAGATATATATTTTTGGTTTAAAAGATAAATATTTCCATCACTCTGTACTCAATCCCGCTTCGCATAAGACTAGCCATCATCGTAATCTTTCGTTCTCTCACTAAATAGATACAATCGTTAATTTATTATATAACCTAATCATTACACCACACTGATTATGTGTATGCTATAAATTACAGAATCGTATTCCACGCACCGCACCATTTTACACGTGACCCGTGCTGTCACTCGGCCGAAGTGTGATCGGAGTCCACACGGCCGAGATCTAGATGAGACTCACTCAGTACCGTAATTACTCGTGCATGGAGTACGACGACGGAGGTGGAGGGTCGAGGTGCTACACGAGCGTCTCGTACTTGTCGAGCACGTGGGCTTGATTGTTGTCGTCGCCGTGCGAGCGCGAGCGCGGGCGGGCGGTGGCCTCGGCACCGGCACTCTTAGCGCGCGTTTTCTTGTCGTGCCCACATGTGCACGCAACTGAAGATTGGCGCTTCAGCGTTTGCGAACGCGCGCCGGCCCACTGAGGATCTAGCGACTCGCTTCTGGCATACGTCGGTCGCTTGGCCCGCCCCATGGTCGCGTGTTGAAACGACGCCCCTTGCCCGCCGTCCGACGACGGCCGCATCGATTCGCTCCTCATACAGATATTGCCTCCCGCGCGGCGGAACGAATCCAGCACCCTCTCCTCTATCTCTTCGATATCCTTCTTCTTCACTAGCCATATTTCTTCAGAACCCCTCGTGAAATAACTGGACCCTTTACTCACGGAGTACTTCTCCTTGTTCTTAAATTTACACGCCTTAACGTTATTCTGAGTATTTACATCTTCGTTACATTTGTGAGCGGCGGCCGCGGTGCGAGCCGGATCGGGCGACGCGACGTTCCGAAATGCGGTACCGTGCGATGGAAACTGGTCCGGCAGCTTGGCGCCCAAGCTGGGAGATCGAATAGTCACTTCGACGGGCGACACGATCGGTTTAAATTCCGGCTTGATTATTTTCTGCGGTTCCGGTTTAACTTTTTCGACTTCGTTGCTGTCGCTCCTTTGCCATTTTAATGTAGCGGTGCTATTTTTGGTTAAGCTTTGCTGTCTCTCTAGAATAGAGGGAGTTTTCTCTACGGGGCTCGATGTGGCAGCGGAGAGTTCGAAATGAACGTTATCTTTGAAGGGAGTCGCGGGTGGTGGCAAGTCTTCCTTGGAATCGGAGCCCAAGCGTTCAGTCCGCGAGCGCCCTCGGACAGATCCCGTTCTCGACATTCGCCCCACAGTTGCGCTGGCATTTTCAGCCGCTTTTTCAAACTTCTTAATCTTATCCCCGACGCCGTTGGACTCCTCACTCGCTATTTTCTCTTTCTTCTCCGCGTCGCCCTTATTCGCATCAGTATCGTTTTCACCGGCCGCTTTATCCACCTGATTTACCGCAGAAACAACTTTTTCATTCTTGATCGGTTCCTCTTTAGGAATCACTACCTCTTTAGGGACTACTATTTCCTTTTTCACCGCTTTTCCATTGGATTTGTCTGCATCGCCTCTCGAGTCTGTTTGCTTGATTTTGAAACCGGTAACCGGAGGCGAGACGGTTTCAACTGAGTTTTTCTTTTTTGCCGGCTCAGTTTTTATGGAATCTTGTCGTTTCGGGGGTGAAGGATACTCTTTTTTTGGGTTAGCCTTCAGAGGTGGAGAAACGACGCCTTTAAGCGGGGGAGATTCAGTTTTCGGAAGAGTCGCCTTCCGGTTCGCTTGCTGCACCACCGGTGGAGATGACGCTTTAAAAGTCTCCGTTTTAGGCGTACGAAACGAATTCTGCTGCGGTTGATTTCTGAGTAGATCGGGCACGTTTTTCGGGGGAGACTGTCTTATAGGGACGACTTGGGTAGGGTTTTGGAATGTAGGTAGGTTCGGGGAGTTGTTGTCGAATGTCTTAGGCGGTGAAGCATCAGGGTCGGGCGGTCGGACGGCGCGGCGTCACGCTCGGGACTCGGTCCACTGGTCCGAGTCGTCCGAGTCCGAGTCGGGGCCCGAGCTGGTGTCGCTGAGCTCGACGGCGACGCGGCGCGCGAGGATCGACGCCACGTCGTGGAGGGCGGGCGCGCCGCGGAGCGTGTCGTAGCGCCCGGTTGAGTCGTCGCAACGCTTCTCTACTTTGCGGAGCTTTATGCCTGCGGGGGAAATAACGGGGTTAAGATAAGTGATTATTAACTTAGAAGCGCTGATGGCGGAACTTGACAGGCTGATCGTACTCGATCACGTTTGTTAAGCAACACTCGGTCCGGTCAGGTGTCGGATGGGTGACCGTTAAAGTGGCATTAAAACTGAGCGCTTCCGTGCTTCGGAGGGCACGCCAAACCGTCGGTCCGGACTGTTGTCATCTGATAACAGTCGTTAAGATAAGTTAGAGGCCTTATAGGCGGCTTGATAAACTCCTAAAACCAGAGGTTGCCACTAATCCTCATTCGATAAGAAGAACAAAAAGAATTGACTTAATTACTACCTACTGTGTAATATTATAATGTTATTATGATATTATGTGGTTACAACAAGTGATTGATCTTCCTTTGCATGAATTTAAAAACCATGTTAAAAAAACGCTCATGGGTAAAGGTTATTATAAAGTTGACGATTATCTTAAAGATCAAAATGCGTGGAAATGATGTAACACATAACTTGCTAATATAAGTACTTTATTGAAGTAATATAATAAGTCTATGTTGTTGCCAATAATTCTGTCACCCTGTTGTAATTATGTTATGTTACCCTGGTAACGATATATTCAAGTTTGTAAATATCGTTACTTATGGCTGTTACAGCTGATAAGTTTCTTGCGCCCGTTCTTCTTGTCAGCTAAAAAAGTCTGGAACGGGTGGTAGGAAAATATAGACGATTCAAAAGTACTTAATAATAAAGTTTATTTGAATAAAGCTTATTTCACTTTCACTTTCACTATGACGCTCTCCACGTGCAAGGGCTCATACATTAGTGGTCCTTAGAGCCGGACTTCGAGGCACACCCAGTCTATACATATAGCCTTCAGTAAATCGGTACGCAGGTCGAACGGCGCTCCAGTGACGCATTTCTCGCGTTAGCGCACTATCTGTCCCGTTTACTCCGCATTGATGTATTTTAATAACGTGACAATTTGTCAATTGTCATGACAATTTGGTTTGCATTGCGGTGTAGTAGTATGTGGGTGTAGTAGTAGTTTGTTCTATTTTCAAATTGATTGACGCAGTGGATATAAAATTGTCATGACAGGTGACAAGTTATCACGTTTATTAAATAGGGCCCAGCCTGCCTAGCATGACCGATTTATATCGCGTGATATAGCGTTTTATCACGTTTAGCTGTCAAAAAGACAAAGGAGTTTGACAGTTGAGTGTCGATAAAAATCTATATCACGCGATATAAATCGGTCATGCTAGGCAGGCAGGTCTCGTTTTATTACGGACGTCGTTAAAAAGAACAAAAAGAAATTTCTAATAAGAACTATAAAAATAGGGACTTAAAATGTCAACATTTGTATGAATTTCATATCAATGTTGTTACGCGGTAGGGGGACCGCGGGTCTACCGCCCAACTCTGTCGCTTTGACTATGACTTTGGTTTATGACGTCAGTGCACTGTCCGTCCTTGTCATCGTGTTATGATATGACAAGGACGGACAGAGCATTGCTATCGCTCTGGCTAAAGCTTTGAGTTAGGCGGTAGGGCCCCTGGTCGGTAACAACAAGACACATACCTAGCCGTATAGCCTTCAGCAAGTCGGTCCGTGGATCGGGCGGCGCTCCAGTGGCGGGACGCGGGGGTTTCAACGCTGAGGCCCCTCGTGCGAGGGCCCCGGGCGAAGGGGGGCGGGGGCGGGGCTCCTCGGGCGGCGGGGGCGCGGGCGGCGCGGGGGGCGCGGGCGGCGGCGGAGGGGGAGATGTGCCGCCTTCTTCTGATGACATCATACCTGGTAAGAAACAAGTTTTTATTTGTTTTTGCTTTCGCAGTATTTCTACTGTTTTCCTATTTATACACCCTGTATGTGATTTACACAAAATATAGGAAAATGCGATGAACTTTTATTGGTGTAAATGAGCGTCGCGTAGCTCAAGTGGAACCGCACCCTTAGTTAGGCAGGTGATGGACCTGCAGAAAAGTGCCTGATAAAATGAGTTTTGAGATTGAACTACAAAAGGTTGCTTTGCCAATTAAGGGGTCAAATTAACTCGACCTTTTTATTACCCCACCTATTTACGTCAATTTGACATGTTTTTTTTGACTGTTTTCGGAAGTCTTAGAACAAAATGTTTACGATGTAAGTAATTTGATCCTGCGAAGTTGTTGGTGTTTTACAAATAACCCTGTATTGTGTTTTGGTGGTGATGCTACAGGGGCTGATGTTGATCTACTCACCGATGACCGCGTGCATGTGATCTAAGTGCGCGTCCAGCGCGGTGCGGTGCGGGGGCGAGGCGCCGTTCATCATGGGCGGCGGGGAGCCCTCGGGCGGCGGCGGCGGGGGCGGCAGGGACGATCTGGGGAACGATCACTAATGTCAGCAGATCGAAAGATACTTGAATGGTTTTCCAGCATGATACAATTTGGTTGATTCTTGAACTCCAGCCCATTCGGGTCGAGTTCTGGTTGATTCCGTGCCCGGTCGAACACTGGTGCAATCTACATAAAACTTAATAATTGCATTTTTGAGGATTATTTATTTACGGAAGCAAGTGTGGGAAGCGGAATACTACGACGACAAAACGCAACGCAAGACGGAAATCGGGCGCTTCCACCGCCCGTTGTAGTCGTTTTTGCCCGTTGAGACTTCTTCCACTTGGTAGCGGAGTGGATGTGTATGTATAGTCACCTGGTGGGCGTGAGGTGCGGCGTGTCGGGGGGCGCGGGGGCGGGCGCGGCGGGGGGCGACAGGGGCGCGGGCGGCGCGGGGGGCGGGACCGACGGGCGCGCCCGCCGCGGAGTGCCCGCCATACTGCCGCCGTATATCGGCTCCGGAGCCACGCCGTATGGACTCTCCTCGCCCACTGCACAATACGATTAATAATAATCAGTACAAAAATATATAATACAAAACAAAAAATACTTAAGAACGCTGTCAATGCTGTGATGCTGTCATACACAGAACATAATATAGAAAAGTCACAACGCAAGTGGAAAGAACCCGTGTACAATGCGATGGATCACACGCAGATCGTCATATACGCAAGTGGTCACATTCGCATTTCGCCACTTTTTAAAACGGATACTCGTCACTTAAGGTGCGGGCACATTTGTCTGACGCCACGCGTTAACACGTGTTAACACGCCGTCAGATGACATCGGTTTTCATAGTAAATGTATGCACTAGGATCACACTTATCTGATAACACGTCCATACAAATACGGCGTGTTAAGACGTGGCGTCAGACAAATGTGCCCGCACCTTTATGCAACTCGACACACAAGCAATTCTTCTACGCAACTCGTCACATTTTTTCGTTTTAATACAATGTGCCCAACTGCCCAAAAAGTATCTGCTCAATTTTTATCTTTACTTGTAACGGGTGTAACAAGACACTCAACGAAGCCGAAGTCCTCAACGAAGGATCATTTTTGTCTTTTGGACTATACCTGGGAAACCAATAGCTACGAAGTTATTGAAGGTCAAAGTCAATTTTTTTTTTTAAATTATTATGAAATCTTATTTTATTCATTATTTCCTAATTTTTGTCCATACAAACATTATCAAAATTTTATGTTTTTCGTAACAAACAATGGCTTCAAAACGTCATCACTCAATGTATTTCATGAGCACGCACATAAACATTGCCTTTCAACTCGGCCACACGCAGCATTCACTCGCAGGCGCGGTCTTTTGTACGCGTTACATTGCGTGGTAATGTATGCAATTATTTTTTAACACCAAAAATCAAAATCGTTTCCCAGCAATAATTTTGAACAGAAATGGTCCTGATGATGGGCCGAATACGTAGATCTCGGCTTCGTTGAGGGTCTTGTTACACCCGGTATATGTATTAAAACGAAACAAAAGTGACGAGTTGCAAAATGTGACGAATTGCGAATCTGACCAGTTGCGATTGTGACGACTTGCGTTTTGTGACGAACGGAAATAAGTATGTGACCACTTGCTTTATGTCGACCTGCGTGTGATCTAATGCGATTAAATTGACCTCATGAGTAAATTTAACAAATTAAAATGAATCGTTTTGTATCTCAAGCGCTCTGAAGTTGGTCACTTCTGTTGTACATTAGTTCAATAATCGTATTGTAACCTAAAATTCCTAGAGTTCCGCCTACTTTTGATTTGGCACTGTCATCAGTCTTGAAAGCCAACAGCGAACGCCAAACAAAATTAATATGCGACAGGCCAAAGCATACAAAAACAACAAAGGCAAATTACTTTCCTATAAACGTCCACAACAGGGTAATCATATTCAATAGATTTTATACTTTAATGCCAAGAAATTAAGGTTCTAAATAAATTAAGATTTTTGTCAGTTTTGTAAAACCTGACATAATACCTACTCAAAAAGATATTCGAAAATTTCAAAAGAAACAGTTGTCTATTTCTTTCATCTAGAAGTTTCTTTCATCTACATAAACAGCAAACGAGCACATACCACTTCCATTCCCCATAAGTCTTGGCTGTCGGTTTTGTTGCTTCTCGATTTCGATGGAGTTGGGCCGCGCGGGTTGCGACGAAGGCGGTCGGTTTTGAGGCGTCTTGTAGTTTCCGTCTGGCACGCTTTGAGTATCTAATAAAGTCAATATTTTTTTATTGCATAGAAACAAACAGTCGCAGGTACAAATATTTTGACATAAATAAAGTGTTCAGTAAAGACCTATAGTTTCCTATACGAACAATATCCATAATAAAGAATGCTAAACAATGCCAGTGGTAACTAACTACTTACTTATAACAGCTAAATTTTCATTTGTAAATACTTTTTTCTCTCTTTTACTTGTCAAGTTATTGTAAACATTTTCAAATTATGAAGAGTCATCATGGAAAAACAATAAAAATGTACGGTGTAGAAAACTCCGTTCTAGAAGGAACTGCTTCGGTCTACACTAAAGATAGAACGGAAATCCTATTCCTACTGACTCAAATAAATCATCAGTCATCCAGCTATTTGTGATGAGACTCGTCCAGCTGTTTGAGTTGGCTCGCCGCGAGTAACGGCGGCTGCCTTCTGTCGCTCGCGAGTATAATGAGCCTCGTGTCTCGCTCTTGCGACTACTTACACATATAGACAGGATCCGGCCTGTGAGACTCGTCCAGCTGTTTGAGTTGTGTCGGTGGGCATAACGTGCTCGCCGCGAGTAACGGCGGCGGCCTTCTGTCGCTCACGAGTATTAGCTAGCCTCGTGCCTCGCTCTAACGACTACTTACATATATAGACAGGATCCGGCTTGTGATAAGACTCGTCCAGCTGTTTGAGTTGTGTCGTGGGCATAATGTGCTCGCCGCGAGTAACGGCGGCTGCCTTCTGTCGCTCGCGCGTGGAGTGAGGCGCTCGCACTCGCCTCGTGCCTCGCCCTTCTGCACCTGCGCCGCCTCGGGGTGCGCGTACCTTTATAAAAACAATACAAAATGTTGATGTCGAAACAGGGAGGAAATGAGCTGATGATCTTCAAATGCCTGAACAGATCTATCTGAATTACTGATTGCTAAGAACCATCTTTCAAAGATCAGACCAGCTTTCAAATAAAGAAATCGCATCTAAATCGACCTATTTGTTTGGAAGCTACGATGCCACTGATACACAAATAACTCCCTCTTTTTGCGTCGGGGGTTAAATTGTCGTGCTATGCTTGCCGAGATCTTTAAATGTACGTGTTAAGAACTCCTTTTCAAAATAGGTTTTTTACACTATGTAAAAATATTGACAACATGACATAAAAGAAAAGAAATAAAAAAGCTATCGAAGGAATATGGATAATTTTAATATTTAATGTAGATTATTTACAGTACGCATAGCCACTCGTAGAATTATCAGAATGAATTTAGACATTTCACAAAAATACACTGTAACACTAATATTTTCACAGCATCGCAACCAACAACAACACTTTAAATGGTCTGTTACGGCGCGGCGTTATAATTTTGTGTAAACATTACACTACACATACTACCTTCTTCCCCCTATCGTGCATGTTGGATCCTCTCAGTATCCTGCAGCATCTCCCTCCTCCACAGCTCGAAGAATCTGTGTGAGCGATCGCAGCGCGCGTACGTCGCGAGCATGGCGGAATATTTTATCTGCCCGTCACAGCATCTCGTGTATAAACATTACCATACACATACCTTCTTCCCCCTATCGTGTTGGATCCTCTCAGTATCCTGCAGCATCTCCCTCCTCCACAGCTCGAAGAAGTAGTCCGGATCAGTGTAGAACTTCCTCGCATCTCTGCCGTCGTCCCTGAACTCGTTGAGTCGCTCGAGCGGCGGCGGGCGATCGCAGCGCGAGCATGGCGGAATATTTTATCTGCCCGTCACAGCATCTCGTGTATAAACATTACCCTACACATACCTTCTTCCCCCTATCGTGTTGGATCCTCTCAGTGTCCTGCAGCATCTCCCTCCTCCACAGCTCGAAGAAGTAGTCCGGATCAGTGTAGAACTTCCTCGCATCTCTGCCGTCGTCCCTGAACTCGTTGAGTCGCTCGAGCGGCGGCGGGCGATCGCAGCGCGAGCATGGCGGAATATTTTATCTGCCCGTCACAGCATCTCGTGTATAAACATTACCCTACACATACCTTCTTCCCCCTATCGTGTTGGATCCTCTCAGTATCCTGCAGCATCTCCCTCCTCCACAGCTCGAAGAAGTAGTCCGGATCAGTGTAGAACTTCCTCGCATCTCTGCCGTCGTCCCTGAACTCGTTGAGTCGCTCGAGCGGCGGCGGGCGGTCGCAGCGCGCGTACGTAGCGAGCATGGCGGAGGGCATGGAGTTTCGAGCGAACAGCTGCTGTTGGAACGCGCGCGCTGAGCGGAACGCTTTGCGCATTTGGATGTCTTGGAGGGACACTGCAAGGGATACATACATTGAAACTGGGGTAATAATTAGATTATAATATAAAATCATTGACTTGTAGTCAGATAGTGTTTTTGGTGGAGACAAATAGTGTTTTTAGTTTGTGTCTTTATTTTGTTTTGTTGTACTGTATTTGTCTCAAATAAAATGATTTTCTTCCTTTCTAATATAGCGGATTATTATCGCGGAGGAAATCTCTATCATCAAATTGTTAAATAAAATGTCCTCGTTCCTTCACGTCTGTAGCACACCTCTCCGCAGCGAAACCGCAGTTCCGCCATGACTTGTCTTCTATCGACGACGATAATTATGACGATCACACCTACATAACGGTTTTGCGTCATTATTTTGGCGGCGGAGGTGTGCCAACGGTCCATGCCGATCGGGCGGATCGCGCGTGAAAGAGACAGCAGATTGTCTAGCAGAACAGTTCAGAACATAAAGTTAATATACCTAGCGGAATAGAGGAACAAACGTGAGCTGTCAAACGAAACCGAAATTTAATTACATTTTTGTGTGTCAAAATGTTTATGTATAGTGTCAGTGATGAACATCTTGTCACTATTGACATTAAAATCTATATGTGCCGTGCCGATAGTGCAGACAAACTGTCGCGAAAAAGAGTTCTATCACGTCGCATCACGCATCTCGCTTTATCACACAGTGTTGCTAATTAGTGACATCTCGCTTGCTCAGCCCTGTTCCTCTATTCCGTTAGGTATATTAACTTTTCAATACAGTTGCTCGAAAATGTAAGTTTACGATGACAGTCGAGCGTGCGGAAAGTTGATTTTACCGCACGCCGTGCGTTTTTGTTTACGGAGTAGTACAGCGTGCGGAAAGTTGATTTTACCGCACGCCGGCGCTGTGCGTTTTTGTTTACGAACGTTTTTTTTTATTTCTACTAGCTTCCGCCCGCGACTTCATCCGCGTGGACAGTAGAAACATATTGCAACCAGTTTAAAATGACCCCTTTAGTGTATGAAAGCTAGTACTACGGAGAGTTCAAGCTGTTTCCCTGGTTCCACTCACCTGAATTTGATGAAACATAGCTTAGATTTTAAGTTGGACCTCAATCTACTAAATTGTGAAAAAACCAACAAAATTCATTTAGCGGTTTTTGCGTAATTCGCGCACAAATATTTAGAATTTACAGTTTTAATATATGTATAGATTACAATTTCAGTAGTACCTATAATGTTTTCTCGCAAATGTATTGAAAAACGTAGTATGGCACACGGTTGTTAAGGTTTTTTAAAACTCGTGACGATTATAAACCCTCGCCTGCGGCTCGGGCTTATAAAACGTCAACTCGTTTTAAAAACCTCCTTACCAACCTTGTATCATAAACTACTATTATGGTTCAGAACCGCAGCAGAATGCAGAAATATCTTGAAAAGTATCAGGATTTAGGAACTTTAGAACTCAGTCGCATGCGAGGTTTGTTTTTGATCTGCTGGACAATGATCTGATAAAATGACAATGTTGAAGTTCATTAACTTGCCAACTTTTGAAACATCCTCTATTCATCAAAAACTGCACTCGTGTCTGATTTTAACAAAAACAATGAGTAGATGAGGAGCAAGATGGCACGATTGCAGAGGTTAAGCAACAATCGCAAGGGTCGGTCGTCAGATGGGTGACCAAAAATTTTGTTATCTCGAGCTCCTCCGTGCTTCGGAAGGCACGTTAAGCCTGGGTGCATTTGCAGTCGTTAACACCCACCAATTAACCATTGGGCTCGCGTGGTGGGTTATGGGTCGTCCTCCTTATCCACCCATAAGGAAGGCCTGTCCCCCAGCAGTGTGGACATTAAAAATGGCTGATATGGTCAAATGAGTAGATACTGTCTTAAAAAAGGCTGGAACGGGTGGTAGGAAAATATAGACGATTCAAAAGTACTTAATAATTAAATTTAAGCTCATTTGACTTTGACTGACCTTCCTCGACCCCTGAATCGAGCTGCGTAACCTTGATGGCCAGCCGGTCTATCCTGGCCTGCAGCACGTTAGTCCTATCCGCCAGGTTCGTCGCTTCCCGCGTCAGCTCTCCGAACATGTCCTCCGCATGTTTGGAAAGGGAAGATAGCTGTCTGTAAGGGCGAAAACAATGGTTTAAGGACAATTTGTTTTATAAACCTCTATGGAAAGGAGAAGTACTTTCTTTGTGTTTTCACTCCATGGACCTTTTCATACTAGATAATGTGAAACAATTCATAACAGTTCGTAAAACTTTTTCATCATATACCCATTCAATCATATGCCATGTTCGACGCAGTATAGGGTTATTTGTAAAACACCAACAATCTCGCAGGAGTAGATTACTAACATCATAAATAAACAACAGTATTTGTTCGACGACTTTTCCGAAAACAGACAACAAAAATTGTCTCAACTGCTTGCCTGTCAATTAATAATAATAATAATTTAAGCTGAGAAAAAAAAAGAAAAAACTAAATAATAATAAAAATCTACTATCCATACAAGTACGAACAGGTGATCAAGTGTTGTATAAAGTCGATTTTTTTGTCTGATTACGGAAAAGTCGTAAAACAAATGTTGTTGTTTATAATGTGTTAGAAATCTACTCCTGCGAGGTTGTTGGTGTTTAACAAATGACCCTGTATAAACAGTGGAGTGTCTCCTCTCGTGTACTGACCTGACAGTGTTGGCGAGTGTCCCGTTGGTGACCGCCTCGAGCTCGGAGGGGACAGCGAGCCGCTCGGGGACGGTGCCCCGGGACACGTGCACCGGTTCCACGCATCGCTTCGGCAGCGGCATGGCTGCTCACGCCGGCCGCGGCTACCTTATAAGCATTACTGAAACAAAAAAGTATCATAAAGAAATATGAAGACAAAAAAAAGTTTCGTATTTTACTCTTAAATACGATACGGCCGTAGCCCGTATGGTTGATTAGTGAAGCAGCAGCTGTAGTGAAAATACTGGGTTTGAATCCCGATACGGAAACAATAGTTTTCTGATGAGCATAATCTTTTATTTTCGATTATGGTTGTTTGCTATTATTTATATAATCATTATCTCTTCGTTATTTACAACAATTTTAATCACATAAAACCATTTCCGTCTGTGGCTTTGGTTGGACATATTTCGGTGAGTTCATCGCATGAATCAATTGTGATTGTATTACCCTATTTGTGAGTTGCCCTTAAAACATAATATCAGTATTTCTAACGAGTACCTAAAACTTGACTTGGACTTGGTCCACTGGTTACGTTTGAACTAGCAATGTGACATAAAAACCTTAATAGTACGAGGTAAATCGGCTGGCTGGGATTCCTTTCTCGGCAAAACGGTTGGCTGGCGGTATCGCAAGAGGTTCCGCGTTTTCGCCACTTTCCGTCGCTTGTTCCTCAACGCGCGTAATTGCGAACTAACAAGTCTACCGCGATTGAACGACACGCGTGATTGCGTTTTGCAGTAACAATTGGGCGTTTCGTTCCGTTTTACCACACATCCGAGTCAAGACGGATGTGCTTTTCGACTAAATGCACCACTAAGCAGTCTGACATTTTAAGCCATATCTTGTCTTGACAGTCTGAAATGATAAAATACGGTACCTACAAACTGTTTTGAAAAAGAGTTTTATCGTTCTCAAAATGGCTCAAATTAAAAACACTGTTTGTCGGCGCAAACTTAGTGCTCTGCTAACCCTAATACTGTTATCAATTATCCAGCCATAGATAACGAATAAAGATTACTTATTAAGTGCTCCAGGTGCGGCCACTGGAAGCGTTATTTTTAACAACGACGTTAACAATTTTGTAGAACTGATAAAAATGTATAAAACCAATTTAATAACTTTATTTGAAAAAAGAAAAGTAAATGCAGAAATCATAAAGTCAACATTTTTGACATACCTATCATCTCAGCATATTAGTCTCGAGTTCAATGAACAGATGTTCAACGAACAACAGGAAAAGTTTATTTGAATTTTATTTTATTTTTATTTTTATTTTAGTTTATTAGGGAAACAAACAGCAATTTTACAATAAATATGAGTACTACAATTGAATCACACATTTGCCAAAACAGTTTCCACAAATAGCTTACACATTGGTATCTAAAGTTGAATAAACAAACACATTAAGCAGAAAAAATAAAAACCAAAGACATTGGACACAAATTCGGATAAGACAGCAAGCCAGTACAGATAGGGGAAAACTATTGTATTAAAAGACTTTTGAATTTTTTAGGCTTTGTACAGAAAATATCGATGTGACAATACTTCGAATTATAAAGTCTCATGGATCTTAGTATAAAACGGTTACCTGCATAGTTAGTACGACAAAAAGATATAGAAAATGTATCACATGATCTCATGTTGAACCTCGGACATCGTAACAAAACTTTACTTAATAGATAAGGCGAATCGACATAATTATTAACTATCTTGAATAATAAATATTGATCATGATGTTCTCTTCGCAGAGTAAGGGGAACAATATCATCTGCGTTGAAGTTTCTAAACCTGTATTTCATTCTTTTAATGAACTTGTTCTGTATCCTTTCAATAGAATTGATGTATACTGAATACTGTGGATTCCAGACACTCGATGCATATTCTAACTGAGATCTTACGAGAGTATTATACAAAAGCATTAAGGTTTTAATATTAGTAAAATCAACACTTTGCCTTAGTACAAAACCCAGCATCCTGTAGGCCTTAGCGGTGATTTTATTTACATGGGACGAAAACAACAGTTCACTATCTAGATTGACTCCTAGGTCTCTCACCTCGGTCGATCGTTTCAGATTTTGATCAAAAATTTTATAATTAAAAACCAATGGATGTTTTTTCCTACTATATGAAATTACGCAGCATTTATCTATGTTAAGAGATAATTTGTTATCAGTGCAATAGCTGCTTAACCGATCTAAATCTCCCTGTAAGCCAATACAATCTTCTGGCGATTTTACAACTGTGAAAATTTTTGTATCATCGGCGAAAAGAAGGAATTTAGAATTAAGAAAACATTCATTAACGTCGTTAATGAAGATGTTAAAAAGTAGGGGACCGAGGTGAGAGCCCTGGGGCACTCCAGATGGTACAGGTATAAAACTAGATATGTAGCCCTTCACAGTAACCGCTTGAGTCCTATTCCGAAGATAGGACTGCAGCCATCTCAGTAGGTCGCCGTGTATACCAATGTACTCAAGTTTACGCAATAGAACATGATGTGAGATTTTATCAAAACACTTGATTCATTGGGAAGGGCTGTAATGGCGCAATTAAGGTAAATAAGTGGTATATACAGTGCTATAAAGACAGGGAATATACTTGGTCCTCAAAATAATAAATCAATAAAGTGTGTTTGAATATGTAAAATGAATAATGTAACAAATTACGGTAAGGAATTTTTATGCAAGCCACATTATAATGGTTGGCATAAGCGAATGGCACAGGTTATAATGTCAGTGCCATTCGCGCCATTCCGTCGGCAATTCGGCATGCCAAATCAAAACATTGCAATTGGACGAATCCGTTAGTTGCAATACTGTAATAACTTGCAGTCACGAATTAACTGTACGGTACGGAGCCGACAATTTAGTTTAGAGTAACAATATTCAGACAACATTGCATGCTCTTCGATTAATGGAATCTCGAAGCATTAAATCTGGCATTTTATAACATTAGGCTGTATTGAGTAACGACTTGCAGTCACGGCATTATGTATCTAGCAATAGCAAAGCGATTGTTGCATTTCTGATGACTAGTTTTGCAACCTTGATTAAACAAATTTTGACAATATTAATACGATAAGGTTAAAACTATAGTATAATAGCATCAATACATATTAAAAGTTAAACTAGATAGTCTAGTCTTAGATCGGAATTAACTGAAGACAAAAATGTAAAGGTGATGACTTAAAAGATTAAACCCACCTTAGGATATCTCAAACATGTACGTAACCATCAGTTGAACTTTACGAGGGTCATCTCATAACACTTATCTCTTATATAATTCGAAACTGTAAATGAGAACAAAATTATAATTATAAAAGACACTTCCTCACTACCATAAGTTATGCCGCTGCATCTGCATTCGAAAGCCGTTCGGCATACAGAACTAAACAAGGATTGACATCACCAGCATACATTATAGCATTACGTCACTCTCTACGACTAGAGCTAGGATCGGGAGATTTAACTTTATGACCTTTATCTGAAGGTAACCAGATTATGAGAGGCTTTATTTTGTCAGAGTAAACCTATAAATCTCATGATACGAAAATGAAAGAGCAAACATTGACAGACAATGTTCAAAATTAAATACAATAAATTGAGAAGCTGTTTTTATATAGCTTCTTACAAATGATTTAATTTTGTTGACAACACAATGGACAATATAATGATTGTTTTATGGGAATCGAGATTCGAGACTCCGGCATCAGACCATCGACCACCACACTGTTGACCTAATCAACTGTCAACTGTACTGTCCTATTCATAAATTGTTATTTATAATAACAAATACGATATATTGAAAGTATTATTTGCCGCTAAGCAGGAGTAAAATTATAAGGAAAACTATAGAAATAAGAAACTGATGAAACCTTTGTTTACCGACCAAAGTCTTTCATCTACGTACTGTCGGCAAAACAATCATACAATTGTCTAGCTAGCTAGTTTATTGGTTGCTATTTCTAGTGCATAACGTCAAACCGGCACATCCTCCATCCATGTGATAAGATTATCCTGAGTGCTGCTACATTTTGCAGTGCAAATTGCAATACCTTTTTTTAAACAACTTAGGGTTTTGAAAAAATAGGTTTTATAAACAGCGTTTTATCTATTTGGTCAGAATAAATTTTTTTGCTGAAAATGGCTACGTTATATCGTCATTCAGGTTTGAATTTGAATAATCAGCAATACTTTGAGCAAAGTCTGGATTAAACGGTGACAGTGACTGAATGCGTCCAAAGCTCCAAGTCCCCAGATACTGGGTTGGGTAGATGGAAGGGATCGGCAGTAATTCAGCTCGCTATGCATTTTTAATAATTACGCGGCGTGGCAGGCAAGCTACTCCGGGTCCAAAAATTGGTGGGCTAGTCAAGTGAGCCGATTGATTGAGGGGGCAAAGTCAGCACGGAACTGAACCTAGTGTTTACTACACGAACCTAGTAGGAAGTCAGCGCTGGACCATGGACTGGGTTATAGTAATCGTGTGAACCAGGCATAAGGCGTCAACGATGTGCATCATTTTGGACGTTTCATTCCCCTCACACTTCTCAGCCGTATTGATAAACATATTGACATTCCATGAAAACAAACACTGAGCAATAGGTATGAGTTTTATGGTCCATGTCATAACTAAAGGGTTTTGTTTGACGCAGATCGTCATTTTCGCAAATGGTCATCGCGAAAAATTTGGTCACTTTCGCAGAATGTCATTTTCGCAACTGGTCACTTTCGTAAACGTCGTTTTGAGAAAAAAAAAATGAATTACATTCTGCGAAAGTGACCAGCTGCGAAAATTACATTCTGAGAAAGTGACCAAATTTTTCGCGATGACCAAATGGTCATGCTAAAATGACGATTTGAAGAGTACGACTATAAACAACAAGGATGAAATAGACGTTTCAGGCTGTTAAGAGGTCGTAAACATGTTTTAGTTCACACCCCTCTTAGAATAATAAACAAGCTCTAAGTTCACACCATTCCGTCATCTTCCACGAGCAAGATTCAAAGATAGACCTAAAGTAAGAATGAAAACTGTCATTCTAGGCAGATGGACCTATTGGACTACCGTTGTAATTATAATCAGGCAAAATTCACTGGATTTAACCAATCAATACTAATTTACATATGCGAACGCCGTTTGTTATGCTTTCAACAAGACAAGCATTATACCGTTGAATCTATTTTGATATAGATTTCTATTTTGGACCTTGGAAAAAGACCTATAAAGGCTAATATTATTCCCGTAATGCCCACGGGTAAGAACTTCCTTGCAACTTCCTTACTTTGTGGGTGTGGGCGAAGGTCTGATAATGGGTATATTATTTTCAATGAATGGTAAGGTAGGTAATCAGCCAATTATCTTAAAAAATGCGATAACCACAGGATTGATTGAGAGTTGAGACGTTATAACTTCTTTATGGCCTACTCAAACCGGAGCGGTATTCGCTACCGCCGCGTTATCGCAGCTGTTGCGAAACAGTAAACACCTTTGAACAGCGCGTTACCGAATTCCCATCGGGATATCGTTACATCAGTACAGGATACCGGTCGGATTTGAGTAGGCCTTAATACATACATGGTGTAAGATACACTACTACTTCGAAATCTAAACTAAAACTAAAAACTACTTCATCAAAATTTAGGTGCTGATGTTCAAGATCTCATTAAAAGTAACACTACCCACCCAATGTAATTAAGGGGAGTGTACAAAGTAAGGGCCTTGTAAGGGCACTTAGGATGAGACCGCGAAGCAGACAGGGTGGCGTCAATATATCACGCATTCGACGTCACCGTCGCTTGTGGGTGGCAACACGACAAATTGACACTTCCGTCGTGGAGTTAGCGCAATCGAATGCCGCGACGCGACCGTGCACCCGGAAATAATGTGGCTGCTCTCGTATTGCTGAACGGTGGCAAGCTTTCGCGATATCTGACGCAGAATTATGTTAGGTAACTGCACTCCAATACAACACGGGGATAATGTACCAATGAACCATTCTAAATATACAGACAAGACCATCATTTTACAGCACCAAAGGATCTGAGTTTGAATCATGAATCATGGTATAGGTTTGTCTGCAAAGCATCAATAAAAATGTTCCAAGTCCTGGATTAACCATTAACTTTAGTCATAATACAGAGTTGTACGGACATTTCTTCAGTATTAGATGGGGCTTTGGGGTTATTATGCAACTGTTGTTGTTGTATGTATTTCAATTTATTTGCAAATTTAGTGTACAGTTGGTCTTTCTTAAACAGAATGTAGTCCTACCTCGGAAAATCGATTAATCATCAAGGTAAAAACAAGACATGGAAATTAATATGAAAGTAAGTCGTAACGGCGCGATAGAAATTAACAGTTTAACGTTCCTAAAGCGAGAGACACGCGAGGCATGATCAGCTAAGCCAATCTCAACATGCAACACCATTTACTCCTCTAATCAGAGCGTTAATTCGAGCCAGAAGTTTTCAAGCAACAATCGTAGCAGGTGGCGATCCATAGTCTCTGCCTACCCCCATGGGAAACAGGCGTGAGTATATGTATGTATGTATCTTAAGGGTCGGGTAGTAGGCACATGTGTTCTGAGATTGTCATAACTATAATTATACTGAAAACGTAATGAAAATAACATCTGGCTAGCTACAGAGTTTGTCTATTATAGTCCTTAGTACAATCGAATTCTAAACCTTGTAGATCAGTGGTTCCCATATTATTATCATACGATTGAATAAGTGGTTTCCAAATAGTTTTTTCTCCTCCGTTCCCCCCTCCAAGAAAGGCCTCAAACTCGCTACCCTACGCGAGTTTGAGGCCGCGAGGTTGGTACAGTCTTTCATGAATCAAAAATATCTATGCAATGTCAAATTTCATAAATATCTGACAGCTTTGCGCTACCATAAAATTGTAAACAATTTGTCACATGTAAAGTATGTGAGAGCACCTTTTGTCAATAATATCGCTACAGACGCAGACTCAAAAAAATCTGCGCACTCTTTCATATTAATAAGTAAAAAATAAGTATTTATAGTTTATATTCGACTTCTTAGTACAGACCTCAAAAATTGTGGTCCCCTGTTTTGTTTCGTTCTTACCTAACTACTTTTAGGATTTCGTATTTGTTGGTTAATTTAGAATACTGATTTCATAATTTTGAAAAATTTTAGCTAACTACCTACTTACTTATTTTATTTAATAAATATTAATTTTTATTAAGAACAAAATAAATAATAAATACAAAATTACTTTGTGCATACGTAGTTTTGAAAATCATCTAAGTAAATAAAAGTTTACAAAAAAATATTTTTGTATTTACCCTAAGATTTCCGAAAACCTAATTTATTTAAATAATAAATATAAACTCCTTGACAACGTTGCCGTTCCGAAAATGGCAGTACAAAATGTTGAACTTTAAACATTTTTTTCGGAAAAACTATCGGTTTGCTAAAGTTGAAACTTTCCAGAATTACTTCAATAATCCTGACCTTTTCAATAAAAACATTGCCAACTCTCAAGTCGTGGGGCGGAGAAGTAAATATTAGCCCAAGTTTATGTTGTAACCGACCCTTAAAACATTTTCAGCAAATGAGATGAACAAAACGAAACATGATACAAATTAGGGACAATCTAGGCTATGTACTTCTTATATCTACCCTCTAGCACTGAGCACAGAATATAAAGCTACTCCCTAACCGTGATAAGAATGATGCTGTTTTTGCCAAAAAAAATTAGGATTGTTTAAAAAAACAATCAATTTAGGCCATAGAATGATTTTTAATGGTCAAAGTCTGCTAACTATCATAAAAGCTGTTTATGCATGTGTGTAACAGTCTACAATAAGATTCCTAAAAAATATCAAAATACAAAATGCTCAATTTCAACATATTCAAAGATAAAGTTGTACAAATGGCTCAAAGAAAATATTTTTTATTACATCCCTAAACTCTTTTTAGGCAAAAGTTGAGTGGTGAAAATGGTGGGAATTCGGTTGTGCACACGACGTAACTAAACTAACTTAAAAATTCTTTAATTTTAATCAAGTTTTAGTCAAACGCTATTCCGTTGGACACGTCAATCTAAACTAAAAACTTATTTTGACGGGATTAAAGTTCAACTAATTTGAATTGATGGTGTTGCAAGTAAAATTGTGTTTTGAAAATAAAGAATGAATAAAACCATGTGAATGGAAAAAATATTGAATACTTATTTCGGTCAATGGGATGCAGCAGAACGATGCAGCAGCAAAGATATTGGAGCAGTGGCATGATGTGAAAAGGAAAGGAAAAAGCAGTCTCTCAAGCCGTTCTAAATGGGGTTGGTAAACTTTTTCGAAGAGAATTGTTTTATATTTTTATTTGATAGCACAAGCTAGAAGAATAAAGAAAATAATATTATGATTTTTTTATTTTACTTTGTTAACCAAATATTTTTTTTTTATTATTATCGCGATAAAATATCAAACATACGGCTGAACACAAAGTTCCTTTGCATTTACTGATTAAAAAAACTGATTGACAGATTTGACAGTCAGTGACAAAGAGTAATCATACCTTTGTTTTTTTTGTTTTGAGCAACAACATAGAAAGTCTTTGGAGCAAAGGCATTACCTACGCATACAGCCGTAATAGTGATTTTTGTACTACGCTGTAAATTTAAAATTTAAATTTTTATTTATATTAAAATGAAGCATTATAAAAATTCCGCAATTTGTTATTCCTGACTCCAAAGCCAAAAGCTACCAGAAAATATATAATTCACAACAGTTTTGGAAAAGTTTACCAACCCCATTGAGCCTTCTCAAAGTGCCTGAAAAATCAAAATTGATATCTGTATTGACCTCTATGAATGCAATACATAGTAATTTAATGATGTGTTATTGTTTTCATACCTTTCCCCTGAATCCACAAGAGCTGCTATCACAAAATAGGCAATTCATTTAAATTTTTACACAACTGCCCCAAAAAGGGGTAAATTAGGTCAGGTTTCACATAGGTTTCTTTATTAACACTTAAATCGTTAAAATCCTTATACCATCCCGAGTGAACCTGGCTATAATTTTTTTGGGAAAAACCAATATTTATTAACTTTTAATAACAAATCAAATTAATCGCCGATAGTTTCGATGCCGTCTAAATTAGTTTGACACTTCTAATTTTAGCTTAGTTTTGACGTAAATTGTGTACAGCAGAATAGCGAAAAGCTAAGTTGAACGACTTAGGGCGGATTCGTCCAAACTCCAATATAAACGGGAATAACTATACCAAGAATACATCTATTCTACGATTTTTTTCTCGAGTAAAGAAATGGTCATTTTTCCATGCAATCCAAAGATAAGTTACTCTTGGGATTCTTATTCCTTCATTAGTGAGTGAATATGTGAATGAACGTATTACCCGGCCAATTGTCATTGTTCTATAAACGAACTATTTAAAAGGCAAAGTCTTGTCAACTTTATTTTGTCGCCTTAGACGTATCAGTAGCGGTCAAAGTCAAATGTCAAACAATGTCACTGACATACGGCACGCGGACGCCATTAAAATGTTCGCGGATTAACTCTGTTATTCCCCGCGAAATGATGGTATAGTGACTATTCCTGAATAGGCAAAATACTCTGAGAATAGTATGTGGTAAAACGTAATTTCGGTTTACTCTCGAATAACTGGTCATTTTATCTAAGAATAACAGTTATTCTCAATTGGTTGAATCCGCCCTTAACCAACTTTGATCCTGTCAGACTAAAATTTAGTCTATTCCTGTCAGTTTAGTTCTTTACCGAATAGCAAAACGCAGTTTGACAGTAATAAACCTAAACTTAGTCTAGTTTAGTCTAATTGGTGCTAGCCGAATCGACACCAATAAGTACCTATATGATATGGTATGAAAAGCGAAGTTCTGACTGAATATTTCTAATCTCTAAGTCCATTGTGTGTAGGCTACATAGCTTATCAGTAGTAACACTCATATTTACCCTCCCCAGACACTAACTCATCATCATCAGTAATTTGCTCTACTTTACTGAACTAACCAGTATTGACTTCGTTTTGGGACCACAAACTTTGTAAATACTGAATACCGGACTGCAAAAGTCAATGATTTGACTTTGTTATTATATTAACACAATAATTACTTATCTTTATCATAAGGTTGTTGTGAAGGTCATTAATGTATCTAATTTGTGCATTATTACAATTTTATCCACATTGAATTTTAGTTTAAAAATTCATTTTTAGTACACAATAATGCTTTCACAATAAATTAAATTAAAAGTAAAATAACACAATAAAATAAAAAACATGCTAATAGAAAAGGGGTGATTAGACAGTCTAATAGCAATAAATAGATTTAGAAGTCAGAAATTTGTTACACGACACACAATATTTGTTGATGACACTCTGACCACTCGGAGTTATCCATGGCGTAATAATATAACAGGTACCTATTCTATTCTTTTTAATGGGTGAAATCGTCCCGACCAAGGTGACTGATCACCCGCCCGGCTTCGCTGGCGTCCCCCCTTATAAATAATTCTTTTATTTGCTCTGAAACTATTTAATAATCAAGAATCTTATACGCTGTAAAGAGCTAATAATCTTGTAAGATAATAACTTTGCCAATATATTCATAAACGAAAATAATAATTCCCTGGTAATCTTTATCCGCTAAAGATTCCTTGGAACATTGTGTCCTGTGAAATCCAAGACAGCAACATTAACTAGATAGCGTTAATTAGTGAATATGAGTATGACAAATGGTCGTAGATCCAATTGGACAACATTATGCGCGGTGACTGTGTCGCGAATGATAATAAAACCTTCGTAACGCCCATTTCTATGATCCATTTTGCAAAAATAGTAATCTGAAACATTATCACCCAAAACGCTAATTTGATATACCGCTACAAGATATAAACTACTGTAGAGTTATTCAAGTCCAAATAGTAATAATCTAATCCCAAGATGCAGAGTTAAATGAAGAAATATGGACTTACCTTGTGCGCCCTAGAAGTCAACGATTACCGTCACGTTTTTACTATCACAATGTTCGTGTTTTATTTATAACACAGTCGATGATACCACTTACTGTAAATTGTTTACAGATATTTATAAATCATTCAATTATACCACCGTTTGGCCGTGCCACAAAACGAAAATGGCAGCGGCGGCGCGATGAATGAAATGAAGGCCGCGTTCCGAATCACGCCAACGGTTGGGTTGCGTTCAGAGCCAGCCCGGTTGTTTGGTTGTTTTTTAACTCACTCTTAGGTTCCGACCAAGAACCATTATTTTGTATTTTTGATGTTTTTATGTCTAATTTTTTAAATAATCATGGTAGATCCTCAAAAAACGGATTTTATTTGATTTAGTATAAAGAAAAGTTTAAATTATTCGTATTCCTAATGGAAAATGAAGAATTTGTATTGACATTGACATTTAAAGTTCTTGGTCGTTCCAAACCTTAGAGCGAGTCACGTAACGGACAGACGGAATCACGTAAGGCTGGCCACATACAGACGTAATCCCGAATCGGAATCACGTACGTACGTACGTAACCGTTTTTATTATTCCGTACGGAATGCGCTCACACGCACGGCCTATGTGTGAGTGACGTATACAAACACCTACAACTTTTATTACAGCTCTGGATACCAGCCTTTTGGCAAACCCTTTATTATTTTGCTTAGTTATTATGTAGTTCTAGTTTCCAAAAAAAACAATAGAATTGACCTGTGCGTAATATAAATAATAAATAGTCTATAATTATGTATTTTTGTTTATTTTTAGAAAAATAATTCATCTTCG
Organism: Agriphila straminella; assembly: GCA_950108535.1. Taxonomy (NCBI): domain Eukaryota; kingdom Metazoa; phylum Arthropoda; class Insecta; order Lepidoptera; family Crambidae; genus Agriphila; species Agriphila straminella. The sequence goes on from OX467319.1 coordinate 12,802,398, forward strand.
CTCAATGTTTCCTCATCAAGGTTTAGCGTCTGACTGAGCCGTGATTCCGAACGAAAAAAAACGTCTGTGTGTGGTGGTACGTACGGAATCACGTACGTACGTGATTCCGAATCGGGATTCCGTCTGTATGTGGCCAGCCTGCGTTAGCGTATAATCCAAAAATGAAGTATACGAAATATAATAAAATATATTAAATATAATAAAATATATTAAATATAATAAAATATATTAAATCAAAGATATTAGAATTTTAAAAAGAGGTAGATGGGTTACCTGCGCCTTAACACTGGCAGTCTTAAACTTGGCTAATTAGCTCACCTGAGTGTAGTCTCGCAAAAGCATCGGCAACGTTGACACTTTGAAGTGCTCCCGCGAAACACAGTAAAAATGCCGTCCTGCGTAATGCGAACTTGTACTAATTACACAACCAAGACTTCCAAAAGTCTAGGGATCACATATCATGCGTAAGTATTATATTTTAACTAATTTTCGTTCATATTTGTACATTAGAAATACAAAATGTCAGTAAATATTATCCTAAAAAGATTGAGTGCGACAGCAAATACTCCGATTACCGAGTGTGATAGAGATGTCTGTCATAGATTATAAATGTACAGAACGGACAATGCCACTACATTGCTCAAGCATTATCCACGAGATGAATAATTAATGAGGGCTTTTCACAATGACAAAAAACTGTAGGCTATCGAGCCAGATGATCTATCGAGATGGCGTTGATAAAAATAGGTGACAATGTGAGTTTTTTACTAAGCTTCGAAGAGTGTCAACACCATCTAGTGATTCAAATAGTTACTATTTTTAGGTTCGACGAGTATCAACACGATCTAATTCGACGAGTATCAACGAGGCAAATAGTTACTGTTTTTATTTTTTAAATGTCATTTTGAAAAGCCCTCATTAACTTATTATATATTTACTATTATTTTTATAGGTTTCCAGCACATTTAACGATATTCTATGATTAGTATCGCGACATTCACGACGACATTGCGCAATATGTATCTGTCTCGTTTACGCTCTTGTAAATAATCATACTATCTTGTTCACACTTTACAACACGGTCAAGTTAAGTCGGCCTATGCGACCATACGAAATTATCGACTTAAAGTGCCGAGTTACCTTGACCGTGTAATATCGTATTATTTAGTGTGTTATAACGAGGCAGGTATATACGCCTTGCGGACAAATTCATGGCGTCGCATATACTGACATAACACATCTTTTTAATTCTAATATCTTTGTATTAAATATAATAAAATATACGAAAATGCAAAAATATTTCACATGACATAGGTATTGAGTTCAAAGAGAACACGAGAGACAGCAACAAACTAATGGACCCCCTAAACGATCAAAATTGCTTGTCAATCATTTACATTGCATTGCTTGTCAATCACATTTTGATCGTCTAGGAGCGATGCTTGACAAGCACCACAGCCGTGGCCAATCAAAAGTAGGCCACGGCCCCAAATGGTAAATGCAATGTAAGGCTCGTATTATAATGCAGATATTAGACGGTTCATTTTTCGTTCATTTTCGATGCTTCATCGCAGTGAAGCATCGAAAATGAAGTGTCTAATTATGTAGATTCATCTTTCATCGCGATGCGCCTTTTTGATGAAAGTCACTAGACGGCCGTTCGCTTTCATCGGGCATCGGCTTTTCATCGGTCATCGCATCGGAAATGAACAATAAATGAAGCGTGTAAACAGTGCCATTCACTGCAGTGAACGGCATGTCTTCAGTAACTTATTTGTGTTTATTTTAAAATGCCTTTATTTTTCGTTTTAAGACTTTTTTTAACCCACATCATGCAACATGCATACAAGCAGTGCATGCAAGCATTTTTTTCTCTTTAATTAACTCTTAATTTCTTTAATCAAAATTATCACGCACAACCTGTTGCCGCGAAATTTTGTGAGAAATGAGAAATACTACATTCATTTTACAATTAGTGTCTAAATACAAAAAGTCGTTCACTGGTCACTATTCATCGAAAATGAAGCACTTTTGATGAACCGTCTAATATCTGCATAAGAGCAATAGACAAAAACTTGCTCTCTGTATTTTGTTCTAAATAAAAGTAGGAGATAGGATTTTTGAAAAGATCCGGTTTATACGATTATCCTACGACGTATACAAAAGTACTCTGTGGTGTCGACCCACTGGCTTGCTGGCTTTGGCTTCGCACTCGCAGTCGGCGGTAATCGTGCCGTGTACGTGTACGTACTCCGTTTTGTAGCTTCTTGACGAATGTCTGTCTGTCACTGACTTTGATCATCGGGTGATTTTAAGCGGGAATAATCTTCTTTTGAATTAGTTATCTAAAAAAGTGATACAATATGATGAGTGATATTGTTACTACGATAGCTCCTGTGAATATAGCCGTGATAAAATATTGGGGTAAACGCAACGAAGAATTAATTTTACCGTTAAACGACTCCGTTAGTGCTACTTTGGATACAAGTGTTATGTGTGCCAAAACTTCTGTTTGCGTTAGTCCTCATTTTAATGAAAATGAAATTTGGTTAAATGGAGTAAGAGAATCTTTTTCAAACCAGCGTCTTCAGAATTGTTTGAAAGAAATAAAGTCTAGAGCTTCAGCTGAGAAAAGCGTTGACGATGTATTCTTGTCGTGGAAAATCCACGTCTGTTCAGAAAATAATTTTCCTACTGCCGCTGGATTAGCATCATCTGCTGCGGGTTACGCTTGTTTAGTATCTGCACTAGCTAAAGTATATAAAATAAAGTCAGACGTAAGCTCAATCGCCAGACTTGGTTCGGGTAGTGCTTGCCGGAGCATTTATGGAGGCTTCGTTCGTTGGCACTCTGGCATTCAACCTGATGGATCAGACTCCATTGCTATACAAATTGCTGAAAAATCTCATTGGCCAGAGATGAGCGCATTGATACTTGTAGTGGGAGACACAAAAAAGAAAGTAAGTTCAACTAAAGGCATGAGAATATCTACAGAAACATCAGACTTGTTTGCATATAGAACACAAAAGTGTGTGCCTAAAAGAACAGAGGACATTTGTAAATCAATCATGGAGAGAGACTTTGTAAAGTTTGCCGAGATCACTATGAAAGACAGTAACCAATTTCATGCAATTTGCCTGGATTCATACCCGCCAATTACTTATATGACTGAGATATCTCACAAGATAATTGAGTTAATACATAATTATAATGATATCTGCGGTACAGTGAAAGTTGCCTACACATTTGACGCTGGACCAAATGCTTGTTTATATCTTCTTGAAGATGAAGTGCCGAAAATTATCCCTGTAATTCAACATGTTTTCCCATCATCTACTCCAGATACATTTGTTACTGGTTTGCCTACTGAGCCAAGGATTGATGCAGACTTGATAAGCAAACTTTCTGTTGAACAAGAACAAAAAGACAAAATTAAATATATTATCCATACTAAAGTTGGTGATGGCCCAACTGAAGTGACTGATGGAAATCATCTGCTGAATGCATCTGGTTGGCCTATCAATCCTGCATTGAAATAGGTGCCTATTTTATTAAGTAGTAGGTATACCAATGTCATACATAATAATTATATGATCATACCCATTTTATCTATCTTAGTTTATTATAAGTAATGTATTTTGAGAGTCACAATCACAATATAGTCAGATTTGTATCAGTTGAGTAAAATCCTGATAATGGCATTCAAATATGTTTGGTTGTAATGGTTGGTGATTGTGAGCTCCTTATAGCGTGGCCTTTGTTAAATAATAGATATTTTAAAATTCACTTCTGTCTTTTATTTACATAACAAACAAAATAATATAATTATCCATGTTTGTATAACCTTATCATACAGCTCATTGCATATGAACTAACTTATATTAACCTAAAACCAAACCTAACCTAGTGAGGAGATCAAATGAAAATTAAATTTTCACAAATAATTCCATTTATTTTTATCCTATAATACAAACAGAACAAAAATAAATGAAATTCTTCTTGTCCACTTCTTATCGTGCAGAAACTGAAACCTGCCATACTCTGATGATGTTGTCAGAGTAACCAGCGAAGAGGGTCTGACCGTCAGTGGACCACGCCAGCGAGAGGCACTGAGGAGGGTCAGACTTGGAAGTTTGGGTCTGGTTGATGATCTCAGGGCGTAGTTCTTCAACCATCTCCTTGCTTTCCAAATCCTGTTTACAAGAGAAAATGTTTATGTTATATTACTTGATTAAAGAATTAGTTTGGGAATATAAAGAACTACTAAATCAGTTAACTAATGCCCCCTAGCATGATCGACGAAACACGATATACATTATATCACATGACATAGCATTTTATCAACACCAAACTGTCAAAATCCATTGCCTTTTGACGGTTAAACGTGATAAATCTAGCGATAGTGATATGGCTATCATATTGTGTTTCGGTGGTCATGTTAAGGGCTCCCCCCTTAACATGACCACCACATGTTAAGGGGGGAGAGTGGAGTATAAACCATATTGGTGGTGTTACTTACCCAAATCTTAATAGAAGGTCCGTAAGCAGCACAAAGCCAGTATCTGTTAGGGGAGAAGCACAGCGCTGTGATGATGTCATTGTGGTCCAGGGTGTGAAGGTGCTTGCCATCGTTGAGGTCCCAAAGCATGGCCTTCATGTCCTTGCCACCAGAAGCGCACAAGGAACCATCAGGAGAGACAGTAACTGTGTTCAAGTAGCCAGAGTGACCCAAGTGGTTGATCTTTAGTTTACAGTTGGTCAAATGCCAAACCTGTAACAATTCAGTTTTTAAATTGTTGATCACTGAAATAGCTAGTCCAATAGGTATTATTGAAATAGCAAAAAGTATATAATCTATAACAGGGATCACCAATATAGTTTTGGTGAGAGTCCATTTATAACAAATTATAAATTTGTCGCAGACTATTTGGTAGATGATAACTAGCAACCAAGGCTGAAAACCATTGGCCAGTGGTCCGGATTTAGACCATGGTCCGCCATTTGGTGACCCCTGGTATATAAAATTCAAAGCTTTTGAAATTGGACCAACCTTGACTGAGCGGTCCCAACCGGCTGATACAATGATGGGGTTGGCATGGTTCGGTGAGAATCGCACACACGATACCCAATCAGAGTGGCCGTCATCTTGAATAGTGTATTTGCATTCTGCAAGGGTGTTCCACAGCTTGATGGTTTTGTCACGGGATCCAGAAACAATTTGTCGGTTATCCACAGAGAAGGCAACTGACAGGACATCCTGTTAAGAAAACAGCTATTAGCATAGTGTAACTACTTAGGTACCTACTGGTTCAAACTTACAAAAAAAATATGTTGTGTAACTATCAGTACTGATATCTTGGTCCTATCAATAGTTGTATTCTCAACTACAACTACTACTTACAGTCGTCATGAAGCCTAATATCCAAGCCATTCCACCATAGGAATCTTCTGCCTCGCAAAGGCACAGCACTTGTCTTCTGCCTCGTAAAGGCGCTAAACACTATCAATACCATCACTAACACAAAGCAAAAGTAAAAGTTCTGTCACACCTTAGTATGGTCTTCGAAACGCCTGGTGGTCTTGCCAGCGGCAAGATCCCAAAGACGTAGAGTCTTATCCCATGATCCAGACAGAGCATAGTTGCCATCACTTGAGAGCACCACATCAGAAATGAAGTGAGAGTGGCCATACAAACGTTTCTGCGGCACACCGTAATTGGTTTCGTCTCTCGTCAATTTCCATACAATGAGAGTTTTGTCTGGAAAAGAATAAGAGGTTATGTCAATATGTGAAATAGATAGCAGCACGTAAGCGTAACGAGGCAATTAAATCAGCCCCATATCCGCTTGCCGCTCAGGACTCGCGTGGCAATGGTTTTTTTTCATCACATTTAAAATAAAAAATACAACCTTAATCAGCTAAATTTACACTGAATAAAGCAAAATACCTTGTAAAAGTCATTGAATACTATAGTTATAGCAGGATTCACATGGATTTGTCCGCCTGACACAAAATTCATAGAAATGAACGATGTAAAATCTCACCTCGAGAGGATGACAAAATCATATCAGGGTATTTGGGATTAGTAGCAATTTGCGTAACCCATCCATTATGACCGGACAAGGTGCCCCTTAACTTCAGCGTTTCAGTCATTTTGCAATAATTTGCCGGCAAGCAAAGCAACTTCGCTCGACACCGACACCTCCGATCTTGAAGTTGATTGAATTGAAAAGAAAGAAATGGAAAACGGAAATGAACGATGATGTTGACGTCGCGTAGTGATGGGCCGATGCCCAGGCCAAAGAGAAGAGAATATAATATCATGGCAGGCCGACTCAAGTCGAGTGAGTCGATCGAATCGTATCGAATACACTTGCATACGAAGAGCTTATTACCCTTATTACACCTTCCTGAATAACGGATCCGGAATTTAGAGTCCGATTTAGGACGAGAAATTCAGTAGCCAATTAGACTGTCCTGAATAACGGATCCGATATCACAGCTTTACGATCATACAGTTGTCAAACGAATAAACTTGCGCAGAGCAACGGAGGGGAAAATACAGTGGCCGTAAAAATTACATCTAGGTAAAGTCTGTCTATCCTTACTTGTTTTATATGATGAACAATCTTCACCCAACTCTTTGATAAAATAAAATACAACAAAAAAATTCCAAAAATAGATTACGAAATAAATAGTTAAAAATACCCGACTCGGCCCATCACTAGTCACATCACGTCGATGACATTGGATGCATTCCAGCAGGCCAATCGCTAAGTCATCGATCACCACAGAGACATTGGGCGAATTCTTGTGTCAGACAAATATTTTGAGTCATCGATCGCCATAGCACAGAATACATACTACGCGTTCACTTCGTGATTGCCGTCGACGACCGTTATGAAGTCACAGCTAACAGTACTGTAGACAATAAAGTGTAATCATGTTTTTCAACTGTTTTTCATTTTTTTCTTGTTCAAAGAGTGTCATTAATTTATATAACAAGTTAGGTTCGTAGGAACTTTACGCTTTTAATTATTATATCAACACAAATAACGAACGTAATGATTAAATCAACAGAAACAAAAATTAAGCTTTGCATTGCTAGCCGTACCAGTCATAGACTAATATGTTGGTACCAGTAAGGCGACGCAGGGGGTGCGGTATGACGAAGCGGGCCGGGAGGTAGCGGCAATGATGAAGTTGCAGTTTGTCTCGCTCTATTAGGGTAGCCATATGTTTGAAAACAAATAGACTAGTTCTTTTTTTATGCAATTTGTTATTATTGAGTAACGGGAAAAATCGGGGCGGGGACGGAACGTTGATCCTGCCTGCCTAGCATGACCGATTTATATCGCGTGATATAGCATTTTATCGACACTCAACTGTCAAACTCCTTTGTCTTTTTGACAGTTAAACGTGATAAAACGCTATATCACGCGATATAAATCGGTCATGCTAGGCAGGCTGACTGGGAGTATAATGCATACGTAACGTGCTAGTCGCGACAGTTGACGTGGTAGTAACGTGCTAGTGTGAAAACGACTTTATTAAAACACTATTTATGCGACTAATTTTATATTTTCAATCTCAATTGATACAGTTCCACTTTTTTCTAAACCGATTTAAGTATTTTTCATTAACAAAAGACAAAACGATCTTTCAATCTAAATAAAGCCGCGATTACATATTCACCTACAAAGTCATAAAAATTGTACCCTATTTAATGCAAATAAATGAATTGAATTGAAAACAAAGTTATATTTGCGGTTTCGGAAAATATGATATATCTCCCAAACTAATTACTATATTGAGTATTGATCTGGTGCGAGTCGTATTCTCTCTAGTATATTATTTAGTATTGTATAATTACTAATTATCTCGTTCAGACCAATTTTCAGTGAAAGTTTTTATTAAGATCTATATGGCATATATATTTTTTATTTTTCACTCACCTATTTCAAAAGTTAGAGGGGGAGGGACACACATTTTACCACTTTGGCAGTGTTTATCTTTCAAACGGTTGACTTTGAGAAAAAATTGTCTTAGGAACCTCAATGTCATTTTTAAAGACCTATCTATAGACACCCCGCAAATATTGGTATGAAGAAAACATTTTTGTTTCAGTTTCAGTTCTATGCATGGGGAGCCCCCCCTTGTTACCCTGGTAACGATATATTCAAGTTTGTAAATATCGTTACTTATGGCTGTTACAGCTGATAAGTTTCTTGCGCCCGTTCTTCTTGTCAGCTAAAAAAGTCTGGAACGGGTGGTAGGAAAATATAGACGATTCAAAAGTACTTAACAATTAAGTTTATTTGAATAAAGCTTATTTCACTTTCACTTTCACTTAATCTTTATTTTTTTATTTTTGTGTTAAAATCGTTAAGCGGTTAACAGAATACATCTACCTACTAAGTTTCAACTGTGTAATCCTAATACTTTCGAAATAAAATGGCTGTGACATACGGACGGACAGACAGACAGACATGACGAATCTATAAGGGTTCCGTTTTTTGCCATTTTATTTTTTTTTGTGATTTTGCCGTTTTTTGTGATTTTGATCGCGATCGGGTCAATTTGGCTCTTATAACTAACTTAATCAATAATGGTATCGTGTTCTGTATTGAATTGTAATGTTACTTACGACAATATCCCAAATAAACACTCATTTCAAAGGTAAATATGATTGTACAACCGTCTATTTTCTAAATAAAAGCTGATTTCTAAACATTATGTGTTAGATAAAAATATATTATGTCCGTGAACTTGAGACACTACGACGTTGAGATTGATCAAAAATTATCGATATCGATACTCATGTCGATGATTTCCAATATAACTTTGTTTGTCTTTGTGAACACTGATAGCTTTGTTTAAAGCTGCTTTTAACTCTAAAACCGTACTCTGGGGTACAAATGAAAAAAAAAAAAAAATCGTTTGCTTTTTAGAGGTAGGTTTTTGAAGTCGGTTTTTTGTTTTTTTTTAAACAATTTTTTATTTTTAGTGTAGGTACCTTGTAGGTAAGGTATATTATATATGTAGAAAAATCGGCTCAGCCAAACGTAAGATAATCGCGGAGAAACATACTTAAATACGGGTCAAACTGAGAACCTCCTTTTTTAAGTCGGTTAAAAACTACACTTAAGATATCCCTCTTCCAACAAAAAAATAATTATCTTATTCAGTTCATAAACAAAAAAGTAATACGACCAATCATCGAGGTAATTCACACAAAATCATACTATTTTCGTGCTTTTTTCAAAATTACTTGAAAAGTACTGAACCGATTTCCAAATTTAAAAAAATGGGATCAACTTGGGAGTGTACCTAATGTAATAACGTTTGAATCATTTCAATCGGTCCAGCCGTCTTCGAGTAATCGGTGGACATACACAAAAAAAAAAAAACAAATATACAGACGAACATAGAACCTCCTCAAAATTTAGATGAATTTTGTGAAGGCAAAATTCACACACCGAGACTGGACCCTTCTTGCTGCTGCACGCACATTTTATTTTATTTTATTTTTATTTTACATGCATGCCTTCTTCTGATTATCTCTTTTATATGTCCATTTTGTTTGTCCTTTTTTCTTTTTATGAGTTATTCAATTAATGTACCTATGTATTGTTATTTGTATGAATGTGTGTGTTTTAGCAAATAAACTTTTTATCTATCTATCTATCTATCTATCTCCTCCTTTTTTAGAAGTCGGTTGAAAATTGCGCTGCGCGGCCGTTTTTTTACTATACAAGAGTACATACAAGTGGCTAAACTGACAAAAAATCGCGCTGCGCCACAGAATATATGCTGCGCAGCAGTTTTTTAAATATAGACAACATCACAAAATTAGTGGCTAAAAATCGCCGTTTTGTCTATAGGCAGTATTTTTTTCTAAATCAGGCATTTTGTGCATCCTAGACAGAGATCCCTTACATAGACCCTAGACCCGAGGCTCCGATGCCCCCCCCCAAATTTATATCCTGGATCCGCCCTTGCTATACATTATAGCATGGACGAATTTATCGTCCATGATTATGGTTATCGACAACCCAAATCTGTTGGATTTGACGGTGTATCTACTTATATAATAAAACAGTGTGCTGAACTTATTGTCCCTGTTCTAGTTTATTTAATTAATGCCTCGTTCATGGAAGGTACATTCCCCGATCGGCTTAAAAGAGCAATTGTTATACCACTTCATAAAAAGAGTAGTAAATTAGAAATAGCAAACTATAGACCTATAGCACTATTGTCTATATTTTCAAAAATCTTTGAAAAGCTAAAATTAAAGAGATTGGAGAAATTTTTAACAAAGTATAAAATAATTAAAGAAGAGCAAAACGGCTTTCAAAAAAATAAGTCAACAACACTGGCCGGTTTCTCTCTTAATAAAACAGTAACTGAGAACATTGATAGGAAAAATAGGGTGTGTGCATTATTTTTCGACATGACAAGTGCTTTTGATTTGGTAAATCATCACATATTATTAGACAAATGTGAACGTTATGGCATAAGAGGCCCGGCTTTACAATGGATTAAAAGCTACCTTAGTGGTCGTATGCAATGTACTGAAATTCATCGTCTGGATCCAAATCACACGTCCTTACCATACAGATCGGACTATTTATTAAATCAACTTGGCGTCCCACAGGGTTCTGTGTTGGGCCCATTACTTTTTTTAATTTACATAAATGATTTACCGGACATAAATAATCATCAATATATTTTATTTGCTGACGATATCTGTGTTGTTATACCAGATAATAAAAATAGTGACATTTCTTACAATGAAATATTGAATTCTAGTGTTAATGATTTAATGACGTGGTTAGAAATCAATAAATTGAGCGCCAACTTATCGAAAACAAAGTTTGTTCAATTTGCTAGTTATAATACAAGTCTGCCGGAGTTATCATTATCCTACCAAGGCGAGGAAATAAAACAAACGTTGGAAACTGTTTTCTTGGGGTTAACATTCGACTCAAATTGCAATTGGAAGGCCCACATTGAAAACTTGTGCAAAAAAATTAATAAATTTGTGTATGCATTAAAAGTAGTTAGAAGCACTGCTGGAGAAGACACTGCACTCTTGGCATATCACGGCTATGTTGTTTCCATTCTGAGGTATGGTCTACTTTTGTGGGGGAATTCTTGTTTGGTAACAAGGGCCTTCATAGCACAAAAAAAGTGTGTGAGAGGTATATGTGGTGCAAGACCACTTGATAGTTGCAGACCACTATTTAAAAAGCTTAATATATTAACGCTGACTTGCCTGTATATCTTGGAGGTAGGCTGTTTTGTAAATAAACATCCTCATTTGTTTGCACAGTCTATTAGTATGTACTCGCGTAGAGATCCGACTAAGATTAAAGTTCCCGACTATAGAACCAAGTTAAGTCGCAAAAACCCAAATGTGATGACATCATTAGTATTTAATCATATACCGAAAGCTATACGAGAGTCACCATCAACTTTATTTATGAAAAGACTAAAACAGTGGTTAACAGATAAGTGTTTCTATTCAATTAAGGAATATTTTGAATTTAGAACGTAAAAATGCATAATTATTTGACATTACGAAAATTATTGATTATTAGTTATATTTTATCTTGTGACATTAAAATCCCTTTTGACATTATGTACTTAATAAATTATAATTCAGAATTAGACCTGTCCTTTGAAATGATTAATATGTTTATAAATGGATTTAATGATAATTTAGTTTTTAGGAGACCTCATATCTCCCTATATAATTCTGCTTGCCTGACACTGGTGTAACGTGTAGCGGATATTACCTATTTTTAAGATCTATGTATGTGTACCATGTTACTTGCAGAATAAATATTTCTTATTCTTATTCTTATTCAAAATTGACTTGAGCGCATCTCTAAAATTCACGCACACGTTTAAAAATTTACAAACACTAGCTCATGTTCGCTTCATTGGTTTCGCTGCCAAGCGAACTCTGTCCGTCTATTCGAGTGGAATATTAAGTTTATGATTATTATAAACATAATCTCGCCGCAGTAGGTACACAAATACCCTATTTGTGTAATATTTTGTGACTATTTAATTTGGTCGGATTCGCGCTAATAGCTATCAACGCTATCGTGATATTCGTGATTCGCAGGGGGTGCGGTATGACGAAGCGGGCCGGGAGGTAGCGGCAATGATGAAGTGAACGCGTAGTAATAGTACAAGTGCCATAGTGTACATTTTAACCTAAGGAAATTATAAGTACTTCGTACAACTGCAGGAAGGTGCTCTGCGGCTAAAAAACGGTCCACTTGAGATAGCAAAGCAAGTACGAGGTCAGTTTGTCTCGCTCTATTAGGGTAGCCATATTTGAAAACAAATAGACTAGTTCTTTTTTTATGCAATTTGTTATTATTGACTAAACTAAAGGTCGCTGTATACGTAACGGGAAAAATCGGGGCGGGGACGGAACGTTGATCCTGACTGGGAGTATAATGCATACGTATCGTGCTAGTCGCGACAGTTGACGTGGTGGTAACGTGCTAGTGTTGTGAAAACGACTTTATTAAAACACTATTTATGCGACTAATTTTATATTTTCAATCTCAATTGATACAGTTCCACTTTTTTCTAAACCGATTTAAGTATTTTTCATTGACAAAAGACAAAACGATCTTTCAATCTAAATAAAGCCGATTACATATTCCAATCTAGCATACCAATTTAGAGTTGCCACCTGTATAATAAGTTAAATTTTAACAATTAATTTAAACAAATAACGCAAAAGTCAACATTATTTATGTTTTTTTTATTTTCAATTCTCATCTCCAATCTTATACAATGTTTATCTTTCCGTTATAGGGTAAATTAACTTTTAAAATCGAACTTATTTATTACCTTACTTACCTACTACCTACGACTACTTAACTTATTGCCTTCTTTCAAACGGCTGAATAGATTTCTATGATTAAGATATCGTTAGATTTGTCTTGTGAGCCCAAATGTTGTGAGGCGGCTGTACGTGTACGGTGCATAGATATAGTATATTAAAAAAGGTATAGTATATTATACGTAGTAATTTTTTTTGTGTAGGTGTAGGCCTACACAATCAATAAAAACATCTCAACATGTACAATCCATAAAGGCGAATTATGGTAAATACCGAAACTTTTTCTAAGTCTATCGGCCAAATACTCAAACTATTAGTTAAGGCCACCTTAAATGGAAAAAAAGTTGTCAGATTTGACAGAAACTCTATGAAACTGACAGCTTCCTTAAAGTTAAGGAGATCCTTACTTAAGATTTTAACTAAGAAGCCTTTGAGTATTCGGCCGTTAGAATGGTAAATACTGTGATCCACCAGTATTTAATCAGGGGCGTATTTCATAAAATATTATGAAATAAGACCTATGATCACCAATAACGTCCACCATGTATCACCACATATTAAAGTACCGTCGTTTTGTTGCGCTTTGAAGTTGGTTGCAAAGAGAATATAATCACTACGTTTGTTGGTTGCGCTTAGAGCAACGGAATATCGATAATGTATGAAAATTCTGTACGAAAAAATCCCGCATGTGTGTGGTAGGTCCAGATTTGTAGGAATCACTGCCCAGTCTATTATATTGTTAATGGAAATGGCTGACTGAAGAGATTAAAGCCTCTTTCTTTTATGCAGCCATAATGTGATAGATAATGTCAGAGCGTACTGGTACGTCACATGATCACATCAAAATTTCAAAAGAATATTCATTAGAAATTTATACTAATCCTTCTGCTATCAGTTTAAATCAATGGTTAATTAGGTACTGTTTAGACAAATATAAAACTTGAACAAGCAGCGAATTATTTTTCAATACTGTTCCTAACTTTTGTTTATTTAAAACAATATTTAAATACCCTCATACATGGGCACTACTAATATTGAAGCTTTGCAAGTTATGGCCATGGCAAAGGCCAAAGTTGTGCCATCGGGTTCTATAAAAGTGGTATGTTTTATAGATTTGTAAGATAAATTACTATCCATGTACCTTGTATAACATCCGTAACATCATACAATCTAAAAAACCATGATGATAATGGGTTAAATTTTTTTCATTAATGGCTGTTTAGATTAAATTTTCGGTCTAGAATGCAACCAAAATGCTGTATGTAGTTCCCAATTCCGCCACTTGGTGGTTCGTTCGACGCAAAATTGACGTCACGGTACCTACCTACGCCATTTTGTAAGTGTCCGCCGTAGTCAAGTTTTCTGGGCAAAGTGTTTGATAGTTATTTCGCATGGTTTAGTGTACATTTAAAACTTAAAGACATTTCTCAAATCAATTAACGTCTTGTACGTTAAATCACAGACTCAAAGCATGGAGGACAAGGCGTCTTTAAAAGAACTGGATCAATGGATAGAGCAGCTAAATGAATGCAAGCAATTGACAGAAAACCAAGTTAAAACGTTATGCGACAAGGTAATGTAAATCTATTCCTAATATAATGATTCTGTGAAAGCTTAGACAACTTAAGTCTGTTAAATAACGGCAATTTAATGTTGGGTTAGTACGTAAATCTTGTATGATTCACGGTACTTACTACCTAGGTATGTCAACGAAGAGCAAAAACGCCTAGCCTATCTATTTAGATGTACACATTCCACATCTCTAATTCAATCATATAAAATATGGATTTTAAGAAGCTCTGATATGGGTTACTGGCAAATAATTGTGTATTGTTATTCTCTACCACACCCATGCATCAATCGGCTTTCCTGGTTCACATTAGCTAGCCTTAATTGATTCAAAGGTATTTATAGATTGTGCGGAAATTCTAATAACTGACAAAATATTGATTGTGTACTTAAACACTGTTTATCTTCATTTTGGATATCTGTCATTGATCTTTTGATTCAGTAGCTATGTAGTAGGTATTCATATACCTGTGTCCTACCTATGGCTCTTCATTGATTTACTGTGCTGTCTGTGCTGTTGTGGTCAGAATTTGATACTATGTTCAGTATGTATCTTACAGGATAGTCTAAGAATTCCATTAAATTTCTTTACATCGAACTGTCTATTCATTAGTCTTCTATGAATAAATTAATTGTGTAAGTGGGTAGCTTGATTAAATTAAACCCACTCAACTTTTTGTGGTGGTGGAAATGCTTTATTTGCAGACGGAGTGTAAATTACCAGTAAAACACAATAAATGGGTTATAACTATTTTCATGTAAAAATTGACTAAGAACTTTATGTTGGACTTAAGATTTGTCACTGAGAACACAAATTCAATGTAAGTGTGTGAAAAAGACGTGTGGTGGGGCACGGCTACACGCATATTGACTAACTTCACAGCGGCCAATAAGATTTAATTCTATTAACTTAGTACTTAACTCGTCAACGCCCGGAAAACAATACAACAATAGATGTTCTATCGGGCGTTGACGGATTAATCACTTGGATAAATATGTATTTGTTTGACAGGCACATTTACTAATCTGTGCTTCTGAGCCAGACACAATGTATACTAGGTTTCATTCAGGTAAGGTTATTATAGCTATTATTGCATATTAGAAATGTCCATAAATTAGCAGTAGGAATGTCCAATGGCCATAATCCATAATTCAATTTAAAATATTCGGACTTAATTTTAGGAGGTATACAGCATACTTTCTAATATAATAGACATGAAATTGTAGCTTTGTAAATTTTTCAAGCGATACAAATCATCTGTATTTTTAATGCAATAAAACAACTGCTATCCAAATTATAAGTTATTTACAACTTTTAAGTAAATAAAAACCGGCCAAGTGCGTGCCCTGCCACGGGCCGTAGGGTTCCTTGTTACCTTATGTACCGTACCATATTTAATACCATTATCATTTTTCATCTGTAAAAATAACTTTGTTTTTCATTTCACAGTGTTGGTATGTTTTTTTTTTTTTTTTGTATTTGTCTTTTGTCCTGCGATCTGTCTCTTCGACATTGAGCTGGATTTTAAAGTGTAGAATAACAGGCGTCTAAGGCACACTATCCAATGATGTGTGCAAAATTGGCGCTAGCTTCTCATGCAATAAGGTCTTGAGGAGCACGTCTTTTCAGCCTTTTGAAGGTATTTCACAGTGTTGGTATGAATGACAAAGTTATATTTGCGGTTTCGGAAAATATGATATATCTCCCAAACAAATTACTATATTGAGTATTGATCTGGTGCGAGTCGTATTCTTTCTAGTATATTATTTAGTATTGTATAATTACTATTTATCTCGTTCAGACCAATTTTCAGTGAAAGTTTTTATTAAGATCTATAGCATATATTTTTTTTTATTTTTCACTCACCTATTTCAAAAGTTAGAGGGAGTTAGACACACATTTTACCACTTTGGCAGTGTTTATCTTTCAAACGGTTGACTTTGAGAAAAAATTGTCTTAGGAACCTCAACGTCATTTTTAAAGACCTATCTATAGACACCCCGCACGTATTGGTATGAAGAAAATTTTTTATTTTATTTACTAATTATTATAAACATAATTATTTTCTATGATATATAAGGAAATTATCACAATACCTACCTATTTAAATTAAGTGCTGAAATAATAATTATCTCATAATTTATAATACTAGAAACTAATACTTATGTGACATTTTCATTAAAACGATGGGGAATGTCCGAAAAAAAAAACAAATTGGCTGAATATTTTTTTATAGGTGGATAAGCTCCCTTAATAATATAGAAAAAAGTTTCAGAATTTTCAGTTTCAGTCAAAATAAAGTCTCTTCGACTTCACAAATGTACAAAAGTAACAGCAGAATGGAATTTATACCTTTGCCACCACCTGCCACAGCCACAACATGGTATTAAAAAAAAGTTGTATCACAAAATGTCAAAACTTTTATTTAATACGTGTTTTGGTTGTGGCAAAGGTATAAATTCTATTCTGCTGTTACTTTTGTACATTTGTGAAGTCAAAGAGAATTAAAAAAAAGTTTTTTTTTCACTCTACCAAATATTCTGAAACTTTTTTCTATTACTAAGGGAGCTTATTCCTACCTATAAAAAAATATTCAGCCAATTTGTTTTTTTTCGGACACTCCCTATTCTACTATCTACTATCATATTATAAGCAGATCTATTTTATTTTATTTATAGCCTTTATTCAGTGTATATAGTTTTTTTAGTTACTTAATTTTAATAACATCTTAAGTATTTTGTTTGTGCTCCTCTGTGTGCCCTCCGGCAAAAGCTTCCCCCAAACTCTTCCACTTCTCCCTCTCTCTAGCCGTTCCCATCCAGTTTCTCCCTGCCATCTTTACCAAATCATCCTCCAATCTCTTCAGAGATCCTCCAATCACTTCCCTTTCCCTCTTTGTCCCTCTCTAGGGTACCAATTGGTTACCACCTTATTCCATCTTTCATCACCTCTTATTGTGTGGCCTGCCCATTTTCTCAAGTTTAAGACATATGATCAAAATTTCTTCACAGTTAATCATGTGGTGGCATAAGCTTTCTGATAAGCCACTAAACAAAAATCGTTACTGATCCTTGTTAAATTGCATTGTACTTCTTCACTTTTTCTACACATATTATTCATTGCCAATTCACCTTCAACCAAATCAAGGTAAGCATTGATTTACTTCATTGTTTTATAACACTTGTTTTATTTCATCAAGAAAGGTGTCACATAATTATCAGCTCCTGTATTAGGCCAAGTTGGTATTCAATGTCACTTGATGTTATTTTACGTTAAGTGTTGTGTTATCATTGCCTCTCTATGAATATTGTATGCAATTGGTTAGCATTGAGTCTCCCCTCTTGGTTAATTGGCCAATTGTTTATATTAACACATATTGCTCCAATGTTTGATAGTAGGTTATGAATGACTTATGAATCACCTCACCTGTGCCTGCGGTCAATTTTGACTCATTATGTCTGTTTTATATCGTCTTCTAAGATAGTAATACTACAGCCTTGACCTGGAAATATACATTGTTGGCACTAATAAACTTAATTACTAGAATCATTATTAAAATTTAACATCATGTTTACAGTATTTTTTAAAATCTTGAGTGTTTATCTTACATGACTTTTATTCTAACATCAAATTTGACTTATATCATAGAAGAGGTGCTAAAAAATAAATTACTCATGATGTTATTAACATTTCTTGTAACTCGTATGTGGTGTTGATTAGTATTATGTTGGTTAGTACATACTTCGTTATTGAAATTTTAAAATACATAGTTATTAGCTGTTTATTAGTTTGAGTAACTGTCCCTTTTCATCTTTGGTTAGATTTTCATTCATTCGTTTGGTTGTTTGCCTACATTCTAATCGTAACATTGATGCTCCTTTAGACAAAGAATGTTATTTAGAGGTCATGTTGAGCATTACCACTGTTTCATTGTATTTTAGGCACCAACGTGGGGCTGTTATTTTGCTAATTATGTAAAGTATGAATGAGAGTACCTCCATTTTATTTAAATAAATAAAAATCAATTTATTCAAGAAAACACATAACAAAGCAAAATATGAACTACTCTCATATAAGGTTACCCTTTGTACTTGTGTTATTATAAGAGACAGGCTCTTCAAATAATTAATAACAATTTCAACAATAGTGTTTTTTTTATTTGTATCCTAATAATATGTCCAAATGGGGAATATCTAATTAACCCTAAGCTTTTTATGATATTATATTAGTAGTCACTCTAGAGATGCAATTGAATGTCTGATAATCAAAGCCAGCTTAAAGTTTTTATATAGTATTCTGTAGGGTGAAATATAAAGTGAGTGTGTTTCGTATTTAATTTCAATAACATTGTTGGATGAATGAAATGAACCTGATAAACTTGCAAAAATGTATCAAGTTTGAGTTCATGGAACTTTAGTGAAGAAGGTTATTTATAGGCTATTTTGGTCCATTTTATCTATGTACCAGTTTTTTTAATGTTTTTTTAACATAAAAAGTAACTGCATTGCAACACATGCACTCGCTCGTGTAATATGTCAGATTGCCAGTACTTACTAGCTTTGAATTATAGAGAAATGGGGGTTCCATTAATTTATTTTAAATTTATTTATTCAAAACTAGGCCATAAACAATAAGGCCATCTTTATATAGCCTACCCCCATGGGAAACAGGCGTGAGTAAATGTATGTATGTATGTACAACCTTAATATTAACTAAGCTATCAAATCAAGATTATCAACAATGCAAAGCATCGGTGACACTATCCCCGCGCCGCCGTGAGAAAATATATTGTTTTTTGATTAGGGTTTTTATAAGTACTATCTGAAGCCGCTCTTCGCGCCACTCCTTGGATAGCTCCACGCTCCCCTTGGGGGCGGCACTCCCTACTGGTTGGAAACCCATGCTTTAGAGAGTTATTATATCATTAACTTATACGAATGTCGCCCTTATTATATTTTATTAACTAGATCAGTGGTTCTTAACCTTTTTGTTTTGCCATGGACCACCAGCTGATTGGAATGTAGGTAAAATGGCGCCGCACGTCGTTGTCTCTTATTTAATATTTAACGATGGCTTCGCAGACTAATTCGGGTGCTACAAGGGACCACCTGTGGTCCGCGGCCCACCGGTTAAGAAGCACTGAACTAGATTCATTATAATATTGTAATTTTACCTATGACGCTATTTGTTTTTGTTGACATCAGAGAAGTCCTATCATTTACATAAACATATACAGGGTTATTTGAAAAAACCAACAACCTCGCAGGAGTAGATTACTAACAACATAAACAACAATATTTGTTCCACGATTTTTCCGAAAATAGACAAAAAAATACTTTCCATACAAATGTCGATTTTTTTTTCTGTTATCGGAAAATTCGTAAAACAAATGTTGTTTATGATGTTTTACAAATAACCCTGTATATTATCGGTTGTTATTGGTTGGTGCCTTTAACACTCCTAGTTTATGTCTCATTTGTCGTCTTTTAACGGTTAAAATTTAACCCATAAAACGTAGTTCGTTACTATGTAGGTATAGATATGTATACCTACCATTTGATTCCAAGGGAGTGGTAGTCCACAGACAATTTAATTGATATGTGGTGCGGACATTGTTGCTTTAAGAGCGCTAAGAGGCCGCTACACTAAATTATTATCGGTTTATCTATTAAATAGATCTTTGGATAAGATGCAATAACTTTGCCTGCTCTAGTTAAATCCTCTCCGGACTAGGGACTGCAATCTCGACTCGAGATTGACGAATCGAGATCTCGTCTCAAAATTTGAATTCGAGATTGAGTCATTCGAGATCTCTACAAATAATCCGACGAGATCTCGCGAGATAGACTTACTTTTTAAAAATACCTTATTATTTGATCAAAAATTGTTAAATTGAATAAAAACTATGATCTATTTTTTTTAACTTAGTTGTCCATTTTTTTGCCGCCACGATTTCTTTCTTTAACACCCTTTCCGGTCGACTGTTAGAGAATGCCTTAAGGCATTAAGTCCGCCAATTGTATTTTCTTATGCAATAAAGTTTAAATAAATAAATAAATAAAAAACTACCTACTGTGTGACTGTTATAATATTTTATAAATAAAACAATAATAAATGAGCAAAAATTTAAAAAATCTACTTTTATTAAAGAAAAGGTATAAGTATACAATAGATACAACAAAATGAATTAACGTTATTTTTTATGAATGGTCTTTAAGTGAATAATTAAGCCGGTTGGTGAACCTTTATACACTTGGCTCGATTTGTTCTTAGAGATATTTAACTTAGTTAACTATGTAATATTTTTAATAGTTAAGTTAGCGATTAAATTTTCTGGAGAAAGCTAATAAAACAATAACCTTCAAACTGACAAAATTGTAGATCAGTCAGCGTGCTTTTACGCATCGATGAACACGTAGTTTTTTCATGCGCGCTCAATCGAGATCGAGTCTCGCTCGAGCGTAATCTCGATCGGTTTAGTCGAGATCTCGAAAGATATTTTACAAACGAGATTACCTATCTTCGAGATTGAATCTCGAAAAATTACCCCGAGATCTCGCAAGAATCGAGATCTCGCGAGATCGAGATTGCATTCCCTACTCCGGACGAAGCCTCCGAATCTCACACCTAAATCACCATATTTTTAATATTTTGAAGATGTTTATAATAATTTACATACCTAAAATTTACTGTAAAAATGTAAGAACCTGGGAATTGATTCAAATTTCATTAGAATTCATACTCTCTTTTTTCTTCACAGGCAAAGGAGATACTGACTAAAGAGTCAAACGTCCAAGAGGTGAAATGCCCCGTGACCGTTTGCGGGGACGTCCACGGGCAGTTCCACGACCTGATGGAGCTGTTCCGGATCGGCGGCCGGTCGCCGGACACCAACTATCTGTTCATGGGAGACTACGTTGACCGCGGGTACTACAGCGTCGAGACTGTCACATTGCTCGTCGCGCTTAAGGTACTGGCTTCAATCTACGTGTTAAATGAGTAAACGCAAAACCGGGTAATTGTGCTCATGAATATGAACAACTTTTACTATGGGGCCAACTCTGCAACTCAACAATAAAAATCAGCTGTTTCATACATTCTGGTCGAGTAGGTATTGACAACTTGTATGAAACAGCTGATTTTTTTTGTTGAGTGGCAGACATACATATGGATTTTCAATGCCATTTACAAATCCCCCCATATAGGTTTCCGCTAATCATAGCGTTTTTTTTCTCTTCTTCTCTACTATAATATTTAAAACTAGCGGTCAACCGCGACTTCGTCTGCGGGGCCAGTTTTTTGATATCCCTCGGGAACTGTAATTTTTTTCTGGATGCAAGGTACTCTATGTCCTTTTCTGTACCCCTGACAACGTGTATGCAAAATTTTATGATGTTAAATTCAGTAGTTAAGGCGAGGCAGCTCAAGATATAAGGATAATAAGGTTGAATATTGCATAGCTTTAATTGACGCTTCGCCAGAAATTTAAAGAAATTTAGTACATTTTTATTGATTTCTGAAATACTGGATCATTTATTAGAAATGTACTCGGTCATTGTGTTAGATCAATAAAATAGCTATCCTTTTTGCATGAAAAATCCTGTCGTTGAAAATAACGAATTTTTTTTTTATGGTGTTATGTTATCCAGGGTTTATTTACAGAATTACCATGCTATTTATCGATATTCTGTTCGGTTATTGTGTTTCTTTGTTTGTTTTTCAGTCTACAGTATTTTTTGTAAAGTAGAATTCTACATCAGTTCTTCACATTGGAAGTTCAAAAATCAATCTTTTTATCAGATCGTGAACTGGCCTCGCCATAAGACGTGAAGGCGTTACAAATAATCAAACAAACGGACTTTCGCATTTATAATATTACCACAAATAGTACTAATATTAGTAAGGCTGTGTCGGGTCTGGGTATTTGTGGTAAACCAACATTGCTTCCCATTTCCATGAGTTGTTTAGTTATTGTGAGGGAGTACGAAAGAGAAATGTGATGTTCTCTACATTTCGCTAGAAATTAATAATTATTCAATGATTAACTTTTCCAAACTATTCGCGAACAAGGCCAATGTGAATTTTGTGACATTGACGAATCGAAAAGTTACCTTGAAACGTTACAAAGCCCTTAAGACTATTACGGAATAGTACGTTACAAACAATACGCGTCGGGACTTCTACATAATACACTTACTTACATAATCTATCAAAAACATTATATTATAAATAAATTTCCCTAATAGTTACTTATTTGTACTTATAGTTATTTAGTTTTAGCTTCGCAGAAGCGAAGTAGACGTTTTGCGAATAAGCGATGCAGAGTATCGCAGTTTAATAAATTCAGAAAGTAGGTAACCATCACAATCTTAAAAAACGGCATTAGAAATTGTAATGCTTTCTTTATGTCAGTGCCCTTTTTAATAAAAAAGGGGATAGTTTCATGTGTTCACAATAATTAATATGAACTCATATTAAACGTCAATTGATAACACTTCACGAGCTGATAATGTATTGTTTGATTTTTTGGAGTGTTTTTATCGCGATATTGTGATTAGATAGACAACCTGAGAGAATGATTTTTTGTTTTGACACGAATGGAAAACTATTAAAGGTCAAAATAAGTAAGATAGCCTGAACTAAAAGACAAGTAGACTATGTTTAATCCAGAATCAGCGAAAGAAACTAGAAATTCCACAGGAGAATAATCAAATGGTTGTATTGATTCTGCATTAGGAAAACCAAAGCCAATATTCGAGGCTCGCAGATAAATAAAGGAATACCTAGTGTGTAGTGTAAACACCTCTTTCGTTTTCGTTATTAATGATCATTATTGATCATTCAATGATTATCTTTACAATGACATGTCTTGAAATAAGTGATTAAATTCCAGTAAAAAGACAGCTAGTTTCAAGATCATTTGGATGATAAACGTAAACGGTTGTTTACGTTACCCGTGCGATTAAACAGGCTATTAATAGTGTTATAATAATAAATAATAGTAAGTTTTTATTTCCGCATCAAAAATTCATTTCAGAAATTAAGGCTTATTTTTAAATTTTAATCAGGGTTTAACGTTAATTAGTAGATTGGATTTTAAGTCCCAATTAAGGCTGTTTTATATTTCAATTAGCATCAGATTAAAAATAAATTGTACCTACTTATAGTTTTATCATTTCGGAGTCGCAGCCATAAAAAGTTCGTAATGTTATCCTGTAACTAACTATAACTTAGATTCTCATAGCATAGGACATCTGAAAGAATCAGTTTTTTTTTATAAAAACTTATAAGAATTTTCCCAGTGATCAGACTGACATTTCTACAATCTGAACGTTTGTTGAATTTTCCTCACAGTCACACATGAAAGAAACTCTTTTCCGTCTGCCAGAAATGCTTTCCAAGACGATCCTATTTAAGATCACCACCTGTGTTTGGTACTTCTGAAGCTATCGTGTGATTTCCGGTCAAGTAATTATCCAGTGATATTACTAGCTGATGTGGTTGAACCTAAAACGTAAGAAAGTTCTATCTAATACAAAATTTAACAACGAAACCATTTCTTTTGTGTACGTGAGAGGAGAACTGTTTCTTATCTAAGATATGATGCGATACGATAACACTCGGGCACTGTTTATGTACCTACTTATTTCTTTATCACTGTGATTATATCATAGTTTACTTTCACCGAACTTATGAGGCGGCTCGTCACTGACGTTTTTTGTGTTTACCCTTTAGTCTTTATTTTTCCCTTTATTATTTACGGCCCTATTTTATTGATGTTTTTCCTTAGAGGCGTTCCATCTTCTTTTGCATATTAATCTACATCCAAAATAGATAGGTATTATACAAATTATATCGCATATTCGTAGAGATTAGTAAAATAGAAGCACTATCCATTAGTTTTGATCGTAGATATGCTCTTTTACATTGCACTTAAAATTCCGTGTATCTTTATGGATTGTCTAGCACTCCTGTGCTTCGCCTCTGTACTAGAGTGGCCAATGTAAGTCTCTGAGAGATGCTTATATATTTTTAAAATGAATATTTAATTTATTCTTAATTTATGTCCTTATTTTTAAATTTCTGATACTTACACTACAGTATCTTAGATTATCCATGTAATGCCATGTACTGATGAATTACTTGATTTGTTTTTTGCCAGAAACCGCCCCGGTGTTAAATAGAACCATTCGCCAAAGTTTAATCACAATCAGATGAATAGTTAGAAGTGCATAGAGGACAAACATACATCATCATCATTTTACTTCTACGCATGCAATGGCACACTACTTTCGTTCGTTATAAGAAACTTTTATCAAGCTGGTATTACCTTGCAGATTATGTTTCACTATTGATGCTACATGCTATTTTGCACGCCCACTGTTTAATGGATTCTCAGTATTTATGATTTGTTCCACCTGTGCTATGATGCCATACAATCTTCTGGAATGGACGTCATAGTCAGTCGTAATTAGCTAGACCTATTTCGACTTTAAAAAAGTATTAATTATCAATTATCATAACACACACGTTTACAGGGAATGCTCAGCTTTATTTTAATATCAGAATAAATTCAAAACATTTAAACACAGACCATATAAAAAATACTACGTACGTTTCAATTTTGTGAAGCAGTCACATTCAGACATTTTAATTTGCATGGATACAGAGATAAAAGTTAATAAAGCAGTGTGCATTTGATATACATTTTATCAATTAATTTTAGAGGCTATAATACTATAATGTGGGTGTATTGTGTATAGATAACAATAAATGAAAAAAAAAACAAATGTATGCTGAACTAACTAAATGCTTTCTATTGAAAAAAATTAAAGTCAAAAGTTTGTACAATTATTTTATTACTCTTATGGATATAGAAGAGAAGAATATTAGGTTTTAAAGGATGACTCAAACACTAACTTATTTCCATTAGAATAAACTAGTTGTTCGAAATTAGCTAGGCAAGGTCGTCTGGTACACACTTATCAGCTTCATTTATCAATGACAACGGAATCGCTTTTTTGTTGATTTAAACGGATTTGTTTAAAACTTTTTATTAGTTGTGTAATTAACTTTTTTACCATCGCCACTCGAAAAAGTGCGTTTAATTCAACGTTGAGAGTGAATAATACGCTGTTTTATTCACCGAGTGAATAAAAATATTTTGAATTTGGAACAAGCGCGCATCGTATGAATTAAGTAGAAAAAAAATAAAACGTGCTGAAAGTATGGAGCTATTCCATAGATAAAGCCATAGTTATACAAATAAATAAAAAAAATATCCCGCCAATTTTATTTAGGTTCTTTTTAGTGTCTTATCTTAGGGTTCTTTTCTAAAAAATATCCCGCCGAATTAATTAGGTCCTTTTTAGTGTCTCGTCTTTGGATTATTTTCTATATATTAGAGGGAGATTAGATGTTCAGTCTTGCATCAGTCTGGTACGATCTTCAGTCTGTAAAATTCAAAGTTAATTTATTTATACAAACTGATGAAATGGACTGATTCCAAACTGATCATGTAATTTCCCTCTTAGCGTGGTTGTTTTATGTCATTTTCTCAAAAACTTGTTCAAAACTTCTAGTTTTACTTTTTTCTAATGTTTAAATACCTACTTATTACTGATTACCTACCTAAATAATAAAAATGTGATAACTATTTAATATATAGAGCTAATTAGGTATAAGTACCTACTGCTATTCGTTTTCTCGCAGTCAATGGTAAAAAGTAGAGTACACAACTCGTGAAAAAAAAATTTCATCTCGGTCCTTTGTATCCCTCGCTTCGCTCAGGATTCTACTTTTGAATCCCTCGCTACGCTCGGGATTCAACTCTAGAATCCTTCGCTGCTCTCGGGATCCAACTTAGTCCCTCGAACTAAATTCCCTCTTTTTTCACTTGTTGTATAATCTACTATTTCAATTTTAATCAAACTGTCCTATTCCTATGCATTTAGTACTGCAAGTTTATTATAGTTCATTCTGACAGTGTGATTAAATAATATTTTAAACTATGTCGTCCAACCCAATTTTTTTATTAGAAACGTTTAAAAAAAACTTTTTGTATGCAATGTAACGATTGAATTTTTGATATTTATAGCATGATATTGCTATTATCCATATTTCACGTTTGTTGTTGTGGTGTTGCTAAGCATAGCTGCTAAGTGCTAATTTTGATTAGAAAATGTATTATGACGTTTTAGCTTAGTTGTGTTAAGTATTACCTAGTACTCGGAATCCAGTACCTAACTAGTTTATTATTTTGAAGTTGAAATGTATTTCAAGCTGCTTTAAGTTAATTAATATTTAATAACTTAAACAGAAGCCTTCATAATAAATTGCCTTTGAAACTGAACGTAACATACGTTAAGCCTATTCAGTAATTTAATTTGAGCCTATCTAATTTCATTCAATTCATCCATAATATCTATAGGCACAGATTACTAAATTTTATCCCCCTTATTAATAAAGATTGTACCTATATAGCAGATGTATAGTTACACAGTGTTTTGTCACTTTCTTTTCAATGTCAAATTCAAATAGTTAGACAGAGAGTAACTATAGTGTAACTATACATCTGCTATACAATCTTTATTAGTAAGGGGATATAGCGATAACTTACACACGTATATAATGAATGACGCCTCCACACAATCGCCGATATTGTGTGATAGTCTAACTATATAATCGCTACGATCGTCGTGCGAACATACATACAAAAGCAGAAGGCAAGTGACGCAAGGGTTCCCTCTTCAACAATCGTACACTGCGACGCGCCCCGGTACGGTCGACGATTGTATAAAGCGCCGCATAAATACGAGCTTATGTAGGTCTTTGCATAAGTCTGTGTATGTTGTATCATTTTTTTTTTTTTTTATGATTTATTCAGAAAACCAACAGCTATTTTAGGTACAGATTGAGTAATTACATATAAGTCTTAAATAAGCCAATTATAGGTTTCCATAGCTATAACAAATTTATATCATTATTACAAAATGGATGTTACAGATATCGTTACAAATACCAGAATATTATATTCTTGTAAGATTCAATTAATTGCAATCGTTAATATTAATCATGTAAGTACATGTAATGGAATTCTGTGACAATGGCATTTTTTTTAGCCAGCAGTCAACACATTGGCTTCTGCCTGCCTAGCATGACCGATTTATATCGCGTGATATAGCGTTTTATCACGTTTAACTGTCAAAAAGACAAAAGAATTTGACAGTTGAGTGTCGATAAAATGCTTTATCACGCGATATAAATCGGTCATGCTAGGCAGGCTGGTATTTTACATTTTAAACAAGCGTTGTTATTTTTTACTATAGCTCACCTTAAAGTAGAGACTTTTGAGGTTATAGGTAAGAGCCTATGATATGATGATGATGAATTAGTTTGCAGGTTAAGAAACCTGCAAACTAATTCATCATCATCATCATCAGCCGCACGACACCCACTACTGGGTATAGGCCTCCCAAGGATATTTACAATGACAATGGTAGTAAGAAGTATAGTTGTTGTATCTCATGAGGACCGTTTTGCTATGAATGTCTTTAGGCGAGCACATGCACATTATTTTAGTGTGCGTAATATGAGAGCGTGCGACGCACACTAAAACACCTAACAACATTCATAGCAAAATAGTCTTCGTAAGATAGAAGAACTATAAATAACGCTCCAAACGGTTGTTCCAGGTCAGATACAGGGAGAGAATAACGATCCTGCGCGGCAACCACGAGTCGCGCCAGATCACCCAGGTGTACGGGTTCTACGACGAGTGCCTGCGCAAGTACGGCAACGCGTCCGTCTGGAAGCACTTCACCGACCTGTTCGACTTCCTGCCGCTGACGGCGCTGGTGGACGGCCAGATCTTCTGCCTGCACGGCGGTCTCAGCCCCTCCATCGACACCCTGGACCACATCCGCGCGCTCGACCGCTTGCAGGAGGTGCCCCATGAAGGACCCATGTGCGATCTACTCTGGAGTGATCCCGACGACAGGTCAGTTGTTATTGTATGCACCACGACATACTTGATTGTATGATGGGGTGGATAGATGGACGCGCGTTTTCCGAATATCCGTCCAAGTGCGTCCGTTGTGTTGAGCGGGATCACGGCGCGCGCACATAGATTAGAGCTTACTCATGCACTGCAAGCATCTGTCCGTCGGAAAACCAGCAATCTATATTCCCGCGCCGTGTGCCCGCGGCGGGATCCCGCTTAACGCAGCGGACGTACTTAGGGTGGCTGCTTCAGGGTGGATAAACGGAATAAGCCAACGACATGACGAGCGGGAGGGGGAAATTCGCATACAAATCGTTCACTGCCACGTGTGATAACCACGTGGTTGTTCAGGTCTCGTATTTCGTGGCGCGTCTTATAATATAATACAATCACCTTGAGGGTTTGAAAACATTAAATTGCTCGTAACAAAACCAGGTTCCAGTTAATTAACTGATTTCGGTGTGGTAGTTGTTAGTGAACTGACTTTGTACGTCCTCGTGGATTATTCCTCACTCAATTTAGTTGTCACCATCTTACTTTGTTATGCGTCTGATAGTAAAATCTGTTGGAACCAGTTAATGATTTCAATTTTCATTTAATGTTTTTGCAGTTAACATTTTAACGTCTCACAATGAGTTTCGGTTTCGACGACAGTGAATAAAGTGATATACTAAAGTTAAATTTATTAGCTGTTTACTGTCAATGTTCAAAAGTTTACACATTGCTAAGACATCTAGTTAGGCAACGGCCAGCCGGTATCATATAAGTGACAAAGAATACTATCATATTAGAGACTCATTATGATCCCGCAGTCAAACTGTGCAAACAGTTTTGCAGGACACTGTTATTGTAAATGTTTATGCTTGTCTCAATAAAGAAAATAAAATACAAAATACAAAAATGCTATTATCATAATCTTAGGAAGATGATCTAATTCTATGCTTGAGCACATTTTTTTAAACTCAATAGTTGTGAAGATTCTGAACATAACAATTTATCTATTTTAAATTAAATTAAATATGTTTAAATTTAATTACTTGCTAAAATAATGTTAAAATAAAATGTAACTATTATAATATAATATTATTCAAAAGAGTCAAGAATTTTAAATTGGTAATAGTATGGCCAAGAATTTTACCTGTTAGTTATAGAGATACGATTGTAATGCCCTCTCGCAGTCATGCAAATAAGTAATTAGCTTGAACATTGATAGAAAGTCTGTTGCAGTTAAGTTTTATGTCTATACTCGACACGATTGTCGAAACGATCTCTGAATGACGTAGTTACACAAACATTACATTGTATCATAATAGCAACATTACAAGATGTGCATTGTATGAGTCTTTAGTTATGTCAGTTTCTACATTCATTTTCTGTCTGTTTTCGGAAAAGTCGTAGAACAAAATATGTTGTTGTTTATGATGTTAGTAATCTGCTCCCGCGAGGTTGTTGGTGTTTTAAAAATAACCCTGTAGATAGTAGGTATTGAATAGTTTTAATGCAAAATCATCAGCATCATAATATCAGTCGCACGACACCCACTGCTGGGTATAGGCCTCCCCCAAGGATCTCCACGACGATCGGTCCTGCTTGGCCCGCATCCAGCGGCTTCCCGCGACCTTCCGCAGATCGTCGGTCCACCTTGTCGGGGGCCTACGGAGCGTCGGTCGTCCGGTGCGCGCGAGCCATTCCAGAACCATTCCGCCCCAACGGCCATCGGTTCTTCTCGCTGTGTCCAGCCCACTGCCACTTCAGCTGAGCGAGCGTTGTCGGTTATTTTAGTTCTCCTGTGGATCTCCTCATTTCTGATTCGATGACGCAGGGAAACGCCGAGCATGGCTCTCCATCGCACGCTGGGTGACCTTGAGCCTCCTTATGAGACCCATAGATAGAGACCACGTTTCACTGCCGTAAGTCAGCACTGGCAAAACACACTGGTCATAGACTTTCGTCTTGAGACAATGAGGTAAATCGGACGCAAAGATTTTTCGAAGCTTCCCGAATGCTCCGAGTTGGATTCGACGAGAGATCTCTTTCTCGAAGTTGGACTTGCCTAACTGGACTGCTTGTCCTAGTTATACGTAATGGTCAACAAGCTATACACTTAGGTCTACGTACCTAATGCAAAATATTTACGAGTAAAACTGGTATTTATATAATTATTTTCTACTTATGATAAAATTTATCTAAGCTAGCCAGGAATATACTTATTGTTAAAAATATATATGGAAAGAATAAAAAAAGTACATGACTGATAATTTTAAATACTTAGTACCTATGTTAAAATTATTATAGAAACAAAAAAGTGCAGTAAGAAATCACAATGATGTGAAATTTGAACGAAGGTCGCGTCGGCATCGTAAAGACGACACATGGACTAATTATCTGTGTGATAATTGCAATGTCGATGTCGTCACGACATGACTCGCATTGTTTTGTCTCTGGCGTTATCAGCCGCTTGAAACCGGAACATCTCATTGATTTTTGGTCTACATACGTTGTATGCAGAATATTGGTCACGTAATGAATCAATAATTTACATTGCTCATATTTTCCACTGGTTTTTACGGGTAATTTCGTACTGGTCGCACTTATTTGATTTATGATCGACTACTCTAATATTGCAAATGTGCTTTTCGTTGTTTACCCTGTTTTGCTAAAGAAGTATGTATGTTGTGATAGGTTCCGATATTTTTTCAAGATTGCTGGCTAACCAGTAATAAAGAAAGAAACCAGGTTATACTTTTCGCAACAACGCATTATCTCTATCCAGTAGATATTTATTTGTTTATGTCTAAAGGACAAGACAAAAGATGAACATAATTTGTAACCAGAAACACATATTTTCCGTTTTTATTTCTTCTGCCCGCCCACTCTATTTGGAACATTATCGTCCCAAAGTTATGATTGTATTGTTATGGTAAAATAAATGCAGTTTAGCATCGTCGTCTGTAAACTGGCCAGTTCTAGTATTTTTAATTATATTTATTTATTGACTACACGTGTAACGTTTGTTTTGCGTTGGGATGGGAAAGTTCACTACTAAGGCTGAGTGCTGTAACATGTTTTTTTCTTCAAAACTATGTTTATTGTGGAACACTATGTTTATTAAGGGAACTGTATTCCATTCCATATCCAACTGTATTTCTGACATTTTTTTTACAAATTGAGGAACGATAGGAAACTACACCTTTTGGATGAAATCCAAAATGATTCTCTGATTTATTTTGCAGTGGAACAAATTCGATTTATAAAATGTGATATTCTAGTGAAACATACAGTTATTGATCTTGCAGATAATTTCCTTCGCTTACAGTTACACCAAATATAATAAACAGCACAACAAAATTAAAATATTTTATCAAAAAAGGAACAATTCGTCCGAAAAAAATACAATTAAGAAATTGACTCTGACTGTCTCATTTGAATACTTACTAAGCGTGAGTATCCAGCGGTAGGTAGGAGCTACAGATAATATTTTTATCAGTCATCCTACGACGCTTTGCCCCAGTTCCATAATCTTTAATAGCATTCAGTTCCTGATTTAAACCATTCAGATTTTAGTCGCTTTTATATTTTTATGAGACTGGTTGACGTAGTTGACTGTTAAACACTTTGCAAGTGGTATTTGCATGCAAGGTCTTTAAGGATGGGATTGCATCTCACGTCACCAGGCTCGCCTATGCTGTGTTTAATAAATCATATTAAACGTGTCAAAGACCTATGCTATGGCGTATATCTTTTGACAGTCGAGTTAAGAGTCCCCGCAAACTACAGATTTTCTATCGGCCGATAGTTGGGTCGGACCGTTTTTAAATGAAGAATCGGCCGATACCAAATCGTTGTAATGTGCGCACTTGCATATTTCTTCATACAGATTAAAGGCCCGACCAAACTATCAGCGCGGGGACTCGTGTAGCAGTCTGTCGCGGGTCCGAATCTCGCATAGGAAAATTGTTAGTGCGATGAATATAAGCATTTGTAAAAGTCTACTACGTATTAAAGTATTTGTTTGTTTGTTTTGACAGAGGTGGATGGGGCATATCGCCGCGAGGCGCGGGCTACACGTTCGGGCAGGACATCTCGGAGACGTTCAACCACAGCAACGGGCTGACGCTCGTGTCGCGCGCCCACCAGCTGGTGATGGAGGGTTACAACTGGTGCCACGACCGGAACGTGGTCACTATATTCTCAGCGCCCAACTACTGCTATAGGTGAGGGCATGTCTGTTACAAATAATACGTCTTTACCTATGAAATTGCCGATTTGCATAGCGAATTTTCAATTTTTGAATTTTTATGTTTTTAGGCATTCACTATGTTTTATATTAAGATAAATATTTTAATAGAAAAAAATACTAGAAAAAACGATTCGCCCGTAGCAGCTCAGACGGGACTTTAAGTTGCATTTTCCATACTAGCATTTTCTTTGTTCATTTAACAACCGTGAATGAACACTCATGTAACAAAACATTTATGTACTAATGTTTGAAATTTAAAGTTATTTTTTTATCTGTATTGTATGTGACAAAATATCGGAAATTTCATAAGTAAAAGGCCTAATATTCCCTTATTTTGAAATGATTACTTACTTTACACATGAATTGGAAAATCTTTGACTTGACTAATCGCTGGTTTTACCAGCTCCCTGATTACGATCGACAGCGTCGATAATAATTCTGGTTGAAAATAATTGAAGCCATTTGAAATTAATGAAATTTTACAATTTCAGTTGATAACAGAATGCTATAATATCACTGCTAATAAATGAAACTGTCAAATTCATTAATTTCAAATTATTTTAAATGAAAATTGTTTGCATCGGAGTTACGTAATCAGGATTCGGAAAATCTTAGGATTTACCGTGGTAGGGTAATATTGAGATACCATAAAGTAACCATTATTATAGACCTGTATTATGAACCCTGTTAAACACGTTTATAAAGAACAATGTAACCGAATATCAAAATTGTAAAATAAATACCTGTATTTTGAGAAAAAGTTTTCACATTTCTTATTTCTAAAATTATTTTTTCTTGCAGATGCGGTAATCAAGCCGCTATTATGGAATTGGATGATGCACTTAAGTACTCATTGTAAGTATCATTATTATTTAATAAAAGTTTACAACGTAACTTATGTATTGTAGTATTTTATTTATCATCGCACAGCGTCGAATAGACACGTGCCTTAACAAAGATAGGAAGTGGTATGATTAGAAGCGCAAAGTGATGACAAAAGGACTGGCAATAAAGCCCAGTTCTAGATCGATACGCTCGATTTGTGCACAATGGATATTGAAGTTTATGACCTGTAGCTTAGAGCTCAAGTATGTGTGATGTATATGTGATAATATGTGGGTTTATACGTGATTGTTTGTGTGGCAGCCTCCAGTTCGACCCGGCCCCGCGGCGCGGCGAACCGCACGTGACGCGGCGGACGCCCGATTACTTCATGTAGGCTGCACGTAAGTATTTTTAACGTTATTTTTGGTGCTTTTAGATATTTTTACAACATGCGTCATCCTTCTTTTATTAGAATACGTTTTTATTTGACTGGTCAAATTATTTTTGGCATCAAATAATGTGTAAAGAGGAAGGTTTCATTAAACTGGTTGATATATCTTTTTATTTTAAGGGCAGAAATGCCTATAAAGTGGCAAGTGCTATA
The DNA here is from genome assembly GCA_950108535.1 of Agriphila straminella. Taxonomy (NCBI): domain Eukaryota; kingdom Metazoa; phylum Arthropoda; class Insecta; order Lepidoptera; family Crambidae; genus Agriphila; species Agriphila straminella. The sequence continues at coordinate 12,836,510 of OX467319.1, forward strand.
GAATAGAAACTAATAAATTGTAGCGTCGTTTATAGCATTTGCAGATTATCTATGTCAATTACACATTATTATATTATTAAAATGTACAATATTATATTGATAAAAAAAAGTTTTCGCATCTTCTCCTAAATTAATCGCCTGGTGATGTGAGGCGGCGAAGGGACGAGCGAACTTTCGCTTCATTGCGTGCTGGATTCGCTGGTATTTGCGCATCGCTTCGTCGTTCGCCGCTCCGCGTAGTCAATCAAAGCCTAACACTGTCCGACTTTATCTGGACGGATGGCAACACTAGACGCACCGTATCCCATAACAAAATCCTTTTTCTATCACTTACGTAATTTTTTTATGAACTATCGTACATTACAACGGACCTCAGTGCTGCGATTTTTTATGTGCAAGCCTTAGATCAAGAATACCCTAGCTAGATAACGCTTCACGAACTAAAACAGCATGAAAAATGGCACCGGTTGACAATAAAAAAACGACCGCGTTTATAAGTAATAATAATTTATTAAAATTAATAGTAGTTTGTTACACAAGGGACGTAAGAGAGCTATTACAGAACAAGATCCAATTTGGCGCCCATGCGAGCGTAGCTCGCAAATGGCGCTATGGATCGAGTGCACCCGAGATATTTAGACGTATATAATTTGAGGGTGTAATAGCTACTTACAACCGAGGTAAGCATACTACTTTACATCATTCATGCGAGGTAAATAAAACATTTAGATTGGTATGACAAAATTAATTTTTCATTAGAGAGAAAATATTTATAAAAAAAATATTTATTAAAATTAATAGTTACATTGTTACAATTATTAAAAGGCAGTGATACTGGTTGGCTGGCCAGGCGTGTGCACTGTTTAGATAGAACGTTCCATTTTCAAATTACTTTACAATTCAAGCATAGGGTGAATGAATGCTTTAATAGGCTTGTTTCCATTAAGAATAAATATAATGGATAGGGGTTTATAATGATTAATTATATTATGGAGAAAATAACAAACAATTTTAATTATTAAAAGCGTTAAAGATTAATAATATTTAAAAAAAATAAATTTCGTAAAATGAAACCTTTAGTCACGTGACAGTGAACACCAATCAGAAAGCGTTACGTCACGCCGTGCGAAACTCCAATCTTGTCTTTGACGTTTCGAGTATCACCACCGGAGGCGCGTTCCAAACCTACACTCCGGAGTGCAACCTAACCACAACCGAACGCAAGTTTTAGCCACTTTTTCCGTATTTCTCCATTGTTTGGAACATATATAAATAACTGGTTTGGCGTTTTTATAGTCGTGCTATCACACTGGGGCACTATACAGTACTTATAATATGAGAAATTCATTTTTAAACGATAAAAACTAGCTATAACGTACGAAGACACGATCGCTCTTTTGTTTGTTTTGCACGGCGTGACGTCATTCAAGACGCCATGACAGTCTTGTGCGTTTTGGAACCAAATTAAAATTGGTTTTTTAAAACGCGAAATTTATAATGTAAACGCTCGATTAAAAATAAATAAACTTTTTTTTTCGATAAAATGCCTAATTAGCTAAAATATTAAGCAGTTATTGAAATTTTGTCAACTAGCCTATTGTAAAGTGCACTTTACCGTTCAAGCTATGCAAAACTCCTTAGTAAACAAATTTCTTTTCTTATTAAAATGACGATACTTTTTACTGAAAAAAAAAACAATGCACTGTGTTGCACATGCTAACTTACACAGCCTCTTACCATATTAGTAAATCCTAGTTTCCGAGCAGTATGATGTAAAATAAATTAAATAGTTTTTATTACAGATAAATTACATCCATATGTGTTAGTAACTAATATTAATACTATTGTTAGTAAATCTAGGGTATTCTTGATAGAAGCTGCGGACGCTGTTGTGCGTTGCAAGGCGGCTCGCCGTGGCTGTAGTTGTCGCGAGCCTTTACACCAGGGTTTTCTAAAGTGACCGATATTCCCATTTAATTATAATAATCATGATTCATTACAGTTGATTTTTAATAGGTTTTTAAAGTAATTTGGCTATGGGGGTCTGAGGTATCAGTTCATTTCGGAAAAAGGGTCTCTTGCCCAACGTAGTTTAGGATCACCTGATTTAGAGTGTATTGTGTTGTTTCAGCGTTGGCGTGTATAGGAGGGTGCCGGGCGCCGCCCCCCGCGCCCCCGCGCCCCCGCCGCGCGCCCCCACGCCACGCGCTCCACACACCACACCGCACACCGCGCGACGACCACACACACGACACACTCGATGCCCTGCACCAAACAGTTCTTCATGCGACTCTTTCTGACTTTAAGCGTGCTCCGCTCGTTGTGCATGTTTTGACTGTTTTCATATCGAATTGTCGCGATAAAACGGCGCTAATAAACTCGGTACTATCGCGCTTTAAATTTCGCAAAATCATAATACGCTTTAAAAGATTTTGTGAATCCACGATCAGTGAGGACGCTTATAAAATAAATCGAATAAACGAGACGTCGGCGTAGTGTCGTTTTTGTATCGGGGACAGAGTATAGTTTTCGGTTTAAGCCTGATTCACACATATCGGTGAAGTCACAGTTCCGCCACCGTGATAATTATTCTTTCATACATTTCCTATGAAAATAAGCGTTCACTGACAGCACTGTCTCGTCACTGGCACTGACTGGTGTGGACGCGTTCATAGAGAATGTATAAAAGAATAATTATCACGGTGGCGGAACTGTGACTTCACTGATATGTGTGAATAAGGCCTTACTCGTCTCGAATCGTTTCTTCTCGGGATGACGACGAACGTCCGCTCCGTGTTGTCGTGTCGTTCTCAAACATCGGTACACAAAGTTGACTCCGATTTGTAATTAGTGTGCGAGGCCGGTGCCCGGACGCCAAATGGAATTTCAGTCTTTTCATCTGCGGTTACGTGATTAATTTGTAATAAAGTTTTGATTGATTAATTAGTGATGGGCATCGGCCGGCGCGGGCGGAAGGCGGCGGCGGTATGCTGGTATGTTCATTGGCGGACGAACAACTTATGTAACAAAAACATAGACTTAATTAAAGAGCATTCGTTTGCTTACACGAGTAGTTTTATTTCCCGAGTTTTCCCGATGCACCGACGAATGGACATACCACCATGAGTAGAGTGGAACCGTCGGGAGGCGGCGTGCGACCGGCTCAGTCGCGCCCGTCGAGTTGTGACAATGTCGAATGAAAAGCTACTTTTATTTGTCTTCGTGTTAAGTTGCAGTTTACTGGAAAATTTTGTCATTTTAAATACTTGTTTTTTAGTTGAACGACCTTTACGTAATGATTGAAATGAATTTTACTGTTTGATAGCTAATTTTTTATGCATACGGACCATTTACACACCTCACGCGCGTACATGTTGGATAAATGATACGATGTACACACAGTATGATAGTATGAGCATTTAATTTTATGTCAGAACGGTGAATGGGGACATTTGCCAGAGAAGAGCACTAATAAAATATTGTATCAAAACGTACTACCCGTCTGCCATAAAATGTTTGTAAAGTGCATTTCGAGATTTATTTTCTAAACTCTCCTTTTCTTGTGCCACAGTACCTGTAAAACATGGAATAAAGTGTTTCACAAGAGTGGAGATTTGACTTTTTTTTGTATTCTTTTTTATTAATTTTAGGTAGTTGTTAATACCTAAAGATCAAGGCAGTAAATAGGTTGTTATTGTAAGTTGGGTATATCCCTTCATTTCGCTACATGAAGGCAAGGTAAGTAAATTAAATCTTAACTTTTTATATATGAGTGCATATGAGCTGCGTTTATTATAAATTTGAGAGGTGTTTTATACAGATTGATTACAACATTATATAGGTATTTTAAATCTAGAAGTGGCAATATTATGTTTATAGATTTCCTACTCATTTCTTAGTATGATAATGCCTAGTTTTCCCAAATCAAGATTTTGATATACTGACAAAAGTAATAACATTGTATTCCATGTAGAAATATTACATTGTTAAGAAAGTCGAGGTCTTTTGTCAGTGCCATCACATATATGAATAAAATAATTACATCTGGCTTATAGTGTTATTATGATTTTGTATTTCCAAATTGCACTATAATTTGTAAAAACGTGTGTACATACAAAGACTACCCACCAATGACATCTAAAGCCACACGTTACGTTGATATAAGTATTAAGTATGTAAGTTATAGATAAAAAATAATTATAATACCGAAAAATCAAAAAAAGAAACTATGTATGAACGGAGCTTCGTTCGCGTGAAATGGAAAATCAGATTGTGGCTTGTCAAGTCATTTGAGCGGTAACGTTAACCAGTTTTTATAAAAATGGACTAATACAATTTATTTAGTACTTATTACAGAAGAACCGTAACTAATTAGCTTATATATTTTCTAAATATTAATCTCTTTCTACCTATCTGGTAACTGCTTACGTTCGACTGCTCAAAGTGGTTCCTTAACACAACAGTTGGCCGCGAACTCAGCTAGACCACATGTCTCTAGAGCTGTTTCACCCAATCGAAGCTCGTACTAATTTAAGGCTTTCCCGGCAAGCTGCATAGACTTACAAACCAACATTCAGGATATACAATGAACTTGTGTAGGAGTGCAGACTGTTCATAATACGCCGTTTATATTTGATAGATCCGAACTGGTGGACACGATGCGTATGGCAATAATGTAAACAAACCGTTAAATAATTTATTCTTGCAACTGTACTATGCCCGTTGGAGGATTAGATAATAAATAAAATTAATTATAAAAAATAGAAATGGATTTTATTTCAAATCTACTTTTTTGTTTTCATTATTGTTCTAAAAAGATGATGAATCATACATAATTGACCTCTTGGCTAGTAAAATGGAACAACATATTATTTTGGAAAAATATTATTTATTTGTTCATTTGTTCACAACATATTTATATTTTATACTGTTCGTAAACACAATTTATTTCGTAATACACATATTTATTTTCTCTTTCCATCTTTGGTGACTTAATTAGTACACTTTACCTACATTAACAAAAAATGTAATACGACACAAACAACAACACTATCAAGAGACAAAAAGCGTTCTCAAAAAATATTAACAAAATTATATTTTGTTAATTATAATTTTACTTTTCAAGTCACAAAATTCGGAAATAACGATTATTCAAAATAATCGACGAATGATTATTAATTGCATAATACAAACACATGGTCAAAGTGCTTAAGCGGAATTGAGTAATAAATATTTATTTATTATAATATAATATCTTTCTTGAAGACAAAACACTTGATGAAAGAAACTGTTTCTTGACTGCACTAATTCAAATGGTTATTATTATTTCTAATTGTTCACTAACAATCTTTGTTAAATCATAGAATTTAGACAAATTAAGACACATTGTCATGTCAGCTTATGTAAATCACTATAATTATTATAGATTCTTCCTCATTTTTAAACTAAGTTAGAGAACAAATAGAAAGTTGGCCATTTGAACAGACAGTTGAATGCGGTTTATTAAGTTTGTAGTACATACAATAATAACATTATTAAATTCGCAGATATGCCATTTTTATAGTTTATCGACTCTGTCGTAAAACTCAAGCTAGGTTTCCTACTTAACGATTAATTCCTATTTAAAATAACGGAAAGTCAGACGATGCAAATGGAATGAAATGTTTACCAATCAACTACCTATTACCTATATTGGTCTAATAACGCTATAAAATAATAACAAGTATGTCGTACATACCTTATCTACATTTAAAGCTACCATGAGCGCTTATACAGGATGTAAAAATTTCATAGTCATATCTTAATACGTCATACAGAGAGTCGTTTTGTTCAAACTTGTTCTACTAGAACTAGGCAGTTCTACGATTTAGTACTTCGTAGTAGCACAGTCTTATTAGTTCTATGATAGAATAAATAGAACTGGTGGGAACAAAACACAGAATCGAGTCTAAAAAACAAAAAAAAAACCTACTGTAAAAGTTTACAAAAGCAAAATTATCCAAACAAGGTAAGGTTCAGAATCCAGTCTAATATAATGGAAAAACCTTTCAATAATAATGAAAAAAAAAATCCTATTATAATAATTATTGTGCTTTTTGCAATAAACTTTTTAGTAATTTGGAGAACTAATTTAGGATTCTTCTGATTGACCCGCTTTAAAATATGGCCAGTACTTTTTTACAACCTGTTTAAATAATATTAATGATAGTTTCAAAATGATGAAGTGTCTTTATATAGCAAAATTGAATGTCATTGAATTATAAAAAAGTCAAAAGAATACATATATTTACTAATTAAATAATATTTTATACTGATACTGTTTGTGCAAACTGGTAGGTTTTATAATGTTACATAGTCTTTATAAAATATGAAAGCTTATTCGATTGAACTCACAACATAATACCTTACCTATTACGTAATACAATAAATATAGAACTTAAGTTATTACTTAAACTACAAATAAGCTAATATTTTTTAGAATCTCGTAAAAATAAATATGGTTTTTAAAATAACATTTTCATAGAGCAATATCATTTTGAGTAAGAAAGTAAGTATTTAACAGTGAGTAAAATATTTTAATTTAAAATATGTGACAATAGTTATTAGTTACATTTCGGCATTAGGGGTTGTTTTGTAACACGTTGGATATTGGAAAGCGAGGCTAGTGCTAACATTTGAAAAACTTTGTGTTAATTTTATTGTACAGTTTTATTGTATATTAATAGAGAGACTTGCCATAGAAAGAACTAATTTGAAAAAAAAACCTAGATCTAGCGCAGCATAGCTCTGTTTGTGCTAGTATTTTGTACCGAATTTCTAAACAAAAGATAAAGAAAGTATTCTAAACTGGAAGAAAAAATAATAATATCATTTTCGCGGCAAACATATTCTAAAAGATTGATATCTTTATAATAGATATGTATTTAAACATAAAAATATTTAATATTGATTTAATTTAAATGAAAATATATTCTTGATAATAAACAAGTATATCGACAGTTGAAGAATTAACATACCTAAATATTTAGGTACAATAAATAGCAAATACTAACATCATTAATATTTTATCTTTTAATTCAATTCAATTTTTGAGTAACATGGCTGCGTCGCTTTACGTGACGGTTCTGCCAACGACCGAGTTAAATTTATTTATCTTTTAAATTAGCCTTGAATAAAATTAATTGGTATATAAGCCATACAGATCAATGTCAAAGTTGATCAACTATGTATATGGGCAATATCGCATTTTATAATAAACTGTCTATGTACAGTCACCAGCACGTAGATACAAAACTGTCAAAATACTCCAATTGAGTGTAAACCCTAAAATTTTAGACACTATTGTTCAAAAATGATTGAAGATGTTGTGGTAGCCCAAGATGCCCTATACACTTGGCAACAACGTCACCGTCAAATTATCAAATTGATAAAAACACTGGGGATAGAGTGGCCACACACAGACGGAATCTCGATTGGGAATTTCGATAAAATTTCGATAATGTATAAAGATTCCGTACGGAAAAATCCCGCATGTGTGGCAGGTCCATAGATTTGTATGGATCAGCTGCGTTCGGAATTACCTACATATTATGTACGGAATTCCGTCTGTATGTGGCCATGGCCAGCCTAATTGGGTATTACGTGTCTACTTCCTTTCGTTACGTAGTGTTGTCAGAACATTATTTTCAGCGACATGTTTAAGGCGAGGCCAGTTCACGAAATTTACTCTTTCACTATGTCTTTAGAATAAGGTTGAATATTGCATAACTTTAATTGACGCTTCGCCTGAAATTTGACGAATTTTAGTACATTTTTATTGATTTCTGAAATACTGGATCATTTATTAAAAATGTACTCGGTTATTGTGTTAGTTCGATAAAAAAGCTATCCTTTTTGTATAAAAAATCATATCACTGTCGTTGAAAATTACGAAATTTGACGATTTGAAATTTATTTTTATAAGTTTTTATGGTGTTATTCAGGATTTTTTACAGAGTTACCATGCCATTTTTCAATATTCTGTTCGGTTACTTTGCTTCTTTGTTTCTTTTTCAGTCTACAGTAATTTTTGTGAAGTAGAATTTTACATCAGTTCTTCACATTGGAAGTTCAAAAATCAGACTTTTCATCAGATCGTGAACTGGCCTCGCCTTAACGCCATCTAACGGTATTCGCTACGTCCCCAACGCGTCACTAGGGCCCGTATTTATAAACCGCTCTCAACGTTGAGTGCTATCTTGAGATAATACTTGAGATGCTCTTATAAGAACCGCATCTCAGGTATGATCTCAAGATAGCTCTCGACGTTGAGAGCGGTTTATAAATTCAGGCCTAAGAGACATTCATGCCCGTGTCCAGTTGCAGCATCTGCTTCATCAGCTCGTACGTGGAGAAGGAGGTGGCCACCATTGGTATGGCTCGGAGGTAGTTGATGCTCATGCCGCGGTAGAGCCCGCGCACAACGCCGTTCTCTTTGTAGATCAATTGCAGTGTCTTTACCATACCCGTGCTGGAATGAAGCGGGTAATAGATGTAAAATTTCGGCAGTTTTGCTGCTATTGATATGAATAATGGGTGCTAAGTTAAACGAATTATAAATTAAGCGTAATTTTAGTAAACTGCAACCGATGAACCTTCCGGATTCGTCATGTTCCTGACTCGTCGTAATCCAGATTCGCCGATTTCCTAATTCGTCGTAATACCTGCCCCCCTAGCCAAAGTAACATTTGCAAATTTTCGTTATCGCTTCGCTTCGAAACATGTATGGATTTGACGTTTTAAAATTAGATTGTTAACGAAACCTTATATGTCAATCCCATACATCTGTCGAAAGCGAAGCGATAACGAAGATTTGCCAATGTTACTTTGGCTAGGCCCTCAGGCCTCCTTCACTTGCTCAAGGTCGCGCGATAAGCACCTGCTGCTAGCCGTTCCGCCGCCGGCGGGACAAGTGAGCAGAGGGCCGCCACGCGCCCGCCGCCGTACAAGCGCGGCATCTTACTGCACAAGTAGATATTGCCTCTTTATAATAGTAACAATGTCGAATCGACATTACCTGTGCCGTGTACGAATATCAAAATCAAATAACCAATAAACAATTTTCGTTTTTCACATTATGATATATGCTTCGCAGTTCATTTAAAAGATGGCAACCCTAACGTTGCGTCGCTAAAAAAGGTAAAAGCACGCGATAGAAAGAGAGGCAACTACTAGGTGAACTGCGCGACCTGAATTGCACTTTATTGTGTCGGAGCAAAAGTCGCTATTAATAAGACTTGCCGCGTGCTGCTTCTGTACTTGTACTATTAGTTATTCTGTGGTAATACGTACAATCGATAACCTTGCGCCTTACAATTGCTAAGCTTCGATCAGATACCATTTCTAAGTTTAAAATTGCTTGCACGCTGCGCCATCACGATGCGGATGTCAGATGGTCTCACAATAAAGTAAACTACTTAAGGCGCTGTAGGTAGTGCAACTAGCGCCGCCACTACATTTATTTTTATTACTCGTAAACCAAGTCAATATTTAAAAAAGCTCATGTAATAATCTCTTAAATTGTCTCTAATATTTTTTGAATAACTCTTCAGCAGTTATCATTCATTCTGTAAGTTTTAAAATCCATAATTGCCAAGTGGCCACTTTGAGCTAAAATAGATTTTAAAACGTACAGAAATAATGAAAACTGTTGGAGATATATTTAAAAAATATAGACAATTTAAGAGATTATTATATGAGCTTTTTTAAATATGGACTTGGTTTACGAGTTATAAAAATAAATGTAGTGGCGGCGCTTGTTTCACTACCACCGCGCCATAAATGGACCAATTATCATTAAAGTAAGTGTCAATTTAGTATTTGTTTTTTTATTATGAACATGCTTCAGATTTAATATTTGAACCGAAATGTAATGTATATTATGCTGTTGTTGTACCTTATAATTAAATAAATACTTAAAGAAATAAATAAAAAATATGTTTTCGACTGTATTCCGATGAATCTGGAATACGGCGAATCTGGAATACGACGAATCAGGAACATGACGAATACGGAACAAATCAACTTCAGGAATATGTACGCGACACGTTATCTGTACATACGTTTTTTTGCTGTGCCTGTTTAGTGGACCAAAACAAAAATTGTTATTTGGTAATGAATGCCCTATCAGAATGTTATACGCCCTGAAGTTATGAGGTTTAGGAGTATATTAAATTATATGGTGAGATTAGAGTCTGTGCGAAAAGAGAACTAACTTGGGATTTGTGCTTAATCACCGTTTTTGTCATGTTGACGGCACTGAGGGCCTAGCCAAAGTAACATTTGCAAATCTTCGTTATCGCTTCGCTTTCGAAACATGTATGGGATTGACATAAGGTTTCGTCAACTATCGAAATTTAAAACGTCAAATCCATACATGTTTCGAAGCGACACGATAACGAAAATTTGCAAATGTTACTTTGGCTAGGGGGGCTGTTATACATAATTTAGTGCGACTATCTTGACTTGTTAGATAATCAAGACATTACAGCACAGAATACATAATAGTACAAGTACAGAAAACGCATTCCGCAACATCATTTAATTAGCACACCGCTACAGCGCCTACAGTTATATTCACCTAGAAGTTTTCTCTCTTTCTATCGCGTAGCTCTCATCTCTTCTGACGCCGTTAGGGTTGTCATCTTTTAAATGAACTGCGTAGCATTATATCATAAAAGGAAAGCGATTTTACGTACTATGGTTAAAGAAAATCTAAGTAGATATTTAATAATCTAAGTAGGTACCTAGTACGCAAATATGGGAGACATAAAGATAACAAAAGTCAACTTTTGGTAGGTAGGAAGGTACCTATCCTAAAGTACAGACTACAAATACTATATAGGTACTTAGTTGTTTATCCTTACTTGTCCTATTTAAATAGTTATTTAGAAAACAGTTTTTGTTTGTTGTCATACAACACCTATTAAAAATTATGCTTTCTTACGAAATCAAATTATCATGATAATTAACTTTATTTCGTAAGTAGGTAAGTAAGTATCCTACCTAATCTATAAATTATTATTTCAATAAATAGTTGGGTGAAGATTGTTTACCAAATAAGACAAGTACCTACCTACCTAAGAATAAACGGACTATAAGTATATAAACTAGGTACCTTCCTACCTATAAGTAAAGAAGACAAGACCACTTTACTATATTATGAAAAAATTACGAGTAAGCGCGGGATGAGTGCGGTGGTCGCGCTCAGGCGGGCGCGCGGCCCTCTGCCAGTTGTATCGTGGACGATACGCCGAGCGGTAGGTATATAACGCGTGGCCTTGAGCGAGTGACGGATGCCTGATTACAGTCGCACAAACGTTACAGTGCCGTCAACATGTCAAAAGCGGTAATCATGCACAAATCCCAAGTCGGTCTCTTTCCGACCAGACTCTACTGCAATGTGGATTACGATTGAATGCGGATGAATGAACGAACAGATGATAATATTAAATATCGGACAAACCTCCTGTAAACGGTGCCAACACCATGTCATGTGCAAACATGCGAACAGAAACGGTTATGTTAGTGCTATATTTCCTGAGAAGTTACATAACAACGGCCGAAACGCATCGAATGCCGTAACAACGCACACGCATTGCGTGCACGTTATCCTGCTTCATATAGTTCCTATATTATAAATACAAGGGAGTGGAACGTGTACGTGCACGTATACTACGTATCCGATGGGTTCCGCCATTAAGTGGTTATAGTATTTAGAACACCTTACACCAGTAAAAAGAGGCAGTAAATAATTTAAAATTAGTTTGTAATGTAAAAACAAATATAATATTTGTGAGCAGTATTTTTTAGACACTTACATAAAATAAAATACTTAGACAGAAAGAAATGGCAAAACTATTAAGAAAATCAGACTGACTGACTGGAAAATATGCAAAAGTAACAGACAGAACCGAATATTCTTTTGTAAATGTTATAGGGCTCTTTAGGCTCACCCGAACTTCTCAGTGCTGGGCTCCATGCAGGCGAGCTGCATGCGGCGGCGCGTGACGTCCAGCGGGTAGGACACGGACTGCGCCACGGCGCCCGCCAGCCCGCCGCACGCCAGCTTGCCCGGCACCGTCAGCACCAGACCGCCTGACCGGACAACGATATTATTAAATTATCTATTTACACTTAAATTCCAAATCGTGGTCTAAGTTAAGGCTCGGATACGCTGGAACATGTGTCTCTGTATTTTTCTTTAAATGTAAATAGTAAGGAAAGTAACCTCACTTCTGCACTTTTTAGATGTTTTTTTCATCACTATCATTTCATTACAATTTGAGTAGGTAATAATCTTGAAATCGGGTGGGAATGAGGATCAGTAACGATTTTTGTTTAGTGGCTTATGCCACCACATGATTAACTGTGAAGACATTTTTGCGATAGCTCTTAAACCTGAGAAGTTGTACGAACTAAAACATGCCATAGAGTACATTATTATACTAGAGATAGAGTTATCAGTCAGACCTAATGATCAACGCCATCTAACGAAATGTGACAAAAAGTGTACGATATTATAATATAGGTACTAGTAGGTTTCTATAAATCTTGACTTGTAATTTTTTTGGGAGGTAACCGCTATGTCATGAAATAATTTAAAATAATTTACTTCATAGCTAATCAGCTTTGACTATATAAAACTGTGAAAGACACACGATACCGCGATTCAGCACGGGATAGCGACATCTCTCGACTGTTTGACAAACGAAAAATGAGCGCCATCTATCAAATTAATCCGCAACTAAAATCTTAGGCCGCGCTCCCTTGTAGTGAGTCAAGTACTAAGTGAAAAGCCCCTGAAACATGCTAAAACACTGTTATTTTGGGTCCTTATGACGTCGTCGCGACGTACGCGAACGTACGCCGTACGTGATAAAGCACATATTGCATTGAGTTTGGCATTTCCTTCAAACCCTTAATAACTCAACCATTTCTAAACTGATTTCAAAAAATCTTTCACTAAGTTTTATAGCTATTAATATGATTTTATATTATATCAATGAAACAATAGGATTCAAACCTGATACTGATCCTCATTATCTATCTATAGCTTCGATCAAGAATACTCTAGATGTCCGGTCAGAGTCTCAATAATTACACCTCAAATAGCGTCCCACTTAGAAACTGAGCGCTTATTTTGCACAAAGTGATAAAAGTTTATTTTGTACAAAATAAGTAATATAAAATGCGAGTTTTAAAAAAATAATAGTAGGTGATTTTATGTACAAAATAAGCGCCATGTTTGTAAGTGGGACTCTCAAAGGTGCCATTTTTGCGTACTGTTTTAGCTCGTGAAGCGTTATGATATACTTGATTGAAGATCTATAGTAACATGTAGGAGGAGCTCGATGGCGCAGTGGTTTAGCGCCTGGCCCAGCGAATGCGGAGGTAAAGCAACTTTCGCAAGGGTCGGTCAAGGGATGGGTGACCAAAAATTTATTAAATCGAGCATCAGCGCTTCAGAAGGCACGTTAAACCGTTGGTCCGGGGTGCATTTGCAGTCGTTAACACGCACCAATCCGCATTGGGCCCGCGTGATGGGTGACTCCTCCTTCAACCACCCGAAGGCCTGCGCCCTAGCAGTGGGGACATAAAAATGGCTAATAGGTAGTCAGTAACATTACAATAAAATTCTAAAACTGGGTCAAAAAGTTAAAGCTTCCTTTTAACAAATAAAAGTGACAACATCAGTTTTAAAACAGGTATAACTTTGGTTCACGTTTGAAAATAAGTTTATGCCTATTATCTATGGCACTGACCAGTATTCCTGTCGCATTTCCGGCACAGCGAGGTGGGCAGGTACTTCATGCAGAAGAACTTGAGCGACTCGAAGCAGTAGAAGCTGAAGCCCGCGTACGGCACCATGCCCACCATCGTCGGCACGAAGCCGCGGTATAGCGCACGGATACCGCCCTCCTAACACAGTGTGAAACAAAAACATTCAAATAATTATCATATGTAGTTGTTCGATCTCACAAAGACCGTTTTGATTTGAATGTTAGGCGTGCACATGCACGTTATATTTGTGTGCATAATTCGAGGGCGTGCAGCTGCAGACACACACTAAAACATGTGCATGTGCACACCTTACACATTCATAGCAAAACAGCCTTATTGCCGCAGAATAATAAAACGTTCCGAATTGGAACAGAAAACGGAAATCCGTGGTAACTCGCGACGTGTTGTCGCGATCATGCGGCGATCTTTTGCGAGTAGCGACGATATGCCGGCGGATAGAAGAGCGGCCTTCCTGCACAGTCGGCCGGAGAAGCCGAGAGGAACGGAGCAATACGAAGGAAAGGGAATGTTGTCAGATGTCGCTCCGATGTTGCTCCGTCCCTCTTGGCCTCTCCGGCCGTCTGTGCATGTGGAGGACCCATTATAGGGGATGGTTGGTGACCAGCGGCTAGTGACTATGGACTAGCTAGTCTCTGCGCCGACTGCTACAGGTCTCACCGTGCGGAAAATGCCCGTGTATCTGTGCTCGCCGGTGATATGGAAGGCGAGCCGCGCGCGGATGGTGTCCAGCGGGTAGTGACGATGGACTATACTATAGTAACTAAAAGTCACCACGCTGACTGCTACAGGTCTCACCCTGCGAAACATGGAGGCGGCGGCGTGCGCGATGCCCGTGTATCTGTGCTCGCCGGTGATATGGAAGGCGAGCCGCGCGCGGATGGTGTCCAGCGGGTAGTGACGATGGACTATACTATAGTAACTAATAGTCACCACGCTGACTGCTACAGGTCTCACCGTGCGAAACATGGAGGCGGCGGCGTGCGCGATGCCCGTGTATCTGTGCTCGCCGGTGATCTGGAAAGCGAGCCGCGCGCGGATGGTGTCCAGCGGGTAGTGACGATGGACTATACTATAGTAACTAATAGTCACCACGCTGACTGCTACAGGTCTCTCCGTGCGAAACATGGAGGCGGCGGCGTGCGCGATGCCCGTGTATCTGTGCTCGCCGGTGATCTGGAAGGCGAGCCGCGCGCGGATGGTGTCCAGCGGGTAGTGACGATGGACTATACTATAGTAACTAATAGTCACCACGCTGACTGCTACAGGTCTCACCGTGCGAAACATGGAGGCGGCGGCGTGCGCGATGCCCGTGTATCTGTGCTCGCCGGTGATCTGGAAGGCGAGCCGCGCGCGGATGGTGTCCAGCGGGTAGTGACGATGGACTATACTATAGTAACTAATAGTCACCACGCTGACTGCTACAGGTCTCACCGTGCGAAACATGGAGGCGGCGGCGTGCGCGATGCCCGTGTATCTGTGCTCGCCGGTGATCTGGAAGGCGAGCCGCGCGCGGATGGTGTCCAGCGGGTAAGTGAGCGTGACCGCGGTGAGCCCCGCCCCTGCGCCCGCTATGAACTTGTCGCCGTGCTGCACTAGCGGTATGTGCAACCCCGATAGATGCTGGAATATGTTGAGAAACATTGTTATTTACTAATTTGGCGCCCAACGTGTTGACCAACACGTGACTTAGGAGTACAATCTGGCTTATCTATTCTGTGTGACTTCCTGTAATGTCTGGCTTTTCTATTCTTTAAGTAAGGGGGGCTGGGGGGCTAGAGTTTATTAGGTTAGGTTAGGCTTGAACTGCGACCAAAAACGCGCGAGCCAAATGAGCAGAGCGAGCATGCCGCGGCAGCGGCCGGCGAAGCGACGAAAACATTGTTTTTGTACATGATACTTCCCTGCCCTCGTATTACAACCTCTTAAAACTTGCCAGTTTACTGAATGGCAATCAGTTTGTCTCTTTTATTTGCTATACAGGGAGAAAGCGATGTAACTATAGCAATTCATAAAACTAGCAAGTTTTAAGAGGTTGTAATACGCCCCACTGCTCTCGTCTATTAGTTCTATTACAGAGATTGCCGGAATATGTTATGCCAAAGCCCAAACGATACATTTATTATATACGATTATAATATTATGATAATATAGTCAAATAAAATTTGACTAAATAATTCTTGGTAAATGAAACATGACCAAGTAATTATTTGTTAAACAATAACTTGCCAAAAAGAGTTTTGCTATCTTAAAATTGCAATAATAGTGATATTTTGGGAAAAGTTTTTTGGCCATACATTAGTAAACCAATTAAGACAGTGTCGTTAACATTTTCAGGTAAACAACCAAATTTGTAATTAAGTACCTACTAAAAAGCTTTTAAACGAAATATAAAAACTATTAATTTTGAAATGACCTATCCAATGATTTAGCAAACATACTACCTATTAGTTTCATGATTAGTCGTAAGTAGGTACCTAAAGCGATAATTATGAATGATCTCTTCCTTAGCACTTTGATATTTATTAGATCGCAAATAAACTTAATAATATGACGACAACAACCAAGTGGTAATATCATGTTCACGATTTCACGAACGGTGCTTGTTGATTTATCTTGATCAACCTTTTCATGTCTAAAAAGTATCGGCACATTGTTTAATGACGCGCTGGGCCGGGCCGAGGCGCACACGAATAGGGTATACCATTATACTCAGTGTTTCCGCCATCATCGTGTTGAATCTACTTTCTCCTTCGTGAGTCAATGTCGCCGATGCTATGAATACACTGTCAATATTGTTAACCTTAATTAATAAACAGCTTTGACCATGAGTAAAAGTATCATGATAACTTAAAAAATACTATTGCTACTTTAAGCACTTATTTTTTTATATTATTTCTATTACTTACACTATAAAAAATGGTCTGAAATATCATTTTTAATATTATTTCTATTATAATAATATAAAAACGGTAATTGTCACGAAATTATCTTTAAAAAAATATCTTGTACAAGCGTTTTTTTAGTCAATATCCGGCTAACTAATGTGTAACTGGCTAAGCTATAGCCGGAAAACAAACACTATCCTTTTTGGAATATGCCTTAGAAAATTGTTAATTTTGAGTCTGCCAAGTTATACAGGGTGTTTAGAGATAGCCTTATAAAGCCGAATACATTTTAAAATTGTCGTTATTATTTTTGTAGGAAGCAGCCGATATTTTTCGCGATTTCAGAGTTAGTCCCATAGTAAAAGTTGTTCAGTTTGATGGTCCCTATCTACCATATTCGGCTTTATAAGGCCATTTCCAAACATCTGGTTAAAACAAGCGGTTATGATTACCGATTATGACGACATTTCGTATGGACAACTCCATCCACTGAGCTACCGTGCCATTAACAAAGTATCAAACAGCTCAAAAGTCGGTTGTCTGTATTAAACATAGTGAGAGTGAATTAAATTCCTACATTTGTGATTACGTCGGTCGTGTTGTATCTGATGAGGCACACACACACCGCGCGATCAAACCGTGTCACATAACGGGCCATCGTCGTCGGTTCACACACCGACACTTTAGGAATATGGATTCCTTAAGAGGAAATACCACGGTCGAGAGAATTGAAAAATTCCTATACAACGTTGACAAAATCAACGTTTCGTTGTCCCCTGTTTCCTCCTCCAGAACCAGACCGATTTAAATACTTTTTTCATTAAGAAAGGGTTTAGCTGTGTTCCTATGTTTTCCTTTTTTTCATAAATTAATTATTAAAAGAGATATTAGTCTTCAGAAAACCTAAAAAATTGCCATTGTTTAGACATCCAGCAATCAAATTTGACGAGATTATATATACAAAAATCAAAACAGAGGAACACAGCCGCTTTGGCTGTGTTCCTCTGTTTTGATTTTTCCTTTAAATTTGAATGAAAAAAGTATTTAAATCGGTCTGGTTCTGGAGGAGGAAACAGGGGACAACGAAACGTTAATTTTGTCAACTTTGTATAGGAATTTTTCAATTCGCTCGTCTGTGGTGTTTCCTCTTAATTATTTTGCATGCCTGTCACGGAATAAATTATAGTAGGTACTATAGGTAGTACTATAATTTATTATTTAGGTAGGATAGGAATGTAGTTTTGGTTTGGCACATCGAAATGTAACGCTAGTAATAATATTTCGAGGTTTTGGCACTGCTTCTACAACTGCGCCGTACGTAACACTTACCTAATCTCTTACTCTTGAATCTAAAGATCCTGTTATTTTTATCTGATTTCGTATAAGGAATTTGGTTTTCGAGAAGAATTTTAAAATAGTAGTATCTTAATGCTTTTAAAAAAGTTTTATTTTTACTTCTAATTTTACGAGAGCAAAGAAATACCACCTTATCGATGTGCGTGTGGTGTGAGTGTTCCTATCCTAGAAATTGATTTGACCATACGAAGATTTTAAGAAATAATTGTGAAAACTTGATGGTGAAATCGAAAAATTTGTGAAGCCTATGTAGACTAAGTTATGGTCGATTATATAGAACACTCACACCGCCAGTCTCGCGAAAACGCCATACTTGATATCATAAAATATACTAGACGTATGTTAATAAAAGATATATGGAAAATTTGTGCTGAATTTGTGACAACTATTCACAAAATAATCAATTCATTATCATGATTAATTTGGATTTTATAAGGGTTTTTTAGGAACACTCACACCACACGGTGTGTGGTGTGAGTGTTCCTGAAATCACTAACTTTAACTGAATAATATTTAAATTTTATTATTGTATATGATTATTAGTATTCAGAGTAAATTTGTGACACATAAATCTTGACACAAAACGTGATAGATCAAGAGCAATTAAACATTTTGTTTCTTTTTCAATGCTCGTGTGAGTGTTCCATATTTTGGCATTTATTTGATTAACCAGACCTCGTATACAAGTGGAGGCTGCATCCAAAATTGTGAAAAGTTTGTTCTTAAAATTTAAAACATCGTCTATTTCCGTTAGTGTTATACTTTAATAGTTATCATTTTTTTTACATCTTCAAAGGAAAGTCTTATGTAGGGTGACCATGCATATGAACAAAAAGCGGGAAAAAACCTTTGTTTAAGCATTTTATTACAAAAAATAGATACAACACGAAATGTAAAAAAAAAATATTTATGGTTGATAACATGCAATTAAGGGTTGCATTTATTGTTACCAGCATCTTTATGTAACTGTTATTTTGTTACTTACGCTATAGTACCTAGGTATTACATTTTATTGGGCTCGATAACATCTTTTTAGGGTTCCGTAGCCTAAAGACAAAAAACGGAATCCTTATAGATTCGTCATGTCTGTCTGTCTGTCCGTCTGTATGTCACAGTCACTTTTTTATTTAAGTCTAAAAGTCCGTATGACAGAGAATGTAAAATAACAGGATCATCTTTACTATTGTAAAAATTTTCCCCTAAGTAAAATACGGGAACGGGAATAGGAACGAGAACGGGAATTACTTATATAAAAAATGTGAAAGTTTAATGTTTTGGATGTTTAGATGTTTGTTACTCAATCAACCCCCGACACACGGCTGATCAGGTCATGGTTACCTTACCATATATACTTCCAATCTCATCGAAATAACATGATACTAAATTTCGAATCGATAGGACACATGAAAGGTAGTCAGATCCTCTCATCAAAAGCTCATTGAAGTAATACTGTACCAAATTTCAAATCGATAGGATATATGGAAGTTAGTAAGATCCCCTCATCAACTATTAAAGAGCTGATGATCTTCAAACGGCTGAGGTCAGGGTTACCCTACCAATCGGTTCATCCGTTTGGGAGCTACGATACCACAGACAGATACACAGACACGTTAAACTTATAACACCCCTCTCTTTTTGCGTCGGGGGGGCAAAAAATGGCTGAACGGATTTGGAATGGCACACAGATTCTGCCAGATTTGATTGCAACAGAGTTACATAATTCCCCCCGGTCAAAAGTTCCCTAGGAATTTTCCGAATATCCACGCGGACGAAGTCGCGGGCAAAAGCTAGTATTAGATAAAATAAATAAAAAGTACCTATAGAAAAATATAATAACTTACATGATTACTTGTTATTAGTAAACAGAAACACTGGAGAATTTAACAACAGACTGCAATAAAAATAGAATTATTACAACGCCAAACTACGAGTAAAGGTTAGCCAATACGAGGGTAGACGAAAATTGTGTCCGACAAAATAAAAAAGCATACCCACCCTACATAAAATATTCCTTTGAAAATGTAAAAAAAAATATAACTATTAAAGTATAACACTTACGGAAATAGAAGATGTTTTAAATTTTAAGAACAAACTTTTCACAATTTTGGCTGCAGCCTCCACTCGTATACGAGGTCTGGTTAATCAAATAAATGCCAAAATATGGAACACTCACACGAGCATTGAAAAAGAAACAAAATGTTTAATTGCTCTTGATCTATCACGTTTTGTGACAAGATTTATGTGTCACAAATTTACTCTGAATACAAATTATCATATACAATAATAAAATTTCAATATTATTCAGTTAAAGTTAGTAATTTCAGGAACACTCACACCACACACCGTGTGGTGTGAGTGTTCCTAAAAAACCCTTATAAAATCCAAATTAATCATGATAATGAATTGATTATTTTGTGAATAGTTGTCACAAATTCAACACAAATTTTCCATATATCTTTTATTAACATACGTCTAGTATATTTTATGATATCAAGTATGGCGTTTTCGCGAGACTGGCGGTGTGAGTGTTCTATATAATCGACCATAACTTAGTCTACATAGGTTTCACAAATTTTTCGATTTCACCATCAAGTTTTCACAATTATTTCTTAAAATCTTCGTATGGTTAAATCAATTTCTAGGATAGGAACACTCACACCACACGCACATCCTTATCGACTTGAGTTTTACTGCCTTGAAAATTACCTACCTGTTTTGATTGTATAAGCAGCAGAATTAATCACATGTTTACGATATTTTTGCGAAAATTACGCTCGTCACTATTGACAATTTTTAACCGACTTCCAAAAAAGAGGAGGTTCTATGTTCGTCTGTATATTTGTTTTTTTTTGTGTATGTCCACCGATTACTCGAAGACGGCTGGACTGATTGAAATGATTCAAACGTTATTAACATTAGGTACACTCCCAAGTTGGTCCCATTTTTTAAAATTTGGAAATCGGTTCAGTACTTTTCAAGTAATTTTCAAAAAAGCACGAAAATAGTATGATTTTGTGTGAATTACCTCGATGATTGGTCGTATTACTTCTTTGTTTATGAACTGAATAAGATAATTATTTTTTTGTTGGAAGAGGGATATCTTAAGTGTAGTTTTTTAACCGATTTAAAATAGGAGGTTTTCAGTTTGACCCGTATTTAAGTATGTTTCTCCGCGATTATCTTACGTTTGGCTGAGCCGATTTTTTTACATATATAATATACCTTACATACAAGGTACTTACCTACATTAAAAATAAAAAAATAAAAAATTGTTTAAAAAAAAATAAAAAACCGACTTCAAAAAACCTACCTCTAAAAAGCAAGAAATAATATTCGTAATAATAAAAATACGTTTATTGAAGTCGGGTGGGGCTTTTAGAATAAAAGAAAAGGAATTTGTACTCCAGCCCCACCTATTTAATAGACGTATTTTTATTATTACGAATATTATTTCTTGCTTTTTAGAGGTAGGTTTTTTGAAGTCGGTTTTTTGTTTTTTTTAAACAATTTTTATTGAGTTTGTTTTTCTGTTCTCGCTTTGTTTGCGTTGCGTCGAATTTGGATAAAAGGTCAAGCCAAGCCTCAACTCTGAACTTTCACACCATACATGGTTTCGGTGTAAGCAACTTTTTCAACAGTTTACCACAATAAGTATTACTTTTAAAATTAACCACTTAAGAGCTGAGGAAATAAACAAAAAAATGACCTTTAGGTTGGACTGCAAAATGAATAGCACTTTTGGATAATTTCATAACATAGGCGACCTTACGGAAATCCATTATGGCGAATGCAGAAAACTACAACAACGGCACAGAATATGTCAGCCATTTTTAATGTCCCCACTGCTGGGGCACAGGCCTTCCTTATGAGTGGATAAGGAGGACGGGCCATAACCCACCACACACACAGAATATATTAGGTAAGTACTTCCACACAACAGGGGTGGAACTGCGTAAGGTAATCGTATTCTTTTAACAGTTCATATCGTATTCCATCGGCTGCAATTTGTATGGGATGACATATATTATATTATGATACAATATGAACTGTCAAATGAATACGATGGACTTTACGCAATCACCTAACAAATGGTAAAACATGGCAAGTAGATGAAAGATAAAAAAACCTTGATATTCAGGCTCTGTTGCTAAACACTTTAATCAAATATACCTAGTTGTATTGACAATACTTGTAATAAGCACCTAGTTAGATAAGATTAAGATTAGCTAGGTATTAGATAAGAAATGATTAAACTGAATCCAGTAAACATTGATTACCTACACTATAACGATTTGATAAAATAAAGTTGTAATGGTGGCAAATAATGAAGTCGACTGGCTGGACGCATGAAGAGCAAATTGGAAGTCACGAATCTCAGTGTTCAATCAAACTCCCCCTTAGCAATCCTACCGTTTTATACATTTATATAATAGACTTGTGCTTATTTTTAAATTTTTAAATAAAGGTGTTACTTATTGTCTCTGGACCAAGAGCTCCACTTCTTTCGAAGTGAATCCCTGGCTGCGGCCCTGCTACCTCACATTTAATTTTTAAAAGGGCACCCAAAATTACCCTTTACCTATTTCACTGGGAGACCGATAGCGGCGACCAGTCCAGCCTGGCTAGCATGACCGATCTATATCGCGTGATATAGCGTTTTATCACGTTTAACTGTCAAAAAGACAAAGGAGTTTGACAGTTGAGTGTCGATAAAATGCTATATCACGCGATATAAATCGGTCATGCTAGGCAGGCAGAGGGCCTAGCCAAAGTAACATTGGCAAATCTTCGTTATCGCTTCGCTTTCGAAACATGTATGGGATTGACATAAGGTTTTTTCGTTAACAATCGAATTTTAAAACGTCAAATGTTTCGAAGCGAAGCGATAACGAAAATTTGCAAATGTTACTTTGGCTAGGGGGGCAGTTATAACAAATACAGCCCTAATGGACGCTATTTCATCTCATATGTCCACCACGCGAGACTGGTTCAACAGGTTGCGCCGCGCGCCGCAACGCAAACATGTGTATGGATTTGACGTTTTAAAATTAGTACCAACTTTATTTTTGTTAACGAAAATCTATTTAATATTGGATCTGCCCCCCTAGCCAAAGTAACATTTGCAAATCTTCGTTATCTTTTCGCTTTCGAAACATGTATTGGATTTCATTTTTTGCCCGTGACACTACTGCGTGGCACCACCAGCAGTTTCACGGGAATTTTTTCTTCCCCGCGACTCTACCAGTAGTGCCAATATGACGTTTTGAAATTCGATTGTTAACGAAAATCTATTTATTAATATTGGATCTTGTATTTATACAACCGCCGGCGCTGACGCGGCATGTCAATTTTCATGCAAATATGAAATCTACCTGTATAGACACTTTATTTTTCTAGCCAAAGTTGTTTTTGTTTTTTTTAGTTGTTTGCAAATCTTCGCAATCGCTTCGCATTCGACACATGTATTGGATTAGACTAAATATTTCGAAAGCGAAGTGATAGCGAACATTTGACATTGGCTACAGGCTCAGGGGCTGTTTTTTTAAGAAGCACCCTACTGTAATGTAAAACTTGGAAACACCGCGCGCCATAGTTACAGAAGAATGATAAGGTATATTTTCTGTCTGTCACAAAATCCGTAGATTACTTAAACCATTATTTCATAACTAACATAACAACAAAGTTGATATTATTATAAGTGATGGCGAAAGTCCAATGCAATGCAACAGAGTTGTGGGTGCGGCGGGCGCGGAGGTATGGATGCAATGCAAATGCCATACATAATCCACATACTATAAAGTCAATTTGCGATAAAATACTCGATAGGGTGGTACGGTACAGCTCAGTAGCGCCACCAATGGAAATAAATCATTTACGTTGTCATCAAGGGCTTAGAATAAAAGTTTTGGATATTTTGCGCAAATAGAAAAGTAAAGTGCAATTTTTAAATATTTTTTCATGGCCACAAATATAAACAATAAGTTATGAATGTCGATG
Organism: Agriphila straminella; assembly: GCA_950108535.1. Classification (NCBI taxonomy): domain Eukaryota; kingdom Metazoa; phylum Arthropoda; class Insecta; order Lepidoptera; family Crambidae; genus Agriphila; species Agriphila straminella. The sequence continues at coordinate 12,860,590 of OX467319.1, forward strand.
TTGCTAAATGTGGCCACGTTTGGCACTAGTGACATGCACGACTTATTGCTTAAGTTTGAGTTCTTGAAACTATATTTAGAAAATGCATTTTAGTCTTTTATTTGGGCAAAATCATCAAAACTTTTAATCTAAACCCTTGATAAAACAAAAAGATTTATTTCCATTGGCGCTACTGAGCTGTACCGTACCACCTTAACTCCAAACATTGCGCCATGGTAATGTAAGCGTAAAACAGTACTTTATTTAACAGCCTCAGACCAATACTATAGAACAGGGATTCCTAAAGTGGTCGATAGCGACAGCGACCCCTTAGGGTCGAAATCAGTTTCCTATCTATGGGTTGAATAACTATAATTTAAATAACTATAATAATAGTAATAATTAATTACACTAGATATAGGTATGATAGGATTTTTTAAGTAATTTAGGGTCTGAGGTATCAGTTCATCCAGGAGATCCCAGAATAGTTATTTAGTATTTGATCACCAGTAGAACAAACTTTATATTCAAGTTTTGACCTATGCACAAGACAAAAGTTTGGTTTTTATATTTTATAAAGATTGTAAAGTAAAATCTTATTTATCTATTAAATATTTACAAAAATACTAATTTTATTTTTCAGTTTTCCCTGCTTTCTTATTTATTACAATATTTGTACATTATTTTACTACATGTCTAATATTTGGTTTAATTTAATTTATATATGAACACAACAGATGTTTTTCATTCATTTCATTACCAAACACTATATTTGGGCAAAATTTTAATTAGATTCTTATTAGAAACACTGAGGAGATATCTCAATCCCAATATCATAAACAGGTCCAGTTTTAACAACATAGTCTTACACTAGCCTAATTAGTTTTTCATAACATAGAGAAACATAAACACATACCTTTTTGTAAATCTCAAAGCTTGTAAACTGTGTAGCGGCATATGGGAATATCCGGACCATCTGAGCTCCGTTCCCCTTGTACAGAGCAAGCAGGGACTCCTTCTTGACGATGGCGGTCAGGCCACCGAACACTCCGTGATGCTTGTAGTGTGACGACTGTGCTTGTAGTAATATCTTGATTCGGTCCAGGGGGGCAACGGTTGTCTTTGCGCACATACCAGCCACACCTTAATAAAGGTTAATATAGGTTAGGGTTACTAAGTATAAATATTTCTTGATGCTAGTTCAAGACAAGACACTTTCAACACAAATTTAATAAACTTGAACTTAGAAAAGTTATTATTTAATACAAACTATTGCATTAGCACAACAGTCACCAAGTTATAGTCAGGAAATTAGTAAGCTGCTTCATTGGTTTGAATTTGAATTTTTGTTTGAATTTTCATGGTAAAATTGGCTTTAGATTTGGATATTCCCGGGACGACGCGGAGACGCGGAAGACCCACCACTACTTGGTTGACGACGGTTAAAAGAGACCTGAAAGCCGCTGATCTGGATCCAGATATAGCGCTTAATCGTAGCGAATGGAAGAAAAGGACAGGGAGGGCCGACCCCAAGTAACTGGGTAAAGGTCTGGGAAGAAGAAGAATTGGTTTGAATTTTAAATGGAATTTCTTACCTCCAGCCAACAGGCTTTTGAGTATAAAATCAAGATCCTCCTTTTCTTTCATTTTTAAGGCCATTTTCACTTAATACTTAAAGTTTTTAACAACTGCTGTGATTGTAACTTTACAGTATCAAATCAATATTGGTTTAGCAAAGAAATTATTAATTTATAAATGGAGACATTTCATGGTGATTTTGCACGCAACATTTTATGACAACTTTCACCTGTGAAAACGGTCACAAATGCTTAAGTATTTCTTCAACTCCTACCACGTTCGACCGGATAACGGATAGGAGCGTCACTAGTACATGTACCGTACGAACCACACGAGTGAAACGAAACTAAATTCAACGATTCAACCCAACCGGTGGTGTTGTTGACTCTGACACTGAACTTGAATTATCAAAACAGTATACGTAGTATAAGAATTGTGATGCATTTTGAAATTCTGCTGCGTAGGTATAGACGCGAACGATAAGAAAATATCTACTATTTGGAATATATTATTGATCGAGTTGAATTTATTTAACTACTTTTTCTTATTTTTCTCCAATAACACAGAAAGGAAATCAAGAAAATTTTCTGCCATCAAACGTCAATTTGATTGCTTGTCAATGTCAAATTCAACTGACATGACATTGAATGGGTGCATTCCAGTAGACTAATCACTGAGTCATCGGTCGCCATCATAGAATACATTTTTAACCATTAAACGTCTTATCAAACATTAAAATAAATTACAGCTTGATGACCTTATAAAGTTGTCAAAAATTAAGGGTGTCCCTATCTATGTAAACGTCAAAATCACGAATAATTTGGCAACTGACTATATTTTGTACTGAAAAAAATTCCTATTAATTTCAACTCTTCTATTATGGTCAAGCTGTACCTTCCATTGGTTAAATTAATGTATACTGTGGTGGATACTTAGCGATTGGTCGGCCGGAATGGAAACTTCTTTGGTACTTAGTACAGACTTATAAAGCCGCGATTACATACGCCGATTTAGCATTCCAATTTCGGGTTGCCACTCGTACTTGACAATAAAATATTGTATAATAAGTTCGATTTTAAAAGTGAATTTACCCTATAACGGAAAGATAAACATTGTATAAGATTGGAGATGAGAATTTAAAATAAAAAAAACATAAACAGTGTTGACCTTTGCGTTATTTGTTTAAATTAATTGTTAAAATTTAACTTATTATACGGGTGGCAACTCTAAATTGATGTGCTAGATTGGAATATGTAATTGCGGCTTTTATTAATATACTATATCTATGAATTGCGGCTTAACTTCTTTGAAATGCGCCTAATGACAATTGTTTTTTTATTAACATAACGGCGCTGGAATACGACGCTGCGTATACAATCGATTGTGTTTTCTTCTCTCCCCTTCGATCATGATCGAAGCCAAGAATATTATGTTAATATTCAATAAGATTCTTGTTTGAAGCTTTTCCACAAAAAAACATAACATTTTGGAATACGCTTCGTAATACAATAGATTGTATCCTCTCCCCTTCCTACCTACCTACATTGGCCTTTTCTGTTGCTACATTTTTTTTGCGCAACTCAGCAAGGAAGACTCTATTTCTATCAATACGTACCAACCAACTCCACTCTCCAAATTCTAAGGATGTGTTCAGTCGATGAAACCGAACAACTTTCTCCATGATTGTTTTTTTTTTATTTTATTTTATTTAGGATACAAACAGTCTTATACATTGGTATTGCATACAAAAAATATGAGTTTCTTATAGACCTATAGATCCATAAAGAATATAAAATTACACAGAGTTTAGTGTTATTGTTATATATTGTGTCGAAATAGGTAAAAAAATTAGTAATCCCTTACTAAACTGATCACGTTCTCTCTTTGATTTGAATGAAGTCTTTTTTTTACATATTTGACCTATGTTTCATCACATCCTTATGGGGTGGTTAAAAAAACGAAATCAATGACAAAATGACATCTACAAAAAAGTGACAAAGTTCTAACTGTATACTTTAGACGTGACTGTACCACATCATAGTAACTTAATAGATAGACTGTGGTAAAACTAAGTACCTAGGTACTTACTTAGAATAGAACCACAGAATACATAATAGTACACAATATATACATAATAGTAGTTATGCATGATTTTGCATGAAGAATGAACAAGAATAAGTAAAAAATGCCCCTTTTACAATACTTAAGCATATGAAACTCAGATTGCATAATATATTATTTTAGTTGCATCTATTATTTTTCTTCATCAAAGTAACAAAGTGCTAGATTGCCAGTATCCTATTGCGCAAGTTTTACGAAAAGCTGGCATTGATCTCTATCCTTTGAAGGTCACCTTGAAAAAGCGCGAAAGCTTTAAATTGGTCGAGCGAGGACTGAAAATGCCGCGTCGTCGTTTCGTGATACGTGAAGAAGCGCACGTTGAAATTATGCGTTCGATGACTCAAAGCTCTCATACGGGCGAACATTTCAACATAAAGATATAAAGTTTCATACACTCTCATTCGATCAGTTCGAACTGACGGTGGTGCTGTTGGTGATTTGTACTTACGTGAGACGCGATTGCGATCTCGCGCTATAAGTTCGTAGTGGAAAATAAGAAATTGAATGAAAATTCTAGTGCAGTTCTTTTGCAGTGCTTTAGTTTAATTTGAAAATGGATGTGCCGGCTAGAGGAAATGTTTTGGGACGTGAGTAATTATAGTTTTAAAATGTTTTGTTGGTTGTTGATACCGGAAAATGCCATACAAAATAAAATCAGTTGTTTAGTTTAAAAATTCATATTTAGCTACTTACCGAACTAAACTAATAACACCTGAATCATCATTTTGAAAATATGAAAATGCCACCCATAATACTTATTTTTTATTGAGATTGTGTCCTCTACACCTCTACGTTCGACTTTATTAGTTCTCTGTACCTACGTAGGTACAAGTACTATGTACACATTTTTTTTATGCAAAAAGTTTTTAAAATTAGATACCTACAAATTATTTTAACTAGCATCAGTGTGCTAAAATTGTTTTTTGTTTTTAAATTTAGTTTGTCTCATAAACTTCTGTTTGTCAAATGAAACCGATTGCGATAGATTTTGAAGTTAGAAAGTGAAAGTGAAATAAGCTTTATTCAAATAAACTTAATTATTAAGTACTTTTGAATCGTCTATATTTTCCTACCACCCGTTCTAGACTTTTTTAGCTAACAAGAAGAACGGGCGCAAGAAACTTATCAGCTGTAACAGCCATAAGTAACGATATTTACAAACTTGAATATATCGTTACCAGATAGTTACAACAGGGTGACAGGATTATTGGTAACAACTACAGTTGCTGTCGGGAAACATTCCGAATAATTCCCTTGGAATACTTCCGAATTATTCTGAATTATTCGGAAACATTCGGAATATTTCGATTCTCGAAATACAGGAGTAACGATAAAAAAAACAGCAAGATCGGTAAAAAAAGCAGCAGAAATAGTTGATAGTTGACACATTTTTAAATACCTACCTAGCCTACCTACCTAGCAAGAAAAAACTCAGTCAATCTCTGATCAAAATAAAAGTAGTAAAGTAGGTATGTATAAGTAGATATCGTACTATCTAGCTCTTCTGGGTACCTACTTAAGTAGGTACCTGCTAAACTAAGTACCTACCTACCTATTTTAGCGAATTTTTAAAGGTAAGTATTTTCTTAATCTATGATAATATTAAAAACCGGCCAAGTACGAGTCGGACTCGCGCACGAAGAGAAAAAAACACTTTTTAAAATAAACCAGATCGAAATATTCCCTCCGCTTAGTAATGGGGTTCCGTTTTTACCCTTTGGGTACGGAACCCTAAAAATGTACTTTTAGATATACTTAGGTAATACTTTTTTTAGTGTTTTTTTTTTATAAAAAAATTCTAATAAGATAATCAGCCCGCCGATCGGTGAGGTGGGATGGGATTTCTAAAAGGTAAGCCGATGGATGGGGATCAGCTTGTATACAAGGTAGGTATGTAGGTACTTACACAAATCTCGGCACGGATTTAGTTTGAGCGTTTAAATCCGTGCCGAGGCTTATTATATAGGTACGTACCTACCTACATTTAAATCACGAAAAAGATTACCGTTTGTCTTTGTGATAAGTTATTTATTACGCCATTATAGACACTACCTACTAAAACCCAAGTTTTACAAATCGCAACCCGCCGTAACATAGGTATGTAATAGGTACCTACCTATTTCCAAAAACCTATTTGTAATGTTCTACAGCTTTGTTTGATTGCCACTGATAATTGTAAAACTATAGAAAGTGGCCATAATAATAATTACCTATACAGGTTTAAGATCAGATAAAGTCCAACCATATTCATTTGGTCTTAAATCTGTGTTTGGCTACTTTTCATCGTAGGTATTACTATTATCTGTGGCAATCAAAAAAGCTGTAGAACACGACCATAGCTAAATCATGTGGTAAACCTCGAAAAATAAAAAAAATTTGCTCTACATATGTAGGTAATAAAATAAACACTTTAACTTTACTTACCCTTAAATAAAAAACAATTCCCCATTACCATCAATGATTCACTGAGTTTTATCATCCAGAACGAAATATTCCCTCCGAGCGCGAATTATTCAGAAGTATTCCCGAAGTATTCTGAAAACTTCTCGGCGGGGTGCGGTGAGCGGGCGAATACTTCTCCGGGGGGAGCCGCGCTGCCCGCCACTCTCCGATCGCCGCGCCCGCGCCGCGCCGCCGTACTATTATGTATTCTGTGCCGCCGCCGCCACCCGCCACTAGATGGCACCACGCGTCACGCACCGCGGTCCGCGCACGAGTTGTTTGTTCATACCGTTCGTCCGTCGTCGTCGCCTCGGTCGGGCGGGTATCTAAGACTAATATTGATCTGAGCCTATGATTATTTATTTTTTTTATTATTTTTTTGAAAAATTCTGATTGAAAGAAACTTTCCGGGAAGTATTCCGGAATTATTCGGAATCTTTCCGAAGTTTTGCAACTGAACAACATAGACTTATTATATTACTTCAACAAAGTTCTTATATTAGCAAGGTTATGTATTACATCATTTCCACGCATTTTGATCTTTAAGATAATCGTCAACTTTATAATAAACCTTTACCCATGAGCGTTTTTTTAACATGGTTTTTAAATTCAAGCAAAGAAAGATCAATCACTTGTAGACTCACGAAAATCAGTCAGAATTAGCCCCCTGGCTTTATAAAAAAATAGATAGGTAAAACTGATTTATTTTTTACTGGAATGTCGAACGCCAAGGTAAGGACGTAAGGACATCTATATCAGTCCCATTATCGTCCTTGAAAGGTCATTAACGTCGAACGCCATATGGGTAACCACATAATAACTTTTCCCGTGTGATAAATAAATAGTTATCAGCAGTTTGAAATAAGGCGCGAGTCTGTTAGTCCGTAGACTCCGTAGTCAGTAACAATCGTAGTTTTAAAATAGAATGTCGCAGGAAAGGGCATTACAAAATAATATACAAGTTGTTTATTTTGCATTCCATAGGTACTTAGGTATTTTCTATTTTCCAAAATAAAAAGTTCTAGATAGGACAATGTGGAAACGCAACGCGTGCCATAAGAGAAATACTTACCTATGTAGGAACTTTCTGTAATTATGTATTACTTATGTAATAGGATAGGTAGTTAATTTTGTAACAGACTTCAAGAAAAGGAGGAGGTCATCAAGTCGACGGTTTTTTAATGTTTTACCTTCGACGGTTCCTCTACTCAAAGTTTTTAATTCTACAACACTACAACGAAAAGCTTCGCGACAGCGCGATATTGTGGCCGCAGCATTACAAAACACCACGCATACAAATTCAATAATTGTTTTTAATTTCCATGGTTATTGAAGTTATTAGAATAAACTATGTCGGGATTTACACCATGTAGGTAGGTACCTGTTTATTTTTGAGTTAGAGTTATTTTTGAGTATTCCACATATTTTTGACCAAAGTCAATAAACGCAACACGATTTGCACAGCTAACACAATAATAATACTATGTTTAACCAACCCTACCCACACTTAGCGCCTTTTATTTCCCAGGGGTGGTCCCAGCACGCTACATCCTGGCAGTGCTGGGTTCCATCGGCATGGCCATCGTGTACGGGCTCAAAGTCAACCTGTCGGTCGCCATGGTCGGCATGATGAACCACACGGGATCACGGCTAGGGGAAACCAACTCCTCCGAGTCGGAAGCTGAGATGGAGGTCGAGTGCCAGCCTACTGATTCTGGAAATGTTACTGTGAGTAAACTAAGGCAACTACCTTATCGTGTACGGGTTCAAAATAATTTTGTCGGTTGCCATGGTCGGATCACGGCTAGGGGAAATCAACTCCTCCAAGTCGGAAGCTGAGGTGGAGGTCGAACGCCAGCCTACTGATTCTGGACATGTTACTGTGACTAAATTATGGCAACTTTTTTATCGTGTACGGGTTTAAAGTCAACCTGTCAGTCGCCCGCTATGGTCGTCATGATGAATCACACAGGATCATAGGTAGGGGAAACCAACTACTCCAAGTCGGAAGCTGAGGTGGAGGTCGAGTGCCAGCCTACTGATTCTGGAAATGTTACTGTGAGTAAATTATGGCAACTTTCTTATCGTGTACGGGTTTAAAGTAATTTTATCAGTGGCCATAGTCGGATTACGGCTAGGGGAAATCAACTTCTCCAAGTCGGAAGCTGTGATGGAGGTCGAGTGCCAGCCTACTGATTCTATAGAAGTAACAGTGAGTAAATTATTGAAGACTTGGTTAGGCAACTTTTTTATCGTGTGTGTACATGTTCAAAGTAATTTTGTCAGTGGCCCATGGTAAGCATAATAAACCTCAACGGATTACTAGGGGAACTTAACTTCTCAAAATCAGAAGCTGTGGTGGAAGTCGATCAAATGCCAGCAGCCTACTGAATCAAATGTGAGTAAACTTTTAAAGTGTTGTTTAGCTCTCTCGTTATTCGTGTCACACAAGTCACACAACCAACCATTCAACCGTAACTTGCTAACTTACCAAGGACTGTGCGGGTTTATTATGCGGGTACCTATATGTATATTAACTATCAGTCTTATTATGTACTTGAGTTATCGTTCATCTCTTGTTATAAAAGGTACTGTCGGACGGACTCCATTCCATAATCGAGTTTTTGATAGAGTTGCCATCTTTCGCCGGGTTCGATTCTATAAAAAAAACATTTCATTTCATAGCATAGGTACATACATTGTTTACAAGGAGAGTAAGTAGATACACCTTCGATCAAGAGATACACACATTAACTTTGTCTAGGGATCAAGGTATTTTTTTCATACAAACGAGGTAGGTAACTTTGACGCCTTGGTTTTCTGCCAGGGATGTACCGTGCTGTGATCTGATGATGGACATCCAGGGAGTGAATGGAGGAGATTCAGATCGCAATACAGACCCAATTGATCTGATCAGCGTTCTAATAGATAGAAAGACCTGTTAAAAAAACCGCGAAAGTAGCATTAAGGCGAGGCCAGTTCACGATTTGATGAAAAGATTGATTTTTGAACTTCCAATGTGAAGAACTGATGTAGAATTCTACTTCACAAAAATTACTGTAGACTGAAAAAGAAACAAAGAAACACAATAACCGAACAGAATATTGAAAAATGCCATGGTTTCTCTGTAAATAAATCCTGAATAACACCATAAAAATAAACTTCAAATCGTGAGATTTCGTTATTTTCAACGATAGTGATATAATTTTTTATGCAAAAAGGATAGCTTTTTTATTGATCTAACACAATAACCGAGTACATTTTTAATAAACGATCCAGTATTTCAGAAATCAATAAAAATGTACTAAATTTCGTCAAATTTCTGGCGAAGCGTCAATTAAAGCTATGCAATATTAAACCTTATTCTAAAGACATAGTGAAAGAGTAAATTTCGGGAACTGCCTCGCCTTAAAATGTATATCTTTAATATTAATGTTAAATTAACCCTTCTATCTTTTAGAATGATGATCAGATCAGTTGGGTGTGTATAGCGATCTAAATCTCCTCCATTCACTCCATGGATAGCCATTATCAGATCACAGCACAGCACGGTACATCTCTGGCAGGAAACCAAGAAGCACCTTGATCCCTAGACAAAGTTGATTACTTAGTACCTATATTTTTAAATATGTTAGGGCATTGAGAAATGTACGTACTAATATCTCAATGGTTCAGGGGCTATAAAATATGCATTTAATAAGCGAGTAGCAACAAACAATAAAATGATCATTTTTTGTTGTGGGTTAAATTACGAGCGTCAATCATTGTTCCAATATTGGGATGTGATTCATTTGGCGCTTCGAGTGCTGCCGAATATTAAAGTAAACACTAAATACTTAACTGTATGATAGACATGATAGTTGATGAAAAGATTACGTAGGTATATATAGCTAAGCTAAGTAAAATACAATTCCGAACAATTCTTAAATCAATATTGTATGGTTATCATCATCCATCACCATCAGATTATTAATGTGTCCACTGCTAGGGCACGACAAGCTTTCTTTATGGATGGGCAAACAAAAACCGGCAAAAAATCTTGGTGGCAAAAACGGTAAGAGTTCAAGGGAGATTTTCCAAGTGCGTAATCAAGAATAGCTATTTTCAAATTCAGTTCTGGGCAGTCGTGATCATAAAGTAGAGAATGTGTGGTTGTGCTCTTTTTTGCAAAATTATTTTCCTATGTTTGTATAGTAAGTAACGCAGTGACTATTATCCTGATGTTTTATAGGTAGGTTGTTACAAAGGATTTCTAGTACCTACTTGGAGTACTTGACAATAATATACCTACCTACTTATCATAACTTCCCGGAATAAGTATAACCGCAGTTTCTATAAATAACGAGAATCATAATTAAAAGGCGATCCCAAATAGAAATGACCTTGATTCGGGTCATGAAAACGTATGATCTGGATAGGTACTCCTATATTATCTCGAATCTGTTGACTAAATAAGTTAGGATGATCGCCTGCTCACAATATCAAAATATTTCTGGAGAAATTGCAGGCATCTCGTAACCTACTGAAGGTGACCTCCGTGACGTATAAATCAATCGAGTCCAATGAAAATAAACGGCTACAAAGCAATTCACCGATGTCAAATTTATCATCAGCAAACGATGTCAAATTCAGAAACCGAATCACTATTTTAAAACGTGATATTAGACGTGCGTGAGACAAGTGTAAATAAATCAATGAACTTTCCGTTTTGTTATTTGAAATGTAAACAATGTCGTTATATCGTCCTGTAAATTGTTTTTCTCAATCATGCTCTGAAAAGTTAGAATTAGATCAAGTACCTAGGTACAGTACGAGGCATATAATCTTGAAATCGGGTGGGGATTGCGCGGAACGCGTATTTTGGTCATGCGTAGAGGTGAGGGGCGCGGGCGGCGCAGCGGGAGTAGGGGCGCGCGCTATTGGTCGCTCACAAGAGCACATGCGAGAACTTATCTCTACTCCGTCGAAAAAATTTCAAGATACATGCCTCGTACTACTGTATATAAGTACCTTTTCCAAATTCAAAACGGTAAAACTCATCAGTTTATGACTTGGTCACACGAACCAATTTAAAAATATAGATAGACTAGGTACTTATTTTTAGTAAGAAAATTTTATTTTCTCGCATTTCTTGAGAAAAGCACTATACAAGCCTTACAAGGCACCAGGGGGCTTACCATCAGCAAATAAGAAACCATTCAGTTCAAAAGCAGGCCGTAAAAAAGACTGCTTAAGGCCTGCTTTCATACTAACCGTTGAGATCATGGTACGAAAAAGTAAGGCCGTTCAATATAAGTCCTGCTATAAGAGCTCATAGTAAGGCCCCAGTACACTGGAAGTTAGTTACATTGTCGAGGATGGTTTGAAGCCCGAGCCGCATCGGCTGTAATTACTTTTGTGATAAAGATAATCTACTTATTTTTGCCCCGTTTGATGGTTATTTATTTCTTATTGCTTCAGGTTCAGGAGTTGGACGGTCCTTTTATATGGTCTTCTGAAGTTCGAGGAATCGTGTTAAGTTGCTACTTTTGGGGCTACTTTGTCTCTCAAATCCCTGGTGAGTGTCTACATTTCTAATATAGCAGTGAATTTGTCTCATATTTTACTTAAATTAAGTTTCACGCAAATGTATCTTTTCATTATTCTCCTCTTTATACAATTTCGCGCCGGAAGAACCATTTAACACGAAAGTCGTGAATAAGTAAGTAGGTAGGTACTACCTACGTGGTTTTGGGTGCTACTCATAACATGACAGCTTATTAGATGCACTACCATTGCAACCCACATAAATTTTCACAATTCTGCATTTCTTTTGACAAAGGCTAAGAAAAAGATTTAAAGGGAGCAGCACAACGGCAGAAAGTAAGAGAAGTAGGTAAGAAAGAGGGCTTATTAGCGCTAAAAAGTGCAAACGAAAGCAATATTGGATTCCCATGGAAAATAGAATGTCCATACGTCACATACACATTACTTATAGTACTTGTACTAGTTGTACTTATCATTCACTGTGATAACGAAAGTTTATATGGTACAGTACCTACGAGGCAAATATTTTGAAACCAGTGGCCCTACCATGAGTTGATGTCAACTGTTTACGTTACCGTAAACTATCGGATATACTGCTCACAGTCAGTGCGAGTGAAAGAGACAAAACGATAGTTTACGGTAACGTAAACAGTTTGCATCCACTCATGGTAGGGCCACAGGTGGGGATTGCGCGGTTCGCGTATTTTGGGCATGCGTAACGGTGAGGTACGCGGGCGGCGCGCGGCGGGAGAGGAGCGCGCGCTATTGGTCCTTCACAAGAGCACATGCGCGAACTTATCCTCACTTCGTCGAAAAAAAATATATAAATGCCTCGCCTCGTACTGTAACAATCCCGTACATTTTTACCAGGTGCACGAGTAGCGGAGCTGTTCTCAGCGAAATGGGTGATGTTCTTCAGCGTGAGCATAAACGTGGTGTGCACTCTACTGACGCCGGTGATGGCGTACGCGCACTACGCGGCCGTAATCGTCATGAGGGTGGGGGAAGGTATTGGAGGGGTGAGAGCAACAACTTTCACTATAAGTAAAGTACAGTAGGCGCAAAATAACTTGGCGGTTCTGATCTTCGCGCGGAACGCTGCGCAGTAGACGGTACGCGGGCGGAAGCACTACAAACTATGGAACTCGACATGTACCCTGCGCGATCACTTGCAGATAACTTCCGAGCCGCCAAGTTATTTTGCGCATACTGTAGCTTGAAATAAATTAATGTTGACATCACAAATGTTTAATACTTTAATGCTCTGTTTCTGATGTTCGGGCCCAATGGCTACTTTTTGGGCCAGGGTCAGACCAGGCGCACTCCGCTCCTTAGGTACGAAGCTACAAGTAGCCGGCGGGTCCGTCCGGACGGACTAATTTCAGAGGGCCGCCGCGTGCCGGCCAGGTCGCACGTTAGCAACATTAGTTCGATTTCGATACTCATTGACGCGCCACGTTCGCGTATTGTCGCGTCGTTCGTTCGCATGTTTAATTGAAATAATAATTTAGTAGGTACTTACTTACTTACCTACGAAATAAAAAGCAAAGTTAATTATTAATGACAATTTAATTTCGTAGGAAAGCATAATTTTTGTATGACAACGGTACGGCGGCATAAAGGCTGCCTCAAAGTCAATATGTATAGTCAGATGTGGCGTTGACTGTACATACCTAGCCTAGTTTTATTTGAAAAGTAATTTGTTCACATTAAAGTACCTACTTATTATAAACACAATAACTTATGATAAATTAAGTATTCAGAATAATTACTATTTAAAAGAAGACAACCCTGAAGTCGTTAGAAAAAATAAGAGCTACGCGATAGAAAGAGAGGCATCTTCTAGGTAAATATAACTGTAGGCAAGGGAGTGGTGTGCGACCTGAATTGCACTTTATTGCGTCTGGGATAGAGTCGCTATTTATTTTAATGACTTTGCGGAGTGGATCTTCTGTACTTGTACTATTATGTATTCTGTGCCAGGGTATAATACGATTCAATCTTATTGGCTGCTGTGAAGTTAGCCACTATGCGCGTAGCCGTGCCCCACCATACGTCTCTCTCACATATTAAAACATGGAATTTGTTTTCTGCGAATCGTTCCGCGCGATGTTCACAGAAGTCATAAAGTTTGAATCAGGCTTTAAATAAGCAATTTTATCCCACATTCGACCGATTTTGTAACGGATCTAGATATCAGGAAGATAGAAGTAGAAGTAGGGGAAAGGGTGCAAATTTAAGGACAGGTTAGATAGAAAAAGAAAATAAATATAAGTAGGTAAGTATTATAATAAGTTACGATGATTCTACTATGGTTACGATGACAAGAAAGAAAATTACTTAACTTGATCGCTAAGGATTTGAGATAATGTTTTTCATACCGTTTTGCTAATAAAAAGTACGGTGATGTTAACAGTTGATGAGATGTCAGATTCTATCGATTCTATAATCAATTTTAGGATTACATTGGGTGTCACATGTCACATCACATCAGCAGCTTCATATTTTAGAATTTACTATAATATTTTTATTAACATACCTCAGGGCGTGACTTTTCCCGCGATGCACGTGCTGCTGTCAAAATGGGCGCCGCCCGCCGAGCGCAGCGTAATGGCGGCTCTGGTTTACGCGGGAACTTCTCTGGGGACCGTCATATCCATGCTGATGGCTGGCGTCCTCACTGCCAACGTTGGTGAGTCCAGGTTCATCTTCAAAAAACTCATAGATTGCCATTGATAAAACAAAAGTAAAATAAAAATTGTAAATGTTCTACTCGTTTTACTATCAGTTGTAGAGACAATAATAATTGGTTTCTAGACGTACTTTACCTCGAAATCTGATAATAGTCGATCACTCGAAGTCAGGATGAAGATAAATGACAAAGATCACTACTTACCCAAAGACGTCGACTTTTAATAAACTAAGGCTGAATTTCTAAAGTTCACCAACTCGAATTAAACAGCTGATTAACTTTTAAACGTTAGTTATTGAACCTGAAACAATAGAAAATGTCAAAATAAGACGGTAAAAAAATAAATCAGCTGTTTAAGTAAGTAGTCGGTGAAATCGAGTCTTACCAACTTATTCGACGAATAAAATGCCCCCAGGTCAGGTTGGGAGAGCGTATTCTACGTGATGGGCAGTCTGTCGTGCCTATGGTGTGTGGGCAGTCCTAGTGAAGGACTCGCCGCAGCAGCAGCCGCTCATCAGCCAGGAGGAACGCAACATGATCGTCACCTCATTGGGGGGAGGACTGACTGAATAAATACTACTTACTGAGTTACAACGGGGGGTCTCACTCCGCGCTTAAACTTTTATATTGGCCTACCTCAGCTGACTCAGTCGAGCCAGCGCACGAGGGATGCCATGTGTCGGTTGAGACAGGGCTATGCGACAGAGAGAGAAGCGCTTCAGAGGTTCTTATAATAATAGGCACGCAGCGCTGTGCAATTTGAAATTGTGCTTTATTGCCGTGCAGCGAGAGATAGCTTATTATTTGATTGTCCTCGCGCGGATGGGCTTCTACGTTTAGTACTATTTATATATACTGTGCCCCAGGTTGGGAGAGCGTGTTCTACGTGATGGGCGGTCTGTCGTGCCTATGGTGCGTGCTGTGGGCGTTCCTGGTGCAGGACACCCCGCAGCAGCAGCCGCTCATCAGCCAGGAGGAACGCAACATGATCGTCACCTCATTGGGCGGGAAGACTGGTGACCACTCCGAGCATAAGGTATAATCTTTTTCTTTTCCCCGTAGTTACAAAATGTGGAGTAAAAAAATGAGAGCAAAGATGAGTTGTTACAAGTAAATTTTTGTCCATCTACTCTACCCAATGATTGATCATGAGATATAAGTACTAAAGATTTTTCCACCATCATTATGACATCAAAATATGATCTTTACACTAAGAACGCCGTACCTATCCTACCATAGGTACTTTTAAAAAAATACGAATTTCTTCAACGACAAAAGATATTATTTAGTAACTAAAAAAATATATTCTGTAAACGAACATAATTATTGTGAGTTCCCTAGCTTGACGGTAACTTCCATTAATTATGTGACGATTTCAAAAAACCGTAAATGACTCGAAGTAACGCGATTGTAATGAATGGAATGGAACTTCCCGATAAACTGATGTGTATCAGATAGAATGTTAGCTATAGACATAAAACATAAACGAACTTCCAATTAAGATAGTGTTTCCACCTCTCGAGTCTGGGCGCAACCTGATCGGGTTGATAAGGTTACTGTGTCAGTCAGGTCAACACCACATTTATTCGATTGACTTTTTTTACACAGTGATAAGCGGCAAATACCTAACATAATTAATCCATTATGTCTTTTCATACACCTTATTGTAATTAAGTAATAAATTACATTACGCAATAGATTATTACTATCATTATGGAACACCGTGGAACGAATTTTGTACATCGGCAACTTACGTGCTTTACTTACCACTTTGCATAAAAAATCTTGTGCGCGCATATCGCCCCTGCACGATATAAACATACTTATTAGCAACGGCGCCGGCGCAGGCGATTTTAATCTGTGTTCTAGTACATACAATGTGGATCCGTTTTAGGGGCAAATGTTTATTGTTTAACTATATCATGTTTAAAGGACCTAAATAATAGGTAGATGTGTCCGCTACGCATCCTCTTACCGCTCATTTGGCCCGACAGTCCTAAAGCAAAGTATTTTTTACCCGACTGCAAAGAAAGGGTTATGTGTTTCGCGCGTATCTTGTAAGTAAGTTTGTATGTTTGTATGTAAGTTTGTATCCGCCTGCATAAAAAGACAAGTCAACTAAAAAGATGGAAACAAGATTAAATAAATATTAAAGGCAACATGTCATAATAACATGCAGTCGGAGGCAGGCATAAAGAAAGTGACATTATGAATGATTTAAATTATATGCTTTCGACTGCATGTTATTATGACATGTTGCCTTTAATATTTATTTAATCTTGTTTCCATCTTTTTTAATGATAGATAGGCAAGCGCTTGCCCGCTTTCACGCCTGATAGTAAGCGATGATGCGATCTACGATGAAACGCGCTTGCCTAGACTAGAAGATACATATTCACGCGACTTGAAGGCCCCCAGATTGTACCTATCGGGAAATACACATCTGTAAGAAGCCTGGCGTTTAAAGAGTCCCTATGTAATTTTGTCACGTGTTGCAGAAACTGGCAGTGCCGTGGGCGTCGGTGCTGAAGTCTCCGGCGTTCCTGGCCATCCTGGTGTCGCACGTGTGCTCCAACTGGGGCTGGTACATGCTGCTCATCGAGCTGCCCTTCTACATGAAGCAAGTGCTCAAGTTCAACATGACTGAGGTCAGCAGCGACGATAGATATGACGAAGAAGGACTCTTTTATATAAGTTATTGATTGGCATTCACTAGTCTTCAATTACAAATAATATTGATCATGTCGCGTACAACAATTCGATGTGTATGTTGGCCCTAAAGACTAAGGGCCTTCACTCATTTAGGTGCAGATTGGTGCAGGTACATCAGCATGCTCGGTATACGCGGTACCGAAAACTTACTGGATGCCTATATTTCAATAGAGTGTTACTCATTTGCTACAGATTCGGTACATAATCTGTACCGCACCGACAAATGGGTAAAGGGCCTATAACAGCCTTTCTTTGGCCCAAGTTGGCTTCTCTCCCTAATAACTTTTTTTCTAGAACGCAGTAACCACCTCCCTGCCGTTCCTGTCTCTGTGGATCTTCAGCATCGCGCTGAGCAGGACTCTGGACTGGCTACGGGGGAAGGGCGTCATCACCACCACCACTGCTAGGAAGATTGGGACCTTATTCGGTAAGTATAAGGATTTAAGGATGCAATTTGAATGTTTCATGTGTGTGTGTGAACCTAGATGAATACCCTAGATAAAACAGCATGCAAATATGACACCAACATAAAGAAAAACGAATTACAACGTTGAACTAATTTATTCATTATCTATGCTAACTTTAAGCGCAGTTTTGTTTGTGTCAATATGCTTACAGTTTGAAAGTGTGACGTTATTTTCTGTGCCGTTTTTGAGATTTCGACCGGACATCTATTGTCATTTTTGATCAAAGGTGTAAACATATACATGTACCTATGTGTGCTTCGAATCGGAAGAGACGTTAGTCGTTGGTTCCGACTGTGGTTTGAAGTCATAACACACTCTGACCCGCATGGCCCATTCCCCTTATCCGATCTATCTATGCCTCAGCAGTAGGGACAATGGCTGATGATCATGAAGCCAAAATTCAGATAATAAATACAAATTAAGTGTATATTCCATATCTCAACATGCATTTTAGGTCAGTATCATCATATCATATCATATATTATCATACAGGGTGTAACAAGACCTTCAACGAAGCCGAGGTCTACGTATTCTGTCCATCATCAGGACCATTTCTGTTCAAAATTATTAGTGGGTAACCATTTTGATTTTTGGTGTTAAAAAAGCATTGCATGCATTACCACGCAATGTGACGCGTACAACAGGCCGCGCCTGCGAGTGTATGCTACACAGCTGCTTGCGGCCGAGTTGAAAGGCAGCGTTTATGTGCGTGCTCATGAGATACATCGAGTGACGACGTTTTGAAGCCATTGTTTGTTACGAAATACTTAAAATTTTGATAATGTTTCTTTAGGCAAAAAGTAGGAAATAACGAATATAATAAGATTTCATAAAAAATTGAAAATAAAAAATTTACTTTGACCTTCAATAACTTCGTAACTATTGGTTTCCCAGGTATAGTCTAAAAGACAAAAATGATCCTGATGATGGGCGGAATACGTGGACTTCGGCTTCGTTGAAGGTCTTGTTACACCCGTTATATTATCATAGTATCAGATGGTAGACGTTGTGCTTCCTAGATGTTCTGCATTTTTAGTGATTGGTTTTAGCCGTTTGCTTCATAGACGCTCTGTAAATTGAGCTTCATGATCAAAATAGTTCTAGCAAAATAGACAAGGCTCGTATTGATGGCATTTCCACGGTTCCGCAGCATCAGCAGTGCCGGCGGCGTGCATGCTGGCGCTGTGCTACATCGGGTGCAACCGCGCGGCCGCCGTGGCGCTGATGGCGGTCGGCATCACCTGCATCGGCGGCATGTTCTGCGGATTCCTGTCCAACCACATCGACATCGCGCCCAACTTCGCCGGTAACTATCACTGCGCTCAGGACCACCAAAAAAAAACAACGAAACAGCTGTTTTTGTATGGCGTTTATAGAGTTGACCCCATCCATATCGACATCACTACACGCAATTAGTGGGACTATTAATTAAACATTTACAAAAGTTAGAGAGCATTTTTATGGCAATAGATTAGTTCCATAGTAAATCTATATTTTAGTGTTGTGATATTATGTCAAATGCTATCTACATTAGTGTGTTACCGTATAAGAACAGTCTTATAGACGAGGTGAGCGTTAAGCCTTCAATATTAAAATGGTTCTTTCCTCACAGGTACCTTAATGGCGATAACCAACACCGTGGCCACGATTCCAGGCATCGTGGTGCCAATATTCGTCGGCGTGCTCACTCATGGCAATGTATGTTTTTAATCAATAATTTTCTCATACTTTACTTTTTAATAAATTTTCAATACAGTTGCTCGAAAATGTAAGTTTACGATGACAGTCGAGCGTGCGGAAAGTTGATTTTACCGCACGCCGTGCGTTTTTGTTTACGGAGTAGTACAGCGTGCGGAAAGTTGATTTTACCGCACGCCAGCGCCGTGCGTTTTTGTTTACGAACGTTTTTTTAAATTTCTACTAGCTTCCGCCTGCGACTTCATCCGCGTGGACAGTACAAAAATATTGCAACCAGTTTAAAATGACCCTTTTAGTGTATGAAAGCTAGTACTACGGAGAGTTCAAGCTGTTTCCCTGGTTCCACCCACCTGAATTTGATGAAACATAGCTTAGATTTTAAGTTGGACCTCAATCTACTAAATTGTGAAAAATCCATCAAAATTCGTTTAGCGGTTTTTGCGTAATTCGCGCACAAATATTTAGAATTTACAGTTTTATTATATGTATAGATTACAATTTCAGCAGTACCTATAATGTTTTCTCGCAAATGTATTGAAAAACGTAGTATGGCACACGGTTGTTAAGGTTTTTTAAAACTCGTGACGATTATAAACCCTCGCCTACGGCTCGGGCTTATAAAACGTCAACTCGTTTTAAAAACCTCCTTACCAACCTTGTATCATAAACTACTATTTCAATACAATTGCTCGAAAATGTAAGTTTACGATGACAGTCGAGCGTGCGGAAAGTTGATTTTACCGCACGCCGTGCGTTTTTGTTTACGGAGTAGTACAGCGTGCGGAAAGTTGATTTTACCGCACGCCGGCGCCGTGCGTTTTTGTTTACGAACGTTTTTTTTTAATTTCTACTAGCTTCCGCCCGCGACTTCATCCGCGTGGACAGTAGAAAAATATTGCAACCAGTTTAAAATGACCCCTTTAGTGTATAATAGCTAGTACTACGGAGAGTTCAAGCTGTTTCCCTGGTTCCACCCACCTGAATTTGATGAAACATAGCTTAGATTTTAAGTTGGACCTCAATCTACTGAACTGTGAAAAATCCATCAAAATTCGTTTAGCGGTTTTTGCGTAATTCGCGCACAAATATTTAGAATTTACAGTTTTATTATATGAATAAATTACAATTTCAGCAGTACCTATAATGTTTTCTCGCAAATGTATTGAAAAACGTAGTATGGCACACGGTTGTTAAGGTTTTTTAAAACTCGTGACGATTATAAACCCTCGCCTGCGGCTCGGGCTTATAAAACGTCAACTCGTTTTAAAAACCACCTTACCAACCTTGTATCATAAACTACTATAAATAAATAAAGACCGAGAAGTAATATTAAAAAAAAATGACATTTTATTAAACTTTACGGTCTTAAATGTTTTAGGTATATTTTGATACGAAAGACTTGAAACAATACAACATAATGTTCGATTACTGACATTCAATTCATTATGTAAATTCTATCATGCTGTTATATCACATTTAATTAATTTAATAGTCTAATTTACCATTCAAAGCTTTAAACTGATTAAGCTGTTGATACTATATTAATAATAAGACAGTAGATATACTTGCTGGTTAAATTATTAAACACTTGCTCTACAACTTCCTCAGGAGACAATATCAGCATGGCGTGTGATATTCTTCGTGACGATCGGCCTTTACATCATTGAGATTCTAGCGTACACCATCTTTGGCTCTGGTGAGGAACAGCCGTGGAACCGCGTCCAGGACAATACCGATATAGTTGAGGCCAAGCCCCTCAACAAAGAAGAAAAGACAGGAGTCTAAAAAATTATCGATTTATCGATATGAAAACTATCGATATTGTCCCACCACTATTGTTGTTTAGGCTGCTGTTTTTCTAATATTTATGTGGTTATAATTTTAAATTTAAATTGATGTGATAAGCTGCGGTTTGCATTGATTAGGACAAGTGATAAGTAAAGTACCTAGTACTTATATCTAAAAAAAGCTTCATGCAACTTTACTGCACATTCTTTTGCAGTAGCAGTATTATCAATTTAATGTTAATGATTTTATGGACAGAAAAATTTCCTGATTTTGGTCTGTTACTTATTTGAGATGAAATAGAAGGATCGTTTGCATTTCTTAATATTACTACGAGTAATGAATGAATATTATTTTTATAGCAATGTTTTTATCCTTTTATATTGATGTAGGTTAGGTAGATAGTTTATTGCTTCCGTAATAGATTTTGTATGACTGCGAGAGCTAGATTAATGTTAAAAAATCTCATGACTATAAAGAACCTTAATTAGTTTGTGAAAAAGATGTGCTAATTTGTAGATTTGAGGCAATCTTCAAAGATTTCGTAATTATATGTATTTTACTATTGCTACTTGAGAATAAAAAATAAATGCTCTCAGCAGCACTCAATTTTACCTCTATAAAGGAAAGGGTTAAGTTTTAACTTTACCGCCAAGACATTAAGGCACAAAATTAATTGAAGAATTTTTACAGTTCAGGAGAGCCTGAAGTGCTGTTGACCATACACAGTGGATTTATATAACTTTTGTACGAAGCTTTTACACTATTTTATGTAAAAATGTACAAGTTCGTTGCTAGAATGTATCGTTCAAAAATAGACTGTATTAGTACATCAATAAGATATGCATTTATATATTCTAATCTTTGTTATCTGTTCGATGTTGTTTGCTTGTAAGCAATTAAAATCGAGGCAATTTTAAAATCAATTAATTAATGTAAACGAGTTGAAATAATGTGTGTTAAATGTATTTTACATTGTATATCTCTACAATGCGATTAAATTGAAAATATACAGTGATCCGCTTCAACTTCACTCGAGAATGAAAGGAAAGAGAAATTTTACAGGTTAAAATGCGTCTTTTTGGACCGCAAGCGCTCTGAAGTTGGTCACTTCACTTGTACATAGTTAAATTAATCGCATTATATACTTCTATAGGTTAAAGAACTATTTGAAGCTCTCTGTGCTTTTAAATAATGAAATAATTATCACTTTGACTTAGAAAGTAACTTGATTTTAACCATTATTTATGAATTAAACTTTGATATAATTATATGTACTTACGACACTGTGCCAGTGATTATCCAATAACGAACTTATAGTCTAAAAAAATTAAGTTAACAATAGTCTTTTTTGTTTATGTTTGAGACAACTTTTAAAGGATTCTAATTTAATTAAACATTTTATAAGAATGCATATACCAAAGACATAATTTTGTACTTAAGATAAGTACTGATATTGAAATAAAGTATTTGTTCAAAAATATTTTTTTTATTATGTAAATAATATTTGTGTTTAACGTATTGTTTTTTTTTTGTTTAGTGACAATAACTTAACTTGCACTTTGCACCTGCATTCATTCTGCATTGTAGTGTTAACTAAACTCTTTCAAAATACCAAGTTTTGTTTTTTGACAGATCCAGAGATGGACTCAGGCCTCCCGAATGAATTTTCCATGACTTAGAGGACTTTCTTTGATATAAAACCAATACACTTATTTTTATTTTCGCTTTATTCAATTCATCTTTTACAATATTTACACGTCATTAACATAATATGTATAAAGTATAGAAATAATTAGCTAAATATATATCAGTAGTCATTTGGAAGTTAAGTCAAAACGCGCTTATTTCAATTGGTAGAGTTTACCAAACTGTCGAAGCAACCTTTAAAATGGTTACTCACGTATTAACTATGAACGCAATAATACAGCCAAGTGTCCAAATAAATAACTTGAGAGAATATTCCAAGACATTTTCAAAAATTAACACACTTTTATTTTATTTTTTATTGACATAATTCAATATTATGGTCGGTCATTTGACTGCATCAAAACGGGCTATTCAATATATCCCAACTGGTTTTCCCAATCAGTTGTAATACATAGATTTTTTCTTCCACTTTTCCCAACTTGAGAGTGGAAAAATTGGGAAGAGTGTAAAAAAAGGTCCATGTATCCCAACTGATTGGGCTAGCCAGTTGGGTTATATGGAATATCCCCTCAAAACTTCTAACCTTGACTACTAAAGGGGTCAGCTACTTTCGATGCCGATTGTACTACAAACTAAGCATCCGACAGTTGTAGAACATTACTTGATCCTGACTAACCGGGATACGTAGGTGGGGCCGAAGTTGGCCGCCAGCGAGGGAGTGACCAGCTGGCCGTACTTGGGCGCCGCGTCGCCGCTGGCCAGCTGCACGGTGCTGCTCAGGCTAGCCACGCTCGACGATAGGTCCCTGGGGAATAAGACGTTCGTATAATGCGATTGGGGTCATCCATTAATCACGTGAGGCTCAAAAGGGAGGGTTAGGAAAAAGTATGATAAATTGTGCTAAAGATAATGATGATAAAACAACGAAAAACATCGAAAAAATGCAGAAGCAAGGTTATTTTCCATACTCTTTACAAGTAAAGAAAAAGACAGAGACAAATGATTTCGCATAACGAAGCCTTAAGAGGATTGTCAAGCAAACGGTCTCCATACAAACGGTGATAACGTTTCCCACCCTCTAAACCTTAACCTACAGTAATTAATTTTTGGTATTTTTTTGAAATGCCTAAATACTAGGGCTGTACGTTTTAATTTTTTAAATATCTATAATAGATTTCGAAATATTTGCATTTTAGTGATTTCATACAAAACACAGAAGTGCCAATATTTTCAAATCTACAATGAATATTTTAAAAATCAAAACGTACAGCCCTAGTTTTTCGGCATTTCAAAAACATACCAAAAATTCATTGCTGTAGGTTAAGGTTTAGAGGGTGGGAAACGTTATCGCCGTTTGTATGGAGACCGTTTGCTTGACAATCCTCTTAAGGCAGGGAGTAGAGGCTTACCTAACGCTGGCCATGACGCCGAACTCTTCGAAGGCCCGCTTGAGCGACACGTGCACGACGCCGTCGTTCTGCACGGGGCTCAGCGAGCACGTGCTGTACACCACCGCGCCCCCCACGCGCACCAGGCGTAACGCGTTACTATACAAAACACATTACATCTACATAAGGTGCAAAATTGTGTGGCTATACTGAAACAGGTAATAGTTGCTTAAACTGAACAACTTCATCCAAGGAACATAGGTCGAGAAACGAATTTTTTTGCCTTTCCAGAGTAAATGGTATTAATCCAATACATTTTGTATGGAAGATTTTTTTTTTGGTACTCTGCCTGTTTCTTGGAGAAAGTTTTTCAGTTTTAGCAACACTATTACCTGTGTCATAGTCACATATTTGTTACACCTTATAATAGTTGTGTCGTTTTTGGTATACCTAAACGAAATAACTTTGAAGCCTTGGTTCACCGCCAGGGATTAAGCGAGCTGTGACCTGATGATGGATATCCAGGGAGTACCTAAATGAAGGTTTAGACCGTTATACACACCCAACTGATCTAACCAGTATTCTAAAAGAAATAAGGATATGTTTAAAAAACCCTCGAAAATAGCATAAACATGTATGGAAATCTTGAAACTGAAAACTCTGATCCTTAGATCTCTAAGAAGTCAGTTAGGTGAGTATACTGAGTATAGCGATCTGAATCTCCTCTATTCACTCCCTGGCTGGTCATTATCAAATCACGACTCGGTCAACCCTTGGCGGAGAATCATGGTTTCAAAGTTACCTCGTTCATATGAAAATCGACTGGTGTCCTTAATTATTTGGCCACCACTGCCACTTACGGCAGTGAAACGTGGTCTTATAAGGAGGCTCAAGGTCACCCCGCGTGCAATGGCACTAAAGTAACCGACATCGCTCGAAGGATTGCTCAGCTAAAGTGGCAGTGGCCGGACACATAGCATAGCGTTAGTGGCCAAATAATAGGCTTGTTTCCATTAAGAATAAATATAATGGATAGGGGTTTATAATGATTAATTATATTATGGAGAAAATAACAAACAATTTTAATTATTAAAAGCGTTAAAGATTAATAATATTTTTAAAAAATAAATTTCGTAAAATGAAACCTTTAGTCACGTGACAGTGAACACCAATCAGAAAGCGTTACGTCACGCCGTGCGAAACTCCAATCTTGTCTTTGACGTTTCGAGTATCACTACCGGAGGCGCGTTCCAAACCTACACTCCGAGTGCAACCTAACCACAACCGAACGCAAGTTTTAGCCACTTTTTCTGTATTTCTCCATTGTTTGGAACATATATAAATAACTGGTTTGGCGTTTTTATAGTTGTGCTATCACACTGGGGCACTATACAGTACTTATAATATGAGAAATTCATTTTTAAACGATAAAAACTAGCTATAACGTACGAAGACACGATCGCTCTTTGGTTTGTTTTGCACGGCGTGACGTCATTCAAGACGCCATGACAGTCTTGTGCGTTTTGGAACCAAATTAAAATTGTTTTTTTTTTTTTTTTTTTTTTCTTTTTTTTTCGATAAAATGCCTAATAAGCTAAAATATTAAGCAGTTATTGAAATTTTGTCAACTAGCCTATTAAGGACACCAGTCGATTTTCATATGAACGAGAGAAGAACCGATGGCCGTTGGGGCGGGGCGGTTCTGGAATGGCGACCACGCACCGGACGACGCTCCGTGGGTAGGCCCCCGACAAGGTGTCGTTGGAGGAGACCTCTCGCTTCCTAGCGTGGTAAACGCCATGCTGGGGAGTGACAGGTCATGGCAAGCGATGGTCTCCTTTTGTGAGAACGTCATCTCGCAAAAGGAGGCCTCGGAGCGGATCCGAGAGGCGGATGCGCACGCGGACCTGCTCCGCAGACGACGGCCAGGAGGGCGCAGGCGCCGATACGCGCACCTTATTCCCCCCTAGTTGTTGGAAGGGGATGGCCAAATGCCCCGGTCATCCCCTAGCTGCCGGACTCTGTGAGCAGAACACCAGGGCTGCACGGTGCTTGACACCCCGGTCCC
The DNA here is from genome assembly GCA_950108535.1 of Agriphila straminella. Lineage (NCBI taxonomy): Eukaryota > Metazoa > Arthropoda > Insecta > Lepidoptera > Crambidae > Agriphila > Agriphila straminella. The sequence goes on from OX467319.1 coordinate 12,886,696, forward strand.
GAAAGCCTTGCGTGTTACAGCAATTAGGAGGTTTTTAACTGATATGCCATTGGGTGTCACTCCGACTCGAGCGATGCCCGTCGGAGTGACACGCAATGGAGAGCTCAGAACTCGCCGGCCCCCTCCTGTCAGATTGGAGAACGATCTTGATGGGGTGGGTCGGAAGGCGATAAAACCGCGGTTCCTCCTACAAAAAAAAAAAAAAAAAAAAGGCCCCCGACAAGGTGGACCGACGTGAGGGTGACGGTATATGATGAAAATTTGATAATGTAATATGAACATGTGACGTACACTAGTAACTGCGACTGCATCTCCGGCAGCCGCAGCCGCTCCTTGATGCGGTCCGGCCTGAACATGTTGTTCTCGTCCTCTTTCATTGACACGCGGTCTGTCGTGCAGGGCACATCCACTAACACCTGTGGGTTAATAACAAATAGAGATAAAGAATACAACATAACGACCTGAGTGGTGCAGTGGTCAACATGCCGCCTACCACGCAAGAGGTCCCGGGTTCGATTCCCGGCCGGGCGGAAATTGAAATGATGAATTTTATATTCTGTGACGGGTCTGGGTGTTACTATGTATAATAAGTATATATTTAAAAAGTATATAAGTAGAATATCAGTTGTCTATCACCCATATTACAAGCTTTGCTTAGTTTGGGGCTAGATGGTGCTGTGTGAAATTGTTCAAGCATTTATTATTTATTACAATTTAATACAAAATAAAGCCCGATTCACACATATCAGTGAAGTCACTGTTCCGGCACAGTAATAAGTAAGCCTGCTGATTCACACATATCAGTGAAGTCACTGTTCCGGCACAGTAATAAGTAAGCCTGCTGATTCACACATATCAGTGAAGTCACTGTTCCGGCACAGTAATAAGTAAGCCTGCTGATTCACACATATCAGTGAAGTCACTGTTCCGGCACAGTAATAAGTAAGCCTGCTGATTCACACATATCAGTGAAGTCACTGTTCCGGCACAGTAATAAGTAAGCCTGCTGATTCACACATATCAGTGAAGTCACTGTTCCGGCACAGTAATAAGTAAGCCTGCTGATTCACACATATCAGTGAAGTCACTGTTCCGGCACAGTAATAAGTAAGCCTGCTGATTCACACATATCAGTGAAGTCACTGTTCCGGCACAGTAATAAGTAAGCCTGCTGATTCACACATATCAGTTAAGTTACATGCGTTTATGCGTGTAGTTACAATCTGGTTTAAAGTCTCAAGTGGTTGTAATGATTCTTCTTGATTGGCGGCGCTAGTGGACTCACGATGTGCCCAGAATTCATTATCCATAAACAACTGAACCTGTAGCTATGTAATTTTGAGTCTTTGACTTGAAATTGATTATTTAATTCATACTTAGTTATTGAACTGTGTTATATTACATAAGGTATTGTATGGTAAAAATAATGTTACCTTATCAAACCCTTGGTCGTCAGTGAATGCCCTTCCGTCTATTCTAGAGAATAAAACGCGCTCCTGCCACTTGTTGCTCGTTTTGAAGTCATAAAGATAGTCTCCAAAAGTTCTCTCTGTTCTGTGGAACAAAAAGACGGTTGAGGTATAGGTGCGGCACGGATCTTGAGCGGTGAGAAAAAATCGAGGGGAATACCGCGCATGTTTGCAGTCGACCCACCACGCCTCCCGCTTATGAAACCCAAAAATTACGTCTGCGCATTAACTGTCACCGCTTAAGATCTGGGGGCTAATTGTCTAATTTCAAAATCTATCGCAATCGCTTTCAGGGTGTGATACATTGATGCTTCTTTTTGGTACAAATAAAAACTTACCAAAGAAATGCAGCAATGCGTCACATCCATCTGTCAAATGAAAGCGATAGCGATAGATTTTTAAAATTAGACAATAAGCAGGCAGAAGCCCTATTTTTTGAATCCTTCGGCGGCTTCGAGCGCTCTTTACAAACTTATCAGACTCGGTGACAGCGTCGCTGTCGTCTATAGACGGCGTAACCTAGGTAACAATATGTAAAAACACTTAGTTCCAGTTTTGGCCACCGGGTCAGATAAGTTTGTAAAGAGCGCTCGAGCCGAAGGATTCAAAAATAGGGCCCCAGTGCCGAGGCTTGTATTATTTATTTCAAAAATTCAAATTCTATATGTGAATGCGGCGCCGGAGACAAGACTTTTCATATTATATCTACTACGATCACTACGATATATTGATCCTCAAGTGTATCATGCGCAAAGCGATTACCACTATCGCCACAGTTTTAATACTACTAACTATGCTATCGCCCAGCGTAAACATCTGTGAGCACCTATTCCAATTTATTTTACCAATCTTCCGGAAGCTCACAGCTATAATCAATAATTAATGAGCCGGTTGATTTCAAAATGCGTCAAGTCCAAAATGTTAAATATGTCAAGAACTCAGGAATCGATTTTTTTTTCTGTTCGAGTAACACCAGGCTAGGCGCACTCCGCTCTTTAGGTACGAAGCTACAAGTAGCCGGCGTACAGGTTCGGTCGGACTAATTTCAGAGGGCCGGCCGCCGCGTGCCGGCCGGGTCGCACGTTAGCAACATTAGTTCGATTTCGATACTCATTCACGCGCCGCTTTCGCGTATTGTTTCGTCGTTCGTTTGCATGTTTAACCAAAATGAAAGGATCCGCACCTTACATTTTTCTCTAATCGACATCGAAAGGTAAGAAGAATGCTTGTCTAGTAATAGGTAGATTCACTAGAATAGAATATTATTATTATCTGTGATACCAACAAACCTAGTCAGTATTTAGTAGGTAAAAGTAATTTGTTCACATTAAAGCACACATTATAAACACAATATGTCCAACAGCCATTTTTGATGTCCCCACTGTTGGGGCACAGGCCTTCCTTATGGGTGGTAAGGAGCATGGGCCATAACCCACCACGCGGGCCCAATGCGGATTGGTGGGTATTAACGACTGCAAATGCAGCCGGGACCAACGGCTTAACGTGCCTTCCGAAGCACGGAGGAGGAGCTCGAGATAATAAATTTTGGTCACCCATCCCATGATCGACCCTTGCGAACGTTGCTTAACTTCCGCAATCTCTGGGCCAGGCGCTAAACCACTGCTCCACCGAGCTCCTCACTGCTAGGGCACAGGCCTTCTTTATGGGTTGGTAAGGAGAATGGGCCATAACCCACCACGCGGGACGCGGGCCCAATGCGGATTGGTGGGTGTTAACGACTGCAAATGCAGCTGGGACCAACGGCTTAACATGCCTTCCGAAGCACGGAGGAGCTCGAGATAATAAATTTTGGTCACCCATCCCATGGCCGACCCTTGCGAACGTTGCTTAACTTCCGCAATCGCTGGGCCAGGCGCTAAACCACTGCTCCACCGACCTCCTCACAATGCTAACACAATAACTTGTAATAAATTAGGTATTCAGATTAATTATTATTTAAAAGAAGACAACCCTGAAGTCGTTAGAAGAAATAAGAGCTACGCGATAGAAAGAGAGGCAACTTCTAGGTGAATATAACTGTAGGCAAGGGAGCGGTGTGCGACCTGAATTGCACTTTATTGCGTCTGGGATAGAGTCGCTATTTATTTAAATGACTTTGCGGAGTGGATCTTCTGTACTTGTACTATTATGTGTTCTGTGGTAACACACGGAATTCTGTTATCCGCGGGTGGTGCGAGTGATTTTCTATCTTTTTCTTCATATACACATCTACACACCTGTTAGAGCGCGAGATAGAGACGTCATTGCAGATCACTATGTCGGGCAGCAGCGTCTGCAGCGCCACCAGGGCTTTGCCCCCGGGCGCCGAGCACAGGTCCAGCACGCGGTCCCCGGGCGCCAGGCACAGCGCTAGCACCGCCACCACGCTGCCGCAGTCCATCGGGTAGTAGTTGAAAACTCCTATACATAATTTCATATAAATGAGCTAGAAACCCCTGGCTGGAATGGGGGGCTCACTTAACGCTTAAACTTTTATATTAGCCTACTGCTCGCGCGCGGCTAACTCAATCGAGCCAGCGGCATGCATGAGGGATGTCGTGTGTCGGTTGAGACATAGGAAGGTGTATACAATAACACGCACGCAGCGCTGTGCAGTTTGAAATTGTACTTTATTGCCGTGCAGTGAGAGTAGCTTATTATTTGATAGTCCTTGTGCAGATGTACTTCTGTGTACCCTTTTCTGTGCCTTTAGCTTGCTTTTTTTAAATATTTTAAAATGTGATAGTATCATAGTATAATAAAGCAAAATAGTGATACACCATTAGACACTGTAGTGTCAGTGTCTAATGGTGTATCACTATTTTTGTAGTTGTAAGTACCTTTAGAACTTTTGTTACGAACTTCACTTTAGAATTTTAGTGAATGATCAGTTGTTCAATATTTTTATTAACACAAATGGGCTATAGTTACAAGAACACAAGATGGAATCTTTAAGACCCACAATGTTTTAAGCTTAAATACAGACCTGTTGTACACCTCTTTGGTTCTGGGAAAATGGTCCACTCACTGTCCATTTCATAAGTGTACACTTTTAGGTGTTCAGGGAATTTGAATTCTGTTTCTTCATCTATCATCAATGGAAAATCTTTGTTGCCTGTAATTGAAAAAAAGAATAAGTCAGTCAGTTATCCTAGCTAGACTATAACTTTAATAATATAATAATAAATAACACAAGCAATAATCATAAAATAGTATTTCTATGCTTAAAAGAAGACTCTGGCCACTCGCTACTGTAAAATGATAATATTTGAAGGTAAATATTTTTTTTTTTTTTTTTGAAAACATTTATTGAATGATTTTTTTCATCCATTCCATCTCACCTAAGTCTGACACCATAACTAAAAAAAATGCATGTATTCTGACAGTTAGAGGTAAGATAGCTAGTTTGTCAGTGGTGAGGATTGGGGTTTAGTGCGCTTACACTTTCGGCTTTATCGTCACTTAACATCAGGTGAGGTGAAGAACACGCACTATCCCAATGTGGATTAAAAAAAAGAACCGTTTCCTTACTTTTAGAAATAGGAGTGTTATTTTTATACTTACTGGATATATATGAATAATGTATGGACTCAGGCAACCAGTCATCCATGCCTTTGAGCTTTGTGGCCGGTATGTATTGGAAGAGAGCCTCCGCAGCCGACATGCCCAGGGTAGGGTCTACTATACGAGACTCATCTATTTGCGGTTCTTTTGTGGAGTTATTCAATGAGTTGGTTCCTGAATTCCTGTAAGATTGTTTTTTGTTACATGTGTCCACAGATCACTAAAAATACTGTCACTTGTTTGACAAGTTTAAGACAAAAAACCAGCCAAGTGCGTGTCGGCCACGCGCCGTATGGTTCCGTAGTTACCTTATAACGGGTGTAACAAGACCCTCAACGAAGCCGAAGTCCACGCATTCCGCCCATCATCAGGTTAATTTTTGTCTTTTAGACTATACCTGGGAAACCAATAGCTACGAAGTTATTGAAAGTCAAAGTCAAATTTTTTTTTTCAAATTTTTTTTTAAATCTTATTTTATTCGTTGTTTCCTAATTTTTGTCTACAGAAACATTATCAAAATTTTATGTTTTTCGTTAAAAACAATGGCTTCAAAACGTCATCACTCAATGTATTTCATGAGCACGCACATAAACGTTGCCTTTCAACTCGGCCGCACGCAGCTGTGTAGCATTCACTCGCAGGCGTGGTCTTTTGTACGCGTTACATTGCGTTGTAATGTATGCAATGCTTTTTAACACCAAAAATTAAAATCGTTTCCCAGCAATAATTTTGAACAGAAATGGTCCTGATGATGGGCAGAATACGTAGACCTCGGCTTCGTTGAAGGTCTTGTTACACCCGGTATACCATACCAAATTTAATACCACTATCATTTTTCGTCTGTAAAAATATCTTTGTTTTTCACAGTGTTGGTATGAATGACAAAGTTATATTTGCGGTGGAAAATATGATATATCTCGAAAACTAATTACTATATCTCGTTCAAAACAATTTTCAGTGAAAGTTTTTATTAAGATTTTTCACTCACCTATTTCAAAAGTTAGAGGGGGGGACACACATTTTACTACTTTTGCAGTGTTTATCTTACAAACAGTTGACTTTGAGAAAAAATTGTCTTAGGAACCTCAATGTCATTTTTGAACCCCGCACATATTGGTATGAAGAAAAAATGTTTTTTCAGTTTCAGTTCCATGTATGGGGAGACCCCCTTAATCTTTATTTTTTTTTTATTTTTGTGTTAAAATAGTTAAGCGGTTAACAGAATACATCTACCTACTAAGTTTCAACTGTGTAATCCTAATACTTTCGGAATAAAATGGCTGTGACATACGGACGGACGGACAGACAGACATGACGAATCTATAAGGGTTCCGTTTTTTGCCATTTTGGCTACGAAACCCAAAAAGAAGGTAGAGGACTATTATGTATTCTGTGGTAGAGGCCATTGCCAAGATAAAAGTATTAACAATAATAAAGTAAAGTGTATATATGGGCTGAGAAAAAGTCTGCTAAGGAAAAAGGGGTTTGTGAATGTAAAGTCACTGGTTATGGAAAAATACTAAAGTTTATTATAAACACACAGTAAATGTAAAACAATGGTAAACTATGGCTACTGTTGTTTTGTGTCAATGCTGTGTTTAATTGTTATTGGGATATAAATTTAAAAAGTGCTCTTTAATGTAGACTGCAATGTAATAGTTTGTATTCTGTTATTGTACCTTTAACAATAAAATAAAATAAAAATGGAGGCTATTATTATTTATTGAAATGAGATAGTAGCTACGATGTAATGATGCACAGGCTGCAGAAAAGCATAAACGATACCATGGAAAAGTTCTTACTCATTAGTTTTTCCTGTTGATTCATTTTCTACACGACTTAAGGATATATCAGTATGTTGCAACCTCTCCGGCAGTTCTTCACCCTGTGGGTATATTCCTGCTATGTCATCGGACTGCACCTTGTTTATGTACTGATGCAGTTTACTGACAGATTCTGTTTTCGGGGATGGCTCCGGTGTGGGACTGTATTGGTTGTGGAAGTTTTGTTGTATTGTCATAAGATTTTTGAGACAATGTGCACCTGTGACAATAAATTTTAGGTTATTATCAGTAGTGCTGGAAGATAAGTTGGGTATTTTGTTTAAAATCTATTCAATATTGGTTTAGATGAAGTTCAATATTCAACAGAATACCTCTTTTTTTTAAAACTTTTTTAAATTTTTATGCATTCACAATGCTATTCGTCTGAGCTGCTACGGGTGAGTCGATTTTTTCTAATATTTTTCAATTATATTAAGAATACCTCTTGATTACTAAGCCATATAAATACCTCTGTTTGTAAGGTACTCCGCTGTTTCTTCTGGATCTCCATAGTTGTTAACAACAGCTACATACTTAGAGCGCCGGAGCATGGCTTCTTTCATCGGTTCCCATTTGTTACCAAACACAGAACCGTAAAAATCATCAAAATGGTTTAGAGCTTTGTGCTTTGGACCAGTCTTTCTCTTTAACTTTGCCTAAAAATATAAAACTGTTTTGAAGAAAAGAATACAAGTAAGAAATTTTATTATAGTATTTACTTACACCTTACTAACCCAGTGAGTTTTAGTTTTAGTTCTAGCTTGAAACACAAAGCACGTGTAATTTCCAGCTTTAAAAAATGCATTTGTTATAGCATACATCTCTAGAGACACTTATTTGCTGAAATAGCACTGAATAAATTAAATTAAAAGTTTCATTTTATTTTTATATATTAAAATTGATTGTTGTTTTTTAGGTTGTTTAGTTTGACACTTGACAGTTTGACACCGACTGACATTGGATGCATTCCAGCCGACTAATCGCTGGGTCACCGATTGCCATAGAGATTTTAACCATGAAAAGTAAAATAGGCGAATCATACTACACGCATGGTGTAAATACTGTGATCCAAGTCCAAGAGTATTTTATTAGGGGCCTATTTCATAAAAGAATGGTAAAACTCGAATGGAAAATATAAATTTCCCTTTTTTGCTTGATAGTACTCACCTCATGACTGCAATCAAGTTTAAACCTTATTACTGTGGAGCAAAGTTCAATATTGATCGACAGCCTATGTTAACATTCGATTTTTAGAAAATAGCAATGAAGAATTCTTTTTTTATTTAAATCGTAAGAATCACAATTTCACTAACAATTTTTAGATATGTTTATTTGTTTAAAACTTTTACCCGTTTCTCTGGAATCGCCATCGCCAGAATCGTCAAGTTAGCAGCCCACTTTGAGACCGTAATATCTCGGCTTGTATTGAAGCAATATTATTGAAATTTTGCGTATTATACGATTCACTATTTTCTAACAATTTTTTAGCATATAAATCACATTGGTACGAACTGTATTTCTTAGGCCGGCCACACACAGACGTAATCACGTTACGGAATTCCGAACGGAATTTCGATAATGTATGAAGATTCCGTACGGAAAAATCCCGTCTGTGTGTGGTAGTCCATTGATTTGTATAGATTAGCTGCGTTCGGAATCACGTATGTACGGAATTCCGTAACGTGATTCCGTCTGTGTGTGGCCGGCCTAAGGAGTCTGCCAGCTTGACGTCAAGTTAGGAGCGATACTCAAATATCTTTTGAACCATAGTATTACTATTTATACAGTGTGAGTCTTTATAAAGTGCACATATCAAAATCAGAGAAACAACACTCTATTTTATCGACGGGAAAATTATAAAAAAAAAATTAAAAAAAAAATTGTAATTGTTATGATTTTTTTTAAAATTTGGGTTAAACCTGTTGACCCTATTTACATAAATCGTCATAATTTTTAAACTAAGTGTGTTATCACAGTGGAATAAATTTTGTGATGATAACTAATAATAGGCCGTACCCATAAAGTAAAAATATCCAAGAAAACTACAATTTAATTTTACTTTTACAAATACTTTTGTTTTAATCATCCTCCAGTTCAATTCAGTTAACTGCTTTTTTTAAACGCTGATTTCTGAAGTTGTATATTTCTAACCCTACAATTTTATAATTAAGTGAAACTTAAAGAAAATCTGTTTTTTTTCATCATTTTTACAATTATTTTACAATTTCTTAAAAATTCATGGTATTAACCCAACTTTTTTTTAAATTCTAGCTTATTCTACATGGCATTAGCTTTCTAAAAGTAAAAATTGCACGTTTATTACTTAAATACAACTTCAGAAATCAGCGTTTAAAAAAAGCAGTTAACTGAATTGAACTGGAGTATGATTAAAACAAAAGTATTTGTAAAAGTAAAATTAAATTGTAGTTTTCTTGGATATTTTTATTTTATGGGTACGGCCTCTTATTAGTTATCATCACAAAATTTATTCCACTGTGATAACACACTTAGTTTAAAAATTATGACGATTTATGTAAATAGGGTCAACAGGTATAACCCAATTTTTTTAAAAAATCTTTTTTTTTTTTTTTTATATAATTTTCCCGTCGATAAAATAGAGTGTAGTTTCCCTGATTTTGATATGTGCACTTTATAAAGACTCACACTGTATGCTGTAGTTCACTATTTATTAACAATTTTTTGACCTAGTCTAAACCTTTTAATTCCATGGTGAGTCTGCCAACTATACGCCAATCACTTCCGAACGAAATAACAAATGTCATTGTGACAAGAACCGAAATATCTTCTTTCTCAGTTGCACTTGTGCCCGCGAATAGCAAAACCAAAGTATTGATTTGTTTACAAGTAGCTGAAGACCGTGATATTTGCGTGATATTTTCAAGTGTTCTATACTAAATGTAGACCCTGCAACCTTGTCAAATCGCCTAGGAGATAATATCCCGACGTAAATTACTGCCTTCCGTGTCAGGCTCTTATCAGTGATTCGTGCCAGTTGAGCGGCGCCGCGAACTAACTTTCGAGGACATAATTACCCCTCTGTTGGTCGAGTTGTTTTATCGATTACACCTGCTTTCGTGATCTACCTGATACGTGCGGGAAATTCCAACCATAAGTGACATGAAAATATAAAAATGCGCAATGGAACGACGGCAGTATTCACTAACTGTGAAGTTGAAAAATTAGGTCACTGGTAAGTACTTCGATGCACGAGAACGGTATTTTGTCGATAGTTCTAAGCCTCAAGTATTGTTTATTCATTCAAGGATGCATAAAACCTGCTTGGGGATGGTAGCAGCTGTTTTGAATTGAAGTGTGTCTGAAAGATCTGTAGTCATGTATGGGATGTTGAAAATTAGACTACAGGTGGGAAACAAGGTGGAATGGATAGTGGACGGCTGGAGGCAGTCCCTAACGGGGCGGTGCACTTGGACACAGTGAGGGCACTGCACCAAACTGTGGTGTCATTGAGAACTGCTTTGGAAGTTTCAAAAAATGAACTTAAGGAGTTGAAAGAAAAGTATCAACAACACTCAAGGTGCAATGAGTTTGCAGATGTTATAGAGAAATTAACTATAGAAAATCATGTACTTAGAAGAAAAATTATTGACTCGGGTTATGAAGAAAAGGATACTGATACTCAGAATATAAAGTTGGAGGTAACATATAGTCCGAGAACAAAAAGTAATGAAGATTACAGTAGTGAAGTTATCATACAAACTGCCACAACAGATGTAAATACGGACACTATAGACAATGTGTATGTCAGTGACACAGCTGATAATTTCTGTTCTACAGACAAATTAAATGAAACAGTAGAGGTACAACTTTCATCTCCCGATTCTAATAACAGTAAAAATAGTACTCCTGTCGAAACCGAAGGAGAAGAGTTCCAGGAAAGCCAAGTAACCAGCTATCAGCAAGAATCAGAAGAATGTCAACAACCGGCATTTAAAACTAAACTAGAGTTGCTGTCAAAATTTGATGTCAGAATTAAAGTACGAACACTGAAAGAGGGATCTGTAATCTCTAGTTCAACATCAGACAGCGATTCTACAGCTGGAGATAAAAAACCTGAGGCGTCCGACGCCAAAGCCACATTTCAATTTGAAGAAAAGAAAGAGCATTTTGAAAATGCTGAAGATTTAAAAGGTAACAAGGTAAATTTTAAAACTACTTCTACAGAAAATATAAAAATGGCTGTGCCAAATGAGGCAGAGGCCAAATCGAAGGTGGACAAGTTTGACGTACAAGTCAGAATAACTTCAGAAGAAAACTTGGTTGTTAAAGAGAATTTTGAGAGAAGCAGAAGAAAAGATACTCTCAATTTAGATGTTGATGATTTAAGTCTCAGGTGAGTTTGGCTTCAATTTTACTAAATAAAAAAAACTATAATTAGTAATGTGAGTTTGGTATTACTTGGGCAGATTTTTCTATTTCCTTAAAGTTGTAAGTGAAACTGGCCCTCATAACTACAGACGAGTAAGTAATGACAGCTCCCCAACACAAACACCATGGTATTTTTACCTTTTTTATTGCGTTTTTTATCCATGGTATGATTTTATAACATAGATATAGTATATTTAACCCGCCGGCGCCGCGGCGTCGTTTTGATTTGTTTGTGTTTATAACCATATTCTATGTGTGGAAAACCATTTGTTGTATTTTATAAATGATTATTTCAATAAAGAGTTGGGTAAAGATTGTTTACCAAATAGGACAAGTAAGGATAAACAGACCATACAAACTAATCTGTCGAGCCGGTGGGTGTGTTTATAGTACATTACTGCAGCGGCACGCAAGACAGGCATTGAAGGACGAACGTGAAAATGTGGGCCGAGGCGAAGCCGAGGCACACATACGTGAGTCCATCAATGCCTAGTTGCGGCCAAGGCTTGTATAGTACTTTTCTCAAAAAATGCGCGGAAATTCAAACCAAAAAGGTATTTTTAACTTTTAATTTTTATTTCAAATTAAAGCAAAAAATTGAAAAAAGAAGAAAGGAGCCAGTTTCTTTATTTTTTTGGAATGTGCACATCAAGGCCTTTCATTTGATACCCATGTTGAATTTTTTTTTCCAGTTTTTTTTCCTTTTTTTATTTTTTTTCCAGTTTTTTTGGAATGTACTCATCAAGACCTTTCATTTGATACCCATATACCTATGTATTAAAAAAAAAGTTTTTTCTTTTTTTTTTTCGTTTTTTTTTCATATTTTTGGAATGTACTCATCAAGACCTTTCATTTGGTACCCATATACCTAGACATTAAAAAAAAAGTTTTTTTTCTTTTTTTTTTTTCGTTTTTTTTCATATTTTTGGAATGTGCTCATCAAGACCTTTCATTTGATACCCATATACCTAGGTATTAAAAAAAAGTTTTTTTTTTTTTTTTTTTTTTTTTTCGTTTTTTTTTCATATTTTTGGAATGTGCTCATCAAGACCTTTCATTTGATACCCATGTACCTAGGTATTAAAAAAAAAGTTTTTTTTCTTCTTTTTTTTCGTTTTTTTTCATATTTTTGGAATGTGCTCATCAAGACCTTTCATTTGATACCCATATACCTAATATTAAAAAAAAAATTGGATTGTGCTCGCTCATCAAGGCCTTTCATTTGATACCCATTATTCGTGATTCATTAAAAAGTTCGCTCCATTTCTGAATTACACGTGCGTAATGAGTTTTAATAGAAACATTGCCGTCAGACGCCGGCAATTTTTGTATGAAAATCCATTATTACACGTTAGTAATGGATTCTCATACTAAGATTGCCGGCGCAGTTTAGGTCAGTCCGTAAACTCCGATTTAGCACGAAGAAGGTTGTCAAAATAATGATCGAATTTCCAAGCATGTTTGAGAAAATTACTATTTATTGCACTTTGAGGGAGATTACTTATACGATCATTAGAATGACACCAGACTGCCAATCGCACTATTTTTTCTAAGAAAAAATAGTACCTATTGGCAGCCCTGCATCAGTCTTGTGTCAGTCTGAATGATCGTGTAATCTCCCTCTTTGCCGTTTTATTTCCAGGTCGATGTCTGAAGGCGACAACTCGGTGTTCTCTGAAAGCGTGACGACTCCGATGGACCCGGTAGGCGGCGCGGGCGCAGACGATAAGCTGGACCAGGAGAATGCGAGCGGGAACGAGTCGGAGGAGGTGGATGATATCGAGCTTATATTCACCACTGATGAGTCTAAGGACATGAGCAATTTGCAGGTGACCTGTTCAAATTTTAATACAATAAAATGAAATTCGCAAGGTGTATGTTTAATGATAGTAGGAAAACTGTATCCGGCTCGTAGGACCAATTGATGTATTGGATAACCACACACTAAAATTGAAATGATTTTAATGATTAACTTTGAAATATAAAATTATTTTTATTACGCAATGAACTAGAAATCTAATTGCTGAAAATTGTGAGTTGATATGGACTAATTGTATCGAAATGAAATATTAGGTATTGCGTGTATTCATTACGGTCACTTATATACCAACGTCTTTGTGCAAGTTTCTCGTGCAATAAAACTCAAGTTACGCGCTGTACATATTCGAAATCACATACACATAGATAATATATCGTTTTTTTGGGCAGGAGGATCTAGTGTCCATAAGGGAATCAGACCAGTGGGGTCCATCGTCAGCCTCGACACATTCCACCCACTCCACTCCAGTCCTTATCAAGTTCCATACCCTCGACCCTGACTTCCAACCAGGCAGAGAGCCCAAGGACAACGCCGAAAATGAAAACCAAGAGAACAGTAGCTACCGAGGTGTTATAGCCGAGTCTTCTCTTAGAAACAAAAGGGTGTCGCTTCCGAGCGACAAAGAGATCCGACATGTCGCTTTCAATGGGAAAGGGAGCTTGGATCTGCCTGGTCGAGGGATACTGAAGAGTTATGAGAATAAATCCGAAAACATGCTGTATAGAAAAAGCCCTAATGCAAGTACGAGGAGGCTGGATAGCGTTGACAGTTTGACCTGCGAGTATAATCGAGGCTTGAGCTTTGACAACACGAAGTCTTCGAGTTTTGAGCTCGGATCGAGCATGGATATCTTACATAGAGAAGAAAGCGTCGACAGCTTTCAGAGGGCGCATCATTTCGGCCACCGCTTTTCGGTTTTTGCTGAAACAGACATATCGAAATGTGGCATCTCTGAAGACGATTTGGCTGGCAATTTGAATGTGAGGAGGAACACGTGTCCCAATCCATTTCAATACAGGTAAAATAAGTAATTTTATTGTTGTTGAGAGGATTTTTTTCTTGATCACATTTATAGTTGGATACATCTTAATTAGTCAGTGAGCAAGGTCGTCGTAATATACACATAACAAGGTTTGTGAAAAAAAGAGGTCTTTCAAAATACGACATACGAAAAAAATTGGTGCCTGTTTTTTCTTTAGTAATGCAATAAAATAAGGATAGTATAAAGAAGAACTTGAGAAAATTGCTTGACCGTTCATTTCTGTCTCTAGGCCATCCGGGTACCGCAGCTCCGGGCGTACTAGCGGGCCACTAAAGGGGACTCGCCACGTGCGGCCCGTGCTGCGCGAGACGGGCGCTCCACGGGCCACCGCCGCCGCGCAGACCGAGCTGTGCGCCCTGCCCGACCGCTGGAGCTCCGACACGCACCTCGCGCACAAGGTAACGAGCCCGCTAGTACCCCGGGCCACTAGAGGGGACCCGCCACGTGCGGCCCTTGCTGCGCGAGACGGGCGCTCCACGGGCCACCGCCGCCGCGCAGACCGAGCTGTGCGCCCTGCCCGACCGCTGGAGCTCCGACACGCACCTCGCGCACAAGGTAACGAGCCCGCTAGTACCCCGGGCCACTAGAGGGGACCCGCCACGTGCGGCCCGTGCTGCGCGAGACGGGCGCTCCACGGGCCACCGCCGCCGCGCAGACCGAGCTGTGCGCCCTGCCCGACCGCTGGAGCTCCGACACGCACCTCGCGCACAAGGTAACGAGCCCGCTAGTACCCCGGGCCACTAGAGGGGACCCGCCACGTGCGGCCCGTGCTGCGCGAGACGGGCGCTCCACGGGCCACCGCCGCCGCGCAGACCGAGCTGTGCGCCCTGCCCGACCGCTGGAGCTCCGACACGCACCTCGCGCACAAGGTAACGAGCCCGCTAGTACCCCGGGCCACTAGAGGGGACCCGCCACGTGCGGCCCGTGCTGCGCGAGACGGGCGCTCCACGGGCCACCGCCGCCGCGCAGACCGAGCTGTGCGCCCTGCCCGACCGCTGGAGCTCCGACACGCACCTCGCGCACAAGGTAACGAGCCCGCTAGTACCCCGGGCCACTAGAGGGGACCCGCCACGTGCGGCCCGTGCTGCGACAAACCGACACGCATCTCGCACGCAAGTTATCGAACCGCTGCTGCAGAAGCCATAGGTGCCGGCACGGATCTTGAGCTGGACGAAATAGATCGCTTACACTTTGGGAGTGATAAATCGTTTTGTCTAGAAAAGCGTAACCGGTGGATCACGACTTCTACTCCCACGTCGCGTAGGTCAGTTCAAACAGAACGTTAAAATCTGGCCGCAATAGGGATGATGACTAATGAATAAAATAACGAAATACTAATAAAAATCGTAAACATATTGAACTTTTAGAGTAGCTTGTATACCTCTTGGTTTTATATATTGCGTATTATTTATTTTATGACCCTTCAAAAGTTCAAAGTTGGGTGGACAAGTCCATTTAAAAAGTATAAAATTTATTAAAATAAATGATACCTTTAATTAGTGCGTAAAATGTATAGCAAAATGTATAGCTGCCAAACAAATTTCGTACGCGTTGCATACAAACTACTTATTCGTGACGTCATAACTAGGAAGCCATTAGTATGGAGCGTTTTTGGGCGAGTCCATTTGTGTGCATTTCACACTGTGATATCTCGGGCAGTGTTCATGCTAGCGAATTAATTCTTTTACCAATGTTTCTTTTTTTGAGAGGTAATTTATGTAACATAAAATAAAAAAAAATAGTCATCATGCCTATTCCACACCGAGAGTAATAATGATCGAGCTCGTGCGCGTAAACGATAAGTGAGCGATATGTGAGCTCGTCAGGAGGAGCTCCCCGAGGACTCTCGAGCGGGCGCGAGCATGCGCGAAACTATTGCGTCGATACCAAGTTTCTTTTTAGATTATTTTAATACGGTCTTATTTTCAATGAAGTCAGAAAATTGTTCAGGCATTTTTTGGTTTTGTCTGAACTGACCGACAGATCCAAATAACTTCTGTAAATGTTTTGAGGGTTCCGTACCCAAATGGTAAAAACGGGACCTTATTACTAAGACTCCGCTGTCCGTCTGTCTGTCTGTCTGTTTGTCTGTCGGTCTGTCACCACGCTGTATCTCATGAACCGTGATAGCTAGACAGTTGAAATTTTCACAGATGATGTAGTTCTGTTGCTGCTATAACAACAAATACTAAAAACAGAATAAAATAAATATTTAAGGGGAGCTCTCATACAACAAATGTGTTTTTTTTTTTTTTTTTTTTTTTGCCGTTTTTTGGTACGGAACCCTTCGTGCGCGAGTCCGACTCGCACTTGGTCGGTTTTTTTGTATTAATGTAGTAATTTCCCGTTAGATGTCGTTCCCGCCGGCCCTGCCCCCGAGCCTGCCGCAGCGGGCGGCGTGCGCGGGCCGGCGGCTGGCGGTGCCGCAGGCGCGGCCCGCGCCGGCCCGCGCCGACGACGCGCGGCGCGTGCCGCTCAGCGACATCGGTGAGCACATTTATTTTATTAAATACTGGCGGCCGCCCACGTACTGCTGGAATGCAGAGGGGTGGCCCCTTACCGGGCGAGGTACCTCGGCTCGCCGGGCAGCGTCCAGGAAGCGATCACGAATGTGAAAGCCCTTGGAGCGTTCCTGGCTGAGCTGGGCTGGCTGGAGTGATCCGGCCGCACACCCTCCAACGTAAAATAGGCGCAATAGACGTCGAGTTGCGGAAACCGCCTGCATCGACAAGAAGAAGAAGAAGACTGGCGGCCGCCCGCGATTTCGTCCGCGTGGACCCTAATGAACTTTTGACCAGAATAAAAAGTAGGCTATATGTTAATCCAGATCCTAATCTGCCTCCCAACCAAATCTGTCCAGCCGTCGCCAATTTTAAACTAGAAAATAAACTACTTACAGACACCGCAATGTATGCAAATTACCGTAGTAAATTACAAATTGTGATGTTTATCTATTAGAGTGACAAAATTTATAGAAGTTGCCGAGGACCATCGTCATTGTCAAATTGATCGCATTGTATGTGTGTAGCACCAGATTACTGGTTGGTATTGTATGGGGCAGGGTTCACGTCGATGGTGCCGGAGCTATCCCGCTCGGCCGACCCGGTGTGGGCGCTCGGGAAGCGCGTGCACGGGGAATCACCAGTCCCCACCTCTACTTCCAAGTTAGTATGTTTTAGGGTTTATAATATAACATAAAATAATAACGGGTGCAACAAGAAACTCAACGAACTCCACGCATTCCGCCCATCATCAGGATCATTTTTTTGTCTTTTAGACTATACCTGGGAAACCAATAGCTACGAAGTTATTGAAGGTCAAAGTCAAAAATTGTTTCCAATTTTTTTATGAAATCTTATTTTATTCGTTATTTCCTAATTTTTGTCTACAGAAACATTATCAAAATTGTATGTATTTCGTAACAATCAATGGCTTCAAAACTTCATCACTCAATGTATTTCATGAGCACGCACATAAACGTTGCCTTTCAACTCTTCCGCACGCAGCTGTGTAGCATTCACTCGCAGGCGCGGTCTTTTATACGCGTTACATTGCGTATGCAATGCTTTTTTAACACCAAACATTAAAATTGTTTCCCAGCAATAATTTTGAACATGATCCTGATGATGGGCAGAATACGTAGACCTTGGCATCGTTGAGGGTCTTGTTACACCGGGTATAGTAGGAGGAAATCGAGTTTCCCCACGTGGTTCCCGTTCCCGTGGGAATATCGCAATAAAAAGTATCCTATGTTTTAATCTAGGCTATCTACTATCTGTGTGTCAAATTCCAACCAAATCCGTTCAGTAGTTTTTGCGTGATTGAGGAACAAACATACAAACATCTAAACATCCAAACCCACAAACTTTCACATTTATAATATTAGCAGGGGGGTATCACTCCACGCTTAAACTTTTATATTAGCCTACTGCTCGCGGCCCACTCCAAGAGGGCCATTGTCGAGGGATATCACCGCGCCGACCGAAACGCGCGGCGTGTGCAAGCGACGAGAGCGCAGCGCGTGAACGTCACGAACGAAACGAGTCAGTCAAGCGCCGAATGCGAAACTGCATGCACTTCGTTTTTGATACTTAATTACTAACGTACCTACCTACCTACCAAAGTTTATTGTATTTTTTGTATACATATTTACATACTTAGTTGTATCGAAGTTCGAAATATGGCACCAGTAAAGAAAAAAGCTAAAAAATACTATTCTTTTTTTCACCCATCCCATAACCGCCCCTTGCAAAAGTTGCTTAACCTCCGCAATCGTTGGGAGAGGCGCTATATATACCACTACTCCATCGAGCTTCTCTAACTACTTAGAAATACTTATTATTTATGCTCTTTAAATATGCTCAGCTCACCTATTAGGTAGATTTATTTTATTTTATGAGTAGGTACCTATTAGTAATTTCATTGTTTATTCATGGGCATAACGAATGTTTTCTATGATATCAGTAACTAGCGAGTAGCAACCCCGAAATGTGTCGGTTGAGACAGAGCTATGCGACAGAAAGAGACGCCTGTCTTTCTTCTTCGTAGGTGCATATAATTTTATCCACGCAGCGTTGTGCAGTTTGAAATTGTACTTTATTGCCGTGCAGCGAGAGTAGCTTATTATTTGATGGTCCTCGCGGGGACCGACTTCTGTACGTTAGTACTATTATATATTCTGTGATATTAGTAGGAAGTAGGATTGTCCTCGCGCGGATGGGCTTCTGTACGTTTAGTATTAATGTACAACGTGTAACAGAATTAATGGCTAAACCAGAATATGGTAGATAGGGACCATCAAACTGAACAACTTTTACCAGCGAAATAAAATCTTAGGAAGTGTAATTTAAGTATTAAACATGGTGCTTAGGTTTATATCGCGCGGCTCGTACCGCTCGCCGTGCGCGAGCATCGACCGCAGCTCCGACTGTATTCACGCCGGCTGCGCGCACCTTGGTAGAGGTAAGAATATTCATTTACTTTTTTGTGTATGTTTCAAAATTTTAGACAACAGAATGAAATCGAATACCTACATCGACAAATGTGGTGTAGCTTAGACTGTCAAACTGAACAACTTTCTCTATGGCACCAACTTAAAAAATAATCAGCTGTTCCATACATTTTGGTCGAGTAGACGTTTTCTATATTTTTTGCTCTGATGTTGGTGCCATAGACAAAGTTGTTTAGTTTCAAGGTCTAAAACACGCACGCATTTTTCGTGTGTTCAGAAAGGCGCCCTATGTATATACATATACAAAATTTTTTTTTTGTATTTTTGTATTTTTTTTATTTGGGCCGCCACTACTTACTTTGTGGTTATATATTTTTTTGTTTTTATTATTTTTTCTGAGGCGATTTTCTGGCAAAGTGAAATATTATATTACCAACTCTTTACACTTTGGGGTATCATAAAAGTGACTATACTATAATATGACTTACTTGCAATACATTTAAAACAGGGCAACTAGCCTTATCCTTGTGATAATAGCAAAAATTATTATTTATTACCCAGTTTATCCTGAATGCCGGACATGGCGCAGTTCCCTGCCGGACGTCCGGCGCGACGATTTCGATGACCTTATGGACGAGACGGACTCCTACCTGCGACGTTCCATAGACAACTTGCGGTACACATCACTCGATTGTAAGTATATTGTCTTTTATGAAAATATCTTGGATATTTCTGTTTTTATACATCCAAAGCACTCTGTCTGTAAGTACGGTGAATTACCGTACATTGTGCCATATCAGCATTTCCTCGAATGTAATATAATTTTGTCTGTAAGCAACATTTTTAGTTCACAAAGCATTAGTCGCGTGTTTACTCACTCTTATAAATCATTTATCAATGTCTTATAATTAGAGGCCGTTATCGGGCGTGCATTTTGCGAGCAGCAAATCTCTTGAGATGTGGTAAAATCTATTTGTTATTTTATTTAGATATCGATAAAAAAAATGCAGTTCTGAATGCTGATTAAAAATTTAATTCTTGATAAAATTACAAAGCAGCGCAAAGTCCGTACAAAAATAAGCAAAACACTGAGTCGGGGCAGTGCCTACCTTTTGCGACAATGTTAAGTCACCGAGTGAATGATGTCACATTCAGACAAATGAAAAACATTTAAAAAACAAACTGTGATGAAAAACAAATTAATTGTTTTTCACTATATTTGGAGGATTTTTGTTGTGTGTTGTTGTTGTCCAAAATGTTGACGCTTAAAGAATATAGAAATTACAATAGAGCGTTTCAAGAAGAAATGGCAAGTAAAAGGAAATATAAAACTATTGCCGACATAGTACATCGATATCCTAAAAATAACCAATAGATTTTACCACATCTCTAAAGACTAGCTGCTTGCAAAATGCACGCCCGATAACGGGTGGTTGTGAGGAACACCATACACACTCTTTTTACTTTTAGGAATTTCTGTCAGTTGTCTGATTAGGTACATTGATCGGGTTACATATCATAATAACTAAACCTATTCCAACTATTCTCGAGATAACTACGGCCAAAAGACCTATTGTTTAGAACAACTAAAGATCGTTTCACATATTTTTGTTATAACTAATGAAGGAAATGCATAAATCACGACTCACCTACGGTTACTTCAACTACATTAACCGACCTGCTGGTGTGTAAGGTTCAACTTATTGATAATTAATAAACCGTAGGCGAGGCGTCCATTATAGGCATACTATTCTTACATAGCTGAAACATCCGATATCTTAATTGATTTTAGTTCAATCAAAGTTAGGTAAGTTAAACAGTAGTTGATACGAGCAATATGCGTTATGAACAGTGTGAATCGAGCGTAGTTATCACAAGAATAGTTGGGATAAATTTAGTTATTATGATATGTACCTAACCCATTGATCCCTTATTTCTGCAGTGGGTGTGAGTTGTTCGTGCGGTTGTTCCCGCGTGGACTCCCAGACCGGTGGTGGGGCGAGTGGGGGGGGCGGGGTGGGGACACCGTACATCCCGCGGGAGCCGCGACAGCTGCGGCTGGGACACGCAGTCAAAGTCATCGCCCCTAGCGGCAGGCTGCACGTGGGACGAGTACGGTATGTATAGCTAGTGTAGTAGGCAGTTATTATAGACTTGTCTCACCGGTGGTGGGGTGGGGACACTATACAGCCCGCGGGAGCCGCGTCAGCAGCGACTGGGACACGCAGTCAAAGTCACCGCCCTTAGCGGCAGGCTGCACGTGGGGCGAGTACGGTATGTATGTATAATAATGGTGAAATTAAACGATAATAAAAGGAGCTAGAACCTGTTTCAATACTATGCGAGCCAAGAATAGTAGGTACTGTCAATACGGCCATATTTGTTTGCGTTTCGCTTCCACTTCAGGGTGTAGGATGTGTAAGAAAAGGAACCAAGATCAAGATTGCCGTTTGACAGTACTATTCTTATTTGGCTTGCATATAGTCCGGTCGTGGGACATTAAATTTCATAAAAAAGTTTTGATAATACTAAAAGTTTTAATTTTTGACGAGTGTATAGATTATGTGCATTGTGAGCTATTTTTGAAAAGTTAGAAGTTTTATGCCGGTGCTTTAGGTATAGTTTAGGTATTTCGTAATATTTCGTTATATTTCGTTTAACTTCATAAATATAGAATTAAAGTTTGAAATGTTGATTGTTTCATAATAAGAACTATGTTATCATCATGTTGTAAAAAAATTAGAAAGTTAATATATATGTAACTGCCTAAATCACAAAATCACTCTTTTGTGTTCGAATAAAATTTTAAAATTTCTGAAATCTTATTTTATGACTTTCAGTGGTTAGATATAGCTGTTGAACAAAGTTTAGAAAGTTAAGTGGTGTGCTTCTTTGATAAATTTATTTTTCTTTTATAATATACGCAATAATGAATTAAAAATCGATCAGATGGCTCTTACATGACCTCTTCAATGCGCTTATATGCCACACAAAAAATTAGAAAAATACATACAGTGGATTTTGTTTAATTACAGATAAATTGTTGTCGATACAGGCCGCCCGCGCCGCGCCGTTACGCCGGCGCGGCGGCCAGCTACTATGCCCGCTCGCGCCATATGAATAAATTAATTAGGTGGCGATACTGGCGATTGATCTGTAACATTTCGGCGTAACGTAACATTACGGCTACTTAAGACGTGTCGACTCCTATCTGACCTATCTCTTATCCCGATATTTTTATAATTCCACTAGCGGCCAACCGCGACTTCGTGTGCGTGGACAGTTTTTGCTATCCCTCGCGAACAATACTTTTTTCGGGATAAAACCCTATGTCCTTTTCTATACCCCTGGCAACGTGTATGTAAAATTTCATTGTAATCGATTCAGTAGTCATGACGTGAAGGCGTAAAAAACAAACAAACGGACTTTGGCATTTATAATATTAGTAAACTCTAACCTACCTAGCTCTAACTAACGTACCTACCTAATTTATACAACTGCCACGTATATTATGTAGATAGGCCCTAAAAGACGACAGTAATTTTATGAAATGAGCACAGTAGGTACATAAATAAAACAAATTAGTAGGTTTAAACAATTTGATTAATACTTTTTCAAGTATATTTTTATTTTTATCAAGTACCTAGTTTTTACTAGGCAAGTTATGTTTGCTTCAGTCAGAGTCAGAGATTGGCCAATCAACTTTTAAGGCACTCCTTTCTTGTCCCCGCTCTATAAAAAATCCTATTATTACATACAACTCGGTTTAAACCTTACATTTTTCTACATTAATCTAAAATTATATGCATTTAGCAATGCGAGAACAACAGATTACAATATTTTTTCCTCTGAACATTTTATAGCTAGTATCTCAGGAGAACAAAAACGCTCCCCATACAAAGAATCTGTGTTACCTGGCATAGCCGGTCAAAGCAAATCATGTCAAATCTTCAAAATATTGTATCAGAATACCCAATATTTTATACATATTTAAGTTCTATATGGAATAATCCTTTATTTACAATACATAGTTTTAGTAATTTTGCTTAAACAATATTTAATTAATATTTCCGATGGTTTGTCCCCAACAATCTCTAAAAAATCAGGGCTCCTGCGTGACCGTTAATAATTGGTGATGGTATTACCATAAAGGTCCTATCTAGCGTCGTTAGAATTGCCCCTTGTCTAACTTTACGTACGTTTTGTCATTCAATGTCTTTCTAGCGATAGCTCTCGAGGGGTGTGTGTGGGTTTATTGTGGTTCTGCTATGTTACGTCGGAAATCACGATAAGTTCATGGATTATTTTATTATTATTATGTTATAATACTAACTTTAATATCGGAATTTAAGATCAAGTTGAAATAGTTGATCGATATGCAATGTTTACTTACTTATTTGTACTTTTATCAATGTTTTCCATCGCGTAACCGGTAACACCAGAGAAATATCTGGTAACACCAGAGAATTTATGTACTATACGTATATATATATAATATAATCAACCGATTACTTCACTGTAGTGAAGTAAATTAATGGTTGGTTTTACATTTACAATTTACATTTACACTCATTATCATCATCTTATCTTCTGTGTAAAAAACCTCCTCCAAGAATCTCCACAACAATCGGTCCTGCGTTGCCCGTGTAGCAGCACCTACCTATACGACGCTCATTACCATACCAACACACGATTGCAAAAAGATTCTTCACCGTGTGGCTAGATGGCGCTAATGTCGAATAAACACAAAGATTAGTAAGGAATAGCGTCTCGTAGTATGGAGAATAATTATGGAGAAACCTAAATCTCGCTAACGACGTTTAGTCAGCGACGCAGCATATATACAACTGCCAACCATCATCGGTTGGACTAATACCACCAAGCCCGGAGGAAGATCTTCCATTTGGCGTTCCTACTAGTGGTCACCTCTCTCCATACCTACCATACCTACTTCATTCACTACACTGGTGACCCCAACGGAGCACATCAAGCACCTTCAGCAAGCAACGCAGCGCAGCCATCACTCCCCATACCTTATCCCAGCATCCGCAGCAGTCACACTGCAAGCAGAAGCACAGCAAGCCAGGCCTTCAAGGTTCCATCGCAGCATCATTGACGACGCTTTCTTGGACCTTCGGCAACTCTCGACGGCATTATCCCGACCTGTTTTCGCAGCCCACTACTGGAGCATCACTGGGCCCTCACTCCGGCGTGGCAGCTCTGCGCACCACACCAGCAGCTCGGACCCACCGTCACTCAACGGAAGTGTCCGATCTACCCAGTTTTGTATTCTTATCCTCATAGTTCATGAACACCAACTCTTAGCAGATACTCTTCGGTGCTCTGTGCAACCTGGAGCCCAATCGCGGTAATTCTGAACGATAAAACAAAAACGTAACGTTGTCATTTAGGTTATATTTAGGTACCTAAATTCTTTGGTTTAGCTTCATAATTTTCACTTAAATTGTCCTAGATTGTAATCCTAGACTCCTTAGGCAGAGTATTCAACAACAAAACTAAAGCGAGTATTTTTCTGTATACAAAACTGAAACGGTAACGATTTAGTTTTGGTTTTATCGTTGAAAATTAGCGCGATTAGGCCCCTGGTCATGGTCTAATGGTGCCTTCTTGGGAACCGGCTTGTTTGGAAGGTTGGAAGTCATCGAATCTGCGAGGGAATAGAAATTCCCGATCTCCTTCAGACTTATTATTTAACTCTATCATGTTCATCTCATTCCCACACTTTGGGGAGCACTACTGAGATATTAAAACATTATTTCCTAGTATTTTAAGGTCTTGACTATAAGAATTACATCATTAGCAAAATGAAGGCATCCTAGGTGCTCGCCATTGATGCTGATGCCGAATTAATTCCAGTCCAGAAACCTAAAAAAATACATTACGGCTCCTTGTCTTGTTGTTATCTCGCTGCAGTTTGATGAGGTTTGAGCTCTGATTTTAAAATAGAATCAAATATCAATATAGTCGAGTTTTCAGCAATTTTAAAAATATACCATGTTCCAAAGTCATAAAGTGCACAAATGAAAGGACGTGAAATCAAGCTCAAACTTATCGTTAAAAAATAATACGATGTTTTTTATAAAGGTTACAGGTAGGTTTTGAAAAAATCACTTAAATTGTAAAAAAAATATATTCATATTCATATTTCATTTATTGCATCTATAAGTACATTTTGGTGGAAATCATACATTTTGGATTCATTATAGACCCTGTTGGGCACAGCAATTTAAAAAAGAGAGGAGGATGCCTTATTATTTTTCATCTAACATCTATTTGATAATAATATGTAACTATATTTATTGCAGTATTAGGTATTTTACAGAGCATACTTAATTATTTTTATTTATTTTTACTTATTAATGGAATTACTAAACTGGTTATTATTATTTAATTACTTACTAAATTTTATCAGTTAAATATTCTTCTACCGTATAGTAGCATTTTTCAATAAGTAGATGCTTTAATTGTTGTGTAAACTTTTTTTCATTGTTTTCTTGCTTTAATGATTCTGGGAGTTTATTATATATTTTAATAGACATCACGAAAGGGCTTTTACCATAAAGAGACAATCGAGAAACTGGCAATAAAAGTTTATTTTTGTGTCTTAAATTATGAGCTGTCTTTATATCCTTCCGCTCAGTGTAGTATTTGTGATATTTTTTAACAAATTTGCATATTTCTAAAATGTAGATACATGGAAGGGTCAGGGTTTGAAATTTACGGAAATGGGGTTTACAGCTATCGGTTTGTTCTATGTTAGATATTATTCGTATTAGTTTTTTTTGTTGTGTAAATAGGGTAGGTGCGTCTGTACTATTTCCCCAAAGGACAATGCCATAACTAAGCCATGCATATGCATAGGCGTAGTATGTCACTAGGGCAGTTTGTATGTTTGTAGTTGTTTTTATTTCTCTGAGTGCGTATACAAAACCGGACATCTTTCTGCGCAATTTTTGGACGTGGGGTTTCCAGTTTAGATGTGTATCAATTTCTAGGCCCAATAGTGTCGATTCACCTACTTCCTCTAATTTAATGTGTTTAAATTGAAAATTAATTTTGTTTTGTTTTCTTTGATAAGGATAGAATGATATTAGTAGTAGTATATACATTTTCATACATGGGACATAGCGATAATATGTTATGTTAAATTGTGTTTTCGCTATGTTCCTGTTATGATTTGTGATCTGGTTAAGTTAATATAACTTCGTGTCTAGTTTTATAGCTTAGATTAATTGATGAATCACTACATATTATAAAACAAAGTCCCTCGCCGCGTCTGTCTGTCTGTCTGTCTGTTCGCGATAAACTCAAAAACTATAAAAACGGATTTTCATGCGGCGTTTTCACTAAATGATGGAATGATTCCTGAGGAAGGTTTAAGTGTATTATAAGTTGAGGTTTTATAGAAATTGGTAGAAATATCACGATGATTGTTGAAGAGGTCGGCAAAAATTAAGCCGACTGGGAGCTTGCATTGAAAACGCTGCTCTAACCTTTAGAGCTATAACAAAATAATTTATGATGAAATTATTCCTATTTTATAGATCTACAAAAAAGTCCGTGATGGTATATATCTATCTTTTAAAAATAACTAACTATACCAATTATATCTTCCTAAAAAAATTATCAAGTTCAACGCGGTAATTTGGAAAGCTATTTAGAAGAATAAAGTACTAATCCTTATCAAATTAAATACGTTAGTTACCTTAAGCATTTTATGCACATTATTTTAGCCTTTAACACCATACCATTTAAATGAATATCGTAGGAGGCGTCGCAAAAAATTAACACGCGCAAATATAAATCAAACGCGTCTCTTATACCGACAACGGGACGGGACGAACAGGAGAGAAAAAGACTTTAGAGCAAATGGAGGTGAGGACTGTTAGGTATTATTTTGTTATCTTTTTGGGTGTTGTTGGAAGGTTGCATTTAGCAAAAAAGAAGGAACCGAAGCGAAGCAAGGACAGGTCGCTAGTTACAATATAATATTCTCAAATTTTTTCTTTTTCTCCGGAGTTACTATATATTATTCTCTAGTGTCACCCTGGTGTCCCCCTTGTAAACAATACAGTGAACGTAATTATAGAGAAAAGAAAAGTACTGCCTGACATAGAAGTAAGTTTCAAGTGGCTGTTTAATATCAAATTATTTTAAAGTTTAGGAAAGAAGAAGAAAAATCATTTATTGACCGCAAAACAAAAGAAAACAATGTACCTACATAAACTTAGGACTAATTATAGTGCGGCCACCTAGGCCCTAACCTCAGCAATGCTACAGAGGCAAACCTGAGTATGCCACTGCAACGCTGGTATTCTGGAGGAGCCTACTTGGTGACGACAGCGAACAGACAAACAAAAATTATAATTTAATAACAATTCAGAAGACAATAGACAATAATTTTAACGAAGTAATAGATAAATATTAACGAGCATCGATTCTATCATCACCAACACTAACAAAATAAAAATATTATTTAAGAGGAATAAAAATAAAAAAACTTAATGGCTGTATGGAATTAGGTCTCCTTGCCTCTTCCATGACAGTTTGATCTACATAGTAATAAAAAGAAATATATATAAAAGAGCTGTTTGGTCAGACAAATCGAAGTACTCTTTGGTTGATTTGATATTTTTCGTTTTGATTTTATTTACGAAGAGATTATTTTATTTGGTTAATATGGCAAAAATACATCATTTCAAACAATAAAAAAAAGAAAAAGAAATCGCAACCTACATTACATACAAAGTGCAACTACAGAATAGTGTGATATAATACAACCTCGGAACCCCAAAACAAACAAACAACAATAACAAAACAACATTCAAGCAAATTGTATGGTGACAAAATAATATATGGGTGACAAATACAATAAATTAAAACAGGTGTCCGCCTCAAGGCGACACACACAACCCCCAAGGCTGGAACGCAACCCGGCTCCTATCGTGAAAAACCCCGAAGTGAGTCTTGTTTTTGCAACGTAGTGAGATATTTCTTAAGGTGGTTCCTAAATGTTTTAACCGCTTTCAGGTCACGTAACGGCGGTGGAATATCGTTCCAGCACTTCGAGGCGGCGAATTTAAAAGAACCGCGGAACGCCATTGTCCCGTGCTTTGGAATTCGAAAATGTTAGTATTTTTTCTCTTTGGGAACCTGCTCAAGTCACCAAACCATACCAATTTTTCATAAAGATAGCACGGCCTTCCCGTATCTAATATACCAAACAAGAGAGTGGCGAGATGAAGTCTCCTGCGCGCTTCCATTTTCATCATGTTTGCAGAGTCCAGAAAGGGAGTCACATGCGATCGGGGTGGTACATGAAAACAGAAACGCGCACAAGCGTTCTGCACCCGCTGGATAAGCTTACTCGTCTTGGAGATCAAACACGGCCCATAAACAATATCACAGTAATTTAGTTTTGACAAAATCAGTGCCTCGCCCAGTGTGACCCTCAGTTCCTCACCCAAATAAGGTCTTATTTTGAACAGTAACTTAAGTCTATAAAAACAATTGCGTGAGCACTCAGCGACATGGTTTTCAAAAGTTAGGTGTTCGTCCAAAGATCTTATGTTATAATCATCCCTAGTTTGCATCATACATTTGATAGAATCAGTGATCCAGAGGTGCGGTGGATGTTTGAATTTTTGCACCTTGGTTGGAGCATGCAAATCAAATAATGTAATGAGACAAGCCGTAAAGGATTCTGCAAGCTCATTGATGTTATCAAGTTTATGAAAATCATCCCAATTGATCGCATCAAGATCCCGATTTAATTGGTCCACCATTATATTTTTTTGTGGCCTATATGTCACCCATCGTGGGCATATTTGTCTTTCTTGACCATAAATTCAGCTAATACCATTCCATGACCACGTTCAGAGATGTGTTTAACAGTGACATTTAGAGCCCGAGTATCCGTGCATATTACATCAATTAACCTGTGCAGCATCACCATTTTGATTACGAAACTCCGCCCAGTGCCGCCATCTAGTGTGAAAAACCCACGATAAACTGGGTTACGTAAATAAAAAACCAAGATATAATACCTATAATACGCAATAATACTAACAAACCTTATAATACGCAATAACATGTTGAACTGCACGATATTGGGTCACACGAAACTAAACCTTATCTTTATCACAATAAGAGTCATATAGTCAAGTGAAAAAGTCCGACTAGTTTCGGTTGGCAATTGGAACGCATCCATTTACTCTATTCGGTCTGTGTATACGTCATTGGAAAGGCAATGTCATAACGATATAAGTCACAGAACATTACAAACAAAACTAAACCATATCTTAGTCACAATAAAACAAAATATCGCCTGCAAGCCGTTCGGCCGTTTGGCCCTATGTGAGCGCGCGGCGCTTGACGGAATGAGATTAGTTTGGTCCTTTGTGAGCGAGTGGAGCTGCGCAGGTTAAGCTGTAACTGTGATCGGTAAAATGTGTGGGTTCCTTAACTATTTGTTTTAAGTTGACACAGCTAAGAAACTGCATAAATTGTTTGTATTTACCAGTACTAACATCAAGCAGATTTATATTGAAATCACCCAGCAGGATCAACACATCGTAGTTTCTGAAAGAGGCAATGGAATCCGCAATATCGTCCAAAAATACACCCGGGTCCTGCCATTGTGGCCTATAGGCGGTACCGATTATTACCCGCTGATTGTTAGTGCGAAAACTAACAATCAGTTACTAATCAACTCCACTGCGTTACTTTATGTCAAAGTAACGCAGTGGAGTTAAAATAATGTCAATCTTAAGAAACTATTACTTACTACATAGATAAATTATTTTAATATGATACGTTCTTGTTGTATTACTTAAATACTTAATGTACAGATTTTCTTTGAAGTATCATTTTAATTCACAAAAAAAACTCAACAGTAACAGAGGGGAAATTTTTACGACGATCCTTTGTTATTCTCAAAAATCTCAAAAACTAAACGTCAAACATCGTGGCCACCTTAAAAACCTAAATTTTAGATAAATGATACAAACTATAATCGAATCTATACCTTCGCTGAATGCCGTCGTACCGGGCCAAGATGAAGACGGTTTCCTCGAGGCTCGGAACAAAAAGCGACGTCGTCAGCGAGAGAGCAAGAACCACCATGGCACCGCACCGACAGGGCCCAACTTCCTGCTGCGAGCTGCCATACCGACCACGGCTGTGTACCTGTCCCGCATGCACCATACCACCACAGAGCAGGACGTGATCGAGTACATAAAGAAGAAATCCAAATTTTGTTTGAGAGTTCAGCCACTGGAGTCGCGCCATAATACCAATTTTAAGGCGTTTGTGGTGCGCATCCCGACAGCAAGGCTGGACCTCTTCATGAAGGAGGACTTCTGGCCGCAGAGCGTGGTGTACAGGCGCTTCAGAGGGACGCTGCCTTGTGCCACCGATTCGACACACAGTGTCTACTGGTTTTTTTTACTAACATATGTTTTAAGTTATTTACTAACAACATTGTTTTATAAATTATATATGTTTCGTTTTTAAGGTATATATTCTATGGGCCATCGATGCCTGAATATAAATAAATAAATTAAATTAAAAAAATAAAATACAAATTCTTGTAAATTCGATTAAATTTAATTTTGTTTTTCTGTTTCAAAATGCTCTGAAGTCTGAAAGGAGTGCCTCAAAAGTTGATTCACCCAACTAACTTAGAAATACAATTATGCTCAGCTCATTTAGTAGGTAGGTAGATTTATTTTATTTTATAAGTATTCTGTGTTATTTCATTGTATATTCATCGACATACAACATAACGGATGTTTTCTATGATATCGGCATCGGTAAGAACGTCTAGCGAGCTACGCGACAGAAAGAGAGGCGCTTCGTAGGTGCTTATATATAATATCAGGCACGCAGCGCTGTGCAATTTGAAATTGAACTTTATTGCCGTGCGGCGAGAGTAGCTTATAGTTTGTGGCCCCTCGCCTGCCCGCGCGGCGCGTGGCAGTCTGCGGCCCCTGCATGGACCCGCTCGCGCGTCCCGCATATTTCGTATTTAAGCGCAATAATTTATCCGTTAATTAAACAAAATCCACATTATGTATGTTTCTAATTTTTTGTGTAGTATATAAGTGCATTGAAAAGGTCATGTTAGAGCGATCTTATCAATTTTAATTCATTATTCCGTATGTTATAAAGGAAAAATGAAAATATCAAAGAAGCACACCACTTAACTTTCTAAACTTTGTTCAACAGCTATATCTAACCACTGAAAGTCTTAAAATAAGATTTCAGAAACTTTAAAATTTTATTCGGACACAAAAGAGTAATTTTGTGATTTACGCAGTTACACATATATTGACTTTCTAATTTTTTTACAACATGATGACAACATAGTTCTTATTATGAAACAATCAACATTTCAAACTTTAATTCTATATATATGAAGTTAAACGAAATATTACGAAATACCTAAACTAT
This sequence comes from Agriphila straminella, assembly GCA_950108535.1. NCBI lineage: Eukaryota > Metazoa > Arthropoda > Insecta > Lepidoptera > Crambidae > Agriphila > Agriphila straminella. The sequence continues at coordinate 12,918,245 of OX467319.1, forward strand.
ACCTAAAGCACCGGCATAAAACTTCTAACTTTTCAAAAATAGCTCACAATGCACATAATCTATACACTCAGCAAAAACGAAAACTTTTAGTATTATCGAAGGTAATTTTTCTCTAGCTACGCGACTAATAGTACTCACGTAATTTCTGCTGCCTACCGACAGTTATAAAAACATTGTATTTTAACGACTTGCGGTAGAATTTTAAGAATGGTCAGTTTCGTGTGTGTTTCATTGTTCGATGAGCTGAGTTCGAACTCGTATGTAGAATTACAATATTTTATTGGTCTAAGGCCGTTTCTGGGCTCTTTATATTACGGCGCTTTCCTGACCGAAAGTGGCGCCGCCGCGGAAAATTTTAATTAATATTGTTCTCTAATACACAATTTTAATAAAACTTCTCGTGGAATTTTTAGGGCCCATAGTCTAATATTTTTAGACGGTATCATTACATTCCCTCGTTATGCCACTACTAGAAAAATATAGCAAAACTGCTAAAAGTTGCAGATTTTGACACATTTGCTATCTACTTCTACGAATGACTGCGAGAGAATGTAGTGATCTTCGAAAAATACCAAAGCCCTAAAAACTCCAAGAAAAGTTTTTTAAAATCCTTTTCTATTAACAACTTATTAAATAAAAACCTCTGAGCGCGCCACTTTTGGTCAGGAAAAGGCCTTAAACCCTTGGTACTGCTTTAATTTAAACTCCTGTTTGTTTAAAGATGTGTGAAATTAACAAAACCCATTTATCTCCAGCTACGTCGGGCTAGCTGGTGGCACAGCGGCCACGAGTAGCGTGGTAGTGGGCGGCGAGTTCCCAGCAGTGGGCAATTCCGGAACTTTGCCCCGCAACGACGGCATCTACCGCGGGCGAAGGTACTTCCTCACTCAGCCACATTACACCGCGCTCTTCGTACCATTCTCCAAAGTTGTCATGGCGTGGGCTAACTGAACAAAAGATTTGCGGCTCTATTCCCAAGAAATAAGGACGGAAATCTTAGAACGATTTCAGGTAAGTAAATAATTCGTTTCGAGACACTGCTAATTAAAAGTTGTATCAAGTCTTATAACTTGAGACAGATAAATATTGCGTTTAATTACTAGACATAAATAGGCGACCCCTAATGCAAGTTATGGCAATTAGCCGTATTGTTCTTTAATACAATTTTAAAACATAAATCAAATATGGTATTGTAAATAAGTAAATACTACAATTTTATCGAAATATTTTAATCCTTGGATGATGAAACACTTTTAAACGAACTTTTCAATATTAAGTTACTTAATATAACTGCATTGTGAATGCTAAAATCTAAAAATTCAATCGAACTTTTCAATTTTTAAAAGTTGGTCAAGTGCATTCGATTGTTTCCTAGTTGGATTTGCGAAAAACAAAAGTGAACTATTTAAAAACAATATTTATTTACTTACTCGACTTTTCTTACGTATAAGTACCTATTATAATATTATCTCCACTTTCTCAAATTATATCCGGCTCAAAGGACCATAACTTTGGCATTAATATTAAGTTTTGAAGCTTGTATATGAATTCCAAAGATTTTTTGTATTAGAGTAAGTTGTTTGTAAGAACTGTATTACTCGTATTAAACAGCAAATATATTCTATAAGGCCTAAGTTATTAAATGAGGAAATAAAAAATGTGTTAGCGTATTTAACTTATTTAATAATTAAGAAAGTGGAAAAATAAAAACTTTAATATTTAGATTGAAAAGAGAGGCAGTTATATGAGTTGAGTATTATCTATACATTATACAATATATTATACTACAAAAGTGAAGGAATACTTAAATCTGGTTTATGTAAGTCAAAATGAATATTAATGCTACGGAATAAGATATGAATTCGAATGTGTGTTCACTGTTATAGTCTAGGCTAGTTTTATGCATGAGTGTGTATAAATTATAGCCTAAGTGGACTTGATGCTATTACTCTTTCCTTCATATAGTTAAGATATAAAGGTAATAAGGGAATATAACAAAGTATGTGGTATTTAGCAGATGGTATGTTGATTGTTTACTCGCAGTTTTGTATATAGTAAACAGTGATTACGTCAATTTTGGAAGAGGAAAGCCAAGTATTTCTCACTACCATATGTTCAGAATTTGTTAATACAAAACTGCGGTATTTATATGTTAGAAATCATAGGAATTGATGTGTTTAGGGCCCTAAGGGCATATATATCGCGCATATTATATACATATTTGAGACTTAGTTCGTACGTAGTTCGATATTGCTCACGCTTCTCTCAATTATGGTGCTCTAGTAGTTTATCATTTCAGCATTTATTTTTAGGTATATTTTACATATTTTTAACTGACTTTTCTTATTCTTTATAAATACTTTTTTAACTTACTTCTGTCACTAACTATATGAACTATCAGATGTATTCTCATGTATTTCAAAACATAATTTAATGAGCTTATTGTGAGAGCCTAAAACAATCATTATTTATAGTATTGAGAAAAAATATTGGTCTCTTTTACCAAATAATTTATTTATCCAAAATTATACACGCTCAAAAAATTTTAACTAACTAAATATGTTGTAACGATGATAATATTATGATAGTCAAAGCCGACCGAGATGATTACAGTGCGACAAACTTATCTGACCCGGTGGCCAACTTTAAAACTAAAAGTTTTGATATGTCTATGATATCAAACGTCATTTGTATATTCACCAATAGCGACGCCGTCACCGGGTCAGATACTTTGGTCGGACTGTACAGCTGGAATATGTCAAAATCCTTTGTCTTTTGAGAGTTAAGTGTCGATAATTCGTTAGCGATTTATAATCGTATAGCGTTGTAATCGTAGCATGTCGATCTGAATTAGCGATATTAGTATCGCTAATTCAGATCGACATGCTACGCCATGCTATGTCATGCTACCTACTATATTGGGACGATCCTAATGTTCACCCAAAAAAGCATCATAATAAGACTAGTGACGAGCTAAAATCGTCTGATTATAATCGTTCGATTCATTGTTTAAACCAAAAGGAATCTTAATAACACTTATAATAACGACTTAATATTGTCTGATTATGTCGGTTGGCGTTGACTATGTATGTGTTATAGAAGGGATTTTGAGGTTAGAGATGTTGCTTAGAGTGAGGTCGGGTAAGGTACGTGGTTAGTGTAAAGGACCTACTTACAATAAGATTGTGTGACAGTGTCTTATTAGAATATGTATGGGCCAGTCTTGATAAATAGCGTAGGGTTGTCAGTTACAAATATTTATGTTGCAAACGTTTAATATAACGCCTAGTGTTAATATTGTAGCATGATGACTTTTCTCATCATTATTTTCCATCGGTTGTAAGTTGTATTATTAATCTTTTTAATATTCAATGAACCCCGTAAGATGAAGCTTGTTTAATTTCATTAACTTACTATTTTCACATATAAAAATTAGCGTAAATATTCGTAAATGACACTGTATGACATATCACTAAGTATGAGTACTTGTAAAGACAGATTTACATCTAAGGCGCTCTTTGAAATGCATTTTACAAAGGTAAAGTAAATTAAAATCTCATTAAAGTAATTAAAGTTCATATACTTATACATCTTGAAGTTCATGCAGCGGGCTTATTCCGTTTATCCACCCTGAAATAGCCACCCTAGGGTGGATACTCGGCATGTCATGGCCATCTATCCACTCTGAACGGGGTGGATAATCGGAATTCACATATCTTACTTCCAATCATAATATCTTACTTCCAAGCTCATTTCCTGATCATAGATAATTTTATTCCACTGTCGACTGTACTTGGGATAAAAAGTAGGAAGAACAATCAGATGTGAATTCCGATTATCCACCCCGTTCACTCCGTTCAGGGTGGATAGATGGACATGTGTTTCCGAATATCTACCTTAGGGTGGCTGTTTCAGGGTGGATAAGCGCAATAAGCCATGCAGCGCAGCTACTTGCATTTTCCACAGTTGATGTTCTGTACAAGTTACATGCAAATATCAACTTTAATTACTTTATAGACAGTTCAGTTTTCTTCATTTTGTAAAAAGTGTACTGAGGCCCAGTTATTTAATGTAATGGACAGGATTAGAAAAATACTGTGGGGTACTTTGAATGCTGTTTTTGGAACGTAGGAATCTGCCAAACATTGCACAAGTTTTGATCTCATTTTTATTTTATTTTATGTAGGAGTAGTGTAGAATAACCTATTATACATTATAAAAGTGTAGTGTAATATGGTGTGTAATTGCTTCGCAAAATGTTGAATATTTCCACTTGCTCATTTTTAAACAATTTGTAGGATATTGAGTCGAGATATTGCACATCCTTAGATTATTTATAAATAATCTAAGTGCACATCATACGTTACATATGCGGGAAAACATATCCGTATTTCTGAGAGTCTTCGTTGTTTGTTTAATAGGTATAAGCTCGCAAGGACATAAGTGCATCGTGTTGACGAATACTTTCCTTCATAAGGTTACAAAGTGTCTCAATCATACTTAAGCCTTTACTCATTTGTCGGCGCAGCATCGGTACGACATCAGCATTCTTGGTATACGCGGTACCGAAAGCATACCTAAAGCAAAGTATAATAATGAGTACAGTACGAGGCATATATCTTGAAATTTTTTCGACGGAGTAGGGATAAGTTAGCGCATGTGCTCTTGTTAGCACCTCACCGCTACGCATGCTCAAAATACGCGTTCCGCGCAATCCCCACCCGATTTCAAGATATTTGCCTCCTACTGTACTTGCGTACCTATAGCTTACTGGACGACTTTATTTCAATAAAGCGCTACACATTTGTCGGCGCGGTACGCCGTGCTGTGTCGCGCCGCTGCTGCGCCGACAAATGATTAACGCTCTATTGAAATATAGGCGTCCAGTAAGCTTGAGGTATGCTTTCGGTACCGCGTATGTATACCGAGCGTGCTGATGTCGTACCGATGCTGCGCCGACAAATGGGTAAAGGGCCTTAAATACCATTTATAGCTGCAGACAGTAAACGTTAAGGAAGTGTTACGTTACGGCGTAAAAGGCGTACCTATAGCGTGCGTTGTATCTGCGAGCTATGTCCATTAGAAAAACAGTACCTAGTGCACAATAGGCCATTCTATACTTCTTCACTAACGACTAAGATGCTGATTCTGTGATTTAATTATTTTATTTAGCTAAGAGTGAGATTTGTCAGTATTATTTTTGACACTTTTTAATATTTTTATTTTTGTAAGACTTATCAAATGTATACTTACCTCTATTTGGCCTACTATGTTTCTATGATATATACAATTATTGGAACTGTACTTGTATGGTTGTCGTTTCTTAATATTGAATATACTTAGATCGTTAGATGACATGTTTTCCAGTGAGAAATTGTATGAAACTATCTATGGCAACTTTAATAATACAAATAAAATTAACACTTGAGAATCGATAGATAAATTGAATGCAGATTTTTCACATTTGTCAATAAATAACATGACATCTGTTAATCTAATATACTATCAAGAATTGATTGTAAAGCGACAAAACAAAGTATGCTAAGAATCTGTGTTTTTAATGAAAACTAAAGATGAAATCATCGAGAGAAATTTAATGCTCGAAAAATAGTGTTCATAGAAATGTGCCAAATAATTGGCTAACTGTTGTGCATCTTCAGTTCAAAATATACGTTCTTACGTAGTGTTAAGTGTACTTCATTGTATTCACTGTAAATCGAGTTGCTATTGATATATTCTATGCTTCAGAAAGTACACTCTTAACTGTAAACTAAAACATGACTTTAAAATAATAATTATTTCTACATTTTAAATGTTATGATGTGTGTAAAATGTGTATGACTGTATAGAAAAACTATATCGATAGTCTCTTAGAGTCAACGTACTACGGTAAAAACTGTCTAAAAAGCAACTAACTTTGGTAGAATATTGAATATCAACATAAGGAGTATAAATATTCTTTTACTATGACTCAATTATTTGAACAACCAAAGCAAATAAAGAGAAGTGTAAAGTCAAAGAAATTGCAACCCTAGTCTGTTGCTCTTTAGGTAGGTAGTTAATATCTATTCTGTAACTCAGCTGTTAACAAGATCAAAAGAAATCTATTTTAAATATCATTGTATGAGATTATATGTTAAATGTATTAAATAAAAACTTAAAAATATATTTTGAGTGTTTTTAATTTCCTTTTTTCAAATTTTGTAAAGTGAACAACAAATTAATTTAACAATAACAGAAACAACAAATTGTAAAAACAACAATTTTGTGCAATTTATCTAAAGTAAATACATTGAACTAAAGCGCACCAGGTAATCTCAGAAAAAAAACAATTTGTAATATAAATACTTAAAAAATACAAAGAAGAACAAAAAGCAGAAAAAATAAGCGACAGTGAAGTAAAGTGGAGCGGAAATAGTAAAAGCAGTGAAGATTAAGCATAGGTTGTTCAGACAAATTAGAAGAAAAACAAGGAACAAGGAAATATCAAGAGTAGAGAATGCAAGGAAGAAGGAAATATCAAGAGTAGAGAATGCAAGGAAGAAAGTTTGCGTCGAAGTGGAAAACTCAAGTAACGGAAAAAGAATGGAAATATCTAGAGTATATTGCTTGAGAGTTTTGAATGTAGGTTGGTAATAGTAATACATTTACAAACATTTCTGTGAGGTCTCACAGTGCCCGCCGACGCACAGCGTCCCAACTACCAACTATAGTAGCACGTAAAACAATCGAACCAAATCACAGAGCTCTATTTCAACGCACTGCGTTTTCATATACAAGGGTCGTTTGAGTATTGTTCTTAAATACGGGTTGTAAGTGTAAGAATTAAAATGTAAGAAGTGAAAATATTGCAATGTGCTAAAAGCAAGTGTTTTTTTGTCAGAAAAGTTTTTTTTTATATTTTTATATAAAGTATGCCATAGTCCCATACCATAGCACTATGGTATGGGGTGAAATAACAAAGATGTTTACATTTTTAAATAGTTTAGTATTTAAAATGTAAATATGAATAGAAAGTGATAACAGATTAAGTAAGACAAAAGATAGTATAAGAAGCAGAAAAAATGAAGAAATTAAGCGATATAGTGTGATAGGTGAAAATAACAAGATTTTAATAAATATTAGATGAAGAAAAGCTGTGAAGAATAAAATATGAGAGCGTTGACGATGAATGCATTGCAGAAAATTGTAATAAGAGTGAGCGTCGTATTTTTATGGTAATAATGTAAAATTATCTATAAGGACATGAAAAGGCATTTCTTGGACATTATTTAACCTTATTTTATTTCTCTTTCCTATTTCAGCTTCAATCCAAATACATTTAACACCGTATTTCTATAATAGTGTAATGATATGAATGTGTTTCAATAAAAACAAGTGAATTGAAAGACCAGATAATAAAAAAGTGAAGATGAATAGTTTAGCATTTTAAAATGTAAATATGGTAAAGAATGGAAGGCAAGAGAACGCAAGAAGAATTTGAAATAAGAGGCTGAAAAATATAGTAGATGAGATAGTTTGAAATGTGGAAAGGTGAAATGACAAGCGAGCTAAAGTTTAATTATGAAATTAAAATTAGACAGATAGTATGTAATGTTTGGAAAGATGTAATAACAAAAATGGTGTTGGTAGATAAGTTATTACAAGAATAGTAATTATATTGAAGAAATAGCTATAGTATGAATGAATATGAAAAAAAGAGATTTCGTTTCATGATAAGGATAAAATAAGTAATAGAAACAAAAAGTATACATTGTTCTATCGTGAAGTGATTTAAGCAGATGTAAAAGAATACGGAAGTGATCTGTAAAGTAGGCAGTGAACGCGGTGAAAAAAAAGAAAAAGTAATGGAAAATGATTTATAGATAGGAATAAATAAAGAACAAAAGGTAGCGAAAACGAGTAGGATTGTTTTACAAAGATTTCGTTTTAGCAATAAGTGGTCATGAATAAGTAATAAAAAAGGGAAGGATAGAATAAGTAATAGAAAGAAAGTACAAATTGTTCTATCTTGAGGTGATGTAAGAAGATGTAAAATAATAGGGAAGTAATAAGCATGGACAAGTAAGAATTTGTAAAGTAGGTAGTGAAGGCAGTGAAGAAAAAGAAAAAATAGAAAATGATTTATAAAGAACAGATGGTAGCGAAAACAAATATTGTTTTACAAAGATTTAGTTTGATAAATAAGTGATCATGATAAGGATAGAATAAGAAATAGAAACAGAAACTAAAAAATGTTCTATCGAGAGGTGATTTACCTAGCAAATGTAAAAGGAGTACGGAAGTGATAAGCATGAATAAGTTAAGTGAAGGTAAGAATCTGTAGAGTAGGAAGAGATCTTGGTGATGGAAAAGAAAAAATAGATAATGATTTATTAAGAACAGACGGTAGCGAAAACAAATATTGATTTACAAATATTTATTTTAATAAATGAGTGATCATGATAAGGATAGAATAAATGATAGATGCAGAAAGTATAAATAGTTCTATCGTGAGGTGATTTAAGCAGATGTAAAAGAATACGAAATGAAAGTCAGAGCATGAACTATTAAGAATCTGTAAAGTACCTAGGTAGTAAAGGCGGTAAAGAAAAAGAAAAAAAATTAAAATGATTTAAAGAACAGAAGGTAGCGAAAAAAATATTGTTTTACAAAGATTTAGTTTGATAAATAAGTGATCATGATAAGGATAGAATAAGTAATAGAAACAAATTATACAATGTTCTATCGTGAGGTGATTTACCTAAGCAGATGTAAAAGAGTACGGAAGTGATAAGCATGAATAAGATAAGTAAAGGTAAGAATCTGTAGGAGCATGAAGAGATCGCGGTGAAAAATAAGAAAAAATAAATAATGATTTATTAAGAACAGAAGGTAGCGAAAACAAATATTGTTGTACAAATATTTAGTTTAATAAATAAGTGATCATGGTAAGGATAGAATAAGTAATAGAAATAGATAGTGTAAATGATTTTATAGTAAGTTGATTTAAGCAGATGTAAAAGAGTACGGAAGTGATAAGCATGAGCAAGTAAAGGGTGACGTAAAAAATGGAAATTATTTATTAATCGATAAGTGATCATGATAAGGATTGAATAAGTAATAGAAACAGAAACTATAAAATGTTCTATCGTGAGGTGATTTAACTTAGCAGATGTAAGAGTACGGAAGTGATAAGCATGAACAAGTAAGGGTAAGAATAAGTAAAGTAGGTAGTGATCGCGGTGAAGAAAAAGAAAAAAGTAAATGATTTAGGTAGCGATGGTAAATACTGTTTTACAAAGATTGAGTTTGATAAATAAGTGATCATAATAAGGATAGAATAAGTAATAGAAACAGAAAGTATAATTTTTTCTATCGTGAAGTGATTTAAGCAAATGTAATAGAATACGGAAGTGATAAGCATGAACAAGTAAGAATCTGTAAAGTAGGTATAGTGAAGGCAGTGAAGAAAAAAATAGTAAATGATTTATAAAGAACAGAAGGTTACAGAAGGCATTACAGTAGGTATAAAAATCTAGAGAATGAAATACAAATATTTAAATAGTAGGTAGGTATTTAGAAGTAAGAGGTGAGGTGATAATAGAGGAAAATAAGAATAGAATATGAATTGAAAAATAGTAGAAATAGATGATGTAAAATAAGCAAGATATGAAAGTTCATGTTCTGTATAGAAATGAAATACGAAAAAATTTTATGTTTGTTTACAAAAATCTCGACAGAAAGAGCTATGAATGAAATGATAAGAACAGACGTAAGATCAAAGGTTGTGATGTGAGATAAAAAATATACTTAGGTAGAATAGAATAGTATCATCATAAAAAGTTAGGAAGATATCTAAGAAACGAAGTAATTATTATTGATGATCACGTGAATGATACAACAATTACAATTAAATTAAGGGATAGGTAAGAATTGTAAAGCAATGTATGTTTACATAAATAGCTCATATAGAATGAGATGTAAGAATAAGAAAGAAGTGCCAAGAATCATTTAAGGAAAATAGAATTGATGGTTTATGAATTAAAATAATAAAATATAAGTATAAAAAGTAAGAGTAAAGAGAAAAGCGAGAAGGATAAGAAAAGCAAGAACGTCATATAATGCAATGATTGATATGTTTAATTATAACAATAATGTACAGTCAGCAGCACATCATACTATACGTGTTGACCTTGAGACCGCCTTTATGCCGTACGTAATAAGAGCTGTTTTCGTAGTTCAACTGTTTAACCTAGCGTGATGTCGTGCGTAGGTACTTTAATTTCACAGTGATTTGTGTGCCACTTATATGCTTTGTTTATATGAAAAGTGAAAAGCAAAAAGAACGTAGGTAAGTAGCAGTATAAGTATACATAATTTATAATGAAGTGCTGACAACTGAAGGAAGGTGGGTTTTTTATGATGTTATAATATCGCTAAATATAAAAATGATTGAAATGAAATAGGTAGGTAAAGGTGTCATAGAATAAGAAAGTGAAAGAATAAAACGAAAATATTGTATGAACGAAGGAACTTATATTTTACTACTACGGAAGAAATAAATTAACAGAAAGCTAGGGAAAGTAATAAAAGCAAGTGAAGAATAATAGGGAGGAAGCGAAATTATAGAGCATTGTGAAAGAAAAGCAAGAGTTCAAAAAATAAAGAAATAGTACAAAGCTTGCAAGAAATGATAAGAATATAAAGAAAAGAGGATAGATTATCCTGGTGCATATCACAGTGTACTTTTAAAACTTAAATCTACAGGAACTTTAGTTCGTAAAAAGTGCTACAGCGGAATTCACCGTCTAAAACAAATGTGCGGCGATTCTGCTTCAAAACAACTAATTCTAATGAATATCAATCGAAAGTAATACTGTCTTTGGTAAAAATTGAGTATTAGCGTAACTATAGTGCTTGCAAGTTGAAATAGTACCTACTTAAATTAACAATTTTTTTACTCGATGCTAAAGCTTTTAAAAAAATACAGCTTAGAATCAAATGCAAGTTACGCTAATATCCGCGATATTCTTTCATAGTATTACAACAAGTGCGATTTGGCAAGTGCAGTTCGGCTTAAAAAATATGCCGTTACTTTCTATAACCCGAGTGGTCTTCTCGGTGGTTGTCGACAGGGTAGTCGGCGTACCACCCGAAAGCCCCACTGTCGCCAGTGTGGGCCCCGAAATCTACAAATTCGCCGAAGTCGGGGGGCCGCTCGGCGAGCTGGGCCGTCGCTTGTGGTGCTGGCTCTTGTGGCTGCTGTTGGATGCGGACCAGCCTGGCGGGGGGCTCTGGTGCGGGAGGGAGGAGACCTGAAGCTGTAAAAAAAGTAAGTTGAGACTTTCATGCACTACCTACATCTACATTAGGTACGTTAATTATGTTGGTAGATTATTGTTTCATGTTATAGCTGTTATTCTATCTATCGAAGTCCGTTCGGCTATGAATGTTAGGCGTGCATATGCACATTGTTTTAGTGTGCGTCTGCACGCTCTCGTATTACGCACATGAAAATAATGTGCATGTGCAGTGGACGCCTAACAACATTCATAGCCGAACGGACTTTGTGAGGTAGAACAACTATACAGTATACTTAAACTCCCAAGAACAGCCAAAAACTCAACTATACACTTATTGAACTAAAACATGAGACAGTGAACTAAAACATGAGACCGCAAATTCAACAACTAAAATAGTCACTTGACCTAGTCAAGAGGAAAATATTAAAATCGATGTGAACCGTTCGAGTAAAAAGTGTTAAAACAAATTAGAACATTACATCGAATTCGCGCCGCTTCAAAACTATCACAAGACCTCATAACAATGTCAGCGATTGCCAACCATTGATTCTGTGTCAATTAATTAACCCTGTAACCGACTAATTGCCCATTATGATTGCAAGAAACATTGAGAAATGTACAAGCTGTGGCTACCGGCGTCGCTTGACACGCAACGGCACTAGTGCGCGCTTGCAAAACGCTGCATACTAGGCCAAGCCTGGTGAAATATCCGTAATATCGATGTACTTACTTACTTACTTCGTACTATATTTGTAGATCAAGTACTTAAGGCGCTTATCTGATCGAAAGTGGCGCCGCGGTGTTATATTATTTAATATTGTAATAAAATTTTAATACACAATTTTAATAAAACTTCTCGTGGAATTTTTAGGTCCCATAGTCTAGTCTAGAATTTTTAAACGGTATCATTACATTCCCTCGAAGTCACTGCTAGAAGTAGATAGCAAAACTGCTAAAAGTGGACCGTAGTGGTTTTTGAAACATAATGCTATCTACGACTACGAGGGAATGTAGTGATTACCTTCTAAAAATACTAGACTATGAGCCCTAAACATTCCACGAAAAGTTTTATTAAAATCTTTTTCTATTAAGAACTTTAATATTAAAAACCTACGAGAGCGCCACTTTCGGTGGGGTATTCACCTTAACTGTATGGATGTAGTGAATGACTTACAACATCTACTCATACGAAACGATTTGTCAACGTCAATTTATGTTTATTACGCTCAATGAGATGAAGTAAGTACTGATCCGACAAAGGAACAATGGAAGAAAGTACATAATCTCTTCAATCGTATTATAGGATTAATGAAAAGGCTGTTGATGCATAGAAAGTGGTCCTTCGCTGCAGTGAAAGTGATAGCTCCGTGGTGATAGGTCAGATGATCTTGACGGATGGGCGTTAGATTGACATTACGGATCGGATGCATAACGCTCCGTTTGACATTTACAATAACATTGAGGTAACGGTGACTGGCGTCTTTAATTCCAGTCTAATCTTAACGCTTTCGTTCATTAAATACGATGAGGTTCAATGAATGAATTATACTTGCTTTAGCTTTGGCAAACTTTTTCTTTTTTTTAGTGATCTTTACAGAGCCTAGCAATAAGAAATTCGTAGCAATGCTTCAACAATAATAATAATCTAGATGCAAATTCAAAGGCAAAGTAAAAAAGCCACGGAGGCTAATAATAGGGTATAAATTAATGTGTGTACACTATTGGATTTTTTTTGTTTTTTTTCGTTTTTACTTAATTTTTTGGTCAAGGTTTTTGATTTCCCGACGTTTCAACCATGGACCTAAAATGTAAATTTTTATTTGTCTTTATAAATAAAACCAAATCAAATTAATTCGAAGTAGTTTGGAATCTGTTCTACTGAGGCCTATTCCATAAACATTACAGCTCTGTAACTTATTACGTTGATTAGCGTAGAAAATTGCGGTGTCTGTGAGTAGTTTATTTTTAGTTTCAAATTGCCGACGCAATGAATAACATACTATCGTTGTAATTATTACGGTAATGTTTATGAAATAGGGCCCTGTAAGTAAAGTAAGTATGAAGTACGGTTTAACTGAGGATCGTGATCACCGGCTGCTTTTACGATTTGCCTCCATCGGTTTCGGTACATAGTTGCTCTCACTGCTTGATGGAATTTGCTTGAGGAGGTTGCTACTCTTACTTGGTTAAAATAAGTATAATAACTCACTATCTTGCTCATACTGCTGCAGCGTCTGTATCGGCACTGGCTGATAGTCCTGGCTGTACAGGTTCTGCAGCGGCGGCGGCGAGAGCGTCTGCCTTGGGACCCTGCGCACGTGCAGCGATGACAGGTCCACGAACGCTATCTGGTCGGCTGGCACGGCGATGTACGACGGCATTGCTGACGCCGCGGCCAATATTGATGCTAGGACGGGTACGATCTGCAACAAGACGGAATACTGTGAAGGCAGAAGTCAGAGGATGTCAGAACCACGATCAGAAATTGCAAAAAGACTTTGTCACTTGGTTACAGTTTGGCAATAGCTACCTCTCCTTTGAACAGAATAGTATAAGGTCACGATGGATGGTCTAAAAGATAAAAACCCCGGTAATTTTCATCTAGGTTAAAAAAAAAGAAGTCAGAGGTTACCTAAATCTCAAGTAGGGATGACAAAGAAAGAAGAAGCAAGAAGAAAGGCCAAAAATCACATAGGTAAAGTTAGGTGTAACTTTATAAGAAATCTACTAGGTATTTCGTTCGCCCATGTGTTCGGAGAAAATCGACCTAATTCGATGTTATCAAATGAAGGTTAAAAGATTTAATTTAATTTTTGCTTGCTTTAATTGAAATTAAGTAAGTAGGTACGGTACCTATTACAGAAATGGTTAAGTTTTCAGTCATTAAAAATAATGTAATGGGCACTCATTCGACACACAAAGTTTAATGTAACTTTTCCCTCAGTTAGAGTTATTAAAGTATTTTTATACTTTATTAAACTGTTATTCTGCGTGAGTTAAAAGTTGCGCAACGTTATAATTACAGTCGCCGCCGGTTGCGTCAGAACGACGACGGCGGCGCAGTGGACCGCGAAGTTCATTGTTTTGTTTGCGAACTTTTGGCAAAAGAGTCCGAATTGTGTGAAAATAATACAATATCTTGAAAGGTTATCAAGATCTATAGTTGTTCTGTAGAATAAATGGGTTATCGGTTATTGTTACTTTCGTTTCCTCTCTATTGTAAAGTGTTTGATATCAAAAAGAGCAAGAGATGAGATCGGAAGTTACTTTTGAAAGCTATCGATTTATTTAATCGAAGTTGCACTAGAAACTTGGTTGCCTGGGCTGGAAGATATTGCTGCTTAGCAATAAGACCGCCTCTTGTATACTTTTTTCTTTGTATTTTTGTCCTCTTTTCAGTAATATTTTTACTTGTGTGCAATAAAGCGTAATTTATTATTATTATTATTGATTGTTAAGGGGATTGTCAACCACGTGGTCTCCATACAGACGGCGATAACGTTTCCCACCCTCTAAACCTTAACCTACAGCAATGAATTTTTGGTATGTTTTTGAAATGCTTAAAAACTAGGGCTGTACGTTTTGATTTTTAAAATATTCATTGTAGATTTGAAAATATTGGCACTTCTGTGTTTTGTATGAAATCACTAAAATGCAAATATTTCGATATCTATTATAGATATTTAAAAAATCAAAACGTACAGCCCTAGTATTTAGGCATTTCAAAAAAATACCAAAAATTAATTACTGTAGGTTAAGGTTTAGAGGGTGGGAAACGTTATCGCCGTTTGTATGGAGACCACGTGGTTGACAATCCTCTTAAATAAAACACTTTTTACGGATTACAGCGCGTATATTGGTTAATTCAGATGTTATTTTAGAAGTATTTAGTTTTGATTTGTTGGTTTTTTTGGTTTCCCGACGTTTCGACAGTCACGGGACAAAGTTGCACGTTGGCTAGTTTATAGTACAACTTAACAAAGCATTACCAATTTACCATACCATTCAAGTTATTCTTAGACCAATGTGACAGCGAGGTCAGAAGTGGGCGGTTGTTCACGAAACGGCCCTTTCAATTTTGTTTGCAATAAACGATAGCGGTCGTGAAAGATAAATCAAATCTTACGAAATTGGGTCGCTTGCCTATTTACTAAACAAAGACTTACCTTCCATTTAGGCCAGATAAGCTAAAGACAAATATTAAGCAACGACAAACTTAACTTGATAATTTGTGTTAAACAATTTGTGAAAAAAGAAAAGCCGCAAAGAATAGCAATCTAGAGCGTGACGTCAAAAGTGAGGCATATAAAACTAAGCCAAAATGGTTCAGTTTTCAGATTTTTAACGAAAAAGTATCAATTTCCCTACGTTAAGGAGATAGTTATTATTTTATTGGATTTTAGTTACGATGAGCTAACGTATGAAGGATATACCTAAATCCATTTTGCCATTTAGGCTCAGTTCTTTTGCGCCTCACTTTACATAGAAGGACTCTGCTTCTATGTGTTATTATTCTAAGGCCGGAAACAATTTATCGGTTGCGGCTGACAGCTGCGTCCGATTCATATATTTCCGGCTTAATACTTTATTTTTATAAATGAAAATGTCTATGTTTACTCGCGCGAATGTTTCACTTCGCATTTGAGTGTGAAGATTTTGTTTCGTAATACTTTCCGCGCTTTCACATAATGTTATTCATAACTCATTACACAAAGATTTACTCTCTAAACTTTGTAACAATGAATTACAATTGATATGTAAAGCAGTTGTGAATTGTCTGCCTTTAAACAACGCAACGTTTACAAAGTCAGACAAGTGTGGCAATTTCCGTGTTTTTAGATATAATTTTGGATATACATAGTAGGTACTTAGCATAATCATTATTGATTACAAAAATTAGTACAGCGAAATACAGTTAGGATAAAAATCGATTACTTAAACGTTTTTTTCTGCGTTTATTATAAACTAGGTCGTTAAGTATAATACCTAAGACATAATAAATTATTTGTTGCTTTCCACAAAGTTTATTAGGCCTTGCAAAGGTAGTAGGAAACCGGTAGAGCTTTCACGTTTACAATAATATTATAGCCCATACATAAGGATTCTTTATAACATAAACTTGATAAAATAACGAAATTCGACTCCTGCGCATCGCACGCGCACGAATAACCTCTCGTAATTGGCAGTCACAACATAATGTTATCGGTAACGGCAGCAAGATCTCTCGAGTACTTTCAAATTGCATCCAAAAGCGAAACTGTTTTATGTAACCTCCGGTCCCCGCCCCCCCCTTCCGTTTGTCATCGATACCTCGTTATAGGGCTACCACTTACTAAGCTTATAATATTTATTATAACACGTTACACGACCTTCATGATATTTAAGTATAACATTTTAATTCAACTAGTAAAGATAGATTTTAATGATGAAACCTTAAGAATGATTAAACATATAAAGAGAAATATCAAATGTTTAGAAGTGGGATCTGTGAAATTTCTACCCAACCCAAAGGCTGGATTTAATCAGTCTAATACCGATGATGGAACTACTTGAGATTTGCTCTTACTGAAGTTTATCTTGACATTACGAACGTATCGTTGTTAAAAATAGAAAGCCGCGAAAATGTTTTCAGTATTATTTTTGCCATGTGTTGCTTTGCTTCCACATGCTACGATAGAAATCAACAGATTTTTACAACTATGAATTCATGATTGTTTATTTGTTGGTTATCCTAGTTTTCTTTGCCTCGACAGCCCTATATTTAGATGTTCCTAAAGTTACGTCTGTGTTGGAAAGTAGAGTAATCAGATTTCATGCCTTGTGTAACGAATAACAATGGTTTCAATTGATTAGATAGATCTCGAGACTCGACTAATTCACGGATTTTATAAAAAGAAAATCTGTGTATTTGAGGTAAAATACACAGATATTTTTCTTTTTTTAATTAAAATTGGAGCCATTTGAAATTATGTTTGCTAAGCTATTGAAGATTGACGATCCTTTCTTTTTTAATTAAACTTTGAATAGAAAGATGAGATTTTCACATTTAGTATATTTCTGTTTTTTATTCTCAATATTTGTATTTTGTACAAATTAAAAGTTTAAATACGATTTTCAAAAATAACATAATATAGCTAAACTATTTATTTTACAGACCAAGAAAACAATTTGCTGTATTTCATGGCACTTAGGATTTTGGTAAACAAATATTATATTATGTAGGTAACATATTGGTGTAAGTAAGTAGGTATTTAAAAACAGAATTACTAGCAACATAAAATAAGTTAAAGAAATAAAGATGAGAACACTGATTTTATATCAAATACAACAATTAATAAATCGTAAAAAAGTTGGTATCATTATTTGACTATTTTAAAAAGTGTAATATAAACCAATATTATTTTGTTTATTATTATATAAATTACGTTTCTCTTTATTTTAAAAGATTTCGAAACGAAAACTTGCATCACCGTGTATAATTTTATTTTATTATTCTGCGCAAACCATTTCCATTATTTCGTGTACCGCCCGCATTTTTATGAGATAAACACGCATTGAAAGTTTAAGTGTGCAGTTCACCTTTAAGTCATATCACCATATAAAGATATTATTAATTATTAATAATAATAGTTATTTTCAGCGGTCACGCCTTTCCTGTTCACCTTCGGGTGGTGAAAGGCCACAATGTCATTTAATGTAAGTGACAATATTGCCGGTAATGATAGAGTAGGCACATGATCAAGGTCGTATTGAATATTGTGTAAATTGAATAACTTTTGCTGTTTTATTTCTATGCAAGTTTTCCGGTGTTTTGTTAAAATTGGTTTGTACTTGTACTGAAAAAAACGGTGGCGATGCGAATATAGTTAGAAGTTATTTTAAACAAACATATTTGGCGAAATTGTTGAATTTAAATTAAATAATAAACTTTTTGCGGTTTTATGACTTATTTAGTTTTTCGGTGTTTTGATAGTTACAGAATGGGTTGGGATTGTGAGTGCTGAAAAGTAGTTAGGCAATTATTGTGTTAAGTGAAAAAGATTTTCAAGAAAAATCGATGGGAAAAATGAAATGAATTTTTTGATTGTCAATGTTAGTTAGGCAAAACAGATATTTTTCTGAGACAACAATATTGAAATAATCTCTTAAATATAACAAATTAACATTACATTACATTGTTTAAGTATTACATATAACTAACATTAGAAATACGTTTTTGCAGAATTAATAACGTTAAAATTGCAGTTTCCTTTTTCTGAAATGATTGTTGCAATTGATAATAGGAATTTTTCATAATATTTATTATGCGAAAATATAATTCATATTAATATATTTTCGTTGAGCAAAGCAGTTTTAAATTGGCTAATAAGATAAATACAAAAATAATTCTTTCTCAGCCAGATTTATACTCAGAATTTTGGCGCCTCGTTAAATTTTCATATAGTTAGTTTTTTTCGAATAAGTAGTCTAAATTTCCTAATGATGTTGTTGCTATAAATAAGTCAAAAACAAGATGTTGCAATTGATAAGAGCTCATGTGGATTGCAATAGAACGATATTGTATGAAAATAATTAAATAATGTTGTACAGTGGTGTGAAACAAATTGTGTAAGTTACGGCTGCGCAGGCGCCGCCCCGCGCCGGACGGCTGGCCTTGTGCATTTCGGTCGTTTCATGCTCTGTTAACCGCGACTGTGATAACGTGCTAATTATTATACTGTGGCATATTTACTTACTAGGAATTATTGGATGAATGGATGTGGTTAATAAGATATTGTAGTCACTTAAAATCTATGTGAAGAATATTAAATACTTGAGATCAAAGAAACCGGGCAATATCAGGAATTGAATTTATTGCTGAATTTAAAATATTCCTGAATTGTTATTGTAGCAAGGAAAACTGCTTTTCAGGCAGCATTTAGTAAGACTGAAAATAAAGTAACTCGGTTTCTTTATTGTCAAGTATTTATTATGTAAATAAAAGTATAGAAAAAAGAAAAGTTGGAAGAAAATGCACTAGATGAAGAAAAGCACTCAGAAAACGGTAAAACACTAGAAGAAGAAGTTATAAGTCACTTAACTGGTTATGTAATAAAAGAACTATTCAGGAAAACAAACACGAACGAAAGTGACAAATTCAAATTGAGAACTGACCATTGTTTTCCAGTGGTGACAGCACTGGCAACCGATACTTTTGGCGCGATCGCCTCGACTGAACTCGCTGTACTGTCAGCAACAATTTTTATAGCAACCTCTCGACAAAGCGGTTTCACTTTCTACTCGGGTCCGGTCGAACGTGATCCACTTTTTTACGGTTGCCATAACGCTGCCTTTAAAAGGTAAACAAAGGTTCGTTTCACCCCCTCGTGTGGTGATATCCGAACAAAATTATGTGTTGAGCGCCGGCCATATGGCGTATCGCAGTGGGCGGCACATTTCACTGGACCATGCATGTACCTTGGTTGGTTGTCACTGTGGCGAGAGGCTTTTGTTTGTTTTACTTTGCATAAACACAGTTTACATAATTTTGTTTATAGTTCTATCTTGGGTAGAGGATGCGTAGTTGTTTGTGTGTGTTTCTGTCACTAAAAGAAGGAAATGTAGTAAGTGCCGGTTACACTTACAACACCAAGCTAGTCGTGTCTATACTTAATTAAGTTTCTTGTTGTAATAAACCAAAATACGACCGGACGAAGCCATAGGCTTAACCGCCTCTGTGGTCTAGTGGTTCGCCCACCCGTGTAGAACGCAGGGGTCGCCGGTTCGATTCCCAGGGGGGGTACAATTTGTACTCGGTTTGATTGGTGGTAGTAGGGCTTATTTCAAGTCCGCCTAGCTAGCAACGACCATCTTACCTAAGTCTGACGCCATAACAACAGTTTAAGAATTGTTGTGTTCCGGCAGTTAGAGGTAAGTTAGCCAGTTCCTCAGTGGTGAGGATTCCGGCTTTATCGTCACTTAATATCAGGTGAGGTGAAGGCCAAGCACTATCCCGTTGTGCATAAAAAAGAATACGCCGGCTGCTTGTCTTGTAATTTTATAAAAGGTCACTTAATTAAAATTCTGTCACAGTTCTCGAATTGTCTTACTGTGTAAAAATATTATAAACAAGTAATTACATACTTTACCGATTAACCATTAAGCCTTGAATAAAATACCAGGGTTGTGTGCAAGGGAGCAATTGATTTGAGTAAAATATGAATGGTTTTTGTTGACATGCTATTTCGAACTGCATACAATATTATGTATTTAAATTAAATACAATTTCAAGACTAAAATGATGATCATGATTCAATCATGTGATTTAATTATTTCTGTAGCTTAAAAACTTCTGGGGAGGGACAGTTTGAATGGCTTACATTGCACTATGTCGCTGTAATTCTCTGATACGCCTCTAAGTTATCCCGATCTCGATGGAAATAATCTAGCTTACATACTAATAGAAAAAGATAGACCAACCAACATGAGCTGAATGTCTGTTTGTCCTTTAACGCCACCCTCCTTATCTACCCATAAGGAAGGCCTGTGGCCTTCCTTATGGGTAGATAAGGAGGGTGGGCCATAACCCACCACGCGGGCCCAGTGCGGATTGGTGGGTGTTAACGACTGTAATGCGACCGGCTTAACGTGCCTTCCGAAGCTCGAAGGAACTCGAGATAATAGATTTTTTGGTCACCCATCCCATGACCGACCCTAGAGTAAGTTGCTTAACCTCCGCAATCCTCCGCTGGGCCAGACGCTACTGCGCCATCGAGCTCCTCTGTTTGTTTGTGTAATCATATTTAAATAGGATAATATATAAAAATATAATAACAGTTATTTTCACAACAATATCTATATTTATTACAGACCTAAGCTACAATGGCTATTGTAAAATTATTGCACTAACCAATTATCGTTCAACTTAACGAGCTCCGGAACAATTTGAACGAAGTAAAACAAAGAGCAATCCATATTAAACAATATTATAATGACCTCGTGTTTCCGCAACATCCTGATAGAAATGGTTTAGAATCGGTAAATAGCCTTTGTTTCCCAACTGCATAAATGTAAAGTTTTTATTAGTAACCACTCACAAAGAGATTATTTAACATGTTTATTATTGAACTTAATTTAAGTAACACGTATTAAATTATTTAGATACGAAACGAAAACCTTTAGTAAAGTAACTAGTAAATGTGGTAATGAAAACTAATGTACGCAAACCAATTTATTGGAAAAACAAGTTAACGTTTTTACACTGCACCATAGAGCTCCTCTAAAGATAATTCCACTAAGCATTCATAATGCCTAAGTACGTAGCTCAATACAACACGAGGATTGATCACCGCTGGTGTTATAAAAGTCCATTAATCATTCATAGCATAGCAAATGCTTGCAAACAAACGAGCTATACAGTTAAAGCTCAATAAGTAAATATATTCGTTTTGTGTTTACCTGTGACTCGTTGATGTCTTTTGTATGAAATCACCGACATGCAAAAATAATTTTGTATTTGACTAAACTTTAGCAATTTGTCAAGATTGTTTTCTACAAGAATGTGAGTGTTTTGCAGTTCAAGTCTAGTAGAAAACGACCTTGACCATAGTTAGGTACTCAACTTGTTTAAGATTGTCATAATCCTAACAATATTTCTACCTATACAGTTCCTATTTGATTTTGAGGAGTTCACTTGTGTATCTTCAAAATCCACGGTCCAATACAGGTTAAATCAAAATGGTATCATAGGTATGCCCTTTCAATGTCGTTTTGTGTTGACCTGACTCGTTGATGTCTTTTGTTTGTATGAAATCACTGACATGCAAAATAATTTTGTTCGACTAAACTTTAGCAATTTGTCAAGTTTATTTTCTATGAGAAGTTGAGTATTTTGTCCTCCGTAACTGTTAATAATTTGAATTGTATGGTAAGTATTATTGAAGTATGTACAGGGTTAAATATAGATAATATTCTCGATAAATGTGACGCACATTATAAGTACGGAGCGGTCGTTGCTGCAACTCCACTGAAATGAAACTAAGCTCTAATCATGTCTTTGAAGTTGATAAATTCATGTGTACCTACTTAAGCTAAATAGTGTATACTTGGCCTTCAAGTGTATGAAGCAGTACACAAAGTAAAGCAACATTGCATTAGTTCAATATTGCGTAGCGCATGCGTCGCGCGTTCCCATGCTTAGCGCTTATTCCTCAATCATGAGAACTGCGCCTTAGCCTTAATGTAGGTACCTACCCACCGTAACTCAATGCAATTGGTGTCAACATCTGCCGTTTTATGTATGAGATCAATCATGAGTTTCAATCATAAATTATTTCAAAGACAATTAAGGGACTTCTTGTTAAAACAATGTTATTACAGTTTAAATGATTTTGTTGAACATAAGAATTATTAATTTTGGAACGTAGGTAGGTATATATTTTTTATTTTAATTCTCATTAACTAATAATATTTGACATTCATGAATATTTTTTGACATGCCCTTTATGCTTGCCAATTGATTAATTTAATTTATTATTTTTGTATGTTTTCCGACACAAATTATTTTGTTATGGAATAAATGAATTATGAATTATGAAATTATAATAAATAAAGCATGGTAATCTTTACGACACTCCGATGTCGTCTAAAAAAATATTTATCAAATAAATGTCAGACAAACTATGTGAGAGAAGCTCGATGGTGGAATTATTATTTATTTATTATGAACATAGAGGATACAATATGGGGTTACAAAATAGTCCCACAAAACCAACTAGTTGGTTTGACTGTGGGATGGGTTAGCGCATTTGCCCTGAGATTGTGGAAGTTAAGGAACTTTTACAAGGGTTGGTCAAAAGATGGTACGGCCAAATTTTTTTTATCTCGAGCTTCTCCATATATGCTTTGGCTGCATCTGCAGTTGTTAACACCCCCCAACTCGTTATGGCTTGTCCTCCTTATCTACCTATAGGAGGAAGTCATGTGCCCCAGCAATGCAAAAATGGCTGATGTGCAAACTATGTGACGAGGTTGCTGACATACTTGAATTCCGTCATTGATGCTCCTGGGTCGTTTCCCGGTCAGGTTAATTTGGTAAATACACTTTTTAATACTGCCTCTCCCATCGAGCCTCGCCACTCGAATGATTGTAGGATCATTATTATTACTTAAAAATAACTTCGCAGTTGAGCACTTATCGTTGAGCATTGGGAATTTCCCACTGCTGAGCATTGGGGAATAAGGGGCCTTAACTATGACGAATAAGTGCCAAAATGTACACTTCCCATAATGTACACCGGTTTCAAAAGGTATTTTTTATATAAAATTTTTATAGTAGGTACCTACTTAGGTTAGTATATTTTTGAAATTAAAAAATATAAAAAAGGTTTTTTTTTAAATAATAGAAGTTAACCTTCTCCATATTTATGTGATCCTGGTACTTTAAAATCAGTTATTCCTATCTATTCTAAGAGGTACATTTTGGGAAGTGTCATTTTGGCACTGAACGCCTTAAACTGTGACCATCAATGGACAATATGGACAAATACAGTGCCTCGCTGTGACACCGCTTGCAGTGTTGCAGAAGTCTCGAGCCAAGGTTACGATGCGACTACGTTATGTTATGTCACACGCTGGATTCATTCACGTACTTATTTGTCATCACATCAATTATGCACACACACAAGTCGTCGCATTGTAGAGAAAATAAGAACGTTAAAGTTAAAAACTAAAAACATTTAAAATTTTCGCTGATTTTGTCACAAAAGTAGTAGGAATGCCTGCAAGTTAGATTAACAATAACACAGTGGGTCAAGGTAGGTACAGTAAAATGATGAATTTATTTGCAAACATTTAAAACTTTTTTCAAAGGTCGTTTTGTAGAAAACAGACGGACAATGGTTTTTCATCAAAATTTTGAAACGCTTAATGGGGTTTTTCATCAAAATTTTGAAACGCTAAACGCTTTTTGTGGGGTAAATTGTTCATAGTAA